>CM057229.1:85616553-86855303 GCA_029891385.1 Erythroxylum novogranatense
TTTGTTTGATTGATGATAAATGATGTTGAATGTGGTGTAGGTAAATTAGAGTTGTTTTGGATTGAATTTAATGATGTTAGATGAGTGTATGAAAAGGAAGATGATTGAGTCCATGTTGATACTATGTTGTAGGTGAATGTTCAAGTAGAGGTTTTGACTTGGTTAAGGTTGTTTTCATGAGTGAATTGAGTAGTATTTGAGTAAGGAAATGGTTTGGAAGAGGTAGGAGAAGAGTTAGGATGATATCTGGAAAATTTGACTTGTGCATGTTTCAATGATTTTCCATAATTTTTTATATGGTTATGCAATTGAGATGAAGTTTAGCTTGAATTAAACTAGAGTTATTTTTCTATAATTCTTGTGAAGGAAGTGATGTTTAATTTTGTCTTGAAGAGTTCCAAATTTGGACTAGAATGTGAGAAAGGGTGTAGGGATGAATAGTAGCTCGAAAACTGCATTTAGTGATCTAAAACTTTGGAAATTTTTCTGGGTTGATATAAGCAGATTTTGCTAAAGGGGTCTTCATGAAAGTTATAGCTTTTCTTGTTAGCTTTCTATCGCTATAAAGTATGAAATTTTTCGATATTGAGGTTGAAAGTTATGATCTGTTGACTTTTAGATGTTTTCCAAAGATTAATGTGCTTTGTGTTTGAAAATGTCCATAAGTGTAGGTTTTGTGGATACTATGTTTTGAGGCCAATTCTGGACTGTTATGATTTGAATTGGCTCAAGTGGCCTTATTAAAAGTTATAAAGGAATGTCTTAGCTTTTTAGTGATATATAATATGCCATTTTTTGATGTAGGAATTCTAAGGTATGAATTTTTGAAGTTTGGATGTGGTTTAGGGTGAGATTATGGGGGGCAGAAACTTTGATTGAGATTTTGACCTTTTTAAAAGTTGAATTTTCTTCCAAGTTTTTCATGAAAGTTGTAGATTGTGTTCTTAACTTTTCATTGATATAAAGTTTAGAACTTTTGGACAATGGCATGGGAAGTTATGATTTTTAGAAAATTTTGTTACTGTTTAGGATTAAAGTTACAGGATAGATATTTTGAAGTGCATTTTTGACCCTTATTGAATTGGAATTTGTCTGTGACTCCTTCATGGAAATTGTAGGGCTATCTGTGATCTTTCCATGGAGACCAAATTTGTCAAATTTGGACTCTTGAATGAAAAATTATGCATTTTGGGAAGAAGAGAGAAAAACAAATGAAAAAAAAGAAAGGTGGGGGGGTCCTCGTAGCGTTGTGAGTGCGACATGTCACCTCTCAAGCTGGTCGCGATCGCGACCAGTCATGTGGGCCTTCCCTATTCGATGTCGATCGACCCGATTCGACCCAACCCGAACCCTCTTCCATTCTTTTGTGTATAACTTTTTCATCTGACTTCCGATTGACTTGATTTTTGAAGCGTTGGATTCCTAAGACATTAGGCTACCTCTCCATGAGAATTTGTGAATTTTGGAGATTAAATTGAAAATGATGGATTAGATCTAAGTGAGAGGACCGACTGATTATTTTTCTAGACAGTGTTTTAGCAATATCCAGACCTATAGAGATCCGAATTGGGTAATTTTAGTGTCTATGGATTCCTAAAGCATAGAGGAATTTTTCTATTAAGGAGAGGTAGCCTAGGTTACCCTATGTGGATTGACTCATTGATCGGGAGCAGTAGACCCGAAAGTATGGTTTTAGAAAATTTGAAATAAGCATAAATTGCGAGTCTAAGGATTTTAGTGTGGCTTAACCCTAGGCATAAATGAGTTGTGATATGGGAACGATTTTTGTAATGAAATTTATGAAATGTTACCGAGATTGTCATGAACATGCATCGTACATATTCTATATTCACATGTGCATAAATGAATGCTGAAAATTATGCAAAATTATTAATGTGTGTGTAACGTATCACATAAATAGGTTTTGCAGGTTAAAAGTCCACAGTCAGGCTTTTCCAAAATTTGGAAGCAAATGCTAATCTGGAGCGTACTGTGAGTAGACCGAGATGGTCTCATTTCTTTCTTTGTTCTGTTTTATTTCATTTGGTATAAATTGATTGTTGAATGTGATTGATTGTATTGGGTTGCAGACAGGAGGTCCGATGATTGTGATACTGATTTGGATATTGAAGTGCTACTTGAATGTGAATTGGATGAACTATGTGTACTCATTGTGATTGATAAATGTGTTTTGAATGCGCATTATATGGGTGATAAGTGCCGGACTACGGTCCGACGACAAATGGGTTTTGATTGTGCAATTGCATATATATGAGATATGTTTCTCAACTCTACTGTTGAGTGCCGGACTACGGTCCGATGACATGTGAAAGTGAGTGTATGGGATTGATGCATTTTATTGCATAAGTGTATGAAATATAATGGCTGTTGTGACCAGAGTCGCCACCGATCAGAGCTTTAAGCTCAACGAGTGAAAATGAGCTTCGAGCTCAAAGTGATTCAGAGCCTCAGGCTCAACGTTTAATGAGCCATGTATCCTCCAAACGGATAAGGGACAGTTATTAATGAGCCCTACATGGGACAGTTCAGGCACTCAATCACAACTAAATAACAAATGAAAAGTGAGTCTCATGTGTTTTGCATATACATAATATGAATGATTAAGGGATCGAATGTGACTAATGTGAATGTGAATGTGGATTGTGAAATAATGTGAAATGTGAGATGAAGTGAGATTTTTGAATTGTGTGTGTTATGTGTGTAACACCCCACTCCCACGTGACCCAAACCTGACATCGATGGTGATATCCGAGTCCGTGCCCCGCGAGGGTGGCGTGCTAAAACACTCATTTAGTAATCGGTACACATTAAAAAAAACAATTATGCGGAATTCAATGCAAAATTTGGGTCATCATTCAATCATATACAATTTCATTATACACAATTTCCAATAGCCACTTGGGCCCATTTCCCAAATACAAAATACACTTTATTACATAAATAAAGACATGCAATGCAGACGCAAACTGATCCCGACATCTATCGTTCACTTGAATCCTGCAAATATACTCCCGTTGGCTTAACGGGGTATTCTTCTGATCCTAAAAAATAATTGCAAATTTTGGGTGAGTTTTGCGAACTCAGTGAGTGACCATCATCGATGGCTCACTCATCACATATCACATAAGACATATATTTCATACTGATCGCGCATAATCATATTATTTCACATTCAATCACTGAACCAATCTCGCTTTATTTCCTATATCACATTATTTCTCATATTCATATCATTTCATTAGCAACCATATTGAATCACATAAACTTGTTCAGTTATTTCACACTCACTATCATTTAATCATTTATGTCATGCATACTCAGTGTATATGAGACTCACTTTCCAATTATTACTCTGTTGTGACCGAGTGCCTGAACTGTCCCGTATAGGGCTCATTGATAACTGTCCCATATAGGGCTCATTGATAACTATCCCATGTAGGGCTCATTAATAACTGTCCCATGTAGGGCTCATTAAGCGTTGAGCATATAGCTCTGAACTGTGGCTACTCTAGTCACAACAGTCGTTATATGACATGCATTCATGAAATGAAATGCATCACTCACAATTTTGTAAACCCATTCATTCCTATATTATCGGACCTTAGTCTGGCATTTAACCTTAGTGTTGAAAATTCAACCGTCATTCATATTGCATCACTCAT
Source organism: Erythroxylum novogranatense (assembly GCA_029891385.1). Taxonomy (NCBI): domain Eukaryota; kingdom Viridiplantae; phylum Streptophyta; class Magnoliopsida; order Malpighiales; family Erythroxylaceae; genus Erythroxylum; species Erythroxylum novogranatense. Next base: position 85,620,237 of record CM057229.1, read on the forward strand.
AATTTCTTGCTCTTATTCACTCATATTCGCTTATCAGCGGACCATAGTCCGGTATGCAATAGATAGTTGAGAAATCACACTTTCACTTGCATGCAATTTACACATTCAGGAAACACATAGCAATCACTCAATACATTTAGTTCTTCCAATTCACAAACAAATAGCACTTCAATATCCAAGTCAATCATCACAATCATCGGACCTCCTGTCCGAAACCCCACATATTCAATCACATTTACAAAATCATCCAATAGTCAAATAATACCAGAATTCAATTAACAAATAATAAAGTAAGACCATGTAGGTCTACTCACAGTACGCTCCAAATTAGCAGTTGCTTCCATTTACGGAAGCGCTTTGTCTGCAGACTTGTGACCTGCACAACCCACTTATGCAATACGTTGCACACACATTAATAATGTTGCACCACTATAAGCATTTATTCATGCACATATATGTACGATGCATGTTCATGACAATCCCGGGTAGCATTCTATCACTTTCATTGCAAGGTCACTCTTAAAACAAAACTCATCTTTTGCTAAATCACACTTTCGGGTCTATAGTGAATCACACTAAATTAGAGAGTGAAGAAGATATCTTTTGATTATGCTCCCTTCTAGAAATGTGTTCCTCTAAGTCTTAAGATTCCATTGGCACCAAAATCACTCAATTTGGGTTAGTAGATTGGGAGATATACCTCAAACATTGATAGATTGTTTAAAGTGTACTAAACCCGATTGCATTTAGCATTTGAACATCTTAGAGATTGAATCACAATTGAACTTCTTCATGTGATTTGTAGCCCTATATCTTAAATTTACTACAAATAAAGAATCATCTCATTCGAAATCTTATAGCTCTAGATATAAGCAAAATATTGAACTCTATTCAATAAAACTATTCCCGTTAACAATGTTCCAATAGACTCTCACACTTGCATTTGATCAATCTCTTTCAATTTAACTCCAATTAATACAAATTTTGGTGGAAATATATTAAAATGAGTTAGGAATCCATTTCCACAAGAATCAATTCATTTGGATCTCTAGAAAAGGATTTATAGTTAAAGGAAGCAACCATGTTCATAACTGTCCTCCAATCAAACATACTTTGGCGCAATGTCATAACTTTCGTTCTATGTGTTGGAATGACTTTGTTCTTAGACCATTAGAAAGTAGACATCTAGGGATACAACTTTCATGAAGACCAAAAATTTCAATTCTGTCGTTAAGAGGTCCAAAACACACGGACCGTGTAAAGCCACATGGTCAGATCGTATAACCTTCGGGTGAACTGTGTCCCCTGAGCCTGGATTTACATGGGCCGTGTAATGGTACACGGGCAAACCGTGTAAGCTACGAGTTTACTAAATTTTTAACTTCTAAAACTCCTCCAAAAGGTCCTAAACCCATTCTAACATTTCATACACTCTTAAACACTTCCAAATTCACCAATTCTAGCGTAAAACAACTTAAACATCAATGATTTTCCATCCTTTCCCATCTCACATTTTATTCCTCAATACCAAACACTTCCTACTCACAATTCATCATGTTCAAGTTAGTGAATACACACATAAACACCTCAAATGTAGTTCAAAATCGTTCATACTCAATTCATATTCCCTTATGGCTTATACACATCCAAAATGAAACACAATCATATGCCTTTATTCACAACAATTTCAACACTCAACTACCTAATTTCATACCAACATTTGGGACTCTTCAAGACCAAATTTACACTCAAAATCTTCATAGGAATTGTAGTCAATTTTCTCTAGTTTCATTTAAACGAAGCTTCAACTCATTTGGACAACTATAGAAACAATTATGGCCAATCAAGTGGAGCACACTCAAGATCAAACTATTGAAATTTTCCAGATTTTTCCACTATTCAATCTTAACATTCAACTCATCTATTTAAATCATCATTTCCATTATATTTCTTCATCAATCCCTACCTAATTCAATTCAATAACTCAATCTCAAACAACCCATGATCTATCATTTAACAGTTACCAGAAAAAGTGCATATACATAGATATCTAGTTATAATCAAGTTTATACTCATTCATGCATCTCTTTGAACATCAATTCATCTCTATACCTCTATAGATGCTTTCTCACTTATCCTATACATACAACAACAATATATGAACATAACTTTGCATCATCCAAGATACATACATAACCCTTACAAAACTCAAATCATCAAGATACTCAAGTTCATCATCAATTTAGCTTTATTTAGCCATACCCATAACATTTGAAAGGAAACTTACTTGGTTAAGCATCCAAGCTCCTTCAAATCACCAAGAACCCTAGCTCCTCCACATGCACGATCTTCACCTTTTTAAGGCGGAATAGGTTGGTTTCCCTTAGCAACAAGAAGAGGATAGCAAAGTATTTAAGTGGCTAGGGATGGAGGGGAGAAAAGTTCAACCTTATGGCTTGGAGAAGAGAGCAACGTGAATGAAGAAGAAGAATGGAGAAAATTAAAAAAGAAGAAGAAGATGGAGCATGTGTCGTTGGAGAGTGGAAGACCAAACTATGGTCTTTCACTTTATGAACAAGTGGTGTGGCAAGTGACACGTGTCACTTGCCACATGTCTTTCTCTTATTGCTCCATTTGGCCACTAAATTACCTAGTCTCTTTTGTCTCCAATTTCTAATCCAATTGTCTCCCAATTTTCAATGACAATTGAAAAAAAATTCCTAAATTCATGTATCCAAAATTACAATGCTATTTGACAATAAATTCTACTACCATTTAGCAATTGGTCTGCCACTTGAAAATTTTCTCGGTCCGAAAATTTTCCCTCAAAATTTTTCAGAAAAATTCCTAAATTTTCCAAAATTCTAAAACAACAAATTTCACTTTCCAAATCAATTTTCAAAATCAATAACCCAAAATTCTCAACCCATTCACAAGTAGAGCCAAATATACCGGGAATGTCGATGAATGCATGTACAAAAATTTCATGTGCAATAAATTCAGTTTTCACAATTCAAGTATGTCATAAAATGTATGAACATGCAATTGCATTACTAAGCTCTCACTAAACACCCATATTTCCTATTTTACCCTTCCCGTTGGTACCGGGATGTTACAATGTGACTGGGTGAGCCATCGATGATGGTCACTTATTGAGTTCGTAAAACTCACCCAAAATTTACAATTATTTTTCAGGATTTGAAGAATACCCCGTTAGGTAAACGGGAGTATGATTACTACATTCAATGGAAAGCTAGAAGTCGAGATCAGTTCGCGTCTGCATTGTGTCTCTGTCTTTTCGCATTAAATTGTATTTCCGCAAATCATTGTATTTTTTGTATTTGAATATATTTGTGGTGTATAACTTTCCGCTTGGATTTTTTTTGAATGTGCAAATCGAAATTCTGGTATTTGAAAACAAAATTTGGCAACTCTTGTAAATGAAAAGGGTTCTGAATAAAAGTAGGCCCAAATTTGTTATTCTTGATCTTTGTGTACGTTTTTAAAAAAATTATACTAATTTTTTGACTAAGCGATGTAGCATGCCACCCTCGCGGGGCACGGACTCGAAAATCACCATCGATATCGGGTTCGGGTCAAGTGGGAGTGGGGTGTTACTTTTATGTGGTATCATTGCCCAGTAGTACTATCCTATATGGGCATTTTCTTAAACATGGGTCAAGTACATGCCTTTAAGTCATGACATAGCAGATAGTGGCGACTGATCCCTAGTCTGTGTCGCATGAGTATGAGTCACACGCATGAGCATGTGTTGGTATTTAAGTGTGCGAATAGTGATGATATGTCAGAATGTGAGCCAACGAAGGTTTATGGGCAAATAAAAATGGGAAAAGAATAATGGAAAATGATATTCATATTGTACCGTGATAATAAATCCTCGAATGTGATAGGAATGTGAAGACATTGGCATGGGCTGATTAAGGAAAGAAGTGAGAACAAAATGAATAATGAGACCTAAAGTGTATAAACTGAGTTGAAAGAAAATGAAATTTGCTATAGTTTGGAGAGGTCAAATTTGGACATGAGATGAATGTCGGTTAAATAGGTATCTATGATTCGCATTCACAAGTAGAACATTACATATTCCATAATACACACACAAACACAAATGTATCTACCTTGTCGAACCATATGTAATGTTCTACTTGCGAGTGTGATAGAGAAGTGAAGATATTGTCAGGATTGTATGAAAAACAGAAATGATAAGATTAAAGTATACAAGCCCGGTTAAAGGAAATAATTTTTCTATGAATGTGAAAGGTTAGACTTGGATTTGTAATGTGATAAAAGTTATGATTGAGCGTAATAATATGTCTGTGATATTGAGATTAAATTCCTTGATGATTTTGCTTCTATAATTCTAAATGGATTGAGGATATACATATGGACGATGAAATAAGGAAAAAAGAGAGAGAAATAAAATAGTTATAAATGACTTTGCAAGTGATGACAAGTGATGAATGATGTCTAGTATGGAGAAAGTTAGAAATGCGCCTAAGTTTGGATTTTATGTATGCACGCGATTAAGGAAAAGATGATGAATCAAAGGAGAAAAGTGAATGCACTCAAAATGATAGTTCAATTATTATGAAATGATGTTGCATTAGAAGAGGTAAATGCTGGAAAATTGGAGTAGAATCGCTGATAATACGTGTGCTAATGTAAGGAAGAAAGTACAGGGCACGACATTGGCCTAGAAAAATAGGTTTATGTGATCATATGGTAAACCCCAATCATGGGCAGGAACAAGGAGAGACATGTTATCTAGAGTCAATTGGAATGTATGTAGCATTAGTGAATGTGATTAATTGAAGACTAGGTAAGATGTAAGGATTTGGTATCTACCAGGGTGTTAGAGTAAATGAAATTGTTTAATGCCTCATTGAGCCTTATTATCGAGGATGTTTTGATCATATCAGTTGTGATACAAATTGATATGTTTTTTCTTGAGGTATAAAGAATTACTGACTAGTAATCATGGGAAATAATTGATTGACAAGGATTTATAAGCAATATCGAGGTTAGTACTAAGAAATCACTGAGATAGGGTCAACAAGCTGGTGAATTCAAATTAAGCATGATTAATGAAGGAACAAATCTGAAATGAATAAATAATAAGTCAAAAGTGAATGTTGGAGTTACATCCCTAGTGAAGACCCAAGCATAAGAGTTAGAAAATGCTACTGAGAGTGTATGCATGTTGCTAATGTAGGGTACCAACTATGTAAGTGGATTTGTGAATTCAAGGGGACACCTCGCTAATGGAAGGGGAACTTAGGTCCATATTATAGTTTGTATATGTTTGGAATGTGTTACCAACACATGAAGTTATGTTTGCAAATAAAGTAAAATGTGTGGAGAAATTGGTATGAATGAATGATAATAGAATAAGTCGATTAATGGAATCACAGAAATCGAATGAATCGAGGAAATCAGAATATCCTGCTATGTTAGCAAGGGTATTATGGTAATATTGGGTCGACCGATAGGTTTCATTGCATTCATCGTTGAGCATGTTCTTGGCCTCTAATTATAGAGGAACAGGTTTATTGCGTATGCAATTATTCATAGGTACATGCATTCATGATTTTCCGGCATTTAATTGTGAGTATAAATTGATTGGATTGTGAACTCTTTGGGATCGATTGGATTGTAATTGATTGAGAAATTAGGAGTAAATGGACTCGAATGACTGATTTAGAATAGCCTAAGAGTGATCGGTAATTGATAGTGATTTATAGGAAATTTTCGGATATTCGGAGAAAATACCCTGATCGGAAATTTTGGAGTGATGATCGATTGATCAGTATAAGATCGAAAGAATTGTCCAATGGCTAAGGAAATATTAGGGTTATCTTGTCAGAAATTTAAATGTTGAGCCTTGAAATTTAGAGACCGAAATTTGGGTGAGTTGGAGACCTTTGTCTATAAATAGCTAAGTTGAGATTTGGGAAAGTTACCTAAGGCATTTCGTTTTCTCCTTCTCTTCTTTCACGGTGGGTTCGATTTCTTCCTCATTGGTGAGTTTCATCGATTCTTCCTTATGTTTCCTTCTTATTGTGCTAGGCTAAGTGATTTATTGTGATTGTTGAAGGTTGAGAAGGATTTGGAGTGGATTAATCGTTGATTTTTGAAGGATTTAGGGTTTACGGTGATTTGGGGCTTTGTTCTGTGATTGGTAAGTTGTTAAGGCTTTATTGTTGTTATTAGTAGTTGTTTCTAGCAGCTATGACATTTATTGGGATGGATTGAGTAGTTAGAGTGTTAATGGAGGTTTTAAATAGCATTAATGACGGAAAATCGATCGGAGAAGACGAAGAATTCGTCGCACGCCGCGACCTGTGCGCAAACGTCGCTGCGGCGAATTTTCATTCGTTCGCCGCGGCGAGGGAGAACAGGACGTCGCGGCAAGCGTCAATTAGTTGACGCCGCGACGAGCCTTGTTCGTCTCGGGGCGCGCCCAAAATGTGTTGTTCGCCGCGGCGAGCGACCATTTTATGCCGCGGCGAGGGTTTCTTGGCCGCGGCGAAGGGCATTTCTGATTGGATTGATTTTTGATTATTGGGCATAACTTATGGTATAGACCTCCGATTGGGGTGATTCTCGATTCCTTATGATTTAGAGAAAGAGGTCTACAATTGAGGATAATTATGAGAGTTAGAATTTAATTTAATTGGTATTGATTTATCGAGATTAAGGTCAATTATGGTTCATAGTGCGACCTGAATATTGAATTGAGAAAATTGAACTGAATTTTAGGATTGGATCAATTATTGTCTATCAATTGAGCTAAGAGTTAGAATGGGACACAAGAGTTCAAAATTAGGTTTTAGCGTCGGGAAAAATCGTGAACATGCGTTATACATAATTTCATTGAGACATATGCATTACGGAACTAATTAATTGAGCATCTAGTAATGGGACTGTATTTTACTGTTATAGAGGCGTCGTTGGATCGTCATTCCACGGACATTGCTAGAACTTCCAGGCAGTAGCTCGGAAGTTACAGGTGAGTAACCTAGTTGGTTTCTCAAATTCCTGACTGTTTAAATGCTCAACGTGAATTACTTGCCAAATGTGAAATTGTATGATTACTGAAATATACATGATTGGATGGTATGCCTCTCTCAGTATTAGATCGTGAAATTGCATGATCACTTTCTCGTCATCGATTGGATTATCAGATCTTGGACTGAATTATCAGATGTTATTCTTGAGAAATACAATCATGGGCTTTTATAGCCATACATCGAATCATCAATATCAATTATCGAACATCGCATTGCATGCATAAATGCATGATCGATAATGGAATGTGACCCAAGTTGCTATTATCTTCGAAAAGAGCCTCAAGCTCAACATCAGATCGACGGGCCTCGAGTCCGGGGAGAAATCTCGACGCGTCCTCCATCGAACAACCGATCGAGCACTTGGGCACAATATCAATAATCGGAAAGAGTCTCATATGCATTATATACATGATCGATTGAATTGCCAAATTGTGTGATGATTATCGAATCGTGTGATGCCATGATTTATCAAATTGTGATGTTATATCGTAAATCGTTCTATGCTATCGTAATATTGTCACCGACATCGCATAATCGTTATAAACTCATCGTAAATTGTTATATAATACCGTTAATTGAATATTACCGTGCGCCGTCTTTGCACGCAATTTGCGTAATGCATGATTTGAGTGAACCATCGATGATGGATTCTCACTGAGTTCGCAAACTCACCCAAAATTGCATCTAATTTTTCAGGATCGATAGAGTAGACCCCTAGCTCCGGAGATAGCCTTTTCCTATCGTGCGAGCATGCTAACAGGAGCAGCGATGGCACACAGGTCGGTCAACTGGGTTGGATTTTGAGGATGACTTATGATAGATGCTTGTATCAGTTTCCTTTTTGGTTTTGTTCAGGGGACTGATAGACTTATCTATTCTGTTATTGGATGACTGTATGTGATTGATATTATGATTTTAAAATTTAGTGGTTTCTGATATCGTGTTGTGTTATGGTTTTAAATTATTGCGATGCCATATGGATTATTAAGGGAAATGTTCTGGTGGTGCACCTTTATCGTGGGATACGTATCGGAGCGACCTTCGAGTTTTCCGATGAGTACCCTACGGTGAGGGGGCGCTACAAAATCAGTCGAGAAAAAGGGAGTTCATTGGGAAATTGAGCATATCGTGTGATAATACTACTGTACTGAGGAATTAGTTACTTAAGAATTACCAAAACAAATTATGGGCATAGCGAGTCTTAGGCATGTCTGTTGGAGTTAACAATGCCCCCGACAGTATTATGATACTGAAGGTTAAAATGATTCAAGCAACATGATATCAACTAGTGACTATGATCATAGACAGTATTTTGAATGTGTTTCAAAAAGGTAAGATGAAAATTTGAAGAATTGTGGAATAATATGTAAGCCGCATCAGTGATGAAGGTAAAAAGAATGTTTAAGGAATTTATAAACCTAGTGTTAATTTTACTGCTTCGATTTGGAGATTTTGTAGTATATACAATAGAGTGTCCCATTAAAGATTATGATGTAATTTGTTGCAATAATATATAAAGTAATTTTATGTACCTAGGGACAATTATAGCTGAATTTTAGATATATAAAGATTGAGGTACTTAATGAGTTTGCAAGAATTGAAAGGGATTGTGCAAATGAGTATTTCCCAATTAAGCTAGTATTGTAAATTGATGCATTGAATAGAAAATTCAATAGCAGCGTAGCTCAAATTTAGATGTGAAGATTATCAAATTGAGTGTGTTAATGAGTGTAGAATGTTGAGCTAAAAAGGGGTAAAAAGGAAAGTATTATTAGTTATCAAATTTAACATCAGTTGTGTATAAAAGGACTGACAAAGCCTAAATCGAGGAATTAGAACTTGTGAACCTTATCGGGGAATTGAAAACAGATCCAACTTTTGAGTAAATGGTATTTATGATTGGATTAAGCACTGTTAGAGAAAACACAAAAAACAATCGAAGTTATATATCCTAGTAAGAGTACATCGAAGGAGCAATTGTTGGCGAAGAATGTAGAACCGAGGGATTACACGTTTGAGTTGCCAATAGTCTTGACTATGGGAGACAAGTGTAAAGCTTATATTTTGGAGTTCATAGGAACATAAGATTATTTTATTGTTCAAAGTGGCTGCAGGTATATCAATCGTTATCTTGACGATACCATTACAATCGTGCATAAGGGGTCATCTGACAAAAAAGGAGTTGATCACCCTACATTGAAATGAAGAGGGTATAAAAAAATGGTTGAAGACCATTGTTGATTTGAGACAATATTTTTCAAGATAATAACGATTGCGTTAAGTGGATCAACATTGAGGTTATGGAATATCATGTGGTAGATATAAGAGTTAAGTGTATTAACACTGATGAGAAGTGAAAACGGTGGCTAGTTTTTGAAAGTATCACCTTAGCCAAGGTGCGCTTAGATGGAGATAAAGGTGTAAATAGGGGAAACTAAGTTTGACATAAAGTGACCCATATAAAAACAATGGCGATAATAGGACTATGGATTTGTGAGTTGTCTTATGATTATCGGATTCACACAGTATTATATGGATATAGTTAGTATTGTTATGATCCGATATATGTGTGTTGTTGAGACTGGAAGTGAAAATTTGAGTAATCTGAAACTCATTAAGGAAATAATTGAGAAAGTGTGATATCTAAACAAGGGATTGAGAGGCCTATTGAATCTGTCAACTGTGGTCTTTTAAAAGAAAGTAATCGAGTGGTAAAGTGATATAGGAAATGGAGAAGTATATGAAAAAGAATTTCGAGGACGAAATTTCTTTAAGGAGGGGAGAATTGTAACATTTCGTTTCTATACAAAGGGTTTGAACCCTAAAAATTGGTACATGTGAGATCAATCAGAGAAATTAGGAAAATACATCTCATGCTCATGCATTATATAACATACACATACACATGAACAGTACATTTTGCACATGAAAATGACTGTACATGCATTCATGAAATTTCTCGGTATAATTGTTAAGAAATGTGATTGTTATGAAAAATGTGATTTATGTGTTGGGAAAATTGTGTTGGAGAGGGTCATTGTGAGTTTGAGAATTTTTAGTGAATTTTAGAAATTTTTTTGGAAATTTCAGGAAAATTTTCGGACTAGAAAAAATGCCAAGTGGCAGGCTGATTATGTACTGGTATTAGAAATTACTTTCCAATGGCACTGGAAATTTAGATAAATGAGTTGAGGGATTATTAATTTGATCCATTGGAAATTTCGGAAGAAATTGGAGTAGAAATTGAGTTTTAATTGGAAGGAAACCTTGAGAGTGCCTAAAAAGAAACATGTGGCAAGTGACACTTGTCACTTGCCTAACTATGTCTTAAACCTAGCTTTTCTTTAAATCACCCCACCTATTTATTCATTCACGATACTTCCTCTTATAAGGCTATTAGTGAATGAAGTGAGAGTTCTCCATCATCTTCGTAGCTTCTCCTCTTCCTTGTTTTCTCTAGAATTTTGACCATCTTATCTACTCTCTTTCACCTTGATTTCTCTTCCTTTGGTTCACAAAAATAAACCTAAACCTCACCCCCTCAAGATGAAGATGATGATCGTATATGGTAGGGGAAGTTAGGAAGTTTGTGAAGGAAGTGATGTTTAATTTTGTCTTGAAGAGTTCCAAATTTGGACTAGAATGTGAGAAAGGGTGTAGGGATGAACAGTAGCTCAAAAACTTCATTTAGTGATCTAAAACTTTGGAAATTTTTCTAGGTTGATTTAAGCAGATTTTGCTAAAGGGGTCTTCATGAAAGTTATAGCTTTTCTTGTTAGCTTTCTATCGCTATAAAGTATGAAATTTTTCGATATTAAGGTTGAAAGTTATGATCTGTTGACTTTTAGATGTTTTCCAAAGATTAATGTGCTTTGTGTTTGAAAATGTCCATAAGTGTAGGTTTTGTGGATACTGTGTTTTGAGGCTAATTCTGGACTGTTATGATTTGAATTGGCTCAAGTGACCTTATTAAAAGTTATAAAGGAATGTCTTAGCTTTTTAGTGATATATAATATGCCATTTTTGGATGTAGGAATTGTAAGGTATGAATTTTTGAAGTTTGGATGTGGTTTAGGGTGAGATTATGGGGGGCAGAAACTTTGATTGAGATTTTGACCTTTTTAGAAGTTGAATTTTCTTCCAAGTTTTTCATGAAAGTTGTAGATTGTGTTCTTAACTTTTCATTGACATAAAGTTTAGAATTTTTGGACAATGGCATGGGAAGTTATGATTTTTAGAAAATTATGTTACTGTTTAGGATTAAAGTTACGGGACAGATATTTTGAAGTGCATTTTTGACCCTTATTAAATTGGAATTTGTCTGTGACTCCTTCATGGAAATTGTAGGGCTATATGTGATCTTTTCATGGAGACCAAATTTGTCAAATTTGGACTCTTGAGTGAAAAGTTATACATTTTGGGAAGAAGAGAGAAACAAATGAAAAAAAAGAAAGGTGGGGGGGACCTCGTAGCGTCGCGAGTGCGACGCGTCGCCTCGCGAGTTGGTAGCGATCGCGACCAGTCACACGGGCCGACCTGATTCGACCCAACCCGAACCTTCTTCCATTCTTTTGTGTATAACTTTTTCATCCGACTTCCGATTGACTTGATTTTTCACGCGTCGGATTCCTAAGATATTAGGCTACCTCTCCATGAGAATTTGTGAATTTTGGAGATTAAATTGAAAATGATGGATTAGATCTAAGTGAGAGGATCGACTGATTATTTTTCTGGACAGTATTTTAGCAATATCCAGACCTATAGAGATCCGAATTGGGTAATTTTAGTGTCTATAGATTCCTAAAGCATAGAGGAATTTTTCTATTAAGGAGAGGTGGCCTAGGTTACCCTATGTGGATTGGCTCATTGATCGAGAGCAGTAGACCAGAAAGTATGGTTTTAGAAAATTTGAAATAAGCATAAATTGCGAGTCTAAGGATTTTAGTGTGACTTAACCCTAGACATAAATGAGTTTTGATATAGGAACGGTTTTTGTGATGAAATTTATGAAATGTTACCGGGATTGTCATGAAAATGCATCGTACATATTCTATATTCACATGTGCATAAATGAATGCTTAAAATTGTGCAAAATTATTAATGTATGTGCAATTTATTGCATAAATGGGTTGTGTAGGTTAAAAGTCCACATTCAGACGTTTTCAGAATTTAGAAGCAAATGCTAATCTGGAGAGTACTGTGAGTAGACCGAGATGGTCTCATTTCTTTCTTTGTTCTGTTTTGTTTCATTTGGTATAAATTGATTGTTGAATATGATTGATTGTATTGGGTTCCAGACAAGAGTTCCGATGATTGTGATACTGATTTGGATATTGAAGTGCTACTTGAATGTGAATTGGATGAACTATATGTACTCATTGTGATTGATAAATGTGTTTTGAATGCACATTATATGAGTGATAAGTGTCGGACTACGGTCTGATGACAAATGGGTTTTGATTCTGCAATTGCATATGTATGGGATATGTTTCTCAAGTTTACCGTTGAGTGCCGGACTACGGTTCGATGACATGTGAAAGTAAGTGTATGGGATTGATGCATTTCATTGAATAAGTGTATGAAATATAATGGCTGTTGTGACCAGAGTCGCCACCGATCAGAGCTTTAAGCTCAACGAGTGAAATTGAGCTTCGAGCTCAAAGTGATTCAGAGCCTCAGGCTCAACGTTTAATGAGTCCTGTATCCTCCAAATGGATAAGGGACAGTTATTAATGAGTCTTACATGGGACAGTTCAGGCACTTAGTCACAACAAAATAACAAATGAAAAGTGAGTCTCATGTGCATTGCATATACATAATATTAATGATTAAGTGTATCGTGACTAATGTGAATGTGAATGTGGATTGTGAAATAATGTGAAATGTGAGATGAAGTGAGATTTGTGAATTGTGTGTGTTATGTGATTGGGTGAGCCATCAATGATGGTCACTCATTAAGTTCGCAAAACTCACCCAAAATTTGCAATTATTTTTCAGGATTCAAGGGAAAGTTAGAAGTCGGGATCAGTTCGCGTTTACATTGTATCTCTGTCTTTTCTCATTAAATTGTATTTCCGCAAATCATTGTATTTTGTGTATTTGAATATATTTGTGGTGTATAACTTTCCGCTTGGATTTTTTTTGAACGTGCAAATCGAAATTTTGGTATTTGAAACAAAAATTTGGCAACTCTTGTAAATGAAAAGGGTTCTGAATAAAAGTGGGCCCAAATTTGTTATTCTTGATCTTTGCGTTCGTTTAAAAAAAATTATACTGATTTTTTGACTAAGTAATGTAACACGCCACCCTCGCGAGGCACGGACTTGGAAATCACCATCAATATCAGGTTCGAGTCAAGTGGGAGTGGGGTGTTACAAGATGGATCAGTATGCTATTGGCTTGGATGACTCATCATCAACGAATAGAGATGAGAAGATCTTGGATGATGTAACAGATAAGATCACAGTGGATGAACATTAGCTCTAAAAGATAAAGATCATGTGAAAGGATCATTTAAAAATAGAGGAGATCTTCGTGAATATAGATAATTATTCCTAGGTCGTATAATCTTTTATCTTGTTATTGTGATGTAGCTTAATCCTATTAGATAGAGTCTTAATTGGATGAAGATGTCATCTATTGGTTAGTATGGTGCAATATGATAAGGATAACATATGATAAGATTGTGATTTTAGCTAGTAAAGTTCTATTAGAATTCTAACTTAGTCATCTAAAGACGTTTATAAATAACTCATTTAAGTATTGCTCTTCTCATGAGAGATGAGAGTGGGAGACACTTAGGGATTGAGAGATTATTTATTTGTATACTTTGAGGGAAGTAATGAAGGTTGAATTTTTAGTTGTATCTCTTTCTTATGTTCTTTTATTACCATAAATATTTAATTCTTTTGTAATTTTTATTGCAAGGGTGTGAAAGTAAAATACTGCGAGGGTCGTGAGGTGTTCAAGAACAAGTAGATTGGTCGATGATCACAAGACAAAGTTGAATTTTTCTTTAACAGAAGCTAAGTGAGATTATTGTGCAAAGGAATTGGCGCATCTTGAGGGAAAAGTCCGTGCTTGAAAGAAAACCTTTGTAACACATGCCATGACTTGCAGTAATTAGATTATAGCAGAAGTAGGCTCTTGTTTTTGATCAAATTAACTCCAAATATAAAATATTATTTATAACATCGCTAAAATAAAATGGAGACTACAATGAATTAACAGGAGAACATGATAAATTATGAAATGTTAAAATTATGATATTTCTCAACTAATATTTCAACTTTAAGACGCATTTAAATTTTCTTTTTTCCTTATTCTTTTTTGGTCAATCCTAACTTTAACTTATCTTTTTTGGATAATGGTATAGGCGTTCTTTCTCTTGTCTATTTGCTCTTATGATTCTTTTCCTTTCACAGAATGGAACTAGGCTTCATAAATGTTAAATAGATTATGTTCTTAACATAATTTTGAGAGTATTTGTTCATATTTGGATGAGTTATATATGATTTAGTACTTATTATATTTTTTTTCTAAGCCTTGTTTTAGCTACCTAATGAAGATCGAATGAATGAATTTTGATAAGTTAAAAGAAGTTCTAAATGAATTTGTACAAACACGTGTTAAATATAGACCTCATATTTAGAACATAAGTCAAGCACGATTCTGTATTTTATCTCATGTAGGTTATTATTCCTTGGTACTTTTTTTAGTACTTGCCACATGAACAACACACTCTATATCCTTTATACACATTTACCCTAGACGAACTCTCAGATGTGTGATTAAGGAGTTACTAAGCTAACACAATTGTAACTTGATTACGTATTAGTATCATATATTAGCTATGACTTTTACATATATTAGGATTTTTAACAATTGTTAAGATTACATGCCTAACTTTATTTTATGTTGAAGTGTGTTGGGTGAGACTTTTTATATCTTTTTAGGTTTTTTTTAATAATAAAAAAGAGCTTTTGAAGGAATCAAATTGGGGAAAATCATATATAGTCAATGAAGAGTCAAACTAGAGCATCTTGTAATAAGAAAAGAGCAATATTAGAAATAAATCAGGGAGTTTCATCAAGATTCAACCAAAAATTTCGAGTAAAGATCCATAAGAATGATTTCTATTATCTTGTTTCCTTTCTTAATTGTTGGTTTTCTTATTCTTAGTATGAACCAAATTGAGATAGATCTAGATAAGATGAAACCTAGAGATATTTTTTGGATTGATTATTTAATTTAATGAAATATTTAAGTTTTGTTGTGAATTATTTACAATTATGTATTGTGATCGAACTAAAATATGCTAGTATTTTGATTCAATTTCAAATTTCATATATAAGGATTGAGAAATCATATGTATGAATAGATCGTGACATGAATAATAAGAGTTGTATGGAGTTTTCGATATAGGATCATATAAATATACAAGGTTAGAGTCAAATCCAACAAGGAATTTTATATAAAAGAGAGTTATTTCATTGTTAAGGGTTTTATTTAGAAAGATATTTCAATCAATTAACTTAAGGATAAGGGTTAAATGTCATAAGAAAGAATATGGTTATAAATTGGGAATTATATAAATCTAAGAAACTAGGATTAATCATTGAATTAAGAAAATATAATCATAAAAGGTTTTATAGAAATTCTACATCTAGATAATGATTATCTATTGGTTACTTCAATATTGTTTATTTCTATAGTTTATTATTTTTAATTAATTTCATTAATCTTGTCCTTTTAATTCAATCATTCATTTTATGATATTAGATAATAAAAGACAATTAGAACCAAGATCTTGCATTGCTCGTGATATTAGACTTGTATTTACTAGATGATATTATAATAATGATAGTGTATTTGCCTAGTGATCTTTAGCAAAATTTTGACCAGATACACATATCATAATCTAAGTTTTTAAAAGTCATTATCAAGAACTAAGATATTAGGAATGCTTTATTTTTAATCTAATTATTTTTTAATATTTATTTATTGTAGAGCATTTTTATCATGTATTTATTGGCTAAATTTTCAAGATTTAGGAACTTAATATTGCAACTAGGAAACATTATGATAAGATATTTAAGATATTGTACTATAAGAGATTATGCTCTAGGCCAATCCTATCGTTTTATAGGCCCTGGGCAAAATTAAAAAAAAGCCCCAATAAATCGATAATATACTTAAGTTTACATGTTTGTATAAAATATAAATGACTCAATTTATAAGTCTACGCACTCAACCAAATATTAAATGATCATAACATCAACTAATAATATCTTACAAATATCATTAATAATAAAATAATTATAAATAGTAACAGTCACAATAAAATAGCAATAGCAGCAATCAAACAACAATATTAGATTGCAAAACAATAAAAAATTTACACTAACAATTACACAAAGGATCATGATTTATGAAAAATAATTTCTCCGTGCATTTATAGATGCAAAATCATTAATAATATTATCAAGATCAATATTGTCCAACATATCCTTCTCAATACATATCATAGCTAAATTATTCATCATTTCTTGTGACATTGATGTCCTCAAGTAGGTTTTCAATAATTTTAACTTTGAAAAACTTCTCTCAGTTGATGTTGTAGTCACAGCTATAGTCAATAGAATTCGATAATCAATTGAAGCATTTGGATAACAATCTACAGCTTTAATAAATTTTAAAATTTCAACTGATGACATTAACTAATTTGGCAAAGTCGTTTGCAATACTTTTAATTTAGAAAAAGATAATCTAAATCCACATCTGATACATTATCATGAGAAAAAGTTGTTGTAAAATTAGTGCAACATTCTCTTAATTCGTTATCATCCAATAACCTCAACTTCCTTGAATCAAATAAGAACCCAAAAATATTATCAAATGTCATTAATTGTTCAAATCTATTCTTTAACGAAGTAATTACCATATCAACAACAACTAGAAAGTAATTAACTCTAAAATAATTTTTAGCTGATTGTATTTCTCCATTATGGATAATTTCATCAAATTTTCTTTTCCTAATAATACAACTTCTAATTGGAAATGTAGGCTATATATTCATCTCAAGCACAAGACTTTGGACAATATTCATACTCGAGCTAAACCCTTCATCTCTATATTTCTCAAAAATACCATCACACCTTCTAATTGCTTTACAGTAGCATTAATGAATATAAATTTAGATTGCAACTTTTTACTCACCATGTTAATAGTGAATAAAATATCATACCAAATAACCATACGAAGTAAAAACTCAAAACTCTCAAGTATACTAACCAAGCTTTCTACTTCACTCTTTGACTTGGCATCATCACAATATCTAGATAATTCCATCAAAGCCAATCTTATTTGAGGAGCTTGAAATCTAATAGCTTTAAAAAAATTTATTCGACTCTTCCAACGAGTGCTGGACAATGATTTCATAGTTAAGCCTAAAACATTATCAAGCAAAACTTTTCACCTTTTAGGAGAACTTCAAAATAATGCATATATAGATTGCACAACTCTAAAAAATGAAATAGCTTTAACACAAGAATGTGCCATATCACTAAGAGTAAGATTAAGATTATGACAAGCACATGGCATATATAATGCTCTTGGATTTATTTCAAATAATCACTTTTACCCCTTGGTGTTTTCCCTTCATATTAGAACTATTGTCATAACCTTGACCCTTACATTATAAACATTAAGATCAAGAGAATTAAATGCATTCAGTAATTCATTAAAAAGTTCCAATCCAGATGTGTCATCTACCTTTAAGAACTCTAAAAATACTCCTCTATTTTTTATTTGACATATTCACACATTGTACTAACAAACTCATTTGTTCTTAATGACTCAAATCTAAGGTACAATCAAGAATAATCGAAAAGTATTTCGCCTCTTTAATGATCCCTATGATAAAACTTCTAACGTTATGGGCCAACAGAGAAATAAACTCATTTTGAATTTTGTGACCAAGATAATGATGATGAATTTCATGATTTTGAATACGTCTAACATGATCTTACATTATCATATCAAATCCAACAATCACCTCAATCAATCCTAAAAAATTACCATTACCATCTTGGTAAAGTTTCTCATTGGGTCCTTGAAATGCTAAATTATATTTAACAAGATATTTCACAACAGAAACTATTCTTATCAAAACCTATCTCCAACGTTCTTTCTCCTTTACAATTTCTTGTTGCAAACCTTTATCAACTGTTTGATTTTTGCTCAATCTTACTCTTAATTTATTCTAGGTTCTTATATTAGTCATATGCTCAATACAAGTCTCATGTTCTTTAAGTCTCTCACTAAGATGCTTTCAATCTCTAAAACCGTCATTTGCTAATCCACTTTGTTTGTTAGTAGATTTGAACAACTTACAACAAAAACAGTATACTTTATCTACATGTTTAGAATAAATCAACCATTTTTTATCGCTAATCTCTCCATTACTCAAATTTCTATAATAATAAGAACATGAAAAATGACGAGAGTTATTATCTAAAGGAAACATAAGATTCAATTCTCTTACAAGCCCTTTTTCAACTAAAATATCCCTTTCTTTATTATCAAGATTATCCCAATTTCTAGCATCATAAATGTCCAATATAAGGCTTACTTACTCATCTGCTTTTAAATTTTCTGAAGTGGATGCATTTGGTACATGATCATGCTCACTCAAATTTCTAATATCCTTATGAATATGAATCTCATCACTTAAGTTTTCTTTATATTATTCAAAACTACCTTCACCTAGTTCCTTGGGACTCTCACTAGAGGAGCCTACTCTTTTAATAAATTTATTAATTGCTCCTTTTTGGGATTCTATCAACTGTGCTACTTTTTTTCTTTTTTTCACTTCCAAACAAATGCTTTTTAAGCAACATAATATAAACCAATTATAACACAGTTAGACTAGAAAAAGATCAAAAGCACTTGTATGTAACTGGAAGAAGTATACAGGCACAACCAAACTCCAATAACTTCACAATATATCACAAAGATATATAAATGGTATTATATTTGTGATAGAGGAAAAAATAAATAGCAAAATTTAATATCTAATATTAAAAAAAACAAAGAGCAAATTTTAATGATAGAGACACACTAATCTCTAACAATACAAGAAACTAACATACTTTGGAAAAATATACAATAAATAATATTCTAAGTTATAAATATTCTAAGTTTCCCAAGTCAAATATTATCCTATTCTATAAGTCAGGAAATGATTGAATATAATAATAATAATAATAATAATAATAATAATAATAATAATAATAATAATAATAATAATAATATTATTATTATTATTATTATTACTATTATTATTATTATTAAGACATGTTTAATAGAATTATACGTATTTTTATAATAAAGGAAACCATTTATGTAGTCTTTGAATTGAGTAACATAAATTAGTTGATTTATTTATATTATCACTAAACTTAAGTGAACTCTACAAGAACACAAATCCAATAATTATTACATTACTGTGGCAAACTATAATGAAAATTACAATTACAAAATTAAATTATTATAAATAGTAAGTAATCTAAAAATAAAAAGAAGACACAAAATAAATACAATATCATTTAATATAAAAGTTATGATTTAAAATACTAATATAATGTCCACGCTAATGACAAATTATAAATTAATTAACATATTCAAATATTTAATAAGCTAAAATACATTAAAAATAAGAAACTTTACCTTTAAATTATACTCGTAAGATGTAATCGTAAAATTTTTGTTGTTAATTTTGAGTTAGAGTACCTTAAATATATATATTGATGAAAATAAAGAAATTAGAAGGTAAAAATATAACCTAAATGTTGGACCCCACACCCCACCCGTAGGTGCTTGGGGGTTATACTCCGGCGTGTGTTTGCGGGTTATACCACGGCATCCAACCTTAATTGGCTCAATGGTAAGAGGCATGTTCTTAGAAACAACAAAACCTTGAGGGGTCGCAAGTTCGATTCCCAAAGAGGACAATACTGATTAAGGTTGGATTCTGCGGTATAACCCGCAAACACACGCCGGGGTATAACCCCCAAACACCTACGGGTGGGGTGTGGGGTCCAACACTAAATACTTCAAAACTATTTATAATTAACAAGTTAATGTTAAATAATTTTGAAAGTTAACGTTAACTTATTAAATATGGAACATGGAAGTTGCTACTTCTATCTCCTTTTTCAATGCTAATAACATTGTAAGCCTTTATTACTCACCAAGACACCAATGTTTTCTCCATTGAATGCTTAAGACCCTTTATCACTCACTAGTCACCAAGACACCAACGTTTTCTCCATTAAATGCTTAAGATCCTTTTTAAGGGCCCCTTTTTATGATGGGCTCTGGGCAGGGGCAGGCTGATTATGCTAGACTATCACTTATAGGGATAGAATTTATCATTTTTAGATTAGGAAAGGAGGCCAACAACTTTGATATCAAGCCTAATATGATGCAAATAGTTCAATAACTTGTGAAATTAATGCCTTATTGAATGAGAATCCAAATGTGCAATTAAGATCCTTTTTAAGGGCCCCTTTTTATGATGGGCCCTGGGCAGGGGCAGGCTGATTATGCTAGACTATCACTTATAGGGATAGAATTTATCATTTTTAGATTAGGAAAGGAGGCCAACAACTTTGATATCAAGCCTAACATGATGCAAATAGTTCAATAACTTGTGCAATTAATGCCTTATTGAATGAGAATCCAAATGTGCACACTGCAAATGTTTTAGAGACATGTGATACATTTAAGAGTAATTGTAGCATCCCACTTCTGCAAGACCCGAACTCGACATCAACGATGACATCCTAGTCCGTGCCCGCGAAAGTAGCATGCTAGACCCATCAATCATTCACAAATCGGTATAATTTTTTTTTGAAACACTAACATAGACAGAAGTCCATTTTTTTAATTTGGGCCCAATAAGATAAAAGGTTGCTAGTACATTGCTTTCAAGACATTACAGCCCACAGTTGCATGATTAAATAGAGCCCAATTTCATTTATCCCCCTTTTAAGTTAGAGACCAATCCACTTTGGGCCATTCAAGCCCATTCAATACACAAAACATTTGCAAAAATTTTCAATTGATATATAGCAATATTAGCATTTAATCAATCCCATTTACAAATCCAGTAAAAAGATTCTCATTTTGTATCACTTATTATAGATGGAAATAAACAAATACATACTGCACAGAAATTGCGGAAAACACTCTATACAAAAATCCTAATGCAGACACGAATTGATCCCGACCTCTATTCTTCATTTGAATGCTGAAGACATACTCACGTAAACCTAACGGGGTATTCTTCTGAGTCCTGAAAAATAATTACAAATTTTGGGTGAGTTTTGCGAACTCAGTGAGAAACCATCATCGATGGTTCACCCAATTCATGCATTACACGAATAGCGTACAGATTATCACAATTGCACATTCAGCAAATCATATAGCAATTTACAGATTTTCACAAAAGCATAATCAGAAAGATTTCAAAGCAGTATCACATAGATGCAAGGCATGTTGCCTCTTTCCCAATCCAAAAGTCAATTCATTGCATACTTACACAAATACATGACATTTTCCATTTTATTTCAGTGTTCACAGTTTCTCATCCAATAGCAGAAATCAGGATTTCGCAAAACAGTTTTCACAGAAATATAAGCATTCAATCCTTTTCCCAATTCACAGTACAATCAGATACATGCATAACATTTTTCTATTATTTCCCATTTAGATTATGTGTTGTGACTGAGTGCCTGTACTGTCCCAATCCGGGCGCATTAATCAGTGAACCTATGGCTCTAAACTGTCCCTTTTTGGGCTCATTAAACGTTGAGCATAAAGCTCTGAACTGTCCCTTTTCGGGCTCGTTAAGCGTTGAGCATAAAGCTCTGAACTGTCCCTTTCGGGCTCATTAAACGTTGAGCATATAGCTCTCGGTGGCAGCTCCAGTCACAACTGTTACCTATTAATCATGTATATAATTCATTTATCACAATTCTACAATATCACATTGAAAGTCAAATCCAATTTATCGAAACAGGCAATTCATTCTAAATTATTCACAATAATTCACAGTCACAGACATCACATTGAAAGCATAAAAGTTTCTCAATCACGGTGCAATTAACACTTCAATGTCAAATTACATTCCCTCGGACCTTCGGTTCGGTATTTCACCATAACAGTCTCGTGATATCCATCGTTTTCTACGTAACTATCAAGACAAAATTTTAAACAATCAAAGATCGAGGAACCAACTAGGTTACTCACCTATTATTTCCGAGCTAACGCCGGAAGCCTCTGAACGCCGATGAGATCGACGCCCAAATGTGCCTCTATAATAGTCGAGAATAAAACATTACTAATTGTCCAATTATCGATGCACATGTAACAATTAGAAGGTGTACAATGCATGTTCATGATATTCCCGGCCCTTATCCAAAAATTTCCATCATAAAAATCCGTCTAAAAATTAGAAATCTAACGGCACTGAAATTACTCAATTTGAGCCTCGATCGGTCCAAAAATAAATAAAATAAGGACCAAAGAATAATTAACCGAACCCACATCAATTTTTCGTCCAAAAATTCCCAATTTCACTGCATTGCGAAGCCATTGCCTCATGAGGTGACCTTCCTCGCGTTTCGCGATCGGGCAGGTTCGCCTCCCTTTTCTCTTTTTTTCCCGTCGACATTCTAACTAGCATATCTCTTTACACAGAATTCAGAAAATTACAAACCATACCTCGTTGGAAAGATCATGAAAAACTCTACAAGTTTCATGTAAACCATAAAAATCAATTTTGTAAGTGATCTAGAAGGGGGGGGGTTGAATAGATCTTTAAAATTCTTTAAGAATTTCTACAAGAAAATCAGAAGTTAAAACACACAAAAATAATTTAGATAAACTTAATTGAAAAGTGTAGGGAAGAAGATCAAACACTTGTTTTTATAGAGGTTCGGTGCTAAGATCTACGTCCTCTACCTAAGCTCCCACTTACGATTTTGCCAATCACTTTATTGCACACTTTGTAGTTGAGTGTAAACTTTTTACAACTCCACTTGACTTCCGGCTCAAGCTACCTTACAAACGATTTGTCTTACGGCACAAATCCTACCTCACACGTGACCTTCCACTTGTCACTCAAATTGTAAAAGAAATATGGTAAAGATTGAAGAACAAGTGCTCAAAACAATAGAGTAACAAAATAAGAGCAATAGTGAGCAATTTGAAGCAATAGAAGAGTATTTAGACTTGTGGAACTTGTATATACTCTTCTTTCATCATCCTCTATTTATACTTGAAGAAATATAGCTGTTGGAGCTCTACTAGCCGTTGCTTAATTGGATATAGTCGTTCCTTGATAATCTCCATTCCATTTTTATCAAATTGGACCATTGGAGCTGATTTCGTGCATCCATAAGTCGACTTGTCGAATGTATAAGTCGAATTGTTTCAACCATTTACATAAAATTTTCATCTCCGCTCTCCAATAAGTCGACTTGTACCATGTAAGTCGACTTGTCGTCCTCGATAGTCGACTTGTGTTTGATAAGTCGACTTGTATTGACATTGCTTCATCCGTAAGTCGACTTGTGCTTTGTAAGTCGACTTGTATTTCCTTCAATGGTAACATCCGACCAAATCCTTTATAATCCTCATGTTTTATGCCATTTTTCACTTAGAGGACAAATCCCATCTTGATTCTCCATTGATTAGACACTTGCTCATCTTGATTTGCACAATCCTTTCATTGAATAATACCTGAAATAATTTCTTAACTATTTCTAGATATTTTATTTTTATCAAAACATAAAGGGATTTAATTTGTCAACCACCATTGGTCCAACAATCTCCCCCTTTTTGATAATGAAAAAATATGTAGAAATTGAAAAGAAATTTGAAGGACATAAAATTTGATCAAGGTTTCCCTTGTCTTGATGGTTAGGTTGTCTCTCAAAAATTAAAATGCAAATCAATGAAATTTTCATTTTCACATTTCACTCCCCCTAAATCAAATAACAATTTCAATCTTACTCCCCCTTTTTGTCATAATCAAAAAAATTAGAGAAAATGAAGAGTAATGAAATTTAAAACCAAACATAACATCAAACACAAATGATAGTAATAGTCATTACAAGAAAATGTCAAACAAACACAAACACAACATAAAACAAAACAGAAGTCGAGATGTTGGTCAAGGCATAATGCAATACACATTATGACGAAGAATCATCGTGCCTACATCCTAGCTTGTCAAAAATCTTCTTGATGCTCTTTTCTAAGCGGGTAAGCATGCTGCGTTGTTCATCAACTTTCCTTTCCAATCTTATAAGCACATCTTGTTGATCATCATGTCGCTCATTTATCTCATCCAACGATCTCGAATTTCCGAATATCGCCTTAAGAAACCTCACTTCTTCCGACATTACTTGGTCGTGAGCTACTTGGACGCTCGCTGCCCTAGATCGCTTCCTTGAAGGTACCGCCACCTACCAAAGTCAACCCAAGCTTCTCAACATGATAGGAGTAAACCCAACCTTTCTCAACTGCTCTAACAAGCTTCATGCTCCTTAAATTGTAAGTGTGAACCTCCAACTCGAGGATAGGGAAAACTAACATAGGAATCCAGATTGCATTTTCTAACTCGAGAGATATGGGTAATCGGCAAAGATACGGCATTCCTTTATGCCGACTAGTTTCCTTCGCTTGTCCACGTAATAAGCTCGCCTTTTTTCTCATCATTTGAATAATTAAGCTCGGATAGTTTATTTTTCGCCCTTCCTCCATATGCCACAGAATCTCCTTATCTAAAGAAGTAATTTGATTATTACTAGCTTTCTTTGGGTACATAACCCTGTTTATCGCATAATGTAGTAGCCGATAATTCAACAGTAAATCCATCGCCTCAAATGGATGTGAATGATCGGAACATAACCGAACTAACAAATCAGCCCCTTTTTCCTCAGTATAGCCGAAATTCTCTTCGGCTTCTTCATCGATGTCACCTCAAAGATTTCTCAAAATCTCAAAATCAGTAAGAGAAGCTCTAGGCCTAACTCCTCCTCTAGGCAAATTAAACAAGGTACACAAATCTGATTCACAAAGATACATTGCTTTCCTGTTAATTTTAGAGGACAAGGTAACTCCATCCTCAACATTACTTCCAATAACAACCAGATTCGCATAAAATTCCTTTACTGTTTCTTCATAGATATCATCATGAAAACCCAAAAAATCTCTTAACCCAAGGTTAACAATTTCAGAAAACACATTCGAGAACTCACTACTATCTAGCTCAGTCCAATCAAATCTCATGGAGGGAATCAATACTTCATCTTTAAGTACCTTATAATACAATATTTGAGCATCCCTCGAAGCAAATCTGGGTTCAATCGCGTCATCCTCCCGTGTCGCATCTCCCCTTGATGAGGACCCCCGAACCCGTGGTCTTTGAGGAACGTGGGGACCTTGAGATTGAGCCATTTCTTTTCCTTTCTGAGAAGATTTTCGAGGAGCCATTGATTTGTAGAGAGAGAAAGGGAAAAACGCAAGTTAGGGTTTCGAAAGAGGGGTTTTAAAAAGGAGAGGTGATTTGGAGATAAAATGGTGTGATTTAGAGTTGATGAAGGTCGAAAATCTGTGGGTAAGTAAGATTTGAGGAATTTGTGGAAGATAAGTCGAGTTTTGGGAGAGAAATTTCTGGGTTTTGGAGAGAAGAGAGTCTGCGGAGAAGAAAGGGAAGAACTTGTTTTAAAACCTCCGTCCAACCATAAGTCGACTTGTTCCCTGAATAAGTCGACTTATCGACCTTCATAAGTCGACTTGTTGATCTGTATAAGTCGACTTATCCTTAAATATCTGCATCCCATAATACTAATTTTCTCATAAGTCGACTTGCTAATGGTCAAGTCATAAAAGGTATGTCCAAAACTCCAAATAAGTCACTTATACAGCCCAAGTAACCAACACGATGAATGTATCTTCGATGTGATTGCACTTTTGCCTCAAATTTTGACCATTTAATGTAGCAAAATCAAATTCAACCTGTTAGACCCCGAATTTTTTTCTTATGATCTTATTCAGTATGAATTGTGATAATTGTGATTTTGCCTTAGTTTGATTAATTTGTGTTGGGCCTTGGCTTTTTAGGAAGGGCCCAAGCCCTTTAGGGTTTAAGAAGAGAATAAGAAAAGAATAGAAAGAAGAGAAAGGAAAGGAAAAGAAGAAAAGAGAAGAAGAGAAACGCCGTCGGTGGAGAGGAAGAGAGAAGAAGAAGAAGAGTTTGCGATTTCAGTGGTTTCGACGATTTTAAAGCTTCAATCGGTAAGTTTTAGTCCTTTCTATCTTGTTTATGGTTGGATTAAACCTTAGGATCGTGTGGATTCAGGAGAATCGACGGTTTAGGGTTTTGAGTGGAAAATTGGGGAAAATCCTTAGATTGATGATTTTAGGATGAATCTGAAGCTTAGAATGAGTTAGAATGGTAGTATAAGTCTTGATCTATGCCTTAAATATGTTGCATTTGAGTTTGGAACAGATTAGCAGTTGAAATCTGCAGAAATCTGGGTTCGGAGTCGAGTTCCTCGACCCAGACGTCGCGACGTGCGTATGAACACGCCATGGCGAAACGAAGAAGGAGCTACGTCGCGACGTGTAAATAATTTTACGATTATTTGTCACGGCGTGTGAAATCTTTAGACGCCGCGACGCGAAGGAGACGTCGCGACGCGGCGACGCTTGGTTCATGGGCGAGCCTTCGTCATTAGGGCGAAGCGAGTGGTCCTTCGTCGCCACGGCGTCCCCTTTCTGGCGAGGCCCTTGTTTCCAAATTGAGATGTTTATATTGTTAGGGATATCTTTTGGTGTAGATATCCGAATGAGGTGATCTTGGATTCGTTGTGATCTAGAAATTAAGGACTACAAGTTGTATGAAGAAGGAATTCGGGAATTGTTTCAAAAGTTCAGAATTTCGATGGGAATCGGATGGAGACTTTAACGCTTTACTTTTTGCTTTCGAGCTTTATTAAATAATTGCTATAGATATTAATTGTGTGGAAACTTGGTTTATTATAGGAACCAAGTCGATTTGACCCAATCGCGAGAGGAAGGACAACAAAGGAGTCGATACTCGGCGATACTAGGTGGGTAATATGTTTATCGTTATGTGTGTATGGGTAATTGCATGATGTGTGCTTGCTTGCGTTATATGACATTATTTGTATTGAATTGCATGAGAGATGCTGAATATGCTTTGATCATAATTATGCATGGATTAATGGGCCTTTATGGCAATGGAAAGAATGGAAATTATGATATGCTTTGAGCATGAATCAAATGGATTATGTGCTTTATTTGGGTAAGAGAGTTACGGATGGAGTCACGCACGCTGACATTTTTGAAAGCCTTCTCCTACCGTCATTGCGGGCAACGAGATCCTCGAGAAATCGGACTCGGATGGATTACGGATTTACCTTGGGTTATCCGGATGGATTACTGAAACTCGAGCCGCTTGTTTGTGCATACACGATTGATTTGATGAGCATAAGATATGATGGATTTGATAGATTTGTTGCATAATGATTGATGCGATAAGAAATAGAAATTGCTTGACATATACTTGATTGAATGTGAATTGAATTGATGAATTATGATTTGCTAGTGATATGTATATTATATATATATATATTGCTTGATTGTGTGGCTCGTTGCCAATGGCTATAAACGATATGCCATCGAGCTTTATAACTCACCCCATTACTCTCCCTCCTCAAAAGTGCGGATCGAGACGATAGTTGACTTGGCGAGGCATCTAAACTTCCAAACTAATTAGGAGCTTTGCCTTAAGTTAGTAATTTGATTGGCCCTCCGAGCATTTTATCATGGAGCATCTTTTGTATTTTGAAATTTCATTTTACTTTGTATTCTGCTGCATTTGAGAATACTGTTGCATTTCTTAAAATGAGAATGACATATGTTTTATGAATTTGAGATATGGAAATGCATGTTGAGAATGCATGCGATGGTATGTATGAGTATATGTTTATGTATGTGTGAATCGAATATGTCTTTGTATGGATGTTGGGATCGGGTCCGACGGTATATGGAGCGCCCGACGCCGGGGCGACCCGAGGGGCCCTCCCTCGGGGATTCAGACGTCTTGGGGCTGCCCAACATGTTTGGTATCAGAGCGCCTAGGTTTAGGTGTCCTTGGCTTAGAATGCATATAGGATTGTGTGATATATGACGACGTGTTGCATTAATTGATTTCATTACGTGATATGCATATCATGCATACATATAGATTGTCATATAGCTAATCCTTAGTGTTTACCTTTGAAGGAGTACGATGCCACCTCGTAGAAGGAAACGA
The DNA here is from genome assembly GCA_029891385.1 of Erythroxylum novogranatense. Classification (NCBI taxonomy): domain Eukaryota; kingdom Viridiplantae; phylum Streptophyta; class Magnoliopsida; order Malpighiales; family Erythroxylaceae; genus Erythroxylum; species Erythroxylum novogranatense. Next base: position 85,648,746 of record CM057229.1, read on the forward strand.
GGAGCGTGCAGTGGTCTCATTGCACTGACTCTCCAACGAGAGAGGAGAGGACCGATGAGTCTCAGAGCCCCAATGCATGTTGAGGCTTCTATCGGGCTAGAGAGTGAGCCCATCGCGTCGCCGACTCAGAGTCGCCGATTCCGCCAGCAAGTGCCCGATTTGATCCGAGGATGTTTCAGCGCTTGTTCAAAGCTATAGGCGGATGCCATGCCTTCTGCACCAGCCCCAGTGAAGAGGGGAAAGCAGTTCGACAAGCTGAGAAAGTACGGAGCAGTTGACTTCTTTGGGACAGCTGATCCTGAGGAAGCTGAGACATGGTTACGGAGGACAGAACGGGTGATGGATCAGATGGATTGTGAGGCAGATGAGCGAGTGGTGTATCTTGCCGCTTGCTCTGTGGGATGCTCAGATTGGTGAGACCGTGTCGGGCAAATGATGAGGCCAATAGGGTTGGCTTGGCAAGATTTTGTGGCTGCTTTTAAGAAGAAATATTTGTCAGAGGTTTATGTCCAAAGAAAAAGAGGGAGTTTCGAGTCTCGATCGAGAGGATATGACGATTCTTGAGTATGAGCGCAGGTTCACCCAGTTATCCCGGTATGCCTCCGATCTGATGTTGAGCGAGACTGCCAGATGTCGCAGATTTGAGTCGGGATTGCACTTGGCGATCAGAGAGAAGGTAATTGTGCAGAATTTCAGTGATTTCCAGCAGCTAGTTGAGGCAGCTCTGAAGGTTGAGAATATAGAGAACATCAAGAGTGCTGCAAACAGGAAGAGAAAGGGTAGAGATCAGTCCAGGAGAGGAGGTAGCACTAGTGCTCCTATGCGCACAGAGTGTTAGGAGCTTCCTGCTTATTGAGAGGAGAGGAGCATGGTGCTAGCTGGCAGAGGCCGATGAGGACTTCTCTGCTTCTCACCAAGCTTGACGGTGGGTAGCGGTAGAAGAGGAGAGGGAGATAGATCGGTTATCCCAACATGTGAGCACTGCGGGAAACCTCATAGAGGAGAGTGCTTCAGACTGACAGGAGCTTGTTTCAACTGTGGGGTGAAGGGACACATTGCCAGAGAGTGTCCTCAGCCTCCACGATGTGAGAGAGGTCGATGCCGACCCGAGGAGGACAGAGACCATGGGTCGAGGACTGTGGATCGAGGTAGGTAGTTACGATCTTCGCCAGAGGGCTAGTCTTCCGGGGAGACCGAGAGGGCAGGCACCAGCCAGGGTGTTTGCTATGATGCGGGAGGATGCAGAGGTCGCTCCAGATGTTGTCACCGATATGGCCCATTTATTTGCTGATGATGTGCTTGTGTTGATTGATCCGGGTTCTACTCATTCGTTTGTTTCGTCGAGTAGACCTGTGTGTGATTTGGTTGCGAGTCCGTTGGATATTCCGCTGATGGTGAGTACTCCGATTGGCCAGCACATTGTGATTAGTCAAGTTTTTAGAGGATGCGAGCTTTGCATTGGTGGAGAACTTCTAGTGGTAGATCTGATGCCACTAAGGATGCGCGGATTAGATGTGATATTGGGTATGGACACATTGGAAAAGTACAATGTCCGACTGGATTGTAAGCAGTCAGAAGAGAGTTTGATTTAGATGGCAGAAGAGTGATGTTTACTGGGGACAGGAAAGCGAGTCCGCCCAGGATTGTTTCAGCAATGACAGCAGAGAGGATGATGAGTAAGGGTTGTGAGGCGTTTTTGGCTTATGTGATAGACTCTAGAGCTGATAGAGGGAAGCTGGAGGATATTCCAAGAGTCGAGGATTTCTGACGCCTTTCCCGAGGAATTTCGGGACTACCGCCAACTCGAGAGATTGAGTTTTCGATTGAGCTTGGTCGTACTAGGTCGATTTCGATTCCGCCTTATCGGATGGCTCGTGAATTGAAGGAGCTTAAGGAGCAATTGGAGGAGTTATTGGAGAAAGGGTATATTCGATCGAAGTTCTTCGCCTTGAGGAGCTCCGGTCCTATTTGTGAAGAAGAAAGATGGCTCTTTGAGAATGTGTGGACTACGTGAAGTGAATCGGATCACGTTGAAGAATAAGTATCCGCTTCCTCGCATTGATGATCCGCTTGATCAATTGCAAGGAGCGAGAGTCTTTTCAAGATCGACTTGAGATCGGGATATCATCGATTGAGGATCAAGGAGTCGGATGTGCGAAGTCGCTTTCGGGACTCGGTATGGGCACTTTGAGTTTTGGTGATGCCCGCGGATTGGCGAATGCGCTGCAGCGCTTATGGATTTGATGAATCGGTGTTTAAGCCATTCTTGGACCAATTTATCATTGTCTTCATTGATGATATATTGGTGTATTCCAAGAGTGATCGGGAGCATGAGGAGCATTTGAGGATGGCTTTGGAGACTTTGAGGAGTAATGAGTTGTATGCCAAATTCGAGAAATGCGAATTTTGGCTGAGGGAAGTTTCATTTCTTGGACACGTGATCTCAGAGCAAGGAGTTCATGTGGATCCAAAGAAGATAGAAGCAGTTGTGAATTGGGAAGCGCCGAAGAATGTGGCAGAAGTGAGGAGTTTTCTGGGTTTGGCAGGCTACTACAGACGGTTTATGGAGGGATTCTCGATGATATCCGCTCCGATGACGAAATTGTTGAGAAAGAATCAGAAGTTTGATTGGAGTGAGGATTGTCAGAGGAGCTTCGAGGAGCTCAAGCGCAGATTGACGAGTGCCCCGATTTTGATTTTGCCATCGGGTGATGAGGGTTATTCGGTGTATAGTGATGCTTCGAGGAAGGGTCTCGGATGTGTTTTGATGCAGAGAGATCGGGTAATTGCTTATGCTTCGAGGCAGTTGAAGCCTTATGAGCTGAATTATCCGACGCACGATTTGGAGTTAGCAGCGGTGATCTTTGCCTTAAAGATTTGGAGGCATTATTTGTATGGAGTTCAAACTCGGATCTTCACTGATCATAAGAGTCTGAAGTATTTGCTAAGTCAGAAGGAATTGAATTTGAGGCAGCGGAGGTGGTTAGAGCTGCTAAAGGACTATGATTTGTTGATTGAGTATCATCCGGGCAAGGCCAATATTGTGGCGGATGTCTTGAGCAGGAAGTCATCGATTGCTCATGTTCAATCGGTTTATCTTCCTTTATTGGAAGAGATGGCTAAGCTTAGGTTAAGTTTGACACAGGAAGAACCGGATTATCTTCTGGCTAATTTTCGAGTTAGATCGATGCTGAAGGAAAAGGTTAGGGATTTGCAGGCTCAGGATGCGGATTTGAGCAAGCTTCGGGATGAGATTCAGAATGGCAAGGTTTCTGAGATAGATGTGCGGGATGATGGGCTTATGCGATTCAAGGGTAGGTTGTGTATTCTGATGTGCGGAGATCGAGGATGAGATTATGGATGAGGCACACAATCGCGCTTACACCATGCATCCCGTAGCACCGGGATGTATCGGGATTTGAGAGAGCACTTTTGGTGGAAAGGCATGAAGAGGGATATAGCCAGATATCTCCTCAATAAGTGTCTAGTGTGTCAGCAAGTCAAGGCTGAACACCAGGCACCTTCGGGCAAGTTGAGGCCGTTGCCTATTCCGGAGTGGAAGTGGCAGCGAGTGACGATGGACTTTTTGATGGGATTGCCTAGGACCAGCAGGAGGCATGATGCCATTTGGGTGATTGTTGATCGGTTGACTAAGTCAGCCCACTTTTTGGCGATTCGACAGACTGATTCTTTGCATGTGTTGGCAAAGAAATATATCGATGAGATAGTGAGGCTGCATGGGATTCCGGATTCCATTGTGTCGGATCGAGATCCTCGGTTCACTTCGAGGTTTTGGAGTAGTTTGCAGGAAGCTTTGGGGACTAAGCTGAATTTTAGTACAACGTTTCACCCTCAGACGGATGGTCAATCTGAGAGGACTATTCGGACTCTGGAGGGGATGCTTCGAGCTTGTGTGATGGATTTTCGAGGAGCATGGGATGAGCATTTGCCGTTGGTCGAATTTGCTTATAACAATTCGTACCATTCGAGCATTCAGATGGCTCCGTATGAGGCATTGTATGGGCGGAGGTGTAGGACTCCGATTTGTTGGGATGAGGCAGGAGATAGGCAATTGATGGGTCCAGAGTTGATTGAACAGACGGTTGAAAAAGTTAATTTGGTTAGCGGCGACTTAAGGTGCGCAGATGTAATGAAGAGTTATGTTGATGCTCACCGAAAGGAGATGGAGTATGATGTCGGTGAGAAAGTGTTTCTTAAGACGTCTCCTTGGAAAGGAGTATTGAGATTCGGTAAGAAAGGGAAGTTGAGTCCGAGGTATGTGGGTCCCTATGAGATCCTTGAGAGGGTTGGACCACTCGCCTACAGGTTGGCGTTACCTCCGGAGTTATCGCAGATTCACGATGTTTTTCATGTGTCGATGTTGAGGAGATATAGATCGGATCCATCACATGTTATTCAAAGCTAGTGAGGTTCATTCTTGAGATGATTTGAGCTATGAGGAGCTTCCAGTACAGATTTTGGATTCTAAGGACAAAGTTCTTAGGAACAAGACGGTTCAGTTAGTAAAAGTCCTTTGGAGGAATCATTCGGTAGAGGAAGCTACTTGGGAGCCATTGGACGCTATGCAGGAGAAGTATCCGCATCTCTTCAATGATTCAGGTAAATTTCGAGGACGAAATTTCTTTTAAGAGGGGGAGAAATGTTAGACCCCGAATTTTTTTCTTATGATCTTATTCAGTATGAATTGTGATAATTGTGATTTTGCCTTAGTTTGATTAATTTGTGTTGGGCCTTGGCTTTTTAGGAAGGGCCCAAGCCCTTTAGGGTTTAAGAAGAGAATAAGAAAAGAATAGAAAGAAGAGAAAGGAAAGGAAAAGAAGAAAAGAGAAGAAGAGAAACGCCATCGGTGGAGAGGAAGAGAGAAGAAGAAGAAGAGTTTGCGATTTTAGTGGTTTCGACGATTTTAAAGCTTCAATCGGTAAGTTTTAGTCCTTTCTATCTTGTTTATGGTTGGATTAAACCTTAGGATCGTGTGGATTCGTGGAGAATCGACGGTTTAGGGTTTTGAGTGGGAAATTGGGGAAAATCCTTAGATTGATGATTTTAGGATGAATCAAGCTTAGAATGAGTTAGAATGGTAGTATAAGTCTTGATCTATGCCTTAAATATGTTGCATTTGAGTTTGGAATAGATTAGCGATTGAAATGCAGAAATTGGTTCGAGTCGAGTTCCTCGACCAGACGTCGCGACGCGCGTATGAACACGCCTTGGCGCTTAACGAAGAAGGGAGCCACGTCCCGACGTGTAAATAATTTTACGATTATTTGTCGCGCGTGTGAAATCTTGTGAGACGTCGCGACGTGCGAAGGAGATGTCGCGACGCGCGACGCTTGGTTTCTGGCGAGCCTTCGTCATTGCATGGAAAGGTGGTCCTTCGTCGCGACGAAGCGCCCCTTCGTTGGCGAGGCCCTTGTTTCAAATTGAGATGTTTATATTGTTAGGGATATCTTTTGGTGTAGATATCCGAATGAGGTGATCTTGGATTCGTTGTGATCTAGAAATTAAGGACTACAAGTTGTATGAAGAAGGAATTCGGAATTGTTTGGAAAGTTCAGAATTTCGATGGGAATCGGATGGAGACTTTTAACGCTTTACTTTTTGCTTTTCGAGCTTTATTAAATAATTGCTATAGATATTAATTTGTGGAAACTTGGTTTATTATAGGAACCAAGCTGATTTGACCCAATCGCGAGAGGAAGGACAACAAGTGAGTCCGATACTCAATGATACTAGGTGGGTAATATGTTTATCGTTATGTGTGTATGGGCAATTGCATGATGTGTGCTTGCTTGCGTTATATGACATTATTTGTATTGAATTGCATGAGAGATGCTGAATATGCTTTGATCATAATTATGCATGGATTAATGGGCCTTTATGGCAATGGAAAGAATGGAAATTATGATATGCTTTGAGCATGAATTGAATGGATTATGTGCTTTATTTGGGTAAGAGAGTTACGGATGGAGTCACGTGCACGTTGACATTTTTGAAAGCCTTCTCCCGGCTGCCCGCTTGTGGCAACGAGATCCTTGAGAAATCGGACTCGGATGGATTACGGATTTACCTTGGGTTATCCGGATGGATTCTGGAACTCTCGAGCCAGCTTGTTTGTGCATACGATTGATTTGATGAACATAAGATATGATGGATTTGATAGATTTGTTGCATAATGATTGATGCGATAAGAAATAGAAATTGCTTGACATATCTTGATTGAATGTGAATTGAATTGATGAATTATGATTTGCTAGTGATATGTATATATATATATATATATTGCTTGATTGTGTGGCTCGTTGCCAATGGCTATAAACGTATATGCCATCGAGCTTGTAGCTCACCCCATTACTCTCCCTCCTCAAAAGTGCGGATCGAGGCGATAGTTGACTTGGCGAGGCATCGAAACTTCCAGCTAATTAGAGCTTTGCCTTAAGTTAGTAATTTGGATTGGCCCTCCGAGCATTTTATCATGGAGCATCTTTTGTATTTTGAAATTTCATTTTACTTTGTATTCGCGCATTTGAGAATCTTGTTGCATTTCTTGAATGAGAATGACATATGTTTTATGAATTTGAGATATGGAAATGCATGTTGAGAATGCATGCGATGGTATGTATGAGTATATGTTTATGTATGTGTGAATCGAATATGTCTTTGTATGGATGTTGGGATCAGGTCCGACAGTATATGGAGCGCCCGACGCCGGGGCGACCCGAGGGGCCCTCCTTCGGGGATTCGAACGTGTGGGGCCCGGGCCCAACACAACCAAAGGAATTTAAATCACACATGCCTAACCTTAATTTAATATTCACAAAGACATCTTCCTTAAGAGGTTTAGTAAAAATGTCAGCCAATTGATCACTAGACGAAACATGTTTCAAAACAATGTCACCTTTCAAACAATGATCACGAATAAAATGATGTCTAATTTCAATGTGCTTTGTTCTACTATGCAATATAGGATTTTTACTCAAACAAATAGCACTGGTATTATCACAATAGATAGGAATGTTTTTAACTACAATACCATAATCAAGCAATTGATGTTTAATCCAAAGAACTTGGGCGCAAGCACTCCCAGCTGCTACATATTCAGATTCAGCAATAGAAATGGCTACACTAACTTGCTTTTTACTAGCCCAAGATATCAAAGATGATCCTAAGAAATGACATAATCCACTAGTACTTTTTCTATCAATTCTACAGCCACCATGATCAGCATCACTATAAGCATACAAATCAAATGAATCACAACTAGGATACCACAAACCATGATTAATAGTTCTACTAAAATATCTAAAAATTCTTTTACAAGCACTCAAGTGAGAAATTTTAGGACAAGATTGAAATCTAGCACAAAGATATGTGGCAAACATTATGTCAGGTCTAGAAGCAGTTAAATACAAGAGAGAACCGATCATACCTCTATAGAGTTTTTGATCAACATCTTCTTCATGTTCATTTTCTCAAGACCACATTTGTTGCCATTGGTGTTGTTGCCACTTTGCATCCTTCCATTTTAAACTTCTTAAGAAGTTCCTTTGTATACCGATTGATGGATGAATATTCCATTTTGTGTTGCTTGATTTGCAATCCAAGAAAGAACTTGAGTTCTCCCATCATGCTCATTTCAAACTCACCTTGCATTAAATCACTAAATTCTTTACACAAAAATTCATTAGTGGCACCAAACACAATGTCATCAACATAAATTTGACAAATAAGCATATCATGATCAACATGTTTAATAAACAAAGTATTATCTATCTTACCACGAACATATCCATCTTGAGTTAGAAAAGTACTTAACCTCTCATACCATGCTCTAGGTGCTTGCTTCAGTCCATAAAGTGCCTTCTTGAGTTTGTAGACGTAATCCGGATGCTCATGATCTTCAAATCCCAGCGGTTGTTTGACATAGACTTCCTCTTGAATATACCCATTGAGAAATGCACTCTTGACGTCCATTTGATTTAATTTGATCCTTTTATGAGATGCAAATGTACATAGTAGCCTAATTGCCTCCAAACGAGCCACATGAGCATATGTCTCATTGTAATCAAGACCTTCTTCTTGATAAAATCCTTGAGCCACTAGCCTTGATTTATTTTTATTCGCTTCACCATTCTCATCATATTTTATCCGATTTACCCACTTGACTCCAATGATGGTCTTGTCCTTTGGTGGAGCTACCAAATCCCATACATCATTTCGCTTGAACTGATTAAGCTCCTCTTGCATAGCTAAAAGCCAGTTTTCATCTTTAAGAACTTCTTCTATGTTTTTGGGTTCTACCAATGAAATGAAGGCTGAATTACTCATATTCTCATAGATATTTCTCCTAGTTCTTATACCAACATTTAAATCACCAATGACTTGCTCCATAGGATGGTTCTTTGCTTTTGCCCATGATTTAATGTCGGGTACATGATTTTCTTCGTCTAGCTTCAATTCCTCAATCTTGGATTCAATTTCTTCAATTTTATTTCCTGAACTTCCTGCATCATCATCAAAACAAGCCTTTCTCGGGGGTGAAATCATATAATCAAATTTAACATGTATACTTTCTTCAACACATTTAGTCCTATTATTATAAACTCTAAAAGCCTTACTAGTTTGAGAATAACCAATAAACACACCAACATTAGATTTAGAATCGAATTTTCCTAAATTGTTCTTTCCATTATTATGAATGAATACTTTACAACTAAAAGGATGAAAATAAGAGATGTTGGGTTTCTTACCTTTCCAAAGTTTGTAGGGTGTCTTATTTTTGTCTCTTCGCAAGTGCACCCTATTGATGACGTAGCATGCGGTATTGACTGCTTCCGCCCAAAATGATTTAGGAAGATTGTACTCATTTAACATGGTTCTGCTCATTTCTTCAAGAGAACGATTCTTCCTTTCTACCACACCATTTTGTTGCGGAGTCCTTGGTGTTGAGAAATTGTGCTCCATCCCGTATTTGTCGCAAAGACTTTCGAAAGGTTCACATTCAAATTCTCCTCCATGATCGGTTCTAATAGCAACGATCGACAAATTTTTCTCATTTTGAACCAATCTACACCACTTGGTAAATTCATTAACTGCATCACTTTTATTCGCAAGGAATCTTACCCAAGTAAATCTAGAAAAGTCATCCACAATCACAAGGACATATAATTTTCCACTAAAACTAGCATGTCTAGATGGTCCAATCAAATCCATATGCACAAGTTCAAGAACTCTACATGTGCAAATTTCTTTATTTGGTTTGAAAGATTCTCTAACATGTTTGCCTTTTAAACATGATTCACACAAGTGTTCTTTAACAAATCTTATTTTAGGCAAACCTCTTACAATGTCATTTTTTGAAAGCTTAGAGATTAGAGGCAAAGGTGCATGTCCTAATTTTCTATGCCATAAAAATGCATTTTCTTCTAAAGTCACTAAACACTTTTCATTAAACGAACTATCATCATGTAAATCTACTATGTATGTATTTCCGTGTCTCAAACCAATGAAAGCTACATGACCGTCCTTTTTAACCATGCAATGTGATGATTCAAAACTTACATTAAAATTCATATCACAAAGTTGAGAGACACTTAACAAATTATGTTTTAATCCATCAACAAGTAAAACATTATCAATGGTTGGCAAAGGTTCCTTACCCACTTTACCAATTCCAATGACCTTACCTTTGTTGTTGTCTCCAAAAGTGACATAACCTTGATTCTTTGGTTTGATTTCCGCAAAAAGGTTCTTGTCTCCACTCATGTGTCTTGAACATCCGTTATCGATGTACCAAGTGCTTGACGGCCTTTCATCCCTTGCTTGTACCTCATTTTCATCATCACTTGATGAACTTTTTTCCATAAGTGCCAGGTTGTTTTCATCATCGCTTTGATATGCATCCTCTTCATCACTCCAAGTTGCCACCAGCCTAGTTTTCCTTTTACCTTTGTCGTATTTGTTATTTTTCTGAAAGTTTGATGTGGAGGATGAGCTTTTGCATTCTCTTGCGAGATGTCCCCGTTTTCCACATCTGCAACATTCTTCGTTGCCTTTCTTTTCGTCATTTAATTCTTTCTACTTGTTTTCCGCCATTTAATTCTTTCCTTCGATTTTTGAGAAGTCCCTTGAACTTCCTTAAATTTCTAGCGTACATAGCTATTTCTTCGTCTTCCTCGTCTTCATCTATTTCCTCATCACTTTCATCAACAAAAGAAGTGCTAGTTTTAAAAGCAATAGATTTTTTAGGCTTACCTCTACCTCTTCTGGATTTAAGAATAATTTCATAGTTGATAAGTGATCCCACCAAGGCGTTGAATTCCAGATGATTAAGATCTTTGGACTCCATATTGGCGGTGACTTGTGAGTCCCATTCCTTTGGTAGTGAGCGAAGGATTTTCTTTACCTTCTCACTGTCCGACATATGCTTTCCAAGGTTGCCTAATCCATTTATGATTTCTACAAAACGATCAAGCATAGTTGAAATGGACTCACCTTCCTTCATGACAAACATTTCATAGTCATGAAGCAGTATGTTGATTTTTGTCTCCCGGACTTGGTTGGTTCGTTCATGGGTGATGCGAAGTCTCGCCCACATTTCCTTGGCACTGGTACACGAGTTAACTCGGTTTCTTTCCTTAACTGTGAGAGCGCAATAGATTAGCTTCATCGCTTTAGCGTTGATGTAGGCTTGCCTCCAGTCATTGTCATCGTATTCCAGCTCCGTTTTTAACTCACCATTTTCTTTTAATGGTGGTTGTGGACCGAAGATAATTATCTTCCAATATTCTACTCCCTCTCTAATGATGTGGTACTTCATAGGATTTTTCCAAGAGGAATAATTAGTACCATTAAATAAAGGAGGGCGATTATTAGTATTACCTTCTTCCGCTAAGTTATTGTGTGCCATCCCGGATACTTCTGCTCTGATACCAATTGTAAGTGATCTAGAAGGGGGGGGGTTGAATAGATCTTTAAAATTCTTTAAGAATTTCTACAAGAAAATCAGAAGTTAAAACACACAAAAATAATTTAGATAAAATTAATTGAAAAGTGTAGGGAAGAAGATCAAACACTTGTTTTTATAGAGGTTCGGTGCTAAGACCTACGTCCTCTACCTAAACTCCCACTTAGGATTTTGCCAATTACTTTATTGCACACTTTGTAATTGAGTGTGAACTTTTTACAACTCCACTTGACTTCCGGCTCAAGCTACCTTACAAACGATTTGTCTTACGGCACAAATCCTACCTCACACTTGACCTTCCACTTGTCACTCAAATTGTAAAAGAAATATGGTAAAGGTTGAAGAACAAGTGCTCAAAACAATAGAGTAACAAAATAAGAGCAATAGTGAGCAATTTGAAGCAATAGAAGAGTATTTAGACTTGTGGAACTTGTATATACTCTTCTTTCATTATCCTCTATTTATACTTGAAGAAATATAGCTGTTGGAGCTCTACTAGCCGTTGCTTAATTGGATATAGTTGTTCCTTGATAATCTCCATTCTATTTTTATCAAATTGGACCGTTGGAGCTGATTTCTTGCATCCATAAGTCGACTTGTCGAATGTATAAGTCGACTTGTTTCAACCATTTACGTAAAATTTTCATCTTCGCTCTCCAATAAGTCGACTTGTACTATGTAAGTCGACTTGTCGTCCTCGATAGGTCGACTTGTGTTTGATAAGTCGACTTGTATTGACATTGCTTCATCTGTAAGTCGACTTGTGCTTTGTAAGTCGACTTGTATTTCCTTCAATGGTAACATCCGACCAAATCCTTTATAATCCTCATGTTTTATGCCATTTTTCACTTAGAGGACAACTCCTATCTTGATTCTCCATTGATTAGACACTTGCTCATCTTGATTTGCACAATCCTTTCATTGAATAATACCTGAAATAATTTCTTAACTATTTCTAGATATTTTATTTTTATCAAAAAATAAAGGGATTTAATTTGTCAACCACCATTGGTCCAACAAATTTCACCCCTAAGGGTGACAAAAATCCAGTCAAAGCCACTGCCTACTCAAAACCTCTCAAAACAGTGCAGTACTTTACAAATTCAGTAACCTTTATTCTATTCAGTCAAAAATTACACAATAAATATGCTCAGGAAGATCACAATGTGATCTACAACTTTCATGAACAATATGAAATCAAATTCAATGGCTAACTAGGTCAAATAATTCAGTGAATGCTGCTGCCCCTGAAAGTACTCAATCTGGACAGTAATGTTCTATCAAGCATAACTCCCTGTGAACAAGTCAAAAAAACTCACTACCTTATACCAATGGAAAGATAAAACCACATACTTCAAGTTTCATGAAGAGCTTAAGAGCCAATTCCATCTCTAACCAATTCAAAACTGCCAAACAAGTGACTGATCAGGGCAGCAGTTAAAAACCTAATGCAGGTTCCATTTTTGAAAACTCATAACTCCCAAACCTGATCTCCAAAAATCACATGCTATATACCATTTTCAAGATAATTTCTTCCTTTACAAGTCTTTAGAAGATCACTCAATCTAAATCAATTCACAGAAATTGCCAAAATTGCTTCCAATCAGAATGCTCACAAATCTGACATTTAGGCTAGGTTTCACCACAATGTACAAAATCAGTCAATAGTTAACAACTCATAACTCCCTATAAATAGGGAAAATGTTTTTCAAACTTTACAGACCTCTAATTAACACATAACTTTACATTTCTTCTTTTATAACCATGGTCTAATTCGGTCATTAAGGACATTCAAATCTTCCATTAACAATCAGCTTTAACATGCAGTCACAGATTGGACCCTGTCTGACTTAAAACCTTATAACTCATTCATTTCACATCCAATTAAGGTGATTCAAAGCTTCATTTTCCATAAATTCATATGGCTATCACATATCCAAATCCGGTTTGAAAATAATATAAATTGGATTTATTGTGATTTTTACACACCTGACCTGTTTCTGTTCTCTTCTATATCACTAAGGTTAGGAACAACCTTCACTTATTCGGCCATAGCTAGCAGAATCCTCATCCAATTAAAATTTCCTCTCTACAGCTCTTAAATGACACATTCTTGAACATTTCGTAAGAAGAGCTCATCATCCAATTCCAACTCTAAGGTCCTCAAACAATTAACTTTCAGGTCTTAGTTCAATCTCGTTGGTGTTCTGAACCTGATTCAATTAGGGGCCTATTAATCTCATTTGGCTCACCCTAAAATCGTGGAAAAATTTATAGAGATAGTAGACCTCTAAATCTACAACTTCTATGTTTTGAGTTTCTCTAGATTCGCACGTTAAATAGTTCAAACAAATTAAACAAATGGAGCCACGAATCTGTCTTTGCAATCTCAAACCATCCCAACTCAAGTTCATCATCAATTTAACTTTTTTTAGCCATATCCATAACATTTGAAAGAAAACTTACTTGGTTAAGCTACCTCATCTTTGAACTCTCCAAGAACACCACCAAACCCTTGCTTCAACCATCACCAACGATCATCATCGCCAAAGGAAAGGGTTGGTCTTTATGAAGAGCAAGGAGAAGAGAGCAAGAAGAAAATAATAGCTAGGCTTTAAGTGATCAAAGTTCAAGAAGAAGGAGAAGGAGGATGATGCGTGAAAAAGAGGAGAGAAAAGTCTCCAAAACAAGACTTCCAATAGGTGAAAAAGAGAGGGTGTCGTGTATATGCAAGAAGGAGCTTCAATTGAATGAAAACTAAGGCAATGCATGGTTATTAAATTGCCATGTGTCATGCCACATGTCAAGCTCTAAAATTGCCTTCTCAATTAATCAATTTCAAGCCCAATTTTCCATAAATTCCACTTGTCAAAAATTCCTATAACCATAGGTCCAAACTTCAATTCCATAGGCACTAAATTCGAATATCGGTTATCAGTTGGTCTGCCACTCGGCATTTTTCCTAGTCCGGGATTTACCCTCGAAAAATTTCAGAAAATTTCCTAAAATTCTCCAAAAGTGTAAAATCAGCAATTTCACTTTCCAAATCAATTTTCAAGATCAATAACCCACAATTATCTAAACAGTCACATTTATTACCAATTACCAATTATACCGGGAATGTCCATGAATGCATGTACAATTATTGTTATGTGCAAGGATTCCCTAATCATGTGCTTGTGTACCGTATCTAATGCATGAGCATGAGATGTGTTGTCCCAATTTCTTTGATTGATCTCACATATACCAAAATTTTAGGGTTCTAATCCTTTGGATGGAACCGGGCTGCTACAGTAATGGAGTCTCAAAAGATGCAATTCATTTGAGATTGTTACCTTTTAGATTGAGGGACATATTAAAATTGTGATTGAAGTCTTTATCTCCTAGATTCACCACCTTTTGGAATGAGCAAGCAAAGAAGTTTTTAGTCAAGTATGTTCCTTTAACACAAACAATGAGACTCAAGAATGATATCTTCTCATTTCAACAACTAGAGAGTGAGATGTTATATGAGACATAAGAGAGAGGAAGCAATTATTGGGAAAGGACCTCGTATCATAGAATTGAATAGGATTACAAATGGAAACATTTTATAGTGGATTATGCTATCTAGTTAAACAGTTAATTGATTCATCTTCAGGTAGGACTATAAGCTTCAAAACCTTTAACGAATTATAAGAGCTAATTGAAAATATAGCCATGAATTATTAGTAGGGAATTTTAGGTTGAAGAAAAAAATAATATGGCACTCATTATGTCAATATCGTGATAACATTATAGGTAAAATTGGAAGCTTTAAACAAGAAGATTGATAGTATGAGTTTAACAACTCTGATACGAGTTTTATATTATGATATTTGTAATGGTGAATATGTAGGAAAATCCCGGGATGTACATCACATGTACAAGGTGCGGAAAATAAAAAATTTTGTCGCCGGGACCTTCCCGAAGGCCAGGATCTATGTGTCTGTATGAAGACTCAAACCTAAATAGCCAATAGAGACTATCTCTAAAGGTATCCACGTAGAGATCAGAAAACCTAACCGGGACAAACCCCTTTGACCCGGGAATAGCTAGAATAAATTAAAGGCTGCTAGACCTTACCTTTGTCCTCTAGAGAGCTTGGATTGACGCTGAACACTTGCTTGGAGGAAGAGAGAAATCGATGGTTGCTAAAGAGAGAAGAGATTATGAAACATTTTTCATAACCTAACTTAACCTTTTAAGTTCTTTCTTCCCCTTATTCAAAAACCGTTGTTCACCTTCTTCAGCAAGCCATCTTATAGTTATTTAATCACTTAAAATGACTTACCATAAGATGTCAACATGTGGAAGCTTAATGGCCATTAACTAATTAATGGATTAAATAATCAAGGTTGAAAAGTCAAACTTTTATCCTCTTCACCCTTACCAACGTCCACATGCCTAATATATATAATAATTAATTAATTAATTACTTAATTAATTAATTAGAATATAATTGCTAAGGTCCAGTTCAACTGGGGTGGTCTCTACCGCCCACGGGCCCCTGCATCAAAATACTCCGAGACCTTTCTTAGCAATATCGATGTCGCGATCTCATCGACATATCCCAATCCCATCGGGATCCATTTAATCCTAATGTTTCCAATAATTGGAACTATGTCCAATTACTATTTTCTGATTCTCGAATCACTCTTATGCGTATGACCCTTTAGGTTCACGGTTATGTTGGCCACCTGAGATTAACAATTAATCGAGCAAGTCATGAGCGCGTCTAGCAACACATCATGACCCCAATTGACCGGAAAGTAATCGGTTTGATGAATTCATCACGAACCGGATCACGAACCCTTCCATAGACAATTACTGTGCAATTCGTCCTTTCACCATCCTATACCCCACTTGGTTATGAGTATGGTCAAAGTGTCAACTCTCACTAGAATGAGTCTAGCCAGTGATATTAGTTCTCGCCCTAGACTCATTACTCCATATGTCAATGAGGACACTCTTCATGACATATTTCTTCGCCACCTTACAAGTAATGATCCCGACAAGAGGCCGTGGGTATCTCTTACGCTAATCCGTAAGTGGTGAATCCTTTATTGGCTACTCAATTACCTTCAATACCTCAAGCTGCACCCAAGCACCACCCTATGAGCGAACTCGAAGGCAACAAGGAATGGAGTCAAAGCACGTAATCAAGATTCAAGATATCCTTGAGTACCTCAAGTCTAAGGATACTGCACCATTGCTATGATGAGATTATCACCGACACTAGAAGAAGATATCCATGTGAGGATCTCATGGCGGGTCATCCAATGTACTTACTACCGCTAGTAAACATCCACATGTCAACTCTAAATATCTCATATTTACGGTTTCGAGATCCACCGCTGATCCAATCAAGGAATATGACATGTGTTATCCGTGGGATTAATGATGTCCAGTCTCATTAATCCTATGACTAGGAGAATTTAGATCTTGACATAATTGCACATGATAGGAATCTCAGAGTATGATCACATCATAATTTCCTTCATGCTATGTCATATATCATGGACTTCATTAATTCGATTAAAGATCCAATCAATTCATAAACACTGTTCATGAATATCAAATTAATGAAATATGCCTTTCTTTATTTATTCATAAAGTCTATACACGAGTTTGAATAAAACGCGCTAAAAGGGATTGCCTTTAGGGCATTACTCTAACAATCTAACGGTACTGGACATCCATAAGTCGACTTACACTAGTGAACAAGGCGACTTATCAGTACCGATCAAGCATAAGTCGACTTACACATGGTACAAGTCGACTTACACTTACAAATCTCCCACTTGACCTAAAGCCAATCGCCTTGGTATCTAATACCATAAGCGCGTCCATGAGAATCACAATTCTTCTGTGACTATGGCTTTGTCAACAGATTAGCAACACTTTGCTTTGTGGGAATTCTCTCTATTAGGACATCACCTCGATCGATGATCTACCGAATTAGATGGAATCGGCGAAGTACGTGTTCGGATCGTTGATGAGACCTTGGTTCCTTTGCCTGCGCACTAGCCCCATTGTATCACAATACAACCCTATGGGCCCATCACGGCTAGGAACGGATCAAGTTCGAAATGAACTTCGATCCAAACCGCTTCCTTTCTTTGCATCGATGCGGCAATGTACTCGCCTCGGTTGTTGAATCAGCATCCTCTCTTGATTGAACTCTTTCCAATCGACCGCCAGCCGTTCGGTGTGAATGTATATAACCCGATCGTGATTCGTAATCATCCTTATCGATTAAAGCGGCATTTGTATGCTCGCCACTTGAGATTTTCATCTCCATATGTCAAGAAAACATCCTTAGTGCTTCGCAAGTACTTGAGGATATTCTTGACACCACCCGATGACCTCACCAAGATCCGATTGGTATCGTCGTAACACTTAGAGCATATGATACATCGGGTCTCGTACATAGCATTGTTCCATGCTAAACCTCTTTAGCATCTTATCTATGTACGTTGATTGTGAAAGACCAAGCAATCTCTTTGATCTATCTCTATAAATCTTTATCCCAAGGATATAAGTTGCGTCACAAAGGTCTTTCATGGCAAAATGTTTGACAACCAAATCTTAAGCGATTGTAGCATAGAGACATCGCTTTCCTAGTATTAATATGTCATCTACTTATAACACAAGGAATACGATTGCAGTCCCATGAACCTTCTTATACACACAATGTACATCCGAATTTTGTGAGAAACTAAGCTCTTTGAGTACCTCATCAAAACGGATATTCCAACTCCTGAATGCTTGCTTCAATCCATACATGGATTTCTGAAGCTTGCATACCATTTCGCCATCATAGGAGGTGAAGTTCTCTGGTTGTGTCATATACACATCCTCGGGAAGATTTCCATTCAGGAAAGCTATCTTCACATCCATTTTCCATATCTCATAATCATAATGAGTGACAATGGCTAGGAGTATCCTAATGGATTTAAGCATTGCTATGGGGCTGAAGGTCTCGTCATAGTCAACTCCTTGTCTCTGACGAAATCCTTTGGCCACAAGCCTTGCTTTATAAGTAATCACATTACCATCCATGTCGGTTTTCTTCTTGAAAACCCATGTGCACCCTTTGGGCTTTATTCCTTCGGGTGCAACAACCAAAGTCCATACTTGGTTTTCATACATGGAATCCATTCAGATTTCATGGCACAAAGCCATTTTTCAGACTCTGAACTTTTCAGACTCTGAACTTTTCAGAACCTCTTCATAGGTAGTAGGCTCATCATCTCGTATGAGCAATACGTCATTCTGTTCCCCACGAGAAATCCATATCTCTCAGGAACAGAGCGTATCCTACATGACCTACGAAATTCTTGTGTAATAGAAGGTTGAATTGTTACCTCATCTATATGAGTTACAGTTGTAGGTTCAGGCAGTTGATCTGCGTTTATTCGAGCATCTTGAACTTCCTCAAGTTCAACTTTGCTCCCACTGTCCTCTTGTAAAAGAAACTCTTTCTCTAAGAAAACAGCATGCTTTAAAACAAACAACTTTTGCTCCTCAAGAAGG
The DNA here is from genome assembly GCA_029891385.1 of Erythroxylum novogranatense. Taxonomy (NCBI): domain Eukaryota; kingdom Viridiplantae; phylum Streptophyta; class Magnoliopsida; order Malpighiales; family Erythroxylaceae; genus Erythroxylum; species Erythroxylum novogranatense. Next base: position 85,667,287 of record CM057229.1, read on the forward strand.
TAGAATTGATATCCCACGATATCCTCATTTAACAAACACTTGTCGACTTTGCATCAAGCTAATCTGACTGTGTCCGCTTCACATAAGCAGGACAACCCCAAACTTTCAGCTGAGAAAGATAGGGCTTTCAGTTAGTCCACATCTCATATGGAGTAACATCAATTGTCTTTAATGGAACTCTATTTAACAAGTAAATAGCTGTTTCGAGCGCATACCCCCAAAAACTGTGCAAAACCTATCATTAATCGCACCATGCTAACAAGGTTCGATATCTCCTTTCAGCCACACCATTGTGCTGCGGCGTGCAAGGTGGAGTGTACTGAGATAAAATCCCATTATCTCTGAGATAATCCAAAACTGTTGGTCTAAGCAATTTCCACCACGATCAGATCGTAATGTATTCATACTTTTACCAAGTTAGTTTTCTACTTCATTTCTGAATTATTTGAAATTTTCAAACGCTTCAGATTTGTATCTCATCAGATACAGGTACCCATATCGTGAATAATCACCGATAAAAGTAATGAAGTAAAGACAACCACTTCTGGCATGGATGGATATTGGACCACATACATCCAAATGTATCAGGTCTAATATTCCATTCACTCGTTTTCCCTTTCCCTTAAAGGATAACTTGGTCATCTTGCCTAATAAACAAGATTCGCATGTGTCATATGATTCATAATCAAATGACCCTAAACCGCCACTCTTATAGAGCTTAGCGATGCGTGTCTCATTTATATGGCCGTTCGACAATGCCATAAGTAAGTTGATTTTAAATTATCTCGATTATGTCTTTTCGCGTCATTGACATTCAAAACGGATATGACATATCTAATATGTCAATTCCATTGCATAATGTACCAAGAGCATAGAGCATTCCATTGAACTAATAGAACAACCATTGCTACTAAAAGTCCAATGGAAACCAAACTCTATTGAAACAAGAAAGCAGATAATATGTTCTTTGTTAAAACAGTACAAAATGACAATCATCCAATTTGAATACAAGCCCACTAGGAGTGACAAGACATAAGTGTCTCACGGCTAATGTAGCAACTCTTGCTGCATTACCTACACGAAGGTCTAGTTCTCCTTTATGAGTCGCTCATCGTCCTCAAGCCTCGCATATCATTTCATATGTATGAGCTACAACCGTATCAAATACCCATATGTTTTGATCGAAGCAGTATTAACCTCAATGAAAAACATATTTGAAGGAGTAGGGGCATCTGATGCCTTCTTCTGCTTCAGGAACTCTATATAGACTTTACAGTTTAGCCTCTAGTGGCGGTCTTGCCTGATGGAAGCAAAATCCTTTTGGGGCAGTTTCTTTGGTTTTTCCTTGATGGCACTTCCATTTGGTTTCTTGGCCTTTTTCTTCTTTGGACCAGAAGAAGAAGCATCCACCACTAGCACTTGCTTGCTATCCTTCTTGATAGCACCTCACTGTTTCGAAAGCAGATTGATCACTCAGGAATTGTTGTGGATATTTGGTTCATCTGATAGTTTAACACGAACTGTGAATAACTGTCAGACAATCCAACCAAAATTAAGTCTATACTTAACTCATAATCCATTACAAATCCTAAGACACCCAATCTCTATATAGCCATTCATCTTGTGGCATCTCGATGCAGATGTCCCTCGAGCCATCTTTAATGGTGAAGAGAAGCCTTGAGGTCTCGAACCTTTCGCATCGAAGCTTACTCATCAAACAGCTCCCTAAGATGAAATACTATAGTGTGAGCATCCATAGACTCGTCTTTTCGCAGCTCTGGTGACATCGAGGCAAGCATAATGCAAGTATCCATATCACTGTCCTTTAGATGCTTACGATATGCTTTCTGATCCTCATCAGAAGCATCGACAACAGGTGCATCTGGAAGTGGAACATCTAGGACGTATCCCAGTTCCTCAGATCTGAGAACAATTCTCAGATTCCTCAGCCAATCAAGAAAATTTGGTCCAGAATAGGGAGCGAAAATTCACACTGAAAGACTTCTTCAATCAACCTAAGCGCGATAGAGAGAAAGAATGCTAGAATAGAAATGCCTGCATGATCATAAGGACTTGCATGACATGCATATGGCTCCCACTAGTTTCCTAGAATCCATAACCCTCTTTACGAATCCAAAGAAACAATATGACATAATGTCCTAGTGGGTCGATATCCGACATTGCTAAGAGTGACCTTGGGTTTACCCAACAAGCCATAACTTAGGTCAATCGGTAGGTATCGGTCATACCAATTGCATCATCGATAACCGACATTAAGAATGACCTTAAGGTTAGCTCAACAAGCCACCTTATGTCTCGGGAGGTATCAGACATACCAATTACATCTTAGACACAACTATCGCCCGATCTTTATCAACTTGTTGATGTGTGCACTTACATTAGGTTATCAACTCTTTGATGCGCATACATCTGATGTACACTACCCAATTTCGCCTCTGTCCACGTTGACCTTGAGGTTAGCTCAACAAATCAACGCTTCTAGGAAAACCGACCCATTAATCCGAAAATCTCATTTTCATGGTTCAACATATTCAGATAGAGTGAGCTTGAGGTTAGCTCAACAACCCAACCCTAGAAGAACTCTGGTTCTTACCATATTAATGGAAGGCGTTAGTTTTCATATTCCGAGGAGGATTTCAACTCTAGACTCAAGTGAAGGATTATAGTCGCCAGACTATATGGAATGATTTAGGTTTCATCAATCAAATTGAATCAATCCTTATAATCATCCATCATCCAACTCGAGCATGTCATAAGTCGCCTTACATCGAATGCAAGTCGCCTTATGCCCCGCTTCATACACAAGTCGACTTATACGATCTAAGTCGCCTTATGGCAATACCTGAACAAGTCGACGTATGTACAATACAAGTCGACTTATCCAGCAAGAATTGCTATACTTTCTAATCGGCTAATTCTTCAATCCATGTAATCCCAATTCACAATACCAACATACCTTAAGTAATATCTTGTTAATTTGATGTACCAATGAACACTTCATTGTTTCATGTTTGCCATATACAGTCAAACCATACATGAAAAGCTTAAAACCGAGTCATTACTCAAAGATATCCAAACAATTTAGGAACACCAAATTATCACCCTAAGCATCTCAAGCTAGTCTATACATTATCAAAATTACTTCGACACAAGTCACAAAAATTATGACGGCCAAAACAAGCAAGATAATGAAATACACTAACGAGACGCTAATGTGACCTATTCGGCATCCGAAAAATCTTGGAAAACCAATTTCAAACAATTCAGTTTGGAAAGAATACAACATCAAGATAACACATTTTTAATCACATTAAAAATGGTCCAAGGCATTGGAACTGAAAAATACACATTCAATTATGCCAAGCAAAACAGTCCTAGCAAGTTTCACAAAACTGCCAAGTTCTGTACATTACTCCAAATAATCATTGAAACAATTTCAATAAATTCTGAGAAAATTACATAGGTTACTAAATGTTCATAAAATGCTTCATGAATTTTTTCAGGATTTATAGCCATCAAAAACTCAGTCAACCTAAGCAACAAAACCGATTCAAAATCTGTGTTCATCAACACAGCTATTCCCAACAGCATAGAATAAATTCGTGAATAAATAGCAAATCACCTTGAAAACACTTTTCCATCCACATAGACATTCACAAACATCTTAGGGACATGTTGGTGAAGGAAAATCCGAAAAATTGTTTTTCTAGAATTTATTATCGAATTTATACACATGCCTGTTCACAGAATGTGTCACAAAACAGCATCTAGAACCTTAGGGAATAAATTAGCAAAACTATATCAAATCAAATTGATAAATTCTCATCTTTCACAGACATATTCTATAACATGTTATGAACAATTCTGGGCAGAAAAATTTCGAAAAATATATCCCTATACAGAATCGAAATTGGGACAGCACACATGCATCAACGTCAAATTCACATAGGGCTTCCGATCTAGCTAGGGTTTTAGCTTCATACACGACACAAGTGGCTCTGATACCACTGTAGAAAAATCCCAGGATGTACATCACATGTACAAGGTGCGGAAAACAAAAATTTTTGTCGCCGGGACCTTCCCGAAGGCCAGGATCTATGTGTCTGTATGAAGACTCAAACCTAAATAGCCAATAGAGACTATCTCTAAAGGTATCCACGCAGAGATCAGAAAACCTAACCGGGACAAACCCCTTTGACCCGGGAATAGATAGAATAAATTAAAGGCTGCTAGACCTTACCTTTTTCCTCTAGAGAGCTTGGATTGACACTGAACACTTGCTTGGAGGAAGAGAGAAATCGATGGTTGCTAAAGAGAGAAGAGATTATGAAACATTTTTCATAACCTAACTTAACCTTTTAAGTTCTTTCTTCCCCTTATTCAAAAACCGTCGTTCACCTTCTTCAGCAAGCCATCTTATAGTTATTTAATCACTTAAAATGACTTACCATAAGATGTCAACATGTGGAAGCTTAATGGCCATTAACTAATTAATGGATTAAATAATCAAGGTTGAAAAGTCAAACTTTTATCCTCTTCACCCTTACCAACGTCCACATGCCTAATATATATAATAATTAATTAATTAATTAGAATATAATTGCTAAGGTCCAGTCCAACTGGGTCGGTCCCTACTGCCACACCGGCCCCGGTATCGAAAACGCTCCGGAGACCTTTCTTAGCAATATCGATGTCGCGATCTCATCGGGACATATCCCAATCCCATCGGGATCCATTTAATCCTAATGCTCTCCAATAATTGGAACTATGTCCAATTACTATTTTACAGATTCTCTGAATCACTCTTATGCGTGTGACCCTTTAGGTTCCCGGTTATGTTGGCCACTGAGATTAACAATTAATCTGAGCAAGTCATGAGCGGCGTCTAGCAACACATCATGACCCCCAATTGACCGGAAAGTAATCGGTTTGATGAATTCATCACGAACCAGATCACGAACCCTTCCATGACAATTCTGGTGCAATTCGTCCTTTCACCATCCTATACCCCACTTGGTTATGAGTATGGTCAAAGTGTCAACTCTCACTAGACCGAGTCTAGCCTAAGTGATATTAGTTCTCGTCCTAGACTCATTACTCCATATGTCAATGAGGACACTCTTCATGACATATTCTTGGCCAACCTTACAAGTAATGATCCCGACAAGAGGCCATGGGTATCTCTTCTGCTAATCCAGAAGTGGTGAATCCTTTATTGGCTACTCAATTACCTTCGAATACCTCAAGCTGTACCCAAGCACCACCCTATGAGCGACCTCTGGAAGGCAACAAGGAATGGAGTCAAAGCACAGAATCAGTATCCAAGATATCCTTGAGTACCTCAAGTCTAAGGATACTTGCACCATTGCTATGATGAGATTATCACTGACACTAGAAGAAGATATCCATGTGAGGATCTCATGGCAGGTCATCCAATGTACTTACTACCGCTAGTAAGCATCCACATGTCAACTCTAAATATCTCATATTTACAGTTTCTGAGATCCACTGCTTGATCCAATCAAGGAATATGACATGTGTTAGTCTGTCCGGATTAATGATGTCCAGTCTCATTAATCCTATGACTAGGGAGAATTTAGATACTGACATAATTGCACATGATAGGAATCTCAGTAGTATGATCACATCATAATTTCCTTCATGCTATGTCATATATCATGGACTTCATTAATTCGGTTAAAGATCCAATCAATTCATAAACACTGTTCATGAATATCAAATTAATGAAATATGCCTTTCTTTATTTATTCATAAAGTCTATACACGACTTTGAATAAAACGCGCTAAAGGGGATTGCCTTTAGGGCACTACTCTAACAATCTAACGGTACTGGACATCCATAAGTCGACTTACACTGGTGAACAAGGTGACTTATCAGTACCGATCAAGCATAAGTCGACTTACACATAGTACAAGTCGACTTACACTTACAGAATACTCCAATTATGAATGTCAAACACCTAATAATAAAAGGTAACTGATTGAGCAAGTTGACTTTATAGGGAATCGACCTTGATATAACCCTTTGGTGTTACTCACAATTCACAGAGGAGTAACTATTTAAACTTTTCATGAAACAAATAAGCTCTAATCAAATTTCATTAAAAATAGAAGAAAGAAAGAAAGCTAAGTCTGAAAGAGTTTACAAAAAATTTATTACTACATCCAAGGAACTTTCAAAATACTAAAGCATCTCTACAAAATCAATAAGCTTCCATCCATATCTTAGAAAATTCGAATTGGACACTTGTTAACCTTATCTTTGGGTGGCCAAGAACTTTGCCTAGAAACACTAAGACAAACTTGAGGAAGCAAGTGAATGTGATGAATTTAAGTGAAGACGAGCTAAAAGATGAATAGAAAAATGTTGTTGCATATGAGAATAAGGATAAGATGAAAGAGAAAGAGGAGGAGCCTAAGAAAGAGTACCAATTCCATTTTTAAGCAAGCTTAAGATAAATAAAAAGTAAGATAAATTTGATAACTTTTAGAATTTTTATATAAATTATATAAATTATATAATAGCATACATTTTGTTAAAGTTCTTTGATAGAAGTAAAAGTATGTCAAGTACTTAAAGGATCTCCATCCTAATAAGAAGATGCTTCAAAAATTATCAATGGTGACATTAAGTGTAGAGTATTCTATTTTTTTATAAAAGAAGACACCTTAAAAAAATCAAAGATCTAGGGATTTTTACTATTCCTTGTAATATTGGCAGTTTTTCAATTAAAAGGGCATCTTCAACCAATTCTTTTCTTAATCCTATATTGAGAATGGAATTAACCTCAATTATATGGCATCATCATTCTCTCCATTAACATTGAATGTATCGCATATCTATAAGAAGTTGTCCATATTTGCATTAGGATCTTCATCTTACAATTTATCAAACTACACGAACTATTATAACATTTTAGAATATATTTGATTTTACCTTTTAGTTTTTCATCGCAATCGCCGATCTCAATATGCTAAAACATGACCATATTAGTGATGGCTTTATAATTATATATCACACAATGTGTTACTTATAACCTAAAACAAGTGATCTTATGTTTCCCCACACTTTGTGTAGATAATGCATTAGCTAATTGGCCCACTTGAAATTCCAAATTGTGAATGGAAGATGCATGATTCTTTATACTTTGGTCAAATTTAGCTTCCATCCTCTTTGGTATTCATCCTAGCTTACAAATTTGGAAATCAAAACATCAGTTAGCTTATCCATTTTCGATTCCAATAAACTGAGCCTATCTTATTGGAATCTTGTTAGGCCTTGAACTCTCATAGGATTTCTTGTATTGTTAGACTAAGAAAAATTTAGATAGTTTTTATGCCCAGGATTGTAAGTATTAGAGTAGGGATTATTACCTCTCTAATCATATTCTGCTCTCATAAATTTGAATTGCTCCATGTTGTTTTTTAATAGGAAACAATTAGTTCAAACATGACTTTCTTCTCCACATCGTTCACATCCATGCTGAATTACCTTGAGTAGGTTAAAAGAAATGGCTTTCAAGTTGTTCAATTGTTTGGATAGGTTTGCTACTTCATCTTGTAATGTTGTCACTAAATTGAAAGTAAGCACTCCCTTTTTGATCTTTAAATATTGGTGATTTTTTACTTCTTTCTGATGTCCATAGATAGATGTTGTTTTCCATCTCTCCTATTAAATCATGTTCTACTTTAACTATTTTCCTTATTAAAGGGCCATCATCTACCGCATCTATAATGCCACACATGGGTGGATTCATTCCATTATAGAATGTTTTCAGAAAGAACTCCTTTGGCAAGTTGTAATGTGGGAAAATCTCTTGCAATTCTTTGAATCACTCTCATTGTTCGTATAAAGACTCCTCTTCATTTTACATGAACTTTTTGATTTCCTTTATAAGTTCAGTGGTCTTCATTAAAGGGAAGTATTTAAATAAAATACTTGCACTAGTTACTCCTATATTGAGACATTCTTTAGGTTGAGAGAGTTCAACCATGCCTTGGCTCGATCCTTAAGTGTAAAAGGAAAAGGCCTCATCTTCATTGCATCTTTCAATAGTCCATTGGTATCTAAATTTGTCACAAATCTCCAAGAAGTTGGCTAAATGAGCATTAAGATCCTTTTTAGCTAGTTCATAAAATTAGACATTGGTGTGCAGTATATTTAGTAGTGTAATTTGCTTTTGAACATATTGGTTTGCACTAGTGGTCTCGTTATCCCCTGTTGATTTGCATTTAAACCTGCCTTATGAAATTAACAATGATTCTTTATTATTCTTCTTGATTTTGTTCCTTTGCCAATTTTCTTTCTATCACTTCTTGGTATATCACTTTTTGAATCTCCCTCTCTTGTTTTGTGATGTCTGAAGCTTATGTATCCTTTACTTTGCTCAAACTCCTTGTGATTGTTATGTTCATGCACCTAAAATTACATAATAAAAGTATCAAACTCCTTAAATTAAAATAATTCAAATTAAATAAGATGCAAAAATTACTACCCGCAACAAAAAGGTGAAGGGTTAGTTTTAACAATAATTATGGACTCAATACTCACCTTTGAGATAAATGGTATATCCTTGTCTCCTTCAAGCAACTTCCCAACTTCTTCTTCACAAGCAATCCTTTGAGTAGTCCTCTAAAAAATTTCAAGCTTTTTTTTCACTTTGTAAGGTTTCCGCATTAACATTCCTTGGGTACACCTCAAGCTAAGATGGTTGCTCCTCTTTGCTTTATGGTTCCAGATGGTTGATAGTTCCCACCATCTGACCCATTTGACTTACCGATGTTAGGAATCGAGACATTGCATCTTGTTGGAACCTTTTCAAATCCTAATGAAATTGCAAAGTATTAGTAGCAACAACATTAATTAATTCTTCTAGAGATGTTGATTGAACCTAAGTTTAATATATAAGTGGCTACACTTTCATGGTTGTTAATGCACTTTTTGACTCTTAATTCATGATTTTTATGCTTAAATTAGTCTCTTACGGTGAGCTTATGTTTTATGCAATTTGCTAGTAAAATTGTACAAATTGACATTAATTACATTATAATTTTTCTAAGAACAATTGATACTGGAAATTGCTATTTTATATTGTAGGAGAAAAGGAGTCAGAAAGGATCAGAAGAGTCAACACAGCATGAAGTCCTTAAGGCACGTCGCGGCGTGAACCAATCACCTCGCCGCGGCGAAATGTAATTCACACGTCGCGGCGCATCAACACAGATCGTACGTCGCAACGTCAACAATTCAACACGTCGCGGCGAGCAAGCCAGAGACACGTCGCAATGAATTTTTACTTATACGTCGCGACGTGCAGACGGATATCCGGACTCCAAATAGAGATTTCTCTCACTGTACCGACCCGGCCCGTGACCCATCCTTTAAATACTGCCGAATTAGGTTAGAAGAAAAAATTTTCTGCTGGGCAATCGACACGCGGGGAAAAAGAGAGAAGATCGACGGGCGAAGAGAGAAGAAGAGGAAGCAGCATTGTCCACCACCCAGGGTTCCCTTCGGGGTTCCCTGGGGATAATTTCACATAGGTTTTGTTCTTCATTTTCACCGCCGACGCCATCATGGATAGCTTGGATTAAATCACGAGTTGTGAAGGTTCCGTTAAAATGCGTGGTTAGGCATTTGTTTTCGTTAAAGATGCGATGATGGTTTGGAGTTCACCGAGCTTTCAAGGGGAGTAGCTTAATCTGTAGTTTTGCTATGATTTATAAATGCCTAAGTCTAGGGTTTGTAATTTGTAGTGAAGCTATTTGATTATAGCTAAATGTTTGACATTTAATGTGTTGTTTGGATTGGTAGTTTACATTGTCACGTTTAACTGCATTGTTATGAACAGCCAAGTTGGGGTTTATTGCTTTGTAGTTAGATTAGCTTAATTAGAGTTTAATTAAGCGTTGAACAATTTAATGTGTTATGGATTTGTTTATGTAGAACTTTGTGTTTAAATATATGAAGTCTCATATTTGTCAATTTGTGATCTTGTTGATTCTCTTTTATCTGCCTAGTTGTGTTTGATAATGAGTTGATGCTAGATTTCATTTGACCCATTGCATTGGCAAATCCCCCGCACACACTAAGATGTTTTTAACAAGGTTTTAAGCAATGGAGTTCATTGATTAAATCCTTGGACTTAAAGAATCCTTTAACGTTCTAGGGCTCAAGAGCACCTAAATGGGTCTTGAGACATGGAGTCAAGAGTGACAGGAGTTCATTAATCAAGACCCTGGACTTAAAGTGAGTTCTTTAAGGTTTTTTTCCATTCAAACTTAGTGATTTTTAATCCACCGCACACACTAAGATGCGCTTAATGGGATCTTGAGCAATGGAGTTCATTGATCAAGATCCTAGACTTAAAGAATCCTTTAAGGTTCTGAGGCTCAAGAGCACTCAATGGGGTCTTGAGACATGAAGTCAAGAGTGACAGGAGTCCATTAATCTAGACCCTGGACTTAAAGATAATTCTTTAAGTTTACCATTCACACTTAGTTTTGAACTGTGATAGCAAAAGCTTGTTTTCAAGAGTATTTTTATCACTTGTTTTAGTTTTTTCTTTTTTCTATTTTCAAAAATCCAAAAATACTTTTTACATGCTTTTTAGTGTAGTTAATGTTTTCAAACAAAACCCCCTTTTTCCTTACTGATTTCACTTGCCTTTTATGACATATAGGCTAGCTTAGGTCCATTTCATTAGGTTCCAATTAAGTGAGACGGCCCGAGGTTGCATTCTATACAGCAATCTTGGAATTTATTTTATTTGATCGGTTTCCAAGGATCGATCGTAAGATCGCATCGACAGAGCCGCGATCAGATGTACACGAGCTTTGATGGCTCTTAAAATTTTGGATGCTAAACCTTGTATCTCGCAAAAATTGCCTTACATCCTACTGGAAATGTAGAGTATTAGTGGAAACAATATTAACTAAGTCTTCCACAGTTGTACCTGAGTTGTAATAAGAGGCTTGTGGTCTATATGAGAATTGTTGTACATCCTGTAGCTTATGTAGGAAGTAGTCTTGCTAGCTATCCCATCCATAACCAAAGTTCATGTGATCACTCTAAACTTGGTCATAGGATTGAGAATATAAGTTATAAGAAAATTTACAATTATGAGCGTTAATAATATCCATTATTGACATACTCATTTCCATGTGTGTTTTTTTTGTACACAACACTAAACAAAAGGTGAAAAAATCAAGAAATAACTGAAAAGAAACTAACTATAAACAAATATGTTCAAACACCAATGATTGATCCCAAGTTTATCATATAAATTGGCAACACTTTCATGACCTTTATTACACTTTTTGACTCCTAATTCTTGAATTTGTGCTTAAATTGATCCTCGAGTGTGCATTTTTATTTTATGTAATTTGATAGTAAAAATTGTTACAAATTGACATTAATTGCATTATAAATTTTTCTAAGGACAATTGATACTACAAATTGCTATTTTTGATTGTAGAAGCTTCAAGGAAAATGAGTCAATGGGCTGAGATGGAGTCAACATGTGGACATGAGTTTCCGAATGTTGCGTCGCGGCAAACCAGATCTGCCGCCGCGGTGTAATATGAAGGAAAAGCTCACCGCGGTGTAAATTAATTATTTCGCCGTGGTGAAGGATCCAGCAAGCGAACGCCGTGGTGCAACTCGCCTATCGTCGCAGTGAACTGTCAAAAACCGGACCAAAATTGAAAAATTCTCTCATTGTTTCAACTCGACCCGCGACCCAACATTTAAAACCATGCCAAATTAGGTCATTGGGTACGACTATTTTCAGCAACAATACAGAAGGAGACACACTTTAGCCAGAAATCATCTCACTCTAGACTTTCATCCATCAACTTTGACTACCTTCACTGTCAACTTCACCACCTATCGTTGTTGCTACCATGGGTGACATCGGAGCTCTTTTGGTTGTGAGGATTCTCGACGTTATGCTTGGCTAGAACACCGATTCCTCTCGAAGATGTAGCGATGGCTTGAGTTCGATGGGTTTCAAAAGGGAGTTGTTTTACATTGTCAAGTTTAACTGCATAGTTGTAAACTTCTGAGTTAGGGTTTATTGCCGTGTAGTTAGATTAGCTTGATTAGAGTTTAATCAAGTGTTGAACAATGCTTGTGTTATGGATTTGCTTATGTAGAACTTTGATGCTTAATATATAAGGTCTCATATATGTCTTTGTGGTGATTGTGTTAACTCTCTTTTATCTACCTAGTTGTGTTTGATATTGAGATTAAGTTTGATCCATATTGACCACTTGCATTAGCTCATCCATTAATACACACTAAGATGCATTTAACTAGGTTTTAAAAAATGGAGTTCATTGATTAAAACCTTGGACTTAAAGAGTTCTTTAAGGTTTATCATTTGAAAACTTAGTGAATTTCTCTCCCGAAAGATTTGTTTTGAACCATGATAGTCAAAGCTCATTTTCAAGAGGGTTTTATCATATTTGATCCTTGTTTGAGTTTTTCACTTTTCACTTCCCAAAAATCCAAAAATACCTTTTTATACATTTTTCTTTCATTAGTTCAGTTTTCTTAATTTTTACCAATGATCCAAACCCCCCATTTTATCAACTTAGTTTGCATTTTCAACAATTAGGCTAGTTTAGACCTTTTACGCTAGGTTCCGATTAAGTGAGACGACCTGAGGTTGCATCCTATATTGCAATCCTTGGAATTAAATTTTTTATTCGGTTTCTAAGGGATTAATCTAAAGATCAAACGAGAGCCAATCAAAATGGAGTCGTTGTTGGGGAACCAAGCAATTGGTTTTCTTTAGGTTAGCCGTTGTCATTTTCAAATGTCGTTGATACTAGGAACCTTTTCTTTTACATTTCATTTTAGATAGTTTAATTTCATAGTTGTCAATAGTATAGTTTTTAATTTTCCTTTGCATAGCATACTTGCATACTTTGATTTTCCATACTTAGCATTTTTCCACACATTCACATCTTCATACATACATTTACACTCCACACACTCGCATCCTTCACATTTCACCTTTTATTTGATTTTGTGTGGTTGTGAGTAAATTTTGTTACAATTGCTTTCATTTGACTTGTTTTTGTGTATGCCCCGGAGAGTTAGACTTGTTCCTTTCCCACTTGAGATTGAGAGACGTTTAAGGAAGATTAGAAAAGAGAGGAAAGAACAAGAAAGAAGAAGGGTAGTTGTGGAAGAGGAGTCGAATCAGCCAACTAGTGAGAGTGAGTCGAGAGAAAGAGTGATCATGGCTGAGAATCCTGTTTTTATGCAGAATCCTAACTTTCACGCAAACCAACCTAGAAATGGTGATAATAGAGGAAATGGAGAGCATGAGAGAGTTGGAGAGAACAATGGGAATCAAAGGTGTAGAACTATTAGAGAAGCAACAACTTCTGATGTGAACTATGATCCATTTACTGCTGCTTGCCCTAATTTTGATGTTAATTTTGAAGTGAAAGGATTACTTATTAACTCACTTCCTAAATTTCATGGTTTGGCAGGAGAGGATCCATAAATGCACCTACAATTCTTGTCTATGATCTGTCAAAGTATGAAGCTAGTGGGAGCGTCATTAGACCAAGTTCTATGGAAGTTTTTTCATCTATCCCTGGAAGGAAAGGCATGGGAGTGGTACATAAGCCTCCCAAGGCATGTGGCGAATGCCTATCATAGCTGGGCCAATTTGAGGAAAGCTTTTTTGGAGATATATTTTCCAGCCTCAAGAACATCATCAATGAGGAAGGAGATTTATTCAGCTTGCCGGGATTATGATGAATCTCTTTATGATTATTGGAATCACTTCCAAGATCTTCTATCAAGAAGCCCCCATCACCAAATTCTTGATGAGCAATTAGTGCAATACTTTTATGATAGGTTGAAGATTCAAGATAAGGGTATGTTGGATGTGGCGTCTGGAGGATCTTTGATTGATCTTACAGCTTTGGAAGCATGGGATTTGATAAAGAAGATGGCTCTGAATCATCAACAGTATAGTGAGAGAGATTCTAGAGGAGTGCATGAACTAGGAGCTTCAACAGCTCAAGCTAAGAGAATGGAAAGTTTGGAGTCGAAGGTGGACTCCTTGGAAAATAGGATCACATCGCAATTATCTTTCATCACTGCTGAATTGAAAAACCTGAATTTGCATCGACCACCATCTTCAATGGATCTTACCGTACCCAGTTGTGATACTTGTGGGTCGGTTATGCACATATCTAGTGTATGCCCAGGTCAGTATGAAGAGTTGTCCGCAGTATATCCAGGGAGGACCAACCAGAAATGAGACCCTTACTCCAACACTTACAATGAGGGATGGAAGGCTAATCCTAGATTTAGTTGGTGAAATGAAGAGGATAGAGCTCCAAGTAAATTTCAACAAGAAGGAGGAGCTGGACCTTTTACTACCCAATTCCCCAACCAGCAGCAAGCTCTGATTGTCCCAACTAAAGAGGACACCAACCAATTGCTACAAAATATGACTTTGATGAAGGAAGAGAGGAATTTTACCACCAATCAATTCAATGCACTAGCTACTCTCATCCAGTAGGACTCCTCTAAGACAACTACTCAGTTCAATGCTTTAGCAAAGAGAATGGATCAATGGGAGACGAAGGCAAAAAACATCAACTCTTATGTGACCCAATTTTCCAACAATTTGAGCGAGAACCAAGCAAGAAGCTGTGAAACAATTCCTTCTAATATGGTGATGAATCCAAAAAGTTTGAATGCAATTGCCTTGCGAAGAGGGAAACATGTGCGGTTTAGTCATCAAACAGAAGAAGCATGTGATGAGTAGATTGAGAGTGAAGAAATGCCTCTGCCAAAGGAGGAAATCAAGAAGTCTAAAAGTCTCAAGGAAGAGACCTTATTGAAAGAAGGGAAGTTTGCATCAAGGGACCAAGGAGCTACTTCAGAAATTTCCAAGGACAAAGCTGAGCATGGGGAATCAAGCAAGCATGAAGCCAAAGGTAAGGAGGTAAATATTCAAGACCTTCCTTTTCCAAATTCATATTTAATAAGCAAGCGTATGAATGAAATTAAGCATGAAAAGGATATCATTGATCTGTTTGGAAATGTTGGGCCCCGAATTGCATTAAGCATGTTTTAATTTGTGTTTGAGGATTAATTTAAAATTTTCTTTTTGTTGGACTAAATTGAGGATTATAGAGTTTAGAGGGATGAAAGTTAAATGAGGGATTAGTTTAAATTAGAATTGAATTGTTGTTAGAAATTGAAAGGAATAAAATGGCTTGAGGGTAATATGGGAAGTTTATTTATGTTCTTAGAGTTTAAGGCTTTGAAGGAGGGACTCTTTGGTCTTTAAGTAGTCATTAAAATGAAAGTAATTGAAGCAAGTGATGAATTGTGTGGGTGAAGATGTAGCATAAGAAAATTTTTTAAGTTTTATGAAAGGATTGCTAAAACTACATAGTTTTGGGAATAAGGCTTAGGTTATTATAGTTCTAGAAGTAACTTCCAAAGGCAATTAGAAGAAGACACGAAAATAACAAGAGAAAGGAGAGAGTGAGAGTTTCGGATAGGTAGAGAAGAAGAAGAAGAAGAAGAAGAAGAAGAAGAAGAAGAAGAAGAAGAAGAAGAAGAAAGAGGTTAGGTCTTACGATTTGCTTGCTTAGTGAAGAGTTGTAGAGTTCTTAAGAAGGAAGGGAGAAGGAAAAGATTAAGTGTCCATCAAAGCCAAGAAGAGAGAGAAATTTCGTGGGTCTCTCTTTAAGGTAAGAAAAATGTAAAATTCTTTAGATTTATAAGTGGGTTTTGATGCAAATAGCTTAGGTAAGGTTTGGGTAAAGTTAGATAGGTTCTTCTTCATGCTTTCCTCTCCTAGGAATGTCTAATTTTGGGATATCTCATGTTAATTGGGTTATTTATGCTTAATGAAGGTGAAGAGAGGTTATTAGAGCAAGAAGCAAGGCCTAGTGACCAAATTCAAGGCTAAAGGATTTAGGTGGGTGATTTCTTAATAATTGAGTTAATGAACATGTTAAAGTTTTTATAATAAATGCTATTGAATGCTTTCAAATGAATTATCATTGATGCTTATATTTCTTGAAATGGTTTAAATTTGTATGAGTTGTGAAAATATGTATATAATTGTTTGACAAGTGAAAAAAAAGAGATTCAAATATGTGATTTAGGCAATTTTGTGAAAGTATAGGTTGCAAGGGCCATTGGTGGCTACTATGTATAAAATGCGTGAATGATGTGATATGCATGTTTTCTTTGGTTTTGGGGTGGTCCTTTATGTGATAGGTGCACCTATATAGGCTTCTCCCGCCTGCCCGCTAGTGGCCTTGGAGCTCCTCACGGACTCCCATACGTGTCACGACTACACATGACCACTTTGCGAAAATGTGTGGTACGCCTTGTTGGACTCACCCAAACCAACTTATGTGTGATTATGTGATATGCTTGTCTAAGTTGTTCTTGTATGTTATGTTGTTTTGTAAATGCCTTTGATAATTTGATGTTGATGAAGAATTGCTTTATGGCAAGGATGCTTAAGTTCAATTGCTTGAGAGTAAATTGCTAAAGGATTTTGGCATGTTTATTATTAATTATTAAGGTTTTACCCACGGAGCCATCGAGCTCACCCCCCTTTTTCCTCCATAGGTCTTGAGCGAGAAACCGAGACACCGCATCGGGAATGAGGCATTACTCCGATGCATTTTTGTTTTTGAAGTTATATGTTAGAAAACAAGGCTTTAGATAGCATTTTGGAATTAATGATGTATTTAGGCTAAAATGCCCTCTAAAGCTTTGTAATAACTTTTGAATTTCAGGTAAATGCAAGATTGTTGAGTTTTAATTGTAATTCATGTAATTTGCATATGTTTTATACACATGCATCATTGTATGGTATGAATTGGTAAAAAGAGTGGATTGAGATTGTATTGTTTTGTATTTGGAATGGAGTAGATGTCTAGGAGTGCGGTTGTTGCCCTTGAATTGCGTTTAGAGATACTTTTGGGATTGAATTATGTTGTATGAGGTTGGATATTGAGTTTTATGCAGGTGAAGGTGTTTGGATTGAAGATTGGTTAGTTGAATTTTCAAGGGAAGTGCTGTCAAATTTTTATAAAATTTGACAGAAATTTCATTTAGGTTTTAGACTCTCTTAGGGCTTGAATTGGATCCAGAAGTCTTCTTGAAGATTGTATTATAGGTTTAGAACTTTCCAATGATATATAATTTGTCACATTTGGACTTAGGTTTAAGAAGTTAAGAGATTGGGAACACATGCAGTTACTATTCATATAGCTATCTTACTGTTTCATTGATCCTTTTATGAGCAGTGCCTTTGAATGACTTTTTACCTCATTTAATGATGAAATTAACTTTTGCATCTTTCATGAAAGATGTAGAGCATCTTGTTATCTTTCCATTGAGGTATAATATGTAATTTTTTGGATTTGGAGTAAGAAGTTATGAGAGTTGGAAGATAACAATTAAAGTCATTTTTGTTGTTCATATAGCTTGTAAGCTTACGATAGCTTTGATGACTAAGGATTGAAATTCATGGTTTTGATGAACATATTAAGCTGAAAATTGTGAATTTGGTGAGTTGAACTTGGATTTGAAGGTGTTATGAAGCGTTTAGGCTTTAGAATAAGTAAATTTGTGAAGTGTATAAATGGTTACGAAGTTAGGTTGAAGGTGAGAGGTTTGGGAGAGGCATTGGTGTTTTGGGGAAATTCAATGTCTGTTAAACGGACATAGATGTCCATTCAAAGGACATACTTGGGTGCAAAAACGCCCCTTAGCCAGTCCATGTCCGTTTAACGGACATTCTCGGATCATTTGGGCCACTTTCACCCGTACATGTTCGTTAAACAGACATGGATGTCTTTTTAACGGAAAGCTACGGGAAAGATGTTGAATTTAGAAATTGTTAGAGGCCAAATCGCATTTTGTGGTCTTCATGAGAGTTGTATATCTAGATGTTTACTTTCTAATGGTCCAAAAATGAACTAAATCCAATTTATAGATTAAAAATTATGGTGGTTGCGCCAAGAGAGGTTCAAAGTGATTTAGGGTATGAACATAATCTATTCTTTTGGGCATAAATCCCTCATCCGACCTCCAATTGAGGTAATACTTCAACCATTAGATTCATAATACATATATATTTCTCTCCATAATAATTGGTACCATTTGGAGTTGAATTGAAAAAGTTTGCATTAGTGAGAGGTCGGTTAGGAGATCATGTTTGAAGTATGAGCTCTTTTAGGCTTTTTAAGCATAAATTGAGTTATATAACTCCGTTTGAGGTGATTATTGTTTCAAAACAAACTCGAGGAATAAAGCTACAAGTTATATGAATAAGTTAACTTATGATTTTGGTGGTTAAATAGTGTGCGCTCACTACGAATGTGGAGTTACAGCTAAGGACCTTGCAAGGTTATAAGCACAAGGTTCATGATTTTGCAGTTTTAATGCCGAAACAAGTTTTCCATCGTGGTGAGGAATCCCTCCCTCGTGGGTTGTGCGTCTAGATGTCACGTAGGACGTCAGACACGTGTCTCACCGAGGAGGGGTTCCAACAGGAAAAGTCAAAGTTAATGTGCCCTTGCTTGATTTAGTGAAAAGAGTTCCGGCCTATGTTACGTATCTCAAGGACTTGTGCACCAACAAGAGGATGTTTAGGCCCAATGAGAGAGTCCAAGTGAGTTCGAATGTGTCAGCCCTGTTTAAAGCTCAATTACCTATCAAGTTTCAAAACTATGGATCTTTTACCATTCCACGCACAATAGGGAAAGTCACCATAGGAAGAGCCTTGTTAGACCTGGGGGCGGCAATTAATGTGATGCCCAAGTCTGTCTATCAATCATTAGGGGTTAAAAGTTTACAGCCCACATATGTTGTGTTACAATTGGCTGATAGATCATTTAGGCATCCAGTGGGGATTATCGAGGACATTTTGGTCCAGGTAAAAGGGTTGGTTTTTTCAGCGGATTTTTATGTGCTTCATATGTCTTCTGAAGTTATGCAAGACACTTCTTTAATTCTAGGGCGACCATTCTTAAGGACTGCCAGCACCATGATCAGAATGAAGGAAGGTAATATCACCATGGAGGTGGGCGATCAACAGGTTAGCTTTAATATGTATGAAGCTATGAAACACCCCCATGAGGATTATTCACTTCTAGGAGTGAACATGTTGGATGTTGTTGTTGATGATGCATGCATTGAATTTGAATGGGCAATGAACCCATTGACTGATAATTCCTTGGAGGAAGTGTTTTCTGCTGATGTTTCAGGTGGACTACAGAGTGAGGACGATAGCACGAAACGGGAAAGTGGTCGAGTTACCTTGCTACAGAATGGCTTTGAGCGAACCGTTCCACAGGCCGAAAGACCCACCTTAAACACCAGGTTGTTTCTCTTCTTGCATTTCCAACGTACTTCTGCATGTTGATTGAAAATGAGATGACATTGTTATGCTTGAGTATGTTGGCTAAGTGTGGGGGAGGAACTTAATTAGTAGGATGAGGTTTAGTTTTTAGTAGGATTTAGGATTAGTTGTCTTGTTTCAATAATTCATCCTCCCTTTTGAATTTTACATTTTAGTGGATGCATGACACATCTCTCATGATCAAGGCAATTGATGTAGATGATAGGTTGCATGTTGTGTTGAGGTGATTAAGGACTTATATTTTGTACAATTTGACTTTTTGCACCCTATTACTATATAAATTTCTCTTTCTCCTTCCACTTTATTCTTATGACACTTTCCATTTGCACTTTATTGCTTCACTCTGTTTATTGTTTTTTTTCATTGAGGACAATGTATTATTTAAGTGTGGGGGAGCTTTTCCATGTTGTTACTCTTGCTGTACTCCATTTTGGCCATGTATATGTTGGTTTTAGTCAATCATGCATAACATTAAAAAATTTTAAACTTGGTGATTGTGAAATTCAGTTCTGCTATTTTTCGCCGAGGCGACAGATCTTTCACCGCGGCTATGAACTTGTTTTTCGCCATGGCGCAACTTGGAGTTCGCCTCGGCAAAGTTGGTTAACCATGCAGTTCATCGCGGTGTCACACCCTTTGCAGAAATGATTTTTTGTTGAAAAAGTTTGTCTCAATGCTAACTCCTTCCACACTCAACTCTAGTAACTCTTGTTTCTAAAAGGATTATAAGTTTCAAAGTGATACTCGCATGTTTGAAAATACCTCCCATTTTTTTAATGATAGTCGGTATTGGCTAATTTTATTTTCGATGTTTTCAAGACAAAGTAAATGAAGGTATGCTAACAAAGTAGCATTTTAAGTTTTTAAGACTTGAGATTTTTCATTGAGATATTACCCTTGTTGGAAGGATATTTGGGCCAAATTTTTCTTCAATTTTTTAGTGTATCTGCTTATTTCATATCTCTCCAGAATTTGTTTCAATTCTTAATCAAGGCTTTATGAACTAGAATTTTGTTAATATGATAGAGGCATTCTTTCTTAACCCTTTTGACCCAAACACTGTCCACAAATGCTTATCCCTTGCTAGCCCCTTGAGTCATCATTTATGAGCACATGCACGCATCCTTATATGGTGTCAATAGTTTATTTTACATTTTCTCCTAGTTGAAAAAAAACAAAGAAACAAAAAAAATAAAAAAAAGTAAAAAATGTGTGTTCTAACAAAGAACAGAAAAAGAAGAAAGCAAGAGAAAGAAAGAAAAAGAATAAGTACAAACAACTTCATCTATATATATATATATATATATCTTTATGCTCATATAAAAAAAAATGCTTCACTGTTGACATCTATTTCATATCTGTAGTGCATGTATTCATACTCTTTCTTTCTTCATTTATCCCATCCATTTTATCTAGCCTTCCGCACATTACAACCCTGAAAAGTCCTCTTGATTTTTAAAATTTTAGTTCTTGTAGTGGAGAAATAGGACTGCCACAAGCTTATGGTAGAGAATGGATTAAGCAGGTTTAGAGTGACAATATCCCTAAAACAAGTGAGATGAGAGCAAACACTTTACCTTGAGTGACATCTCTTTTGTTCAATCTCTTAGATTAAATTCTTTTAGTGTTTATTTTCTTAGCACCCTTTCAGTCTGCTTTGATTGATTTCTGACATAGTAATTTTTTTCAATTTCCCATTATTGTTTTGAGCATGGTCTGAACTTTTTCTTTTACACTTGTGTCTCTTTGACTCTTAAAAACTTTGTCCAGGAGTACAAAGGTCTAAGTGTAGGGGAATTTGATTGAGCCTAAGTTTATTATATAAATTGGCAACACTTTCATAACCTTTATTACACTTTTTGACTCCTAATTCTAGACTTTGTGCTTAAATTGATCCTTGAGTGTGCATTTTTATTTTATGCAATTTGATAGTAAAAATTGTTACAAATTGACATTAATTGCATTATAAATTTTTCTAAAAATAATTGATACTGCAAATTGCTATTTTTGATTGTAGGAGCTTTAAGGAAAAGGAGTCAATGGGCTAAGATGGAGTCAACATATGGACATGAGCTTCCAGATGTTGCACCGCGGCAAACCAGATTTGCCGCCTCGACACAACATAAAGGAAAAGCTCACCGCGGCGTAAATTAATTATTTCGCCGTGGTGAAGGACCCAACAAGCGCACGCCGCGGCGCAACTTGCCTGTCACTGCAGCGAACTGTCGAAAACCCAGACCAAAATTGGAAAATTTTCTCATTGTTCTAACCCGATCCGCGACCCAACATTTAAAACCATGCCAAATTAGGTCATTGGGTACGACTTTTTTCAGCAGCAATACAGAAGGAGACACACTTGCCTAGATCTTGAAATTAGGTTTTTGCCATCAAAATGTCCTATTTATACTAGAAATTAGGTTTCTGGCCTAGATCTTGAAAGTTCATGGTTGTACATCTTCATTCACAACTGTACATTTTGCACTGACATCTTATACTCTTCATTTTATGGAATTTTTTTGTATTGTCTTCACTTTAATCCTTCGCCTTCTTGTTCATGAAGACAATTGAGTGTGAATCTCAAGAAGATGGGTCAAAGAATGTGCTTTCAAATCACTTTAGCTTTTATGCTTCCAAATTGTACCTAAAACCAAATATGAACCAAAATGAGTTTCTTAAACATTTTATAGCATTAATCACTAAGTGTTATAGAATAAATGTACAATCAATTAATCATATATCACCATGTATGTAAATCCATATTAGAATGATTGTTTGCTTAATGTATTCCAGATTAACTCCAAATCGCTAAGTTTGAAGTGAGATTAGCTTGTTGTGAAAAAGTTATAGTCTTGAATCCAACAATTTCATTGTTTGCTAAGATATTAGTTAACCTAAATTGATTCTAGTTAATGAATTCCTAAGACTTTAAACTACACTCCCTTATCTAGGAAATATCATATAATTGTCACATTCCACCTCTTAGCATGTGCTTTTAGCGTATGAAGGTGGAGCCATAACCTAGTGATCTAAAGTCCTATTAGGGGGTAATAGCTTAGTCTAGTCTCTAAGTTTGAATAACCAACTACTTAGAGCTAGGTTCACCTAATTGCGGTATGATAGGTACTGGGTGAGATGGTTCAGGAACATTGGAGGTTTGGGAAGGACCTGAGGATGAAGAAAAGGTTAGATCTATGGGAGAGGTTTAAGCTCAAAAATGGTGGGGTAAAGGTGGGAAATGGTCTGTGTCACTTAGTAAAAAGAAAAGGACAACGTTGAACTAAAAGGTAAAGATAGAAGAAAATAGGGTAATCAAATTGTAACATCTCATCCCGATATTAAGGGTTAGAACCCAGATTTCAAATGGAGAGAATAGCAATGTGAGAGTTAGGAAATTTTTTTGCATTTCATGCCAACAGCATGTCAGCATACATGTATGTGAATTTGAATCTTTGCACATACAAAACTAAGTGTACTTGCATTCATTGACAACTTCTAGATATGATTGTTTTTAAATGTGATTTTATTGAAAATGAGAAGTAGAGGGAGTTAAAAGAGTGATCTTGGTATGAGTTGTGATAAGGAAAGATTTGGAAACAAAATTGGTAGTGATCTGGAAAATGTTCACTGAGTGTGTTTTAGTCTTTTAGCCACAAATTTTTCTCTAGTTATCCAAACGAGATGATTCTTAATTTGGATTAAACTAGAAATATATGAAAACATTTCTTATGAAGACATTGAATTTCAATTCTATCTCTAAGAGTCTCAAAATTTGTCATTAAGTGAGAACTGAATTTAGTACATTGGTGGATGAATGTAAAATTCATCTTCGGACTTTAAGGGAAAATTTGGGATTGATCTAGATAAATTTTGGCAAAGTTTCTTTCTTGAGAGTTGTATATCTTTCTGTTATCTTTCCAACTATATATAGTATGAGAATTTTAGGCATTGGAGTCGAAAGTTATGCTAATTGTAAAACATCTTCTGAGTTTTGTTCCTTATGTGTTTTGTTCCTTCTGAGTTTTGTTCTTTCTGTGTTTTGTTCCTTCTGTGTTTTGCTCCTTCGGAGTTTTGTTCCTTTTGTGTTTTGTTCCTACTGTGTTTTGCTCATTTTAAGTTTTGCTCCTTTTGTGTTTTGTTTTTTTTATGTTTTTCTCCTTCTGAGTTTTGTTCCTTCTGTGTTTTGTTCCTTCTGTGTTTTGCTCCTTCCGAGTTTTGTTCCTTCTGTGTTTTGCTCCTTCTGAGTTTTGCTCCTTTTCTGTTATGTTCCTTCTGTGTTTTGTTCCTTTTGAGTTTTGTTCCTTCTGTGTTTTTCTCCTTCTGAGTTTTGTTCTTTCTGTGTTTCATTCCTTCTATCTTTTTCTCCTTCTGAGTTTTGCTCCTTCTATGTTTTGTTCCTTCTGTATTTTGCTGACACGTCTTCTTCTAGGTTACTATTCACCTTACATCTTCTATTCCATTTTTTATCCTTCAAAAGATAGAATTTGTCTTTGAGGTCTTCATGAAAGTTATAGCTCTTGAAGTCCTCTTTCGAACCATATAAAGAAAACCTAAATCTGATATCTCTAAAGAAAGTTATACTAATTTTCCCACGATAGGTTCAATTTGAGTGAGGACAAAATCAGATTGGATTCTTTTGGCCATAACTTCTTCTCTAGACACTCAAATGACTTGATTCTTGAACCATTGAATTTGTAAGATATTTCTTTACATATATGAAAACAATCATAACCATCTGAAATGAAGTGAGAAAGATTGAGTGAAAAACGTGGGACGGGTACAGTATGTGTACTCTTAAATAATAGGAACTGGATATTTTACTAAACATACTTCAGTATTTTGATGATATCTTGATCTGTAGAAATCCAAATGAGATGATTTAGGTTTCAAGATAAACTAGAGACATGGAGCTATAGATGGTATGAAGAAGTTGAAATCTAATTCAGTCTCTAGGACTTTCAATTTCTGGGGGGATCTAAGTATAGTGTATTATTTTAATATAAGAACAGTATGAAAATGTTTGGGTAACACTTTCAGATTTCTGAACCAAATGGAATGATTTTGGTGTCATTGGAACAGTAAGACAAAAGAGATGATTCTTCTAGAATAAAGTGTTATGTTAGAATATTCAAGGGTACTGTTGGCAAGACACTTAAGTGTAAAAGACATAAGGCATAATTGGAAGGGCAAATGGACAATTCTCAATCATTAAGGGCATAATTAAAATGAAGAAGAAAAACGTGAACGGGAGGAGAAGCATAAGAGAACAACGAAAATGAGAGAGAAAGAGAAAGAGAGTTTGGTGGTTTGAGAGGAAAAAAAGGAGAGTGGGTTAGGCTTTAATTCTTCTTAGTCTTCAAGAAAGATTTTGAAGCTGTCCAAGAAGAGAAAGAAAAGAGCTTCCATTTGAGCTAAATATCTTTTCATTTGCTGAAGAATCAAGGTAAGGTCATTTTGAATCTTTTGGATTATTGGAAGGATTCTAGTTCATAGAATTTAGAAAATGCTTGGGTTTAAGTATCCTGCAATCAATTTTAGTGATTTTGCATTATGGGATTTTCAATTTGGATTCGTATTGGATGAGAATTGGATATTATGAAATCATATAAGGTTAGAAAAGAGATGATGAGAAATTAAGTTATGATATAAAGTAACCAAGTGTTCTTAAGGTGTAAGCTTATGAATAAGCTAGACGCATGCAAAGGGTAAAGATTGAAAGGAGAATTTAGAAAGATCATGTATAAATGAAGTGTAAATCTAAATTCAATTAGACACATATGAATTATGAAATGGGAATGAGCATAAAATGTGATCTAGACATATGTCGGGGATTATCATTGAGCATGCATTGTACATAGTCCATTTATACAATTGTGTATAAATAAATGTTTATACTTGTGCAATTATTGATAAGTTTGCAATGTGTGTCTTGCATAAATGGGTTGTGCAGGTCAAGTGTCTGCATTCAGGCGTTCCCAGAATTTGAAAGCAAATGCTAATCTAGAGCATACTGTGAGTCAACCTAGATGATTTCCTAGGATTGATTTACTTTGAATTTATTTTATGTGTTAGCTTCTAATTATAAATTGTTTATGATTTGATTTGAATCCCGGACTTAAAGTCCGAGGAGTTTATTATGTGAATTCTCAACAAAAGTTGAATGTCAGACTTAGGTCCGATGATAATGAGTTTCTGATTAAACATCGCATGGGATTATCTGATATGGAATAATCAGTATTTGATGCATTTCATAAAATGCATGCTCAGATAAAGGTGTTGTGACTTGAGTAGCTAGTATGAAGCGCTTCCATGTAGAGCTTTGTTCCGTGATATATGTTCTGTACATAGAGCTATGTTCTGTAACTCTGTTTTGATTGAGCCCTATAAGCCAGTATTTGTATATGTATGTGATAGGCACTCGGCCACAATAATAAAAACGAATGTGAGTCTAATGCATATAGCATTATAAGATCGATATCCATTGAATGAATATCTATGAAATATGTGATATGTGGTTATGATCCGGTGAACTCATCAATGATAGTTCACTCATTGAGTTCACAAAACTCACCCAAAATTTGCAAATATTTTTCAGGATCAGAAGAATACCCCGTTAGGTAAACGGGAGTATACCTACAACATTCAAGTGAAGGATAGAGGTCGAGATCAGTTGGCATCTACATTGCATTTCTTTATTTTCGTATTGCATTATGTTTATTATGAAATTTTTTTATCAAATAAAATATTCAGAAATTTTTTGCACAATGTGTATACAAATGTATTTATGTTGTAATGTAAAGACATTTTGACTCAAGTGCTTTGTATTTGTGAAGGGGCCCAAATGGCTATTGAAAAATTTTGTTGATGGTTTTGTATTAATTGAAAATGTTTATGAATGAATGTGGGCCCAATTTGAGTATCGATTTTCGCATATTGTATTTGTGGTTCAAAAAAAATTTATACCGATTTCTGAATGATTGAGTGCTTTAGCTCACCACCCTCGCGGGGCACGGACTTAGATATCACCCATCGACGTCGGAGTCGGGTCTTGCAGGAGTGGGGTGCAACACAAATGGTGATTGAAAGTTGAGAAAAGGAAGAAAGATACTAAAACTACAAAGGAAATAGCAAAAAAGATAGGAGAAAGTTGTAGAAAGCTATAAGAAGATGAGCCTCCAAGCCACACATTTAAAAAAGAAGGTGAGGACAGAAGCTTCTCCCTCTAAAAAATTGAGTATTGAGCTTATTAATGTAATGTTGCTATATTTTTATTACTAACAACAACAACACAATCTAGTAAAAGTCTCATTGATATGTGAAATCTGGGATGGTTTTGTAATATGCAGCCTTATAATAACTAGTAAAGAGTTTGTTTTCGATAGACCTAGATGGCAAAATATATATATGTGCATATACATATTAAAAATTAAAATTAAAAAGGACCTAAAAGAAGATAATAGTAATAATAACAATAAAATTAATAAATTTGTATTAATAAAAATATGAAAATAAGTAATAAAATAAATAATGCAATAAATATAGAATAAGGAGGATGGAATAGAATGTAACATGAAACCCTCTGCTTCCATCTCATTCCATTATGAAACCCTCAAACAAATGATGGAAGTGTGTTACGTTCCATCCCCTTTCATCCCTAACCCCTTAACCAAACAGGGCCTTAGTTTCATCACATTTTAAATTTTTGCGATTTGTTTTGACCTTAGAATTTAGGATTAGATTATCCCTCCTCGTGGAATCGACACCTTAAGTACTACACGAAAGACCCGTGCACTTACGGATTATCGAGGTTAAACAATTAAACCTTATACACATCGAAAGAAGCCAATCAAGTTTTTGGCATTGTTACTAGGGAGGTGATTAGTTTAGTTCTTTAGTATAAGGTTTTTCACTATCTTTTTTTAATAGAGAAAGAAGTTTGAGGCGTAAAGTAGAGACACAACAAGACATCTTAGAGTGAGAATGAGACATCTGAAGAGCTAGATGTCAAAAATAAATGGAAAGAAAAATGATGGAAGATAGATATTATAAGGAATAAGGAACTTTTTGTAAATTACAATAAGGCACAGTACAGTTGGAGAAGTAATGATCCTTATTGGAACATGTACACTTTGGGTGGCAAAACCACCTCGGTTTTTATTGGTCTAACAATGTAAGGACTCATTTAGGACGTCAAGACCTATTAGGACTTCAGCAAGATGAGTCCAGTTCATGGGATTCTAAATTGGAAAAGATCCTGGATAAGCTTATAGGCATGGAAGAGGGCCACAAGAGACTAGAAGAGCAAATTGAGCAATAAACGAAAAATCATGCCTCGTCTATTCACAACCTAGAGATTCGAGTGAGACATCTTTCCTGTGAATTTTGTAAGAGAAGTGTGGAAGCCTCTCTAAGTTGATAATAGCTAAGGAATCTACTTTCTTGTACGTTTAATCTATGGCATTAAAGATTTAGATATAATTATTTTCCTTTAATTTTGAATGGGTGTATGATGGCCCAATTTGGTAGTATAAGGTTATTTTATGGTGGAAAGTTCACAGTAGAACCAGAGTTGAAGCATGTTGATAAGTAAACATGAGTTTTTGATAAGGTATACCTTAATTATGTTTGCTACACGTAAATATATGAGATGGGAAAGGAGTTAAAATATCGTTAAATGCATAAGGTCTACTACAATGTACCCAAATTTCAATTTAGTGAGTCATTGAGATTTATTGAATCAAATCAAAGATGTCTAAAGCTCATTAACATTATGAAAATACACCAAATGATGATGTTTATGCAACCCATTAGTTAAACACCCCAATCCTTGTACCAAATATATTACCTATAAGTGAAAGAGAGGATGGAGATAGCGAGGGTGAAAAGGGAAGTTGTGGAGTTAGTGAAGGAGTTAGTAAAGTAATTAGTGAAGGAGTTGATGAAGCAGTTGACAAAGGAGTTAGTGTATGAGTTAATGAAGGAGTTGGTGAAAGAGTTGACAAAGGACTTAGTGAAAGAGCTGACGAGGTACTTGACGAAGGAATTGGTGTAAAAGTTGGTGAAGGAGTTGATGTAGGATTTGACGAAGAGCTAGATGATAATGATAAATACCAAGATGACGGTTTTACACAAGTTGACAATCATAATGACAAAAGATACCTTTAAATGCATAAGGTTTATTACAATGTACCCATATTTCAATTTATTGAGTCATTGAGATTGATTGAATAAAATCAAAGATGTCTAAAGCTTATTAACATTATGAAATCCACCAAATTTTGATGTTGATGTAACCCATTAGTTAGACACCCCAATCCTTATACCTGAGATATTGAATATAAGGAGTCAGTATAGGAGTTAGTGAAGGAGTTGTTGAAAGAGTTGACGAAGGACTTGGTGTAGGACTTAGCGAAGGAGCTAGTAAAAGAGTTGACAAAGGATTTGGTGTAGGAGTTAGAGAAGGAGTTGATATAGGATTTGATCAAGAGCTGGATGATAATGATAGAGACCAAGATGAGGGTTTTATACAAGTTGACTTTCCCAATGACAACCAACCAGTTTGAATTGACTAATAGTGGTAATTTTGTTGATAGTGATCAATATCTAAGCAAAGAAGAGCTTAGTAAACCATTACAAAGATCTAGTACTAGTATTAGGCATAATCCATCTGATGTGGCAGCACACTGGAGATTGGAGATGAAGTTTAGATCAACTAAAATATATAGAGATTATCTTATAGATTAAGCAATATGAACATGATACAATGCCAAGTTTTAAAAAATGAAAGTCATATAATTAAATTTAGAATGAACAGTGTTTCAAAGTGAAGACATACAATTCTAAGCATAGTTTTTCCAATAATCCTAAATTGGTTTTAGCTAAGTTCCTTATGAAACATTATAGGGAAAGGATACTTAAGAAGCCTAGTATCTCGACAATGAAGATGGTTGAAGAATGTAGAGAAAATATATTTATTAACTCAAGTATGTATAGAGCAACAAAGAGGAGATTGTGAAAAGAGAGGGCAATTGATTATGTGAATGCATACATAAGTTGAGGATTAGTAATCTAGGGGCAACAATAGGATTACAGTTGGTAGGGAATGAAGAAACTTATTTCTTACAAGTATGTAAAATTATATTTATACATATCATCAACAACTATATTTATTCATTTATTCATACTTCTTTATCTCTTTTATGTAGTTCAAAAGATTGTACATTTCCTTTGATGCTATGAAAAGAGGATGGAGGCATTCGACACCAATTTGTGGTTTGATGGTTGCTTTCTAAAGATAGAATTCCAAGGCCAGCTATTGAGTGTAGTTAGGAGGGATGGTGATAAAGGGATGTATTCATTAGCTTAGGCTATTATAGAGGTAGAGAATATTGATTATTGGACATGTTTTATAAATTTTTGGCTTTTGGCTTTTGACTTGGAATTGGATAGTGGTGAATGTAACATCCCATCACCTATGTTAAGGCTAGAATAACAAGTTATGAAAAATTACTGAGAAATTAGGAAAATTTACGTCATGCATTAGTTAAGTGTGACATGCATATTTTTGCACATTCATATGATTGTACATGCATTCATTGACATTTTCCGGGTATAATTGGATTAAGTTGTGATTATTGAAAATTTTTTAGAATTTGAATTTTAGTATATTGGAAATATTATTGATTAGTGGAATTGTGATATTTTTGAATTTTGGTGAATTTTGGTGATTTTCAGAAATTATGCATTTTTATGGAAAATAGGAAAAAAGGAATTAAAAGAAGATTATAAATAGTTGTATTGTAAAGATAGAATTAATGGAGTTAGTTCTAAAAGAAACTTAGTTAGAGTTAGACCTTAGGAAAGATGACAAGTGTTTCCCATACACAGAGTTTTCCATCAAACTCCTTAACTTTGCTTTTTCATATCCCTCACCACTTCCCCACTGCTAAGTGTTTCTTCTGCCTTAAGAAAAATCAGAAGTTGGTTAGAGTTCACAGTGGGTTACATGTTCTTACATGAAGTTTAGGGTTTTGGGACAGTTGAAGATTATGGAATCTTTAACAAGTAAGTATTGAGAAAAATCTTTCAGAGTTATGGATTTATGAAATAAATTTGATGAATTCATTGTCATCTGCATGAACATGGGGTTTACGTGTATATATTCATAAACATTGTGTTAATGGGATGAAAATATGGATATAGTGTTATTTTAGTTTTGATGATTTTTAGTGATCAGATGTTGTAGAAATGAGTGGTAGAGTTTGAAATAGCAATAAAAATGGTTTATAGAATAAGTGTACAAAATTAAAGAATGAAAAAGTGGTATGCTATATTTTCTGTTTCTTCACTATGCATGTAAATATATATATGTGTGTGTGTGTGTGTGTGTGTGTTTATGTGGGTAAGTGAAAGCTTTAAAGATGATCAAGAAAATGGTCTTTGAGTTGAAGAATAATTGTAAAATGATGGTCTGAGATGGGAATGAGTGTTTAAATGGAAGTTGAGAGGAAACATGGAGATTGAGAATGAAAGTTGGAAATGCAAAAAGTTGGCATAACATGAATAGGTTGAATATGACATTTTAGCTTTTGATGATTTTTTATTTTAACTTGTATATTTTGAAGTAGTATGAATTTATGGTGAATGAGTTATTTGAAATGGAGTCAAAAAACTAGAAATAAAAAATTTGAAGTGTTCGATTTTAGAGAATGAAGTCTGGAAATTTTCTGTGAATGAATAGTAACAGTGTTGAGTTTTTGATCTGAACTTTGGTGAATTTATTGTACCGATCTAGGCAGATTTTGATAAAATTGTCTTCTAGAAAGTTGTAGCTTATCTTTCTAGCTTTCCAGTGGCATATAGTACAAAATTTTGGGACATCGAAGTCGAAAGTTATGGTCTTTATAAGTGGAGATGCTCAGGAGTGTAATTTGCTTCGTCTTAAGTTGATCATCTGCTTCGTCTTAGGTTGACTTCTGCTTCGTTTTAAGTTGACCATCTGTTTCGTCTCAGGTTGATTTCTACTTTGTCTTAAGTTGACCATCTATTTCGTCTTAAGTTGACTTTTGTTTCATCTTAAGTTGACCATCTGCTTCGTCTTAGATTGACTTTCTGCTTCATCTTAAGTTAACCGTCTGCTTCTTTTTAGGTTGACTTTCTGCTTCGTCTTATATTGACTGAAATTTCTTCTGGTCCAATTTTAACCCCTTATATGATATAATGGGCCTTCAAGGTCTTCATGAAAGTTGTAGATCTTGAAGTCCTCTTCCAAACCATCTAATAATGTTTGATCCGATACCTATAGTGAAAGTTATGCTAGTTGGCCCAAAATAGGTTCAATATGATTGAAGACAGAACCTTACTTGATTCTTTGAGCCATAACTTTGTCATCCGACCTCAAAATCCAATAATTCTTAAACCAATAGATTCCTAACACAATTTCCTACCTCTACAAAAAAATTTGTAACATTCTGAATTGTTTTGAAAAGGATTGACTGAGCGAAAGTGAGAGAATCTGTTGGAGTGGTATGAACTGGTGTTGTTTTACTGAACATACTTCGGTGTTTTGATTGTATTTGGATCTATAGGATTCTAAATGAGTTGATTTTTGATCTGGAGTAAACTAGAGATATCTTCTTACAAATCATATGAAGAAGTCGAATTTTGATTCAGTTTCTAAGATGTTCAATTTATGGGTGGAAGTTGTACAAGTAAACTGTTTTTGAATAAGAATAGTCCAAAAAGTTTTGAGGTTTATCTTCCAAATTAATAAACCAAATTGAATGATTTTGGTGTAAATCAAAACTTAAGAAATTGGAGAATAACTTTGTAGAAGGAAGTGTTGCCTAATTTTTCCATTTACTTTATTATATTTATTATGCAAAGTTGACCCGTATCTATATTGGAAGAAAATCTAAAGTGGTCAATGAAGTTGTGTAATTGGTTTCACATTGCTTTTTATTGGTCCAAATTATAAGTATACATGGTATTAATGAGGGATTTGATATTTGAATGATTTTTTCATAAGGATCTCGATAAAGTACCTCGGAATTGTCATTGAACATGCATTGTGTATATTGTATAAGTGCGTGTGCATTAAGGAATATTTGTACAATTGTGCAAAAGTGTGATATTTGTAAATGTGTTTTGTATGATATAGAAGAACTCATTGGACGCCAATCGGACATTGCCAGACCATCCAGGCAATAGCATTTTGAAGCGTACTGTGAGTTAACCTAGATGATTTCCTAGGATTGATTTTTTTTAATTGATTTGATTTGCTAAATTTTTTAAAAAAATTTACTGAACTGTTTGTGAATTGTTTTTGAATTCCGGACTTGAATTCTGAGGAGTTTATTAGTTGGGCATGTATTGGAAGTGTTTTGATTTGATACGAATTCCTGAATGACTTTGATTCTCAACGAAAGCTGAATGTCGGACTTAGGTCCGATGAATGTGAAAACTTTGTCTGAGCATTTGTATAAGATTGTGATATATGACATATTCAGTATTTGATGTGTTTCATAAAATGCATGCTCAGATAAAGGTGTTGTGACTTGATTAGCCAGTTTGAAGCATTTCCACGTAGAGCTTTGCTCCGTGATTTCTGATTATGCACGTAGAGCTATACTCCGTGATTCTGTTTGACTGAGCCTTATGGTTAGTATTTGTATAAGTTTGTGATAGGCACTCGGTCACAACAATAAGAATGAATGTGAGTCTCATGCATATAACATTCATATAAGACTAAAATCCATGAATGATTTGTGAAGCTGTATTGAGTGATCCTATGTTGTGCCATGTTGTGTGAGTTATGATGTTTAGAATGAATATTTGTGCATATGTGATGTGTGTATGTGATCCGGTTAAATCATTGATGATGGTTCACTTATTAAGTTCACAAAACTCATCAAAAATTGCAATATGATTTTTTAGGTACGAGATAGGAGATCTAGTGTTTTAGACAGGGCTTAAGGACCTTTTGGATTTTGTTATGGCTTAGAGGTTTATCAGCTGGCCTCAGAAGTGTGGAGTCTAGTATTTTTTTAGTTTTGGCTAGAACCTATAAAAGGTTTTGTAAATATTTGTCTAAAGGAAACAGTGTAAATTAGGTGTATGAATGAAATGAAGGGTTTCAAAATTTATTGACTTTTAAATGATGTTAGTGATGCCATGTATAAGTTGGATTTGCTTTTGCTCCAAAATACCATTATCATAGGGTATGTACTTGAATATCCTTCGGGTATTCGGGTAATTGCCTTATGGTAGTGGGATGTTGCAGTGAAGGGCTTATAATTATATCAGATATGTAAAAGATATTTTATTATTCATTATTTATAGTTTATTATTGTACAAATTTTATATTAACTTAATCTTTTCTATTTTTATAGAGAGTGATTGGGGCTGTGAAAAAGACATTACCATATGTCACTCATTGAATGTGTGCTAGGCATATATACCATAATTAGCATATGAATTGGAAGGGAAAGGATTTGCAAAGTAGTTTTTGAATTGTGCATGGTTAACTTACGTTAAAAATTTCAACAAGGAAATAAAAAGACTGTACAAAATAAAATCTAGATGTGCATCATTATTTCTTGAATATCTTAAAGAGAGGTGGGAAAGATGTTACCAATATTTTAAATCAAAATGCCCTGATGTCAATAATAATATGAGTGAAACTTTTAATGGATGGATCTTACCGACAGGAGATAGGCTAATTATCATCATGCTTAAAATCCTCAAAATCATTGTTGGGACCCGATTCGGAAACCAGATCCCAACCGGAAAACGAAGGAACAACGAAGGAAACAAAGTGGATTCAAAGCGAATATATCGAATCACAACATGCGGAAGCAAACACAAAACAAATACGAAGGTATCGAATCGAAACGAATCGAATACAAATCGAATCGAAACCAATTTCCGATATGTAACAAAACAGAGCCGACATCCATGAACAAATATTTTAGGAATCACTGTCGCGTTGCGTTGGAAACCCTAAGACTGATCCAATCTGAAACCGGTATAAATTTTTTTTTCCTTTGCTTTTTCTTTTCTTTCTTTTCTCATTCCTTTCTTTTTCATTTCTTCCACCTTCCTTAATCAATTTCTCAATTCATAATCATTTTCTTATGCACTCAAATAAACCTCAATTCTTATTCTTATACCCATTTCACCAAAATTTTGGCAGCATAACGGTTGCCTTCTATTAAACCCAAAACCTGCAAAGTGTTCAAAATACACTTCTATATTTCTCACAAGATAATAAAGATCATCGGACTCCCCGTCCGGAATCCAACACAACAAACACAATCCTATATCTACATGTCCATATCCAACACACATTATACAAATCCAATTCCTATTAATTCTTCAATTCACTATACAAACCATAATCATTATACATAAGGTCATAATCCAAATCTTTATACAAAATTCATAAATCAAATCAATCCAAACCCAATAATCAATCGTCTCTATATCCAGATCCCATTCATAACTTAAATCAATACACATGTCCAGAATTCATAATACAACCCCATAATAATACTTGTAATACAATAATTGACAAAACCAGTCTTATACAAACCGATACAAAAATCCCATTTTTCACAAAATACAAATGATACAAAATCGAATAAAACGTCTTGACATTCTTTTATCCGATCTCCCGCTCGAAAACCTGGAAATGGGAATGAAAGGGGGGGTGAGCACAAAGCTCGTGGATAATATGTTTATAAAGCGAATGGATAAGCAAAACCCTTGAAATCTTTTTCCTTCTCTGGTCTTAGAAAAATATTTCTTTGAAATCCGTAAAGCACGTTTTTAAAAGTTCTTTTCTTGCTATAGTCAAACTCGCAGTTTGTAAAACGTATGATTCTTAGGCTTTCAGCCATAAATACATAGATTACACAACATGAATGCATCCACTTTACAATTTATAGATGCAATGTCATATCACATATGCAATGCACACAAATGGCTCGAGAGTTCCATAAACACGATGAAAAACTGAAGTTTTATTGTAAACACGACGAGTCCATTTTTTAGATCTCGTAAGCCTCAAGCAGGCAGCCGGGAGAAGGCTAAGGGGGGGTCAACGTGCACGTGACTTAACGAAATAGATTCTCTCTTGCCCACACAAAAGCACATATCATGCTCAAATCAATTAATCGAATACTCTTTTACGAATATACACAATGCCATGAAATCTTTCGAGGCATAACACAATGTATGTTGTAATTCATCCAAAGTCCATGTATTGAATCAAAAATGATTTTCAAATCATTCATACGATGATGCAACATTTATGATGCAATTGAATTCAGAAAATCTCTTTATTTAAAGAAAGCAGTAGTGGCTTACAAATTCAAATTATAAACAAATTACCCACCTCGAATCGATGCTAAAAACTTGTTCCTCGCTCCAATTTGTCCATTGATGCCTTCTTTCTTCCAATTTAACTTTACCTAAAGCAATTCCACCCAAATTCAATATCATAATTAACTTAATCCTCAAATTGAACTTAGAAACACTAATCCCTCATATAGTCAAGCTTTCTAAATCACAAATTTCCAAAATCCCCAAATTCTAAATTTGGGCATAAACCTTAATTAATTTCCATCCAAAATTAAACCCATAATACTTAGCAATCAACAAAATTAACTTCATACCCACAAACCCATTCCATTTTCTATGATTCTAAACCAAAACTTCAAAAGAAACTCAAATCTTAAAAATTGCTCTTACCTCATTTCTCCTCCATTTTCGGATTTTCTTGGTTCAAGATGAAGCTCTCTTCATCCTCCACCTTTTTCTCTCTTGGAATGACATTATAATATCTCTTCGAGTGGTAGAAAAATTGAACCCTAGCTTTCTCCCCTTTTTTTCTCCACCGAAGCTTGCTTTCCCTTCTCTCTTCTCTCTTATTCTCTTATTTCTTTCCTTCTTTTCTCTTAAGTGTCGTGGGTTGCCTCTTAAAATGACAGCCCACTTGCTTTTATAGTGCCAGGACATTTAATGAATGAGGAATGACCCATAAGCCCCTCCATTTAAGCCTATAAACTTAACCCTTTAAGTAAACTTCCAAAATTGCCCCTCCATTGGTCTTTAAAATTGACATCTTGTCTGATTATTTTGATCAGGTAAATGAAGCAATTTGACAAAACTTTCCTCTAGAGAAACGTTCCTCTATGTCTTACAAATCCAATGGTTTAAGAATCAGATCAATCCGAGCTCTATAGCTCAAGATATCTCCAAAATACTGAAGTTTGTTCTTCAGACCCGAGGCTGAACACTACACCTAACTTCCGACCCGAATTTGAAAGTCTTAGAGGCTAAATTATAGCTTGGATTCTCATAAAATTTGTAACCCCATGTCTCTATTTTAATCAGGAACAAAAATCAATTCAATCGGAGCTCTACCGATCGAGATATCTCCAAAATACTGAACACGGTTCAAACTTTTACAACTGATTAGCTCACTAAAATCTGAGCTATCTTTCTCCATTTAATTCCAAAACTGAACTATATAGTATGAAAAGATAGAAAAATGTCTTAGGAATCCAACGCTTCAAAAATCGGCTTAATTGGAGGTCTACGCAAAAAGTTATGGCCAAAAGAAGGAAGAGGAGTCAAAAACACAAGCAGACGATGATATCAGCATAGACGAAGATGACGTCATCACAGACGAAGATGAAGTCATCACAGACGAAGATGACGTCATCACAGACGATGTGACGTCAGCACAGACGAAGATTCGTCTGTGATGACGTCATCACAGACGAAGATGACGTCATCACAAACGAAGATGAAGATTAACTTCGTCTGATCTTGTTCTCCAGAATGTCTCCACTTAGAAAGATCATAGCTTTCTACTCAGAACTCCAAATTAGACACGATTTAATTCGTTGGAAAGCTAAGAGAAAAATCTACAACTTTCATGAAGACATCAAAAATCAGATCGACCTCTAAATTGGCCAAAAACTCAACACAAACTGACTGGTCGATAAGCTTCACACTAAACAGCATCAGAACTTCTAAAAATCATAACTTTCTACTCTCTTGTCCAATATTTTCATGCTTTATATCAATAGAAAGATAAAAACAAGCTCTAAAATGTTCATGAAGGATTCCAAAGCAATTTCAGCCTCTAGCTAAGTCAATTTTTCAATCGAAGTTGCTGTCCTGATAGAAATCACCTAAGCAATATCCAAACTTCAATTTATCATAACCTCTTGCCCCGATATCGAAAAATTGCATTCTTTATGGCGTTAGAAAGCTGGAAACATGAGCTACAACTTTTATTAAGACCAATTTGGCTAAATATATCTAGATCAGTATAGATTTTCCATTGAAGTTTCTAAACATCATTCCAACACATCAACTTCACATATCAACACATCACCACAAACTCTTCAACTAATTCCTCTCAAACACAATACACACAAATCTATACACAATTGATATTCATACACAATTGATCTTTCATATCCATATATAAATCCATGTCTCATTAACATCATAAGATAAATGTTTATAAAATTAAATGGCATTCCAAGCCATATTACAACGTCAGTATTCAAGTCCAAGTACAAAAGATAATAAAAAAATCCACCATTCTCCACATATGACTGAAATCTTATTCTTACAATAATCTAACTTAAAACACCACATGCATAACCAAACAAATTGTCTTTACTTTCTAATTTCTTCAAAATTCTACACTTTCACTTTCTATTTCTTGATTTCAACTTCCATTTCAATCCACTCATCCACTTGAACTTTCATAATCCACACAAATCTATTTGAAACCCAAAGTTATCAAATCATACGAATCTTTTCTCATCAATTTCCTTAAGACAAAAAAAATATATCTATAACTCCATTCATATACAAAAACTCTTATCAAATTTTCATTTTCATATTTCTAATTTTCACTGAAAGTTCGGAGTCCAACAATTCTCCCCCTCTTAAAAGAATTTCTCCCTCAAAATTCCTATCTGAATAATCACCACGTAACTTATTCTCTCAAATAATCTCTTCAAATAATCATATTCAATCACTTTCTGAATTAATTTCTCATCATACTTATTTCTCAACTTACTCACAATTTATCACTTCTTGTATCAAATACCACCAATGTCATATCATATCAATATGTCTTAACAGATTTACACAAGTCAATGGACCAATTCTTAATAACCTTAATATGGGCCAATACCATTCAATTTAATCCTTTTGAACTTCCATATATATATCTATATCTTTATCATTCAAAATCAACCTATTGATCTTCCATACATATATTTCTATCATTAATCTCATCTTTCTAGCAATTCTCATTTCATCTCGCAAATATTCAAAATCAATTCATCCTTCACATTAATCTTTTGACTTTCTATACATATATCTCCATCACCATCTCATTATTCAAGTCATCAATGTCCAAAATCAATTCACAAAATTGTTGAATCCTAATCATCATGAAATTTCACTCTCATTCATTCACATATTCCTAAAATCAATCAAATAATCACCTTTGTTCTTCAAAGCAAACTTATCCACATCAATATCACACTCTCACTAATTCAATCATACTTCTTGTCATCAAAAGCAAACGATTACTTAGCACTTTCTTACAATCTCAATCTTATCCTTACAAACTCTTATCGATTTCTTACTCATACACATACGCCCAAGTAAGATCATATTACTAGGCTCTGATACCATAAATGTTGGGACCCAATTCGAAAACCAGATCCCAACCGGAAAACGAAGGAACAACGAAGGAAACAAAGCAGATTCAAAGCGAATAAATCGAATCACAACATGCGGAAGAAAACGCGAAACAATTATGAAGGTATCGAATCAAAACGAATCGAATACAAATCGAATCGAAACCAATTTCTGATACGTAACAAAACGGAGCCGACATCTATGAACAAATATTTTAGGAATCACTGTCGCGTTGCGTTGGAAACCCTAAGACTGATCCAATCTGAAACCGGTATAAATTTTTTTTTCCTTTGCTTTTTCTATTCTTTCTTTTCTCATTCCTTTCTTTTTCATTTCTTCCACCTTCCTTAATCAATTTCTCAATTCATAATCATTTTCTTATGCACTCAAATAAACCTCAATTCTCATTCTTATACCCATTTCACCAAAATTTTGGCAACATAACGGCTGCCTTCTATTAAACCCAAAACCTGCAAAGTGTTCAAAATATACTTCTATATTTCTCACAGTATAACCAGTATCATCGGACTCCCCGTCCGGAATCCAACACAACAAACACAATCCTATATCTATATGTCCATATCCAACACACATTATACAAATCCAATTCCTATTAATTCCTCAATTCACTATACAAACCATAATCATTATACATAAGGTCATAATCCAAATATTTATACAAAATTCATAAATCAAATCAATCCAAACCCAATAATCAATCGTCTCTATATCCAGATCCCATTCATAACTTAAATCAATACACATGTCCAGAATTCATAATACAACCCCATAATAATACTTGTAATACAATAATTGACAAAACCAGTCTTATACAAACCGATACAAAAATCTCATTTTTCACAAAATACAAATGATACAAAATCGAATAAAACGTCTTGACATTCTTTCATCCGATCTCTCGCTCGAAAACCTGGAGATGAGGATGAAAGGGGGGGTGAGCACAAAGCTCGTGGATAATATGTTTATAAAACGAATGGATAAGCAAAACCCTTGAAATCTTTTTCCTTCTCTGATCTTAGAAAAACATTTCTTTGAAATCCGTAAAGCACGTTTTTAAAAGTTCTTTTCTTACTGTAGTCAAACTCGCAGTTTGTAAAACGTATGATTCTTAGGCTTTCAGCCATAAATCCATAGATTACAAAACATGAATGCATCCACTTTACAATTTATAGATGCAATGTCATATCACATATGCAATGCACACAAATGGCTCGAGAGTTCCATAAACACGACGAAAAACTGAAGTTTTACTGTAAACACGACGAGCCCATTTTTCGGATCTCGTAAGCCTCAAGCAGGCAGCCGGGAGAAGGCTAAGGGGGGGTCAACGTGCACGTGACTTAACGAAATAGGTTCTCTCTTGCCCACACAAAAGCACATATCATGCTCAAATCAATTAATCGAATACTCTTTTACGAATATACACAATGTCATGAAATCTTTCGAGACATAACACAATGTATGTTGTAATTCATCCAAAGTCCATGTATTGAATCAAAAATTGATTTTCAAATCATTCATACGATGATGCAACATTTATGATGCAATTGAATTCAGAAAATTTCTTTATTTAAAGAAAGCAGTAGTGGCTTACAAATTCAAATTATAAATACATTACCCACCTCGAATCGATGCTAGAAACTTGTTCCTCGCTCCAATTTGTCCATTGATTCCTTCTTTCTTCCAATTTAACTTTACCTAAAGCAATTCCACCCAAATTCAATATCATAATTAACTTAATCCTCAAATTGAATTTAGAAACACTAATCCCTCATATATTCAAGCTTTCTAAATCACAAATTTCCAAAATCCCTAAATTCCAAATTTGGGCATAAACCCTAATTAATTTCCATCCAAAATTAAACCCATAATACTTAGCAATCAACAAAATTAACTTCATACTCCACAAACCCATTCCATTTTCCATGATTCTAAACCAAAACTTCAAGAGAAACTCAAATCTTAAAAATTGCTCTTACCTCATTTCTCCTCCATTTTCGGATTTTCTTGGTTCAAGATGAAGCTCTCTTCATCCTCCACCTTTTTCTCTCTTGGAATGACATTAAAATCTCTCTTCAAGTGGTAGAAAGATAAAAACAAGCTCTACAATGTTCATGAAGGACTCCAAAGCAACTTCAACCTCTAGCTAAGTCAATTTTTCAATCGAAGTTGCTGTCCTGATAGAAATCACCTAAGCAATATCCAAACTTCAATTTATCATAACTTCTTGCTCCGATATCGAAAAATTGCATTCTTTATGGCGTTAGAAAGCTGGAAACATGAGCTACAACTTTCATTAAGACCACTTTGGCTAAATATTTCTAGATCAGTACAGATTTGCCATTGAAATTTCTAAACAACATTCCAACACATCAACTTCACATATCAACACATCACCACAAACTCTTCAACTAATTCCTCTCAAACACAATACACACAAATCTATACACAATTGATATTCATACACAATTGATCTTTCATATCCATATATAAATTCATGTCTCATTAACATCATAAGATAAATGTTTATAAAATTAAATGGCATTCCAAGCCATATTACAACATCAGTATTCAAGTCCAAGTACAAAAGATAAAAAAAAACTCCACCATTCTCCACATATGACTGAAATCTTATTCTTACAATAATCTAACTTAAAACACCACATGCATAACCAAACAAATTGTCTTTACTTTCTAATTTCTTCAAAATTCTACACTTTCACTTTCTATTTCTTGATTTCAACTTCCATTTCAATCCACTCATCCACTTGAACTTTCATAATCCATACAAATCTATTTGAAACCCAAAGTTATCAAATCAAACGAATCTTTTCTCATCAATTTCCTTAAGACAAAAAAATATCTATAACTCCATTCATATACAAAAACTCTTATCAAATTTTCATTTTCATATTTCTAATTTCCACTGAAAGTTCGGGGTCCAACAATCATAGTGATGAAATGGCATACTGCTAGGAGAGAATATGTGTATGGTTGTAATTTAGATGTTGCATCAAGGATTATGAAGTAATCGAAGAAGAATAAGAAAGATGCAACGCAGTGGAGCATAGTTTGGAATGATGATTGAGCATA
Source organism: Erythroxylum novogranatense (assembly GCA_029891385.1). Lineage (NCBI taxonomy): Eukaryota > Viridiplantae > Streptophyta > Magnoliopsida > Malpighiales > Erythroxylaceae > Erythroxylum > Erythroxylum novogranatense. Next base: position 85,709,616 of record CM057229.1, read on the forward strand.
TAAAGTGTCTAATGGTGATGGCAAGCATATTGTAAGGACTAGTAGACACCAATCATGTAGTTTTCGAGTATGGGAGCTTTATGGATATCCTTGCAAGCATGCCACAAGTTTTATTCACCATTCCAAGCAATGGATGGAGGCATTTGCAAATGATTGTTACAAGAAGTCCAAATTTCTCACATTGTATGATCCTATGTTACAACTTCTTAGAGGTGCATTTTTCTAGCATACTATTGATGCAGAAGTAATAAACTCCCACCCAAAAGAGTTATGCGAGGAATACCTAAACTAACGAGAAGGAGTGGAGTAAATGAGCCTAATAAGTTGAAAATTTCAAACAAATTGACTCAAAGGGTCAGGTACAAAAATGTAAGAAATGTGGCAATTCTGGCCACAATGCCAAAAAATGTAGGAATGAAGGTTCAGCTTAGCAATCTCCGAAAGCATAAAACATTCTTGGAATATCAAACCTTGTTTTGATTAATATGTATTGCTTCATATCTAATGATATTTTTGGCATTCGTTGGTTATCAAACTAACAATGATATTCATATCATATTTATTAGGTCATCTTCAAGGACTCTTCACAAGTTGAACATATTATCGTACTGAGTCAACACATAATACTATGAGTATCACATTATTGATAACTTTCACAAATGAATATTGTTAATGACTTGTATTTTTAGACTGCTCGCTCTTCGCATAGTAGTAAACAAAAGTATGGAGAAGTTGATCCACGTTCATTCAAGCTATCTTTTGAACTAAGAGGTCTACGGTTCAGAGGACAACCTAGCATCACTTCACAACAGTTAAAACCTAAGAAATGAGGAGGAAAGCATCAATGAATCAACCAGTACACGATCAAAATTCTCAGTCAAGTGTAAATGAGGGAAGCAATGTGTTTAATTCCCAGACTATACATTAATGTTTTCTATGTATTGATGGAACTTTAGTTATTAGATCAATCACTTTTGTATATGGATAGATAAATCCAATCACTTTTTGTAGCATCCCACTCCCGCAAGACCCGAACCCGATATCGGTGGTGATATCCGAGCCCGTGGTGATATCCGAGCCTGTGCCTTACAAGGGTGATATGCTAGAGCAGTCAAAACCGTTCAAAATTCAGTAAGACATTTTTCTTTTTGAAAACAATTTCGTGCGCGGAATTCAGTAGCCAAATTGAGCCCACATTAGTACGAAAACATTTCAATCAAATCACAATTCCAGTAATCACATTACAATTACCACATTTGTTAAATAAGTTGGGCCCGCAATACGAACATATTTTCAATCAAAACACTATTTCAGTAATCAAATTACAATACGACATTAATCAATTTGGGTACCTCGGCAATAACAGTATTAATCTTACGGAAGTACAAATTTACACATAATTCAGAATGACACAAATGCAGGCGTGCACTGATCCCGACCTGAACTCTGACTTGCAAGCGGTAGACATACTCCCGTGTCTAACGGGGTACTCTTCGATCCCTGAAAAATATTTGCAATGTTGGGTGAGTTTGCGAACTCAGTGAGAAACCATCATCGATGGTTCACTCAACTCATGCATATTCACACAATTCACAGTATCACATATGTCACTTTCAGACATAACACACTATCCACATTTAATCATTTATATATATGAAATGCACATGTGATACTGTCCATTTTCATTTCGGTGTTGTGACCGAGCGCCTATCATTGATCAGTAATCAGACGCGTCTAGGGAGTAGGAGAGCCTTCAAGGTATGCACTAACTCCCCTCGAGCTCGAGGCTCGGTTCAGTAACAGTGTTTCGGTGGGCTTGAAGCCCTGATACAGTGAGCCTTAATATGGTATCTGAGCACTGCGTGGGAGAGCCCTCAGGGTATGCACCACCTCAGGGGGCAAGCGATACCAAGGCATTATTGGCTGCTCCGGTCACAACTGTCTTTATTTGATCATGCCTTTATGCATGAATGCACATGTCTCAATTCACATTCACAATCATTTTACATTTCAAAGACCAATTTCCATTCCTTAGGACCTTCGGTCCGGTAATTCAGTCATTAACAAATTTCATATTCACAATTCATTTTACAGCAGCATTCACATACAGTATACATAATTTGCACTTCAATATCTCATTCAAATACTTCGGACACTCGTGATCCGAAATCAATCAAAGCAAACACATATATCCCTCCATTATCTCCACATGGCATAATTGCAAAATATTAAACACATACAGGTTGAGAAACCAACTAGGTTACTCACCTGAACTTCCTAGCTGTCGCCTGGAAGCTCCAGCACTGTCCGTGGAATAACGATCCAACGGTGCCTCTAAAACAATCAAATAATCATTTATTACTAAATGCATAATCAGAAAGATTCAATGATGCACATGTTCGAAATAAAGATGTACGATGCCTATTCATGACTTTCCCGGTACTATTTCTCATTTTCCACCTTTTGCTCAGTATCTAACTTTCACTCAATTGATCAATATTGGGTTATTTAGATTCGATAACATATTACGAAACTCCCCAATTCCACTTCTAATATGCAGTCAATTATCAAGTCATTTTCGTTATGGTATTACTTCAAAGTCAATATCACAATTCTCTCGATCGAATTCATTCTTTATGCTCAGTTCTAAACCCCAATAGCCTTTCTTTACATTTAGGGACCTTACAATTATATCCCAATTATCAAAACAATCCTTAGGTTGAAATACAATCATATTCTTAACTTTCTTTCACTGATTGAGATCTCAAAAACCTGAATTCAAACTCTCATTCTTTTCCTCAATTGTAGACCTCGATCTCTAGGTCATAACGAATCGAACAGCACCTCAATTAGCGGTCTACACCATTAGCTATGCCTCAAAAACCAAATTAAATCAATTCAAAATATGATCTTCGCCGCGACGTATGGATGCTCGCCGCAGCGTCGATCCAGTGGCTCGTCGCGACGTACAATCTATCGCTCGTCGCGACGTGCAATTTATCGTTCGTCGCAATGTACACTCTTTTTCTCATCGCGACGTCTAACCCTTTTCTCGTCGCGACGTCTAATCATTTTCTCGTTGCAACGTGCTGGCCTGGTTCGTCTTCTCTGATCAGTTTTCTCTCATTTCTCACTCTAAAACCAGTCCTCACTCACTCTTAGCTACCCAATCACCCAATAAATGCCATAAATGCATCAAACAACATTAAATAATAACATTAAAACCATTAACTTACCAATTAAGCATTGAATCCTCAAAATCTTCGAAAATCCTCTAAACCTTTAACACCAACGGTTTCCTCCCAAAATCTATAACAAACTTCTTCCTCTCAAACAACAAGGAAAGAGCAAGCAACTTGGCAGAAAAATCACAAAGGGGAGGAAGAACAAAACTCAATCGGTAGAGGAGGAAGAATCACATGCCCTAGGAGAAGAGAAAAGGATTTCAAAAACTTAGGGCATTATATATATATATATCCCACAAGCTTTCCTTCCTAACACTTTCCACGTGTCACTCCTCAAACACAATTTAAATTCTTACACTTTTCTAATTCCTTTCCAGTCCAAATCGTCTCCAAATTTTGATGGCTCGACATATAATCTCTAAAATCATATATCTAAATTTTCCATTGCCATTTACCAATTATTCTAACACTATGCAGTCAATCAGTCCGTCACTCAGAAAATTTTCGGTCCGGACTTTTTCTCCCGAATGTTCCAGAATAATATCGAAGAGCCGCGATCAATTGGAAATAACTCCCTAACATTTCCAATTCAATATTCAAACTCAATTATTCCAATATTCCCAATAAATCATGATCAAATCTAGATATTGCCACATATCACAATTCATATCGTATTCACAATCAAATGCCGGGAAAATGTCATGAATGCATGTACCTAAATGTGCATGTACAAAAGACTCACTCCTCTAAAATTAGAGGCCAAAAGAATGCTCAGTCAATGATGTGCAGTAAAAATCCTATCCCGTGCCAATGTACCAATATAACCTTCCCATCGGTAACGGGATGTTACAATTCTCCCCTCCTAATAAAATTTCGTCCTCGAAATTTCATATACAATTGATCAAAAAGACAGGAGAAGAAAAATTGTTTTGTTCATTTCCATTCTGTTTTTCACTTATTTCACTACATGTCAAATTCTACCAAATAACTGAATTCAATACAATCAATTAACCATTCACCTTTTTCAAACTCAACATTGTCTTAGTATTTCATTATAATCACTCGCAATTCGTCACTTTCAATATCAATAACACATATGTCAGATCCTAACAATATTTCCTGATCCTGTCTATGAAACATTTTGGATCCGAAACATCTTTTAGGATTTAAACTGAATTGTCAATTCTTATCTTCACCACAGTCACATAGAGGTCACTATTTAAACTTTATCCCAATCTAAGTGTATCATGGCCTATGCGATACGCTTCGAAACATTCCATTTATCACTTATCAGATAAGATTACGTCTCTTTAGTGTTAAAACACTAATCTCGTAGGATTCTAATAGCCTCGATCCACTCAAATCATTACCCATTTACTTGGATTTCTCAATCCCCCTTTTACTCATCAACATAATACACTGCTCATTTAGTGTAACCTATACAACAATTGTTATATTCTCAATCCATCTAGACTATGCATCAATTTCATATCCCTATGAACCCCAAAATACCAGTTTGGCATTTATTTCCAAGAGTCAAGTCTGTTGGTTATTCACACATATAAAATCATTCGATTTTACCCTCTAAACTATCAATTACTCTTTCGATGTACTCTCACCATCCTTGCAATTTCTCTAACAGTTTCTTTAGTCCGTACGACACATATTCTTAGTCGAACTATACATATCACTTTCCTCAACAATTGAAGTTATTTTCAATTCCTCGATAAGGTTCACAAATTTCAAACACCTTAATTTGGTCTTTGCCAATCCTTTATATACACAACTGATTTGGAATTCCATACCTAATAATACACTCTTTTTCCCCCTTTAATAGATCAATAAATTGCACTCAGTAATACAAGCTTATCGTCCGAATTATGATCTTCAGCCATTGAAATTTTTATTCAATCCATCGAATTGCATCACTAGCTTAATTGCAATAATCAATCGCTTAATCCCTTTTCAAATCATTCAAACTCCCGAAATCTCTTGACCATTATCAATTTGCAGGTCCATGAACATCTTCCAAATGTTTCTGTACAATTAATGTCTCCAAGCCTTTAAAACAACACTCAGTATAACAAATTTCAAATCATCAATCATAATACAGCCCATGAAGTTATGTTTTTCCCTAAGTACGTAAATTCACTTTATACAATTTCAATAGATTGTACCATAACCTTTACTGGGACGCTTCAGTATATATTTCAAATTCTCCAATTTAAAGCGATACGATCAATACTCAATTTGTAAATTTTCTCCAAATGCCTCTTTTACAATCATCAGTCATAACATTCACACATTTTCCTCAAACATTCTTGTCAATTTGCTAAAACCAGAAAATCTGTGACAAATTTTTGAACGTATCCAGCATTCAGCTAGTTCTAATTAACTCCAAATCCCGGATACACATATCCCTTGAAATTTTGCATTTTATCAATACCGATATCTTCATTAAGTCTCCCAATAGACCATGTTCGTATATCAATTCATCCACCATTCATTCAATCAGATTAAGATTCACTCTTTTGAAACTTGCATAATAACCAATTTCCTCAACTGTGCCAATTTATTTTCTTCACTTTTCACCTTTCAAATGCATTTAACCGATCATTGATGATCATAATCACTATCCAATTTAAATACAATTGAGACACTAAACTCCTCATGCACATAATTGATTCATATAACTCGTCAAATGTCGATCATCTCTAATGAGGAGCAATTTTCGTATAATTTTCTCAGTTTCATCATATCATATTCTGACACATGTTCCTTACCCTAATTTCTCCACATAACCCAATTTATTTACGATGAATCACTCTCTGGTTTGAGTAAACAATCATTATATCGATCTCGTACTTTCAGAACATAATTACACAAAATATACACGAACCTTTATTCTCCTCATATTCGCAATTAATATTTCCTTGATATTCAGTAATTCTCTTACATAATCAGAGTCATCTCATTAACGTAATGTACACTTTTTCAGTAACCTATTCTATCTCTTACGCTTTAGTCTCTGCTAGAATTCGGACTCCACAATCTACTTATACTTCATTTCAGATTTATCCTTTCAATGATTACTCTCCAAACAAATCGTCAGATCAATTAAACCTTATCAATCATTAATACTATTCATAAAACTCTATCAATCAACTATTTTTCATCACAATAAATCAGTCAGTCTTGATACTTCAAGAAGATCAATCTCTGAAGGGTACTTAAACAATTTCATTTACTCTAATATCTGGGCATACACCGCTATAATCATCTCATCTTATCTGAAAATATATTCATGTCACTATATCCATTAATAGTACATACTAATGAGGACACTTTAATCCTATTTAATTCTAGATAACCTTTCTCTTTTTGATACCAGCTCTCGATCATGGGGGACTTTGCTATATTCATGTCCCTCTTTAATTCCCTCAAGCTCATTACCTATGCTATCATCATTGATAATCTCACTTCTTTCTCAATTGATCGTTACAAGCATTCTCATGCCTTACTTCTAACTCATCTTGGACTTGGGGCTACCGGAACTATGATCGAAACTTATTTAATAGGCCACCGATTACCTCCTATATCATATTCACGCATATTATTCACTTATGCTTAATCATTTCACCTATAATGGTGATTTCACTATCAAATGTACACTTACAGTGACAATATAATCTGAACTCCACAACTTTCCTTTTTGCACCCATCCTCGCTCGTGAGGATCGTATACAATCTCTATTCATTCCCAATTGATCATTATAAGCACTTTCATTTCTTATTCTAACTCATATATGATTTTAAACTTCAAGAATTCTGACTAGCAATTATCCATTACTCATCAATTGCAGCTTAATACTTCACTTGCCATGGGGCTCCCATAATCAGGTGTGCATTCACATAGGCAAAACAACTAAACCCGAACAACTTTTTCGTCTACCAATTTCATTGTCTTACATTTCAATCTTTTCATTATCTCATCATATCCATGTACATTCACACTCAAATCAATATCATCGATATGCAATCATTCTGGATTTTTCCCCACTAACATAATTTGACTTAAAGTCATACATCATTATTCATATCTCTCGTCACAGAAATCAAACCCAATTGTAACTTTTCAAGATCAAAGGACATTTTATTTTCATCCACTTTATACGCTTGATTTTCCTCTATCAATCCACAACTATAACCTTATTTCTATCTCACATTCAAGGATATACCCAATATAATTCTAATATTGTATTTCATAAGATAACCACCAATACCAGTACACTAAATCTTCATCAGTCAAATCGAATCATACACTTTTTCCGATTCCTCGATATCCACAATTTCCCTTTATCACATTCTAACACATTCTCATTTCCTCACTATTTCTAACCGCTTAAACAACTGAGACATGCTCATGCATATGACTCATATACTAGACTGGGGATCAGTTGTCACTGTTTGCCGTGACATGACTTAAATGCATGTAACTTGACACATTTTTCAGAAAGCCCATATAAGATTGTACTTCTAGGCTCTGATACCACAAATGTAGCATCCCACTCCCGCAAGACCCGAACCCGATATCGGTGGTGATATCCGAGCTCGTGCCTTACAAGGGTGGTATACTAGAGCAGTCAAAACCGTTCAAAATTCAGTAAGACATTTTTCTTTTTGAAAACAATTTCGTGCGCGGAATTCAGTAGCCAAATTGAGCCCACATTAGTACGAAAACATTTCGATCAAATCACAATTCCAGTAATCACATTACAGTTACCACATTTATTAAACAAGTTGGGCCCGTGATACGAACATATTTTCAATCAAAACACTATTTCAGTAATCAAATTACAATACGACATTAATCAATTTGGGTACCTCGGCAATAACAGTATTAATCTTACAGAAGTACAAATTTACACATAATTCAGAATGACACAAATGCAGACATGCACTAATCCCGACCTGAACTCTGACTTGCAAGCGGTAGACATACTCCCGTGTCTAACGGGGTACTCTTCGATCCCTGAAAAATATTTGCAATGTTGGGTGAGTTTGCGAACTCAGTGAGAAACCATCATCGATGGTTCACCCAACTTATGCATATTCACACAATTCACAGTATCACATATATCACTTTCAGACATAACACACTATCCATATTTAATCATTTATATATATGAAATGCACATGTGACACTGTCCATTTTCATTTCGGTGTTGTGATCGAGCGCCTATTATTGATCAGTAATCAGACGCGTCTAGAGAGTAGGAGAGCCCTCAAGGTATGCACTAACTCCCCTCGAGCTCGAGGCTCGGTTCAGTAACAGTGTTTCGGTGGGCTTGAAGCCCTGATACAGTGAGCCTTAATATGGTATCCGAGCACTGCGTGAGAGAGCCCTCAGGGTATGCACCACCTCAGGGGGCAAGCGATACCAAGGCATTATTGGCTGCTCCGGTCACAACTGTCTTTATTTGATCATGCCTTTATGCATGAATGCACATGTCTCAATTCACATTCACAATCATTTTACATTTCAAAGACCAATTTCCATTCCTTCGGACCTTCGGTCTGGTAATTCAGTCATTAACAAATTTCATATTCACAATTCATTTTACAACAGTATTCACATACAGTATACACAATTTGCACTTCAATATCTCATTCAAATACTTCGGACACTCGTGGTCCGAAATCAATCAAAGCAAACACAAATATCCCTCCATTATCTCCACATGGTATAATTGCAAAATATTAAACACATACAGGTTGAGAAACCAACTAGGTTACTCATCTGAACTTCCTAGCTTTTGCCTGGAAGCTCCAGCACTGTCCGTGGAATAACGATCCAACGGTGCCTCTAAAACAATCAAATAATCATTTATTACTAAATGCATAATCAGAAAGATTCAATGATGCACATGTTCGAAATAAAGATGTACGATGCCTATTCATGACTTTTCCGGTACTATTTCCCATTTTCCACCTTTTGCTCAGTATCTAACTTTCACTCAATTGATCAATATTGGGTTATTTCGATTCGATAACATATTACGGAACTCCCCAATTCCACTTCTAATATGCAGTCAATTATCAAGTCATTTTCGCTATGGTATTACCTCAAAGTCAATATCACAATTCTCTCGATCGAATTCATTCTTTATGCTCAGTTCTAAACCCCAATAGCCTTTCTTTACATTTAGGGACCTTACAATTATATCCCAATTATCAAAACAATCCTTAGGTTGAAATACAATCATATTCTTAACTTTGTTTCACTGATTGAGATCTCAAAAAACCTGAATTCAAACTCTCATTCTTTTCCTCAATTGTAGACCTCGATCTCTAGGTCATAACGAATCGAACAGCACCTTAATTGGCGGTCTACACCATTAGCTATGCCTCAAAAACCAAATTAAATCAATTCAAAATCTGATCTTCGCCGCGACGTATGGATACTCGCCGCGGCGTCAATCCAGTGGCTCGTCGCGACGTACAATCTATCGCTCGTCGCGACGTGCAATTTATCGCTCGTCGCGGCGTACACTCTTTTTCTCGTCGCGACGTCTAACCCTTTTCTCGTCGCGACGTCTAATCATTTTGTCGTCGCGACGTGCGGGCCTGGTTTGTCTTCTCCGATTAGTTTTCTCTCATTTCTCACTCTAAAACCAGTCCTCACTCACTCTTAGCTACCCAATCACCCAATAAATGTCATAAATGCATCAAACAACATTAAATAATAACATTAAAACCATTAACTTACCAATTAAGCATTGAATCCTCAAAATCTTTGAAAATCCTCTAAACCTTTAACACCAACGGTTTCCTCCCAAAATCTATAACAAACTTCTTCCTCTTAAACAACAAGGAAAGAGCAAGCAACTTGGCAGCAAAATCACAAAGGGGAGGAAGAACAAAACTCAATCGGTAGAGGAGGAAGAATCACATGCCCTAGGAGAAGCGAAAAGGATTTCGAAAACTTAGGGCTATATATATATATCCCACAAGCTTCCCTTCCTAACACTTGCCACGTGTCACTCCTCAAACACAATTTAAATTCTTACACTTTTCTAATTCCTTTCTAGTCCAAATCGTCTCCAAATTTCGATGGCTCGACATATAATCTCTAAAATCATATATCTAAATTTTCCATTGCCATTTACCAATTATTCTAACACTATGCAGTCAATCAGTCCGTCGCCCAGAAAATTTCCGATCCGAACTTTTTCTCCCGAATGTTCCAGAATAATACCGAAGAGCCGCTATCAATTGGCAATAACTCCCTAACATTTCCAATTCAATATTCAAACTCAATTATTCCAATATTCCCAATAAATCATGATAAAATCTAGTTATTGCCACATATCACAATTCATATCGTATTCACAATCAAATGCCAGGAAAATGTCATGAATGCATGTACCTAAATGTGCATGTACAAAAGACTCACTCCTCTAAAATTAGAGGCCAAAAGAATGCTCAGTCAATGATATGCGGTAAAAATCCTATCCTGTGCCAATGTACCAATATAACCTTCCCATCGGTAACGGGATGTTACACTTTTGTATATAGATGGGTGATAATCACTAAAATAATTTCAATTCATTTTTCTATTTTGTCAACAAAATAATGTCCTCTTTCATTAGCTTTATTTGCTCCTCATGTTTCAACATTGTACGTGGTTCAACTGTGATTCGTTGATCCTCCTTCTTCAACATGCCTACCTCTTTCTTTAATTTATGAATTACTTCAATAGCTCTCTCACTAAATTTGTCATCGTAAAACTTAAAAAATCACAACTTCCAACCTGAAAAATATACTTACAGAATATTTAAGGCATCCCTAAAATATTATTCTTGGGTTATTATCACTCCATAAAGTTCTTATTGCGGCTTTAAAACCACAATAACACACCATTTAACTATCATTTAAATTTAATGTAGTATTAGTTGAAGGCATCCCATCCATAGCTTTAGGTAGTTGCTGCAAAATTATATTAATACTCTTAGTTCTCATAAACATTATTGCATGATTGACAATAAATGATTCAAATAAGAAAGTGGACTAGCTCTGCAGTCATTTATCACTTGCCACCAATCATGCCTTGGCTTTAGAAAAGAAGTCTTGTAAACTCAAACAAAACCAAAGTTTAGAAAGAAAACTATAATTTGAATACATCATAATACTGACGATAATATAAGTGTATTATGAAAATTCCCATTTGCTAAAATGCTGCAAAAAGACATTCAAACAATAGGGCTACAAGCATTCAACAATTTTCCCCTCCCACACTTCTTTCCTTTTGTTGGTGATACCAACTAATCATGAATTATAAGCCATTTTAATGAATTGTATGAACTAGTGCATCTAAAGTAGCATTCATCTCAAGGTATGAATTAGTTCACCAAAACTAGGCCTGTGAATGATATTGTATCATGTAGTTCAATACTTTCAGTGATACTCCTTGAGTTATAGAAAATGAGTACATGATAGACTACTATGAAAAGACACCCAACCTAGTGTAGCATATAAACTTGAGAAGTTAACAATCTACTCGGAAACAATATCACCTTACTAACTTTTAGACTTATAAATATATACTAAAAATGGCAACTGCAAACTAGAAAAAATTTCCTGCATCATATGATTCTGTTACTTTCTAAATTGGTAAAAAAAAACATCACTTAGTTTGTGCAAATGAGATAGGAATAGAAAAATTGTCAAACCACTGACAAGACAATAATGAAACAATAGATGATAAGAATATCTAAGAAGATATCATGTGATACAACTTTCCAGAAGTGCTTCCTTTTATAAAAAAAATGATGTCCTATCTTATTTCCTAAAAATCTGAGAGAGGTGTGAGGGAGACGAGTGATTTTGCTACTGTGATTTGGCCTACTGTTGCTACAACTGAACTAGCGAAAGAGAGTGCCAAATTTCTGCAAACATTTGAACGAAGTGTAAGAGAGTTAGGGATTTGGTTTAGCAATCATTTGAAGAATTAGGGATTTTGTGATTTAGGTATTGTGAATTAGGGATTTTGTAAAGGATAAAACATTGAATATTGAAGGATTTTTTGAAGGATAAAAATGGTGAAAATTGAAGTTTGGGACCCACTTTCATTTAATTAAATAATGTCACATCAGTAGGTGTTGGATCCTACTAATGCGTAATTGAGGGGAAAAAAGCCACACTGTATATGACATGGCATTTAATTTCTTGAGGGTAACCTTGAGGACTTGAGCCCAACCCTAAAGTGACCGAGACTGAGCCTAACTCCAATTTTATTTTATAAAAAAAGAAAAATAACGTTGTTTTTTAGCAAAATGACATTGTTTTGCCTTACCCATTGAGCCTGGGGTCAGAGAGCCCTAACCCAACCCCCAGGCCTATGCAACCTAGGTCCGAGCTCGACCAGAGGCCAGGTCAACTCTGGCTTGGTTAGGCTGGGCTCGGGTTAATCTGCCATCTATAGGTAACCTCGTTATATTTTTCATCCTCATAGGTCTGTTTCGAACATTTTGTAAACATTGAGGTTCAAATTGAATAGTTCGAAACATTAAGGTTTAACTTATATTTTGATGTAAACGTTAGGATTTAAAATACACTTTTAGCATATCCAAATGCCAAACCCAATTACACTACAAGATTTTAAGCCAATTGCATGCCATAATGCACATCGTAAACTCATATAAAATGACTTCTTTAATAAATTCAAGTTAAGGTGCAAACAAGAATTGTTCAAAAAGTATCACATGGTGCTAAACACTAGGAGTTGTGTTATCAAAATAAATTTACAAGGCTTTTGATTTTGTTAAATGGAGATTCTTATTTCAACTTATAAAAACTTTTAGATTTCCTACAAAATTCGTCAAATAGATTGAATAGTATGTCATAATCACTACTTTTAGCATTCGTATAAATGGTGAGCTAATTTAAATACTTAAAGGGACTAAAGGATTTAGACAAGGGGATTTCTTATCCCCTACCTGTAACGTCCCACTCCCATTTGAGACATGCATGTGCCCCCTTTTGGTAACACGTGCATATGCTTGAAAGAAAATGGCATGTTAACTATATCACTTTCACTTTATCACATGACATTTTAACTAAAATCATAAATCACATTTACTAAAACCTAAAATTTCCTCATTTTATATCAAAAACTATAGTTACATGTGGCATTCAGTTTAACATCATCAAAGAGCATAAACAACTCGTCCTATACAATATGCTACATATTTGAGGAATAATAAAAGATAATAACTACAGTATCTTCAATCCCAGCTAACAGACCTTTGAGTCATCTTTAATATTAAACTGCACAAAATCTGCATCAATGAAGTCTTAGAAGTTAGGTCATCTCACTCTCGGACCTATAAAAGTCAATGGTGCAATTTTGATGATTTTTGCAAACTTAGTAGAGTAACCATCCTTGATGGTTCACTCATGTAGCAAAACACAGTCATCATAAAATCACTCAGATCATACAGTCACACAATTCATTTGGTTACATAGTTCATATCAATCTATTATTTCATTATAGCTTTGCAAATCATTTAATGAATTCCAATCATATATAGATGCAACATGTATGAGACTCACATTTGTTTTTACAGTGTTGTGACTGTGTCTTTTTAGTCTCCCGTATCCATTACGGACACCGAGCTCAGTATATAATGGGAGCATAGGGTCTACCACAAAGATTTAAACTCTCTCAATAACAGTATCAGTCAGTTAGTAGAAACATCATTTACAACGGCCTTTATATTACATGTATTGAAATGATATGCATGTTACAATTCAGTCATCAATTCAATTACCTTCATTTGCATGTATTATCACAGTATGATAGTCACAGTATTAATAGTCATTGAATTATGTCTGGCATTCAACTTTCCAGTTGATAATCAAAATTTTCAATTAGGCAGTCTCATTCACACACAAATAGCACTTCCAATATTGTTTGCATGCCTCAAACGCCACGTACATATATTATCTAGAATTCAGTACACAATCAGTCAATGCAGTTCAGTAATATATCAATACCGTGCAATAATATACAAAAAAGAATAAATAAAGTGAGACCATCTTAGGTTACTCACTGTTACTCCCTTATGCCAATTGCCTTGACATTCCGGCAATATCTGGAAGTGGTCACTCTAATTGCTCGTCTATATGCAATAAAAACAATTTCATATTACTAGAGCGCTTATGAAATAGAATAAACACATATATCAATGTTTCATGTGTCAAGAATGTTCAATGACAAATTCTAGGGTATATTTCTGTCTTACATTGCTGTACATATCATTTGTATTCTAATTGTGACAAAATTCACTCACTCACTCACTATTTCATCTTTTTCTGAAATCATTCCATTTTGGTCAACTATATATGATCAATAAGATCCAGAAAATGAAGGATTTAAACAACACTTCCTTCTAAACAATTGTTCCTCTATGTCTTAGGTTTCTAATGACACTAAGATCATTTAATTTGAGCCTATATATAAGAAGTTATACTCCAAATATTCCAGTCTGTTCTTAAACTATAAAAAAACTCTTATTTCAACTTTAGAATAGATTTTGGAATTCTTAAAACCATAATTACAATTTGATTTCTTCAGGACAATTGTAGCTTTATGTCTCTAGTTTCATTTGAATCAAGAATCACCTCCTTTGGAACTCTATAGGTCAAGATTTAATAAAAAAATCGAAGTATGTTCAGTAAAACATTCCAGTTCATATTATTCCAATAGATTCACACTTTCATTCATTCAATCATTTTCAAATCAATTCAGAAAGCTACCAATTTTTATGAAGAGGTAGAGTAATGTGTTATGAATCTATTGACTCAAGAATCATGTCATTTGAATGTCTAGAAGTTATAACAAAAATACCAAAGGATGTTCAGAAACAAACTTTCTTCAAAAACGTTGAAAGTCACGATCATGCGTCTACACGACATCGATATGCTTCCTACTCTTGCGAAGTCGCGATCTTTAACATTGAAGTCGCGGTCGTGCTAAAGCAAGATCTCGCTTCCTTCTCTTTTTCATCGTATATCTTCTTCTTCTTCCATGTTTTTTTCATTCTTTTCCAGATTACCCACTTCTAACTCATCTATACTGCATTTCTAACTCCAACACAATTTCTAAACAAATCAAATTCAAGTTTATCCTTCAACCGTAACAAATCCGAAACTTCACTTCCTCTCTGTCTACTGTATTTTTCCAACTTATTTAATCTTCAATTAACACTTAAGACACTTAAACCAATTATGTTAACTTCATTTCATATATCAACTTTACAGCACTTTTACATGTCCATTTCAACATAACAACATAACCTATTTCATACTTTCCTGGATAATTCCTATTTCACAAATCTTTTATTTACCATTTCATTCGTTAATCACAGAAACTACACTTCTCTAACAGCTCATGATAATTTCATATGCAGAATTAACAACAGTAAAACATCATCAAAATCACTCACTTAATTCAAAAAAAGTTTCTGGCAGTAAGAGGGAATCAAGTGTACAAAATAAACAACTGTTGTTCGGTGTTGGTAAACAAGCTGAAAATTTTTCATCAATGTTTTTGGTGCAGAGGCAATCAACAGAAAAAGAGCTATACTGATTCTTACACTACGTGACTATCTTGCATGTATTACATGTGGCACTGTTCACTATTATCACATGTCACAATTTAATTGGTCTATTTTTCAATATTTTTCCTAGTGCAAAATAATCCAAATTCTAGGAATTCCTAAAATTCACCAAAATTTTTAAAATAATACTAACAGTTTTCAAATAAATTTTGACCACAAATAATTCACAATCCACTTTTTAAATTGCATTAATCAGTCAATTAGACCCAAAAATGTCAATAAATGCATTAACAATTATTTTAAATAAGCCAATAACAAATATTCACGTGTGTGTGAAAATACAATAACGCATGAGCAAGCAATGCACTCTAATTGCTCTCAATACGCTCAGTTCACAGTTATGGGGTCTAGCACCGAACATAGGGTATTACACTACCTCTTTACCTTATACATCAAAAAACTAATCAAGCTCATTATAAGAAGAGAATAGGAAGGAAACTCCAACTACTATTTGAATGATAAAAGGATCAAACTCTTTAACCTTACATTTGTAATTGACCTCTTATTGTTTAAGAAGACAAACACTGATTCCATCAAGATCCTAGTAGACTCTCTCCACACATTCATCATCTCAAGACTAAAGATCAGCTACAACAAGAGCAACATGTTTTTATCTACAGGTCCATCTAGCTTGGCTAAATAACTTGCATAGATCACAAGAGTTGAGATGCATTAGTCCATTAAGGTACTTTAGTATCCAACCTCTTCCACTAGAATTGCTCTAAGATAATGTCAACCCATTTTGGATGTTATCCACAAAAAGATTAAGGAATTGGATCAATAAGAATTTTAGCTTTGCAAGAAGATTACAATTAATTATATCAATGTTAAGCAACTTACATGTCTATTAGAGTTCTTACCTCTACTTGCCATTAAAACTGACCAGAGCAATGGAGGGAATATTCAAGAACTTCCTATGGACAAGCAAAGGAAATAACTCAACCAAGGCCAGGATCAAACGGATTGACTTATGCTTTTCAAGGACATCCGCTAGTAGTAATTAATCTAATGACTTCTTACCCAATTTGAATTAGAGAATTGAAATAGGGTAAAAAGTTAAAAGAGTAAGATGTTTATAATATGGTAAAAAGTAAGAGCAATATGTTCTATGTAAAAGTAAAACAGAGTAACCTATATAAGAAAAGAGGAAGGAGGAATCGGAGGACACGATAACTTGCTTAAATGATTGATTTTTTAGTGCCCTAGCCAGGCTGAAAGTCAAACGGACTCAATCGGAGCTACTAAGTGGAGCAAGAGCACCAATGCTACGCTTTCGTCAGGCATGAATCTGCAGCAAAAATACATTTTGTTACCCGACTATCGGAGGAATCTCGTCTCTAAATCAAGCTCAAAGTCTCTTCCTACTTTCAGAAATGTGACTGCTGCGAATTGTGAGTCGGAGATCTGTCTTTTCATTAAAAATCTATCAAAACCAATCTGCCACCACCACAAGCTTGGCCGGGGTATTAATTCATTTGTAACCATGAACAAGGTGCTGATAGAATTTAGAAGTTATTCAGAAATGATGAATCACCGGCGAGTTCACATACAATTCTTAGAGGGGAAGGATTTCTAGACAGCCAAAATCAAAGAGGCAAATTATGAACTTTGGAGATGCAATAAGACCTTAACCAAAACATCACAGGAAGTAGGAAAAAGAATATTAATTTTGGTTTTATAACGGACACCCGTAAGGTCCACTAGACAACCTACATAAGATAAACAGGAACGAGTCCAAAGGCTGACTTTCTCCAAGTGTTACCTAATGACATCTGCATTAATTTGTAAACTTCAACACCAATTTTTTACTTTGAATTTGCTAGACATCAAGGCATGAATGCTCATGTTCTACTAATCTTGTTTGTACTCACGTTTTGGTGAATTGGTTCATTAATATTACTTTTATCTTCCAAACAAAGAGGAGAAAGACTAGGGATAACATAAAAGCAAGATTCAATTCAGTTTTACCCGGCTGCGGTAATAATACACCTGTAGCCCTTTCTAATGGCTTCCATTCCATGTAAACCGTAAAGTCCACCTTAGTGAGCTTGAAGTACTACTATTTAGTATACAACCCAGCTCAAAATCAGATATTAAGTGAGACTGTTTTTATATGGCATCTTCCCTTTCGCTCTTATGACAAGGTGCAAATTGTATGGCAACAGCTTCTTTCCTTCGTATAGCAATCATGTACTCTTTCCTTTCCTTTTAGTTTATGAACCTTGTTGTCAAATACAACTTCATTATACTCAGATTGTTCCATCAGAACCACATAGCATAGTATCAAGAAAGGGTGAATTTCTTTTGAAATTCAAATGCTTTCCAACGCCTTGATTGTTTCACGCCGCCACACTGCAGAATCAGGATCAAATCTCAGCTCCCATGTGGGCCAGTAATGTAGATCCTGTTTCAATGTGAGCACACGAGGTTTCCCATTTAAATGAACAGTCTTTATTCGTACAAACTCCTCATGTCCCAATCCCTATTAATATGCCACCAACAAAAGCAAAACAGATGACGCATTATATATGATCAACAAGAATTTGCTATCATACATTCACAAAGGTGTAAAATCTTGGAGAAATTAATTTCATATTCAATACCTTTGTACCATTAATGAAGGCATCTAAATCAGGTGTCGGTTTTCCATTAATTTCAACTATCCATTGCAGAGCATACAGACCATATCTATGCGCTGGACTTCCATGACACCACCTGGAAAATTCAAGTCATATAATGTTTAATAAGCCTATAGACACACCATGAAGAGATGAGGAAACAAGCACGTGACACAAAAAAGTACATATTTCCACAGAAAGAGAGCTGGTACTGGTCTAGGTTTCAAGTCATTTGTCGTGTAGATTCAACTGGGCAGACATGAAGTACCAAATTGGTAACACTTACTGGTCTTTTGTAGCTTGCATGGGTCTAATGTAGCAAACACAAAGTAAAGATAGCTGGGAAGGGCACAAGCGAATAGAAAGAATAATGCTTATTGATATTGGATTGCAAATAAGTACATGGAGAGTAGCAGAGATTGAACACGGGAAAATGGAACCTTATAAAAGCAACACGTTAAATCCTAGCTTTGCAGTAAAAAAGTTAGAAGGTAAAAGCAAATGCTAAAGGAAACTCATGATCTGATTCCAGCATTATATGCGCCTAATTTTACGTGAAATAAAATGTTATCACAATTGTTGGCTATAATACAATGAGAAAATGAGAAGGGTTTCAATAAGAAATAGGGTAACATTTACGCTGGATCTGATGTTACAATTATCCACCATAACCTCAACCAAGGTAATTATTTCTTCTTGATATATTTTTCTTCATTATCATAATTAGATTGCCATAAATGCAGGCCTTCTCGTGTATAGATTTCCATTGTATATACTCTTACCATTATTTAGGAACAAACATGAATTATTCTGTAAACTTAAAACATGGTTTCAGAACTAATCCTGTGAGTCAACTAGTTTAGGTCCACCTCGGAGTCAATTTATTTGGTTTCATTGTGTCCAAAACCTCACTAGTCATGGTGTTGGAGCTATTGGAGTCCAGAGCCATCATTTGGAGAAATTAACGCCTACCATCTCTTCCTCCACTTCCAACAACCATCTCTGTCTGAGGAAACTACAACTGAACAACCAATGTGGTTAAATGTGCAAGGTCACATCCTGGTTCACATGCTGCTTTGAAGAACTTTAATTCCAGTTCCCTTGATCACCAAGCACGACATAATGAGTCACTGCATCTTCCTCAAAATTAATCCACTCTTAACACATAGTAAACTGACCCGTTTCTTTAAGCAGAACATAATGCGTCACTGCATCTTCCTCAAAATTAATTCACTCTTAACACATAGTAAACTGACCCATTTCTTTATTTTTATGCTATTTGGTGTGCATTCTTTTTTTATTAATGACAGTGATATTGTACTCCTGTAGTATAGGTAAAGATGGCCATCCGACTAATGAGCCCCCAAATGCTAAACAAAAGAAGTTATCGTATGATATTGCCAAAATAATTTTGCAGATTTACAACTCCATTGATACCGATTTTATGACATATTTCCCCGATTGCTACAAGCTGAAGGATCTAGAGTTCATCCTCCAGTTATAAGTTCCCTTACATGGATGAAACAGAATGGAGGAGTCAAAGGAACAATGATGCTAGAGTTGGTCATCACTATTATAATTTTTGTGGGGCAAATAATGGGAGTGGTTACAATCAAAAACATTGACCAATTTGTTAGCAATGTGGTGACTTTAGTTATACACAACGTACATGTTAAACTCTTCAAAATAAACCTTACATGTTAAACACTTCAAAATAAACCTGGGATCAGTCTCAAATAGCTAACATAACATTGTGACTCATGAGGTGATGTGACCACAACTAACATACTGTGTTTGTCTTGATCAGGAAGATGATTGATTTATTTGGCACCAAGCCTCCTAATATTCACCTCCTATAAGAATTTTCAATCAATCAAATAAAGCCTCCAAACTGTTACGTTCTCGTAATAATCATTGATTCAAATGTCAGATATCATAAGATAGGTTAATATATCTATCCTCCCTTTCAATCATACAAAACTATCTAGCTAGTAGATTTGTTACTTCTATTGTTCTGCAATAGCTAATCCTACGTCATCCCTCCTGGTATCTTTTGTTCTCTACATACCTAAGTTATCTTTCAAATTTTCTCTTCTAATAAATCACTTAAGCCCTTGATTATTTTCTTAATGATTGTAAATAAAATCCCACTGCAGTGAATAGGTTGATTTGTTGCTTCACAGTAAGCTTTGTGATACAGACTGGCAAAGATTAGAACTCCTTTTGATAATCTTCCACCGTTGCTATCTGCTTGAGGTTGACCAATTCATCAAGGGGGCTGAAGCTCACAGGAGAATCAAACCTCAGGTGACCTTGTTCTTTAAATATCCCCCGATTCATACCTGCCTTCTCTTGCCTCACCTTTAAAAAAACAGCTGTTCCTCCCCATTACGATGGAATACTGCCAATCCCACCTTCTCTCCTTTAGGCATTCGCTGACCTTTAAAGAATTGTTTACATTTATGGATCCAAATTAACAGATTATCAGTACCATCATATGAATGCAATTCTAATTTAGAATACCTAAGTCCATCCAACTTGCCTAACATTTATTTCCTCCCTTTGGTATCTACAGAATGGTTGTCACTCCTTACATCATGTCCTTATTGTGCCCCTCCAGCTGTGAGTTCAAGAACTTTTTGTTGGACTGTTGGCAGTCCTCCACTATAGACAACCTCTACTCGATATTTCTCATGAACATATCCATTCAACTTGACTAGTCTACAGATTCGTCCATGACATCAAGCTCTGGCACCAAATTAATATGTATTTTTTGCACATCAAGCTCTGATACCAAATTAATATGTATTTTTTGCACAGGATCTAGTTACGGAAAAACACACAGGGAAATTATCTCTTCCCTAGCTATCATTCTTCCCCTTTCTACAACATATGGTTGCTAATTAGAGAACTCATCCTTGACAAACTTTCTAACCTTTTTTTTTTCGAAAACTTCTGTCTACATTCTTATTCATTGTAATGCCCTCTAATAGGCTAAGTACATAAAGTTCTTAAGAAGTAAATAGAAGACTTATGAAAATAATAAACTTCCTAAATAATATAACTACTACATAAGTAAGATAACTACTATCTAAATAAGATAACTACTAAATTATTTCCTAATCAAGTTGATATTCTTGAATATTTTCTTTCCTAAGAATGCATCGTGCATATTAGTACTCTAATTAGATTGATTGTCATTTCATTTGGAAAAAAGTTTCAGCCCCAACTCAACAAATTCTCATGAACATATCTTTGAACTTGACAAGTCTACATAATCATCCATGACGTCAAGCTCTGATACCAAATTAATGTATTTTTTTCATAGGATCTAGGCATGGGACAACTCACGACAAAATTATCTTTTCCCTTGTTAGAATTCTTCCCCTGTCTATGGCGTATGTTTGCTATTTAGAAAACTCATCCTTGGCAAACCTTTTTGTCTAATTATTTTTTACAGAAGATTTAACTACTTTCTTATTCATTGTAATGCCCTTTAATAGGGTTAGTACATAAAGCTTTTAAGTAAAATAGAATAAGAATCTACTAACTTATTCTCCTACTAAAAATAGACTTGTGAAAAATAATAGACTTCGTAATTCCTAATCATGTTGATCTTCTTGTATATTTTCATTCCTAAGAATGCATCTTGCATATTAGTACTCCAATTACACTGATTGTCATTTCATTTGGGGAAAAAAATTCAGCACCTACTCAATATGTGAATCAGAGCTAATTTGCTCTATATCTCTTTATTAAAGACTACAATACATATATACACGAATAGGATTTACAGAATAAGCTAGAATATGTACAAATATAGAATATAATCCTAGGATAATGTATATCTATAAGATACTACTATCTAATCTAAAAGATCTTATTACGATCAGATCATAATATAATGAGACAATACATATCTTGACCACACTTCCCCTCAAGTTGGGTCATAGATATCAATCATATCCAACTTGCTGATACAATCTTCAAATGCTTGTCGTTGAAGTCCTTTAGTAAACATATCAGTTGTCTGCTTCTTTGTTGGGGCATAAGTTACGCATATTGTCCCATCTTCTATCTTCACTTTAATGAAATGTCGATCAACTTCAACATGTTTTGTTCTCTCATGGTGGACTAAATTGTGTGCCATGCTTAGGGCTGCATTGTTATCACAATAGTGTTTTATAGGTGTCTCAAAAACGATTCCCAATTCTGTCAACACTCTATTTAACTAGAGACTTTCACACATCCCTTTTGCAACAGCTTTTAGTTCAGCTTCAACACTACTATTGGCTACCACCTTTTGCTTCTTACTTTGCCACGTGAACAAATTTCCCCACACAAAAGGACAATATCCAGTGGTTGATCTTCTATCCTCTTCTGAACTTGCCCAATCTGAATCAGTATATATTTCAATTGTTCTCTGATCTCCCTTCTTGAATAGTAGTCTTTTCTTTGGAGTACCTTTTAAATACCGTAGGATCTTATAGACTACCTCAAAATGCTCTCTCCTTGGTGCATGCATATAGCGACTTACAACGCTCACAGCAAAAGCAATATCTAGTCTAGTATGAGACAAATAAATTAGTCTTCCCACTAATGTTTGATATTCTTCACGATTAACAAGTTCATCATCTTCATCCACAAACTTTGAACTGTCAATAGGAGTAGTGTTTGGTTTGCATCCTAACATTCTAGTCTCTCTCAAGAGATCAAGAATGTACTTTCTTTGTGAGATGCAAATCCCGTTCTTTGATCTTGCTACTTCCATGTCCAGGAAATACTTCATTTCTCCTAAGTCTTTAACTTCAAATTCTTTCCTCAAAGCTGTCTTGAGTCATGTAATTTCCTCTGCATTATCACCAGTTATGATAATATCATCAACATACACAATCAAAATTGTCTTCTTACCTTCTCTAATTTTGAAAAACATTGTATGATCTAACTGAGCTTGTGTGTATCCTTCTGTTTTAAGGACTTCGGCAAATCTTTCGAACCAAGCTCGTGGTGATTGCTTCAGTTCATATAGAGATTTTCTTAGTCTACATACTCTGTTTCCTCCTTCCTCATCAAACCATGGAGGAAGTTTCATATACACTTCTTCCTTTAGTTGGCCATTCAAGAAGGCCTTTTTGATATCAAGTTGTTGAAGTGGCTAGTCAAAGTTAACAGCTACTGATAACAATAGTCTAATAGTATTTGTTGACTAGAGATATTAGCATTGATCTTGTATTAATATTGTTACAATTACTCCTATAATCTCTCCTATAATTGAGAGATTTCCTATAGTTAATAGCTAGATTACTTCCTAAATAGTCCTAGGAAGTTTGTATAAAAACCTTGTTAAACCTTGTTCCTATGTACAGAAATATAGTGAATACAAATTATATTCAACACATTCATCATGGTATCAGAGCCCTATCTGATTTAGGGACTGTTATTTTATTTTTCCGGCTGTTCTTCACCGGCTGAGTTTATACTCGCCCCAACAGCAAAGCGTTTTTCTTCTCACCACCCATCTAGCAAAGCGTTTTTCTTCTCACCACCCATCTAGGTTGCTTCAGCTGTGACCGGTGACATCCACCGTGAAAGCCCGACGTCAACTGCACCGCCCGTGAGTGCCACGCGCCACCCTCCGACCAGTATTTCGTCTCCGTTCTTTCTCCATCAAGGTCGCCGGCCTCTTGCCTCTCCTCTGGTGGTGTCAAACGTACCCTAACCTTCTGCCAATACCCTTGCTTCCTTGTCTCTCTTCGGTGTAGTATTGCTTTTGGTCTGTCTGGTAACTTTTCTGCCCATATACCAGCAACACATTTTTTTGAACAGCTTCTATTTGGTGTCCTAAGTAACACTAAAGAAGATGGAAGGAAAGAAGGTAATTATGTCGAGTTCCAATAACCCTTCACATCAAATTAGTCCCGTAAAACTTGATGGAACTAATTATCTTGCTTGGTCAAGATCTTATTTGTTGTTCATCAAAGCTAGAGGATTACAAGGTTACATTAATGATGACAGTAAGAGATTTGACGTCAATAATTCTGATTATAATCAATGGGAGTCCGAGAATTCTCTTGTCATATCTTGGCTCATCAATTCAATGAAGCCAGAGGTTGCTCGGACATACTTGCTACTTGACACAGCAGCAAAAATATGGAAAGCTGCCTCTCTGACCGATTCTCAAAAGGGTAATAACAATTTTCAAATTGTAGAGCCTTCAATTATACTACAATTAAGAGTGATGTCCTCATTCTTGGCTGTATGTCACATTTTTACACACTACGGTTCTCTTGAATTTCTAAATATTTCACATTTCAATGAGTTAATATCAAACGAAAACTTCTTTTCATTAAATTTCCCCAAACTTTTCTTGATCACCTTTAATGCAATATCACTTGCACAAAGTGAAAAAAAGAAAAGGAAAAATAAGCATAGATCTGGGCTTGAAGTTCTCAATAAGTTAACAAAAATGCAATCATATCATAGTCAGGATTGATAATGTAGCTGTCCTAAACAACCAAAAAATCAATAAGGAAGCATATCGAAGAGAAAAGTAAATATCCTCATCAGGTAACAGCCTAGTCCATCAAATCTCAGCAGTCCACTACTCAGGTTTATCATTCATGTCATCCCACAACAGAATCTGAAAAGCTTAGTGCTGAAAAATATTTCTTACCTTGCTACATAAACGCCATGACCTTCTTCTGGAAGAAAACCTAGAGCACGCACTGCAGGATGAGGATCTTGAACAATACATCCACACCAATTTACACAACGTGTAGTGCCATTTCCATCTCTAACATCTGTTCCTATCAGAAGATCAATTTCGTTTCCCTGGTAAACCGATAAATCACACTTTGAACCATTGGACCAAAATAACATGAAATCAACAAATGGAGAACACGTGAAATAAATACCAAACATAAAGAAGCAATCCCACTTGATTACCTGCCTGAATATGGTCATATTAAGTTTCCCCTCATCATTATCACTTTTGTCTAAAGCTTGGCAAGCAGTCTCAATGTCATGAAAGCAGGTAACAGGTTCTTTATTAACTGCTAAAACCATATCCCCTTGTTCTAATAGATTTTCTGCTTTTGATCCAGCCAGGCAACCTTTCACACGTAAAACTTGTCGTCTTATTGGATCTTTCTTGACAAGGGCCTAGAAGATATGACATCAAAAATTAGAGTCCTCATTCATATCAATTGCCTACCATATTTGAAAACATGTATAGGAATTGCCAAAAATATATTTCTTTTGCCTTCTAAGATCATGAACATGCTAACAAAATCGGTGATGATAACAAAAAGAGATCATGCAATTGTCTTCAGAAACCATAACCAATCTGACCACTTCATTCCATTGTCATCATAAAAAAGTTGTTCCATTTTTAATTTTTGTACGATTCAAGTAGCAGATAAGCATACATCACCAGCATTTCAATCAAGACTTCCATTAATATCTATTACTTTTTTGACCTCCACACGGAGCATATAAATTTGGTAAAGTTGACATATTCAACATAAAACATTTCTAGCTCCATCAACACTTCACAGCAAAGTCTAAAATGATCATCACGATCTCCAGTAAATAGCAACAGTAAATATCAGCGACAAACATTCCCATAAAAATCAAGTGGGAATTCCTATGAACATAATATTGCATTTAGGTAATGGAACAGTGAAAACTAGACAAGGAAAAGTAAAAGTAGTAATTTCCCCTGTTACGATTTCAATAGCAACAAAGATAGTACTATTTGGAGTAACAAAGTACAGAGAGAGCATCAAGAATAAACCAAATTTGGACTGAACTGACAACAAGGAGACAGACGAAGGGATGTAGACTATGCAACATTCAGAAAAGAAGAAAGCATACTTGGACCCATTTGTCACTCAGACCAAAACTCCGTGCCTTAGATAGCAATGTTGGATAAAGCTCAACCTCTAAAATTCTAATGAATGGCATTGACCTTTTGACGCCATTTATGAGAAGAGTTGATCCATTTTCCCCAGGTACAATTTTTTCAAGCACCTGGCTGATTGTATAGATGGGGATACCTCTGACGAATTGATGATCTTCAGACGTGTTACAACCAAATTTCAACTGAAATAGAAAATAGAAAACAGAAAACATTAGAATACGTACAAATAAGATTAGAACAGAGATATTACATTAGTAGTTGATACCTGAGTTGAAAAGCTCGCCCAGATAGCTTGAACCCTTCCTTGCTCATCAGTTAGCACCCCCGAAAATGTACTTCCAAAATCTGGAATATCTTATAATGAGACAACAAAGAAAAATAATAATTTTTGGCAACCAAAAGAGAATACTCACCAGTATCAAGCTCAATAACTTCCATATTTGTTGCTCTATAACGAGGACAATCAGCAGAGCCAATATTCAGAGCAGCACAAGGATTTGTTACAATAGATTTTCTAGATGTTGCTTGCAGACTTCTGCTCAACCCCACAAGATAAACAGAATCCCCGCGACGCAATGCTGGTTCTGTGAAACAAATTAAAAGCACTGGTTCTTAAAAGTGAACATTTCATTATAGAAAGGAAATGGTCCATTATAGTAAAGAAATTCAAACCAAGTCTCAAGAAACCACTCAACCCAAAAGCTTAAGCTAATGATTGTGGCTCACACATTATTTTATGACAATATATCACAAAAATTTTGGACAAGCACAACAGATCACAAATGCACTACAAATAAGGGCGTTACGAATTGAATTCGGGACCTTTTGGGTTGAGTGGCTTCTTGAGACTTGGTTTGAAACAACTCATCTCAAAAGCTTAAACTGGTGAGGCTCAGGAATAAATCATATATACTTTTGGAAACCTAATCATCTTAATCCACTGACAAACTTTTGAAAGATATCCTAAATATTTGCAATTATGTACAATATTTAACTATGTAACATATTTAGATAGTTAAGAGCTTTGTCAGCAGAATTTTAGGAAGTATTATGTCATTCTCAATTAAAAAGATTAACTAACTTTTTGTTTCTAGCTGAACTCTTTAAATAGTTGTACATCAATACAGGAAAAGATGTATTCAGCCATTATTTTCATAACTTATTCTCTGTTTTTTATGGTATCAGAGCAGAACAAAAAATCATAAGGTTGAATCTTTTTTTAAAAAAAATGTCTGAGGCATCGCCTGGACAAACAAACCTTCTCAATCACCTTTGTTAGAACTTCAAGCCACCGAAAGCATCCTATTCAAATTACTACAATCAAATTAAATGGTGACAATTTTCTTCGTTGGTCACAATCTTTTTGCCTGTATATCAGAGGGAGAGGCAAGATCGGATATCTCACATGAGATACTCAGAAGCCCAATGTAAAGGATCCAACCTATGCCAATTGCGATGCCAAAACTCAATGGTGATGACGTGGTTGGTCAATTCCATGGCTAAAGAGATAGGTGCAAACTTTCTCTGTTATTCTACAGCAAAGGAACTATGGGACAACATCTCAGAGATGTATTCAGATTTAGGAAATCAATCCCAAGTTATGAGTTAACCCTACAACTTGGAGATATTTGCGAAGGTGAGAATTCTGTGACAACTTATTTTAATTCTCTTAAAAGGGCTTGGCAAGACCTGGAATTATTCATGATTATGAGTGGAAATCACCTGATGACTGCAATTATTACAAGAAGATAGTGGATGTTGGCCAAGTCTTCAAATTTCTTGTAGGTCTGAATATTGAATATGATGAGGTTTGTGGCTGAATTATTGGAAGAAAACCTCTGCCTTCAATCAGCGAAGTATTTGTAAAGATACGAAGAGAAGAGAGTCAGAGATGTGTGATTCTGAGAAAGAAATCTGCAGGTATAACTGGGTCCATCAAAAGGTCAGCCTTGGCGATTCCAGAGACTGAAATCAGCTATAAAACTTCCCAAAATCAGTGTGTAGGAGTGTTAGGAACCAGCCCTTAGAATAACAGAGTATTACTATATTATTGCAGTATAACTATGGTGTATACACCACTATCGTAGAGAAATATAGTATTTCTCCCTACCAGAGCAGATTTGCTCCTAACCAGAGCTGAATAAGCTCCTTAGAAGGTGAATCCTTCTGTCACTATCTTCCCTCAAATATTCGGCCTATCCCTCCCTTCTTTTATTCCCCCCTTTATAACCTCCCTAGGTACATACGGTTATAACTAACTCCTTCTAGAATAATCCTCTTTCTCTCTCCTGAAGATCCTAACATTGCCGCCTTCTTGAAGAGCAGCCTTGTCCTCAAGGCTGAAGTGAGGAACCAGGGTCCGGCAGTCCATAGTTATATCCCCCTCCTCCTTCGTTGTCTGCTTCTAATGCGATAATTTCTTCGTCTGCCGTCAATGTTTCATTGTCGTCCAGAATTAACAGCCTCAACTGCTTCTCCAGACACTGATGAAGGGGATGAAACCGCTCCCCACATCGGAAGCAAAGCCCTTTTTGTTTCCTGTCCATGAGTTCCTGGTACGACAAATGTCGCATCCCTCGGTTTCTCTCCGTCGGTCCCCGTTTGTCACCCTCTGTGCCTCTGGTGGAGTCCCAAGGATGTCGCGATCTCTCCCTGGACCGGCGCTCCCCTCAAATCGCTCTCGACCCATCGGGTCGGGCGGCTCCGGGTCAGGCTGAATCGGGTTGACTCGGAAATTACCCCTAAAAGGGCTCCTTCGGTGTGAAGACCACAGACGCCTACGAGAGCCACTGCCTTCGACCCCCCCGACCTCGTCGTTCATCTCATCCTCCACTGCCCTAGCCATTTTCATCAACTGGTGTCTGTTGCCCGATCCGAAAGTTCTCACCCTCCTCCGAATATCCGGCCGTAGCCCACTCATAAAATACCCCATAAACTGCTCCTCCGGTAGCCGCCCAACCTGTGAAGAGATAAACTCAAACGTCTCAATGTACTCTTCCACCGAATCCGTCTGCTTCAGATCCGACAACTCCTCAAAAGGGTTTTCGAACCTTCGCCCTCCATAGCGATCTGTGAGAGCTCGTTTGAACTTCTCCCAGTCCAAGTTCACCTCTGTTTCCCGGAGAAGATTAAACCAGTGTATGGTGGAACCCTCCATACTCAATAACGACAGCTTCATTTTGACTTGATCCGACGTGTTGTGCACTTCAAAATACATCTCAGCCCGTGTGATCCACCCTACGGGATCAGAACCACCAAACATAGGTAAATCCACTTTGCGGACAGACATTCGATATTCATCCATGGAGTCGTCGGAGTGTGCCACGGGTTGAACTGTCCGTGATGTGCATTCCGCTCTTCTGTAGCATGAGGCCCCCGTCCAGAGGCATTGCCACTACCTTGCCCTTCCTCCGGTCACTTACCCAACACTTTGCTCATTTCCAGCAGCAAGTTTCGCTGCATCTCCATCATGGCCATTCGCATGGATGACTGCATCTCTTCTATCCCCGCTTCAAGACTGGCCATACGCGATTCCAAAAGCTCAACTCTGTCTGACATCTTCGGTGGCATCAAGGTATGATACTCTGAATTTTTTTATTTTTTTTTTTGTGAAAAATCCTCCGAAAAACTGGTCCTCCACTTCCTTCGGATCCGGCAGGTCGGACCAATGTTAGGAACCAGCCCTTAGAATAACAGAGTATTACTATATTATTGCAGTATAACTATGGTGTATATACCACTATCGTAGAGAAATATAGTATTTCTCCCTACCAGAGCAGATTTGCTCCTAACCAAAGCTGAATAAGCTCCTCAGAAGGTGAATCCTTCTGTCACTATCTTCCCTCAAATATTCGGCCTATCCCTCCCTTCTTCTATTCCCCCCTTTATAACCTCCCTAGGTACATACGGTTATAACTAACTCCTTCTAGAATAATCCTCTTTCTCTCTCCTGAAGATCCTAACAAGGAGACAAAAGTTATCTACGTTGTGACTATTGTGGAAAGTTACATAATACTAGAGAAAATTGCTGGAAGTTAAATGGTAAACCATCGAATGGCAAGGCAAAAAAATTCTGGTTAATAAAGCATACATGCAGCCAATGTGACAGAATCATCTCCATTCAGTAAAGAACAATTAGATTATCCTTTTAAACTGAAAAAATCCATTCCATCTTCCAATGTTCCTACCAGTTCTGTGGCACAAACAGGTATTGATTCTTTAGCAATTTCTGTTCTTGGGAAACCAATCCTTGGATCATCGATTCAGGGGCTTCTAGTCACATGACAAACAGTCCTCAATTGTTTGGTTCATATTATCCATGTTCTTCTATTGAAAATATCAAAACCGCTAATGGCAATTTCTCACCTATAGTAGTCAAAGGGAATATTAAAATTTCAACAAAAATTTCTAAAAATCAGCTCTACAAGTTCCAAAACTTGCTTGTCTGCTTTCCATTAGCAAATTGACCAAAGATTCTACCAGCTTTGTTATCTTCTCTCCTTTCACATGTGTTTTCCAAGATCAAAACTCGAGGAAGATGATTGGAATTGCTAGAGAAATGAAAGGGCTGCACTATCTTGATGACAATGCTTTTAGGAATAAAACTGCTCATGGATTAGATAGTACTAGTTCAAACTTTGTCTATGATCAAGTCATGTTATGGCATAGTAGATTAGGACATCCTAGTTTTCTATATCTTAAACATTTATTTCCTAGTTTAGAATAATAGCAGAGAAGAATAATTTTATTCTCTTAATCTTACATGAGTTCTGGTAGTAATGTATATATACAATTATCTATACTAAATATCTGACAAATTCCTAAGATACATGGAAATTAGTATCTTATCATAATCCCTAAAAATCAGGGATTTATATGAATCCTATACAATCTTCTAGATACTCCATATAATCCGACACCTAGATTATTCAAAGGAATTATTTGGCCAAAATTTCATTGTGAAGCTTGTCAATTAAACAAAGATCATCATGTTTCTTTTCCAATAAAATCTTATTTAGCTTCAAAACCAGTTTATTTGTTTCATAGTAATGTTTGGGGCCCATCCAAAGTTAAAACACTTTCTGGAAAAAATGGTTTTTAACATTTATTGATGACCACACAAGAGTATGTTGGGTTTATTTGTTGGAAAACAAGTTTGAAGTTGAACGAAGGTTTAAAGAGTTTTTTCTTATGAATGAAATCAATTTCAAACAAAAATTGGCACTGTTAGAACAGATAATGGGATAGAATATTTCAATAAGTATTTAGGAACATTACTTCTAGAAAAAGGTATCATTCATCAATCCACTTGTCGTAACACACCACAACAAAATGGTATTGCTGAAGGAAAAATAGGCATGTACTTGAAGTTACTCGGCGACTTATGTTTTCAATGAATGTTCCTAAATATCTTTAAGGTAATGCACTCTTAACTGGTTGTTACTTAATAAATAGAATATCCCCTGGAGTTTTGAAATTTGAAACACCTTTACATGTCTTAAAAAATTCCTTTACTACTTCTAGGATAACGACTGATCTTCCTTTAAAAGTTTTTGGTTGCACCCGTTATGTGTATGTGCCACATATTCTTAGATCAAAACTAGATGTGAAAGCTGAAAAATGTATTTTCATTGGCTATGCATCTAATAAAACGATAGAAATGTTTTAATCCAGTCACAAAGAAATTTTTCGAAAACACGGATGTAAGCTTCATTGAAGATCACCCTTATTTCCAAAAAAGACTTTCTTCAGAGGGAGAACATAGTAGAAGAAAATAATTTTTGGGAAACTTTACCTATTCCAAAAATGTCTATGGCTTTAGTTAAGAATATGAAAACTAGTGGCAGTACTCTTAATCCTACTTTGCTAGACATTACTTTATCACAGACAAGGGGAGAACATAATCCTCAACCTAAGCTTCAGGTTCATACCAGAAAGAAGTTTCACAAAGGGACTACAGCTCCAGTTATTTCTTCAGCAAATATTCAATCAACTTTTCGGAATGATGGTTCTACAACTCAGTGTAACCTACCTTCCAACTTTATTCCTCCTCAATCTGTTGGTTTACAAAATTTGACTTCAAATCTTGATCCTCCAAAATGGAACTCGTATATGCACTAAACATTCTAATGTACAATAGTTATCATATGAAAATTTGTCAAATACTCATAGAACATCTGTGTCTATGATTTTGTGGTCAAAGATATGCATATCTCATAATATTATGATCTGATCATAATCAGACCATTTAGATTAGATAGCAGTATCTTGTAGATATATAGTATCTTAGGATTATATTTCCATATCTGTACAGATTTCTATCCTATTCTGTAAACCTATTCATGTATTTATATATACTGCAGTCTCTAATAAAAGAGATATAGAGCAAATAAGCTCTAATTCACATGGTATCAGAGCCACGTGATAGTGAAACAGAGGAAACAACCCTAGAAAGTCAAGAAATGACTTCCAATATTGAGGGATCCTCCACGACAATCCTAACTGGAGGTCAGTCAACAATGGTCTCTGGTGAGGGAGTTTCAGTTAACATTGTATCTGATAAACTCAATGGAACAAACTACCGAGAGTGGGCTCAAGCTATGAAACTCGCCATTGGAGGAAGAGGTAAACTGAGCTTCATCATCGGAAATGGGAATATTCCAGACTCAACAAATATACAAGCTATACGACAATGGGAGGTAGATAATTCCATGGTTTCATCATGGCTTATTAATGCCATGATACCACCTATCAAAAGGACCTTTATGTTTACGCCAGCATGACCTAGAAATCGGGATGGAGTGCGACAGTCTTACTCGGATGAAGAGGATGCATTTCGGCTTTATGAGGTAAAAATAAGGTTGTGGCAAATAAAGCAAGGTGATAGAGAAGTTACGGAATATTGGGTGGAAATGATAGCTTTGTGGCGGGAACTTGACTGTTGTCCAATGAAGAATGGAGGTGCAAGGAAGATGCGATGATGTACAACCAAAAGATTGAAAAGGAGAGAGTCTTTGAATTTTGGCTGGTCTCAATAAAAACACGGATGATGTTCGTGGAAGAATCCTAAGTAGAATTCCTTTGCCTCTGACTAAGGAAGTATTTTACGAAGTTAAGAGGAAGCAACAAGGAGGAAAATCATGCTAAAAGAGGAACCGAAAGAGGAATTAAGTGAAACTCTGGTATCTTCAAATGAAGCTTCTGCCGTATTATCACGTGGTGAATCCAGTAAGAAAAATCATAAGAAGTGGTGTGAGCATTGCAAACAAAGTGGCCACACCAAAGATACATGTTGGGACATTCATGGAAAGAAGTGGTGTGAACATTGTAAACAAAGTGGCCACACCAAAGATACATGCTGGGATATTCATGGAAGGCCAGATTGGAAACAAAAAAAGGGAAAAAACCGAGGCTACCAAGTATCTAGTGAGGGAGGAATAAAAAAATCTGAAAGTAGTCAGAAACAACAAGGAGGTGAGCAGAATATTTCACAAGGAAAACTATTGGAAGTGCTGCAGAATCTTCAAAGTGACAGCAACCAACAAAAGGCAAGCATAGTTGCCAATGCTACTATGAGAGGTAATATCCTAAAAGCTTTCTTATCCTCATGTGGTAGGAAGAAGTGGATAGTGGATTTCGGAGCTTCGGATCATATGACAGATGATTTAAATATGTTTCATTCATATGTTCCATGTGCTGGACATGAAAAAGTTAAGGTAGCAAATGGTGATTCCTCTTCAGTTGCAGGAAAAGGAGATATCAAAGTAACAGATTCTATGAAACTAAATTCTGTTCTACATGTCCCTAACTTAGAATGCAATCTTTTTTCAGTTAGTATATTGACAAAACAAGCTAATTGTAGTGCTCATTTTTTTCCCTACTCATTGTGTTATACAGGACCTGTCATCGGGGAAGATGATTGGCAGTGCTAAAGAGGTAGATGGAGTGTATTGCTTTGAAGATGAAGATAGACAATCTACTCCTTATAACTTGGGTAATAGTGTGATTGTTCCTAAGACTGATGAACTATTGTTATGGCATAAGAGGTTAGGGCACCCAAACTTTCAATATATGTTTATTTCCAAATATCTCAATAAATAAAGATCTTTGTGTTCAGTGTGATGCTTGTGAGTTTGCTAAACATCACAGAAGTTCTTTTACAAGATCCAAATACAAACCCACAAAACCGTTCTCACTTATCCATAGTGATCTTTGGGGTCCATCTCGTGTTCCTAATAGAACCAATTCCAAATGGTTCATTACATTTATTGATGACCATACTCGTTTGTGTTGGGTGTTTCTTTTGAAAGATAAGGCTGAAACCTCTACTGTATTCATCAATTTTTATCAAATGATAAAGAACCAAATTAGTATTCAAATCATTCATACTGACAATGGCACTGAATACTTTAATCATCACCTTCAGACATTCTTTCAAAAACATGGAATTGTTCACAAAAGTACTTGTGTCAATAGTCCTCAACAAAATGGGACTGCGGAAAGAAAAAATAGACATCTTCTTGAGGTAGCTAGGGCCTTGATGTTCACTAGTAATGTTCCAAAATATTTTTGGGGGGCTACTCTTCTTACTGCTACCTATCTTATTAATAGAATGCCAAGTCGTGTTCTTTCCTTCCAAACACCACTTCAGAAATTTCAAGAAACCTATTCTACCACTCATCTTGAAACAAACCTTCCTTTAAGAGTTTTCAGGTGTACAACCTTCCTTCACAATTTTTCACACAATAAACTTGATCCAAGATCCAAAAAATGTTTGTTTCTAGGATATTCTGCTACACAAAAGGGGTATAAATGCTATGATCCTATCTCAAAGAGGTTGTTTGTTAGCCGTGATGTCTCTTTTTTTGAGACAGATTTCTTCTATCCTAAGTCTTCGATTCAGGGGGACTATTGGAGTGAGTTTGGGAGTGATGAATCTCAGCCTCAACCACCTGAACCTATATCTGTTCCTGAACCCATCCCAATGCCCATTTCATCTCCTATAGAGACAAATCCTAATACAGAAATAACTAGACCTGATCATACACTCAAGGTGTATTCTCGGAGGAACAAAGGAAGTAGTACACTTCCTATCCTTGAAGCTATGCCAGTTTCTGAACCAGTGCTGGTCCCTACCGAAGAGAATCAAAACAGTGAGGATCAAGGAGACAATGCAGATCTAGAATGGCCAATTGCCTTAAGGAAGAAAGCTAGATCATGTACTATGCATCCGATTGAGAGGTTTGTCTCTTATAAAGCTCTATCTGCTCAATATAAAGCTTTTATTGCTAATCTGGACAGAATTGATATTCCAAAAAATGTTCAAGAAGCTCTTCAAATTCCAGTATGGAGAGAAGCTGTTTTTGAAGAAATAAGGGCATTTGAAAAGAATGAAACATGGGAAGAAGTTGATCTGCCAAAAGGAAAGAAACCAGTGGGGTGTAGGTGGATATTTACAATCAAATATAGGGCTGATGTCACTATTGAGAGGTATAAAGCAAGATTGGTAGCTAAAGGCTACACTCAAACCTATGGGATGGACTACAAGGAAACATTTGCACCTGTAGCCAAGTTAAATACTATAAGATTATTGTTATTAGTGGCTGTTAACCTTGACTGGCCACTTCAGCAACTTGACATCAAGAATGCTTTCTTGAATGGACAATTAAAGGAAGAGGTGTATATGAAACTTCCTCCGGGCTTTGATGAGGATGGAGGAAACAAAGTATGTAAGCTGAGAAAGTCTCTATATGGACTGAAGCAATCACCACGAGCTTGGTTCGAGAGATTTGCCAAAGTCCTTACAGTTGAAGGGTACACACAAGCACAATCCGATCACACAATGTTTTTTAGAAGTAGAGAAGGTAAGAAGGCAATTTTGATTGTGTATGTTGATGAAATTATCTTAACCGGTGATGATGCAGTGGAAATCACAAGACTTAAGACAGCTTTGAAGAAAGAATTTGAAGTTAAAGACTTGGGAGAAATGAAGTATTTTCTAGGCATGGAAGCAGCAAGATCAAAGAAGGGAGTTTACATCTCACAAAGAAAATACATTCTTGATCTCTTAAGAGAAACTGGAATGTTAGGATGTAAACCAAGCACTACTCCTATTGACAGTACAAAATTTGGGGATGAAGATGATACACTTGTCAATCGTGAAGAGTATCAAACACTAGTGGGAAGACTAATCTACTTGTCTCATACTAGACCAGACATTGTCTTTGCTGTGAGTGTTGTTAGCCGCTATATGCATGCACCAAGGAGACAGCATTTAGAGGCAGTCTACAAGATCCTATGGTATCTAAAAGGTACTCCAAGAAAAGGGCTGCTATTCAAGAAAGGAGATCAAAGAACAGTTGAAATATATACTGATTCAGATTGGGCAAGTTCAGAAGAAGATAGACGATCAGCCACTGGATATTGTACTTTTGTGTGGGGAAATTTGGTTACTTGGCAAAGTAAGAAGCAAAAGGTGGTAGCCAAGAGTAGTGCTGAAGCTAAACTAAGAGCAGTTGCAAAAGGAATGTGTGAAAGTCTTTGGTTAAAGAGAGTGTTGATAGAATTGGGAATCGGGTTTGAAATACCTATAAAACACTACTGTGATAACAAGGCAGCCCTAAGCATGGCACACAATCCAGTCCATCATGAAAGAACAAAACACATTGAGGTTGATCGACATTTCATCAAAGAGAAGATAGAAGATGGGACAATATGCCTAACATATGTTCCAACAAAGAAGCAGACAGTTGATGTGTTTACTAAAGGACTCCAACGACAAGCATTTGAAGAGTGTATTAGCAAGTTGGACATGATAGATATCTATGATCCAACTTGAGGGGGAGTGTGGTCAAAGATATGCATATCTCATAATATTATGATGTGATCATAATCAGATCATTTAGATTAGATAGCAGTATCTTGTAGATATATAGTATCTTAGGATTATATTTCCATATCTGCACAGATTTCTATCCTATTCTGTAAACCTATTCATGTATATATATATACTGCAGTCTCTAATAAAAGAGATATAGAGCAAATAAGCTCTAATTCACAGATTTCTAGCCTGTTTGTTCCAAGGACTGTTCAAGAAGCACTGGGTGATCCGAATTGGAAATTAGCGGTGATGAAAGAAATGGACACTCTTAGGAAAAATAATATTTGGGTGTCATTAACCTGCCTAAAGACAAAAAGACAGTTAGGTGCAAATGGGTGTTCACGGTAAACTGCAAAGCTGACGGAAGTGTGGAAAGATATAAAGCGCGACTCATAGCGAAAGGATTTACCTAGACTCATGGTATTGACCACCAAGAGATTTTTGCATTTGTTGCTAAAATTAACTCATCAAAATACTTCTTTATCTTGCCGTTAATCTTGTGTGGTCACTTCATCAATTTGATGTGAAAAATACATTTTTGAATGGAGATTTTCAAGAATTGAGAACTGCCACCCAAATTAGAAGAAAAACTTGGAAGAGGCAGTGTGCAAACTGAAAAAGGCTTTATATGGACTAAAGCAATCTCCAAGAGTCAGCATTTAGGAGATGTTATTAAGAGACACAGATTCTCACAAAGCTAAGCTAACCACAATTTGTTCTACAAACATTCCATGAAAGTAAACTGGCTATCTTGATAATATATGTAGATGACAAAATTATGACTGGGGATGATTTAGATGAGATCAACAACTTGAGGAGGAAACCTGAGGCAGAGTTTGGTATCAAGGCATTGGGAAAGATAAAGTATTTCCTTGGAATGAATTTTGCAAGATCAAGGGAGGGAATATGTGTTAACCAACGCAAATATGTACTTGATTTGCTCAAAGAAACAGGAATAACAGGAGAGGCAACAGATACTCCAACCAAGCCCATGTAAAATCAAAACAGTGGTAAGTAGTGAAGCAGTGGACTGGGAGCGCTATCAGAGATTAGTTGGGAGAATAATCTATTTGGCGCACACTAGACCTGACATAGCTTTTGCAGTTAGCATTGTTAGTCGGTTCATGCATTCATCTGGACCTACACATTTTGAAGTTGTGTTCAGAATTTTGAGATACCTTATAGGGACTCCAAGTAAAGGACTTTTGTTCAAAATAGAGGTCATCTTCTTCCATTTTGAAGTTGTGTTCAGAATTTTGAGATACCTCAAGTAAAGGACTTTTGTTCAAAATAGAGGTCAACTTCAGGAAGAAGCCCATGCTGATGTAGATTGGGTAGGCAATATGAATGATAGAAGACCCACATCAGGTTATTGCACTTTTGTAGGGGAAAATATGGTTAATTAGAGAAGTAAAAAAAAGTGTGGTGGCAGGGAGCATTTCATAACAAGATTGCAATCTCCATAACTCATTATCTAATTCTACATGACATTACAAAGCATATAGAAGTGGACAAGCATTTCATAAAGGAAAAGATAGATGGTGGCACGATATCCTTGTCTTACATACCTACTGCGAACAAAATAGCAGATATACTGACCAAAGGACTTCCTAAGGCACAATATGAGAATTTAATTACCCAGTTTGCCATGAGCAATATCCACATGCCAGCTTGGGGGGAAGTGTGGAAAGATATCCAAAATATTTGTAATTATGTACAATATTTGACTATGGGAGTGTGGAAAGATATCCAAAATATTTGTAATTATGTACAATGTTTGACTATGTACTATATTTAGATAGCTAAGAGGTTTGTGAGCAGAATTTTAGGAATTATTATTTCATTCTTAATTAGGAAGATTAACAACCTTTTTTGTTTCCTGCTGAACTCTTCAAATACTTGTACGTCAATACAAGAAAGGATGTATTCAGCCATTATTTTCATAACTTACTCTCTGTTTATTATAAGTGCAGAAAAGTGCATGAAAGCATGATTCTAAAGTTTCAGCTCAAAGCATGTTACATCATACTTTGAAATACAGCATTCAAGAAAACCCAGAGACTGAGCATACCTGGGAGCAATTCAGCAGCTCGAACCATTTTAGCACCACCAGCTCCTAAAGCTTTGGGATCATATGCGACAAGAGCATAATTATGAACCGGATGGAGAAAAACCACCTAGAGTGGAAAATAATAATTGATCAAGATGGTATGCAATAGTATTACCATATGAAAAGCATCTATTCACACCTTAAAAACATACCTCTCCAGGAATTTCAATAGGAAAAGCAGCAAAAGACAACATAACATCTGAAGCAGATATTGCAACTGTATTCTTGTCAACAACAACCAACCCCATGTCTTCAGAATGATATATGATCACGCCAGTCCCAAAAAAGTGTTGGGAATGGACACCATCAAGCATAATCGATGGTGGAACATGAACCTATGAGCAAAAATGATGAATCTCATTCCTGTAAATACTTCTGAACTAACCTAAGCCCTTAATGGAACATCTTCACAAATAAAATGCAGCAGAAGAGACACTGTAAACAAAAGCAACGATAATGATAGCCATATAAAACAAGCAGAAAAAGTAAAGACCGAAGACCGAGTATAGGTTCAACATGCAAATCAAGGAAAGTAGTTCTCTTACAGCACATGATTTCATTACATCAGAACAGGTAACCATCACCATAATACATTGAAGAAAAAGTTGGAAAATAAAAACGAAAAACAAATAAAGAACCATAGTTTCTAACTAATATATTACTGGCCAATCAACAAGAACCAACAAATATGCACAATGAATGGATCATAGTCAATGAATAAAGGACTCTGAACAAAAAAGTACAAAAATTAACAAAACTTGCTGCATCTGTAAAAGGTAGAAACAAAAGACAGTAGTTATAAGGCTCGAAATCTCATTAGGCTGAATCTAAGTTCTCACATAATTCAACAAACAAAACCACACATTTAGGATATATGTATATAATTTTACAACAACATTGATTACATGAACATCCAATACTAACAAAAGAAAATAAACAAGGGACCATCTCAACAAATCAACACGGGCAACAACAGTAAGAAATAACTTAAAGATAAGGCAGCTACAAACATAAGCAATAGAGTGAACGTAATCATATTCTCAAATACATTAGATTTACCTCAAGCATCACAAGTGTGGGCTCTATCACACTTTCTGCCAATGAAGCATTGGTTGCAGCTGCTGTTGCTCCTTGATAATCCCTCATAACCTCATTGTCCATAGCACTGATTCCTGAATTAACTTCTCCAGTTTCAAGCAGGGAACAATTAGAAACAGCAATCCCAGTAGTAGCAATATCAGCAACCCGTCGCTTTTTGTTTCCAATATCAGAGTCATCCCTAGGATGTAATTCCTCATAAAGATGTTCACAATTAGTTTCCATGCTAGTAACCCCACCACCAGTCAACTCTAGGTTGGCACCTTGATCAATATGTTTTGTAGGAGTTCCCTTGTCAACTGATGAGACAATTTGTTCTAGGGCTCCTTGTCCATTGCTACCAATGCTAGATGTTATATGCATAGAATCAGGCATGAAAGCAGGCTTTGCTATCCACAGCCCAGAGCAGTCATCACGAGTGTATATTTGAGGAGGAGCATACCATTCATGGCGATCAACCATTACAAGGACAGACTATAACCAAATTTAAATCAAATCAACAATATAAAATATGAAGTAGAATAACACATGCATGAACCACATACACAAGAAAAGCACAGCATAAACACACAAGAATATGTCTTTAGACCTGTCCTGTCCATAGGCTGAAGAACATAAGAGACTGAGGTCAGTAGTCAAAATGGAGTTGTACCCAACCAAAAGGGTACTCAAATGTATAAAATTAATTCTCAGAAATGTAATAAGAAAAATGCATATAAATTTTTGTTTAATAAGAAAACAACATTTCTTAGTGTACTTTGGAGTATTAGTTTAAAAGCAATAGAATATTAAATTCCTTATGTGAACATGTCAAAAAAACACTTGATAAGTGTTACAGATTATAGAGATATGCCTTGAAAGGATACAGATTGAAGGCTTGACCATAGGGATTATATTCTCTTGATTATGGGGATTACATTCCCTAATTAGTATTTAAATACTTGTATATATTTATATGACCGTATTTTGTAAATGGCAATATATTTGCAGACGGCATTCTAGACAGATGGCTAAATGTCCTAATTAATAGTACACCTTTATGCCAAAAAAATTGAAACTTCTCTCATGATGTTTTAAAACCAGAATGTGCAATATATTAGTTGGATTTAATAGAAAAAGTTTTAAACACTTTGTATAACATTCATCATACTTGTAAAGCTGTAATAAAGCTTGATAATACATAAGAATTAGTTATATACTTGGAACAGAATAATAGATAGGAGTTTTAAATCAGTTCCTAACATACAATGGTCATAACGCAATAACAAAATTTATTAAAACCAAGTTGCTTTATCTATGTATAAATTGATAGTAGAGGTAAGTTAGGCCAATAGTTTCCTATTTTGAAGTTGGCAAGATCCTTTTACGGTCTAAGGTCCAAGGATTGTAGTTATGCTGGGAAGAACAATTAAGAAACCAACAACTCCACATGTAATAGGTCATGCAATCCACATGGTTAAAAGAGAAGTTAAACCATAACCTATATTAGGAAAGAAGACGAGCTAAGGGGGCTCATTGGCATACTTCAATTGAAACTCAAAATAAAGGATCAGTTGAAGCGTACAAGGTTCAAATGCCCAACCAAAATTTGCCAAGTTTTACCAACACACAACTAGATCTTAGGATAATTGGGTAATCGATGATACTGGAACCTTTTGGCAATCAATCACGAGAAAATTAAGTTTGACATGTAGGCCCACATCCTTGTGCAATGCATGGGTCATGAGTGAGAATATTTCGATCATAGAGTCATGAATCAGTAGCTGAGAGCTTTTTCATTCTTGGATTTTCTCAATGTTGTCTCTTTTTTCCCTCTTCTTTTATGCTGGAAGTTTTCATAGCTCAAGGGATAAATCCACACTAGGTCCTAAAATCCCAACAGTAATATGTTGCTCTTCCATGACTATCAACTAAGAATTGCAATTCATGAAAATTCACTCAAAAGGAAACAAATCCAATAAGGCATGAGGAGTAAAAGAAGATTCACAGCTCAAGCAAACAAACATCATTTAAACAACTATTGCAAAGAGAAAGGAAAAAAAAAACAAAATGCACCTTTCTTCGATGACGATCCATGTAGCTTATATATTCTAGTGGTACTCCAGTTCCTCTAGGCAGCTTAGATAGAACTGAAATAAGATCATTGAGATGTGATATTTCCTGACCAGAAAATTTCTTAATGATTGCATGGCGCGGAACTCCAGCTCTAAAGAGCATATACCTGCAGTAGTTAAATTTACAAGTTCCAACACGAATAACCATTAGTAATTAGACTAAAAAACATAAAAGATTCAATTGCAAAAGAATATTTTTTTTAATAATGATAAGTGTTGACTAGAGATTATTAGCATTGATATTGTATTGATATTGTTATAATTACACCTATAATCTCTCTTATAATTGAGAGATTTCCTAGAGTTAATAGCTAGATTACTTCCTAAATAGTCCTAGGAATTTTGTATGTAAACCTTGTTCCTATGTACACAATGATAGAGAATACAGATTATTTTTCAACATTCAACACATTCAACAATAAGAACAAAATAGTTCAAACACATTAATCAAATTCCTCAAAGGGAAGCATATGGAAACCATCATAGAGCAGGTTTGACACAAAGAATAGGAGAAAAATAAATTAAAACAAAAAAACAATAAAAGTAATATATTAGGGAGCACAAGCAGGTGAACAATTAAACATAACTTAATTTAGTCAGATTGCAAATTTAGTCAAATTGCAAGACGCCATGTAGGTATCACAACAAGAGGCAATTCGATTGAAGATGCAAAATTTGGAGAATTAAAATAAAAAAGACTTACCCAGGTTCTGCAACATAAACCAAACCACAATGGAAGCGAAAATTTCTGGCCTGTTTCAATCAGACGTTAAAAAGGTCTTTGAGATTTTGGCAATGGTGAATTGTGGGCCTATAGAAATGCAGCAACAGGTAACAAAGAATGTAAACATCATTAAACTTTGGTTAGTGATAGCATGTAATTCGATGACAATTTGACCATAATGAAGAATGAGTACATATTAGGTATTAAAATGTTAGTGTTTACTATGTACTTTCGTATAATAGTCAAAGGTCCTTTTCCTTGATAGTTAGTTTTGTCAATTTTATATATTAGTCAATTTTCTTAACAAGGGATAAATTAGTAAGTGATATTTAAACTTTTCTCACTTAGGTTAGGAATAATTAGTACATTCAGTTCAATAAAAAAGAAGAAAATGAAAAGAAAGAAAAAAAAAGAATTTCAGCTTATTGATGAAATGCTTCTATCTAAGAACAGTTCTTAGAATTAGAAGTAACTCTTAAACTTATATATTTCTAGGAAATTATTCATGAAAGACAATACTTTTATTTGTTCTAAATGATTCAAGTAATTCTTTGTTTCAATTATAACATCATATAGAGTGATTTTACACATAATCATTTGTTTTATTTCTTCAATACAGAAGTCTGGAAGCATCAAAAACAAAAGAAGAGAGTAAGTTATAACTGAGAACTTTGTTGTGGCCCTTTTAATTGAGAGAATTGCAAGTCGGGAAAGCAATTAACATATCAACCGATGCTAATGCATTGGCACTAGAATCATATATTAATATATCAAATATTTCATAACATCAATATGTGAAATTTGCGAGTTATATATCAGTATCCACCAGTTAAGAGCCCCCTAAACATGGACTACGTATAATTTGTTTGGTAAGTATTTTGAGCATATAAGTAAGTTATGACAAGAAAATAGACTAATATAAATAAAAAAAGTACAATCTAACTAACCTGTTGGTAAGACAAAGGATGTATCACCGCACCACTGACTTCTAAAAAGTGATCAGGGGTTATGGAATGTAAATCCTGAACCTGAGGAATGAATATAAAACATTAATGAAAAGAGACCAATAGAAAAGCTAAATGTTGTGATAAGGCATATCATCAAACTAGCAGTGGTTATGATACCATAATAAACGAGGCCTAACTCCTCAAGGTGCACCTTAAAGAGAGATGGTTGCCTAGGTCTTATAAGCCTTATTAGGATATTACTCTAAGTTGTTGTATAATATAATAATGATTAATTACGAGCAGCTTCTCTATTTTATGCATGCAAGATAGACAATTGAAAAGTGAAAACAACATATAACTTTACAATGTCTCAATATACTCCCGGTATTAATAATCACTCTAAATCTATGC
The DNA here is from genome assembly GCA_029891385.1 of Erythroxylum novogranatense. Classification (NCBI taxonomy): domain Eukaryota; kingdom Viridiplantae; phylum Streptophyta; class Magnoliopsida; order Malpighiales; family Erythroxylaceae; genus Erythroxylum; species Erythroxylum novogranatense. Next base: position 85,754,306 of record CM057229.1, read on the forward strand.
AGTCTACAATCTACACACTTAAGTTTCACACTAAAATGGGGAAAGAATAAATAGTCAAGGGTTTTCATATAAGCTTACGAGATTTCATACTTATAAATTCTCTTCTTTCTAATTAGAATATTATTTCATCCATTTTAAGTCTCACCCAAAAGTTTAAGTTTCTTTCATTAACGGTTTGCTAGCATCTCCAAATGAAGATATCTTACCAAATAATTGTGATGCATACAATCTAATAAGCATAACTATTAAGTATAGGTCTCACCATCAAGTTTAAAGTGATTGATTTCCCACCCCTTTCAATCTCCAACTCAATCTTTTGGCCAACACCATCATCAAGTATAGTCTCTAACTTGAGAAATTGAGTTATTACCTACAACATGAACACAGTGAACATAGATAACACATAAGTAAAGATAACAAGTGCAAAATACATTAAAAAAGCTACCACTTAATAAAGAAAGAAACACAAAGAACATTTAATGGAGATGCTAATTCATGGTTTCGATACTTAAGAGTCATTTACATTAGTAATCTATTTAGTTTTGTTAAATAAAGGATAAGATTAAGAACTATAGTATTGATACAAGCAGTATTATGACTTTTTGAGAAGATCATATTTTGTGATAAAATATTACCCGACTATCTCAAGTTTTTGAACCTCAATCACTTTGAGTCTTCTTCTCCCTGTTCTCCCCATAAATACATTTTCTCCCATCCCCCATTAAACATTGTCTATGTTCTTAATATTATCAAATATTGAGAACAGAGTAGAGAGATCACCAGTTTTTGCTCATAGAAAAGCAAAATAGGGAATAGAGTAGCTTATGCAAAAAAGGAGATGATAAGATGTATTATCATTAAAAAGGTTTTAGCCATCAAATTATAATAAGACTAGTGCTAGCTGTTCAAAAAGTACGCATTAAATAAATCGTATACTAATACTATTATTCCAAAAAGAACACCTATAATAAAAGACCAATACTAATATTTTAAGAATCACATCTAAACTAATCTAATACAGAAAATTAAATAATATTGCTATTTTGAATATTGTTGAGAGTAAGGTTATTCTAATCAATTTTGTCATTATGTAACACATGTATATAATAGTAATGAGAGACAAGTCAAGAATGAAAACGACTCTTAACTATTTCATTATGCTCATTAGTGTATACGTACATACATGTTCACTAAGATAAATAAAAAGAAATCTATACTCTCTAGGTTATTATTGTTAGAGTTGTGTGTAAATGACTACAATCTACAATTATAATTCAAACATGTTGCTAAATAATAGAAAATCACAATCTCTCTTAGTATGTGATTTCTTGGTTGACTTTCCAACACCCTTCCTCAAGCTAGTAAATAGATATCTACCATTCTCAAGTCACTAGTTAACGATCAAACCTTTATTTAGCCATTACCTCGGAAAATATCACCCTTCCTCAGGCTAGTAAATAGATATCTACCATTCTCAAATTACCAATTAATGATCAAACCTTGATTTAGCCATTGCCTTGGTAAATATTTCAGCTTCTTGTGTTATTGTAGGTAAATGAGTGAGCTTTATCTGCCCATCTTCAATTTCTCTTTTTAGGAAACTTAAATCAATTCTGTCAATCTTTAAACAATCATGTTGTATAGGATTATTGACAATGTTAATAGTTAACTTGCCATCACCATACAGCATTGTAGGATAAGCAAGTGGTGTTTGTATATCTTCCATCAGTCTTTTCAGCCAAATGTTCACAAATTATTGAGGCAATTGCTCTAAACTCTGTTTCACAACTAATAAGTGCAGCTACTTCTAGGGTCCAGCAAATAGCAATTATTTTTTGTGCCTTTGCTAATACTTATGCTAGTCCTTGGATACTAAACTCTCGAGCTATTGTTCATATCATCGATAACTATTCCCTTTATGCTTACTTTGATATCGCAGTGTCACTATTTCTGACGTTCTACCACATTAGTTTGTGGCATCAGAATAGCCTCTTCCATACACACTTTACATTTGCCTTTTGTTTTGTTTGTCTGACATTGTTCCTTTAGGCTTATTTACGTTAATCAATAACTCGTTCCTTAATTGTTCTATGACTTCTCTTCATCTTTTACTTGCATGTAGGATCTGAAGACTAAGAAGATGATTGGCATTGGTTAAGAACAACAGGAGCTATATTAATTATCTAGACATAACCTCCACCACATGCCTATGAGATTCTATTTTCACTCTCTTGCATTTTATTTGAATAAGTAGTTTTTGTTATAAGTCTGTCACATATACAATGAAATTATGAAGATTGACTTGTCCTTTTGTTTTTCTATACCAAAAAAAATTCCTTTCTATAATTTAACTTGATTAATTTTTGGGACGATACTAACTTCATACAAAAGAGCTTAAAGTATATAGAAGAAATGAAAAGGAAAAATTAGTCAACTATAAGTCTTAATTTGGTGGGATGAGAATTGGGAATTGACTTTTTGAGAAAGGATTGGGAATTGAGTTGATAACAAAGATAAGGGCTAAAATCTAGAATATGTTAGGATTCCTTATTAGATAAGAAGTAGTAGTGAGTTAAATATATTATTCTATTTTAGATATGTTATCCTAGTTGTTTAGGACTTAGATTTATAGAATTTTTATTAGAATAAGATGTAAATTCGTTAGGAACTCTTTCCCACCAGAATAAAGTCTCTAATAACTTCTCTATAATTATATGTATACTCAGCCCTTCAAGAATAACAATCTGTAATTTTTCTACAAATTTGAATTTTTAACTGGAAAGTGTGATGCTTTCTCCTAAAATTGATTCTTAGACCCCAGAAGTGATTCCTAGTTTCCTAACCCTCCATTGTTTGTGTTCCTTATAAAATTCCAGCAAATCTAACCTAAATTTCAGACATATTAAACCCTCAAATTCTAAGCCTAAATTTCTAACAATAAAACCTTTAAAAAATTAACTATACCAAAATTATGCTATATATCCACTACAAAAGACTAGAAAGTAAAGCTCTAAGCTTATAAACACTTGTGCTGTGTGAACGTCAATGTAAAATTTATACCTAATAAGGGAAGTCTTTCTCTAATCCATTGAGATATCTCACATTAATAGGCAAAAAATTTATACCTTACTAACAGAAAACATATCATCAAATTTCAAGTTATAAGTCAACTCAACATCAACATTTGTATCGAATATTAGGAGATATATCAAGCAAGCTCCTAGATAAGGCCTTTTGTATCGTAACCATAGACATCTTGATATAATGGGATAAGCAGATGCAGATTATGCTAGCTCACAAGTTAAAAGACCCCACAAAAGTTATTGCATATTTATAAAGGTAAATGTCATAAGAAAAATGTAGTAGATCAGTTAGTGCAAAAGTTATAGTATAAAGGTAACTTTGGTGCCACATTAAGTTGCAAAAGTTAGGGAAGACAATTTCCAAAGATTTAAATAAAAAATTTACAATCTGAATAGATCAGTTAGCTAATCTCTTTATTAAATACTTGTGATGTAGTTTGAAATTTTAATATCTTTGTACCCATCCATTGATAGGATACATACCAACTTGAAGTGCAAGTATTAAGAATAAGGGTATTATAGTCAATCTTATAATTATGTGCTATTTATTTATAATAATATACTAATGGTAAATTTGGGTAAACAATCCATTCACACTTTTTACAAGACTCGTAGGTATATATAATAATAATAATACTAACAGATCTTCAACCCTAACAAGAAAATATAAAAGCAGAATTATGCTTAGTAGAGAATAAACCAAGAAATAAGAATTTGTAAAAGGTAAAAGGTGATAATAACCACAAAACAAAAATTGCTAAAAACTTTGCAACCTACTTCTCCATTCACTCGAACAAGCACATCACCTGGCTCCAAGTATGTGTGAGCTGGGCCACCTGGCGCCTGAGACATTTCAGGGATGTATTTGTAGCTTCCTTACAATTCATTGCACAAACAACGTAATGCTTAAATAACCAATGTCCTTACCATAGAGTCTACAACAAGCATTCCAGTTTCACCTGGGGGAGAAGCATGTCGTACTACCTATCAATTAATAATATAGTGAGCCATAAATGAAGCAATATTCCCAAAGCATACCCACCATAAACAGAGAATTGGTCACCTGCTCTGTTTCACTTTGAAGACCAAGTCGACGTGTCTCGTCAAACCCTTTGTGGAGAAATGTAACCTAATCATTAGAACCTCATGTTTAATTGTATGTATAACTTCTCAACCATCATGAACAAATCCTAGGCAGCTATGAATAACTTCTCAACCGTCATGAACAAATCCTAGGCAGCATTAGGTATAGAACCACCAATGGGGAATTAAGGATGTCCATATCAACCTTGAAACAACAACTAGACTAATGTGATATAGTCCCAAGTAACACCTATAAGTACTAAAACACAACTAGAAGTTTCAAAAGGAATTTATATAAACAACAAACCTGGAGTGTACCCCGTGGTACAGAAACTGCTGCCCAATTTTTTGAATATGAATCATTTCCCTTCTGGAGAAATCTTAGTGCCCTGATGACCTACAAAATAAATAAGACTTTGATTTTGAATCTGCTGTGCACAGCCTTTCAAGTGTAACAATAGATAAAGCCATCTACAGTGAAAAGCACCAAAAAGTTTCTACAATGAACCACAACACAAGAATTGACAATAGTTGTAGGACCAACGCTTCAAGGCGTCAATTTCTTCCTTCTTATTTTCTTTCTCTAACAAAAGAATTCTAGCAATTTTTCATTTTGTGCTAAATTTTTACCTACAATTAGTAAACTCTCAATTACTAAATACAAAGTGTATAGAGAATATTTATATTATCATGAAGACCTAGCTACTTTTCCTTAAACTAGCAATTTCTACATACTAGCCACAACAATTTTCAACCACCAAATATTGTAACTAATACACTGATTAAAGAACTAGCCACAAATTATTTTTCAGATCCAAAGCAAAGATCATTCATCCTTGGATTAATACATCCAATTATAAAATTATTTAAAAAATCAACCACAATATGTCAAGGAAAAAATATTGTTGCAATTTAACAAACAACTTATAATAGAAAGCATCTTTGCATTTTTAATTTTTGAAGAAAATTTTTGTGCACACTTTTTAACTTATTTTGGGTTCATTAATTATTTTGGGCTCTTTTCTTACCCAAAATTAATGAACCCAAAATTTGGTTAGACAAGACTGCCATAAATTGAAACTCCGAGATACAAAAAACTTATTAAAAAGTCAAACTAATAGGATAAGTTCAACATATAGAGTTCCTAGACTACGATAATCATTTAAAAGACCACTTATGGCATTAACTCACACTATCGTCCATGGATTTATGAATTCATTGTGATTGGTTAAGAAAATGAGAATGCCACAATATTTTGTTATGGACCTCAAAGTACACGTTGTTGTAGCCTACCATTCAATTATTTCACCTGAAGGTGAACATAACACGTTGTTGTAGCCTACCATCCAATGATTTCACCTGAAGGTGAACATCAAAGCACTCTTTGGTCTCCTTTGTTTTGCTGAATACATATAATATGCAGGAAATGCTTTTGTAATGATATCTTTACTCATCAACTTTGACCGACTAGAATGTGGTTAAAAAACATAAAAACACATATCTAATATGAAATCTAGGTAATACAATTTTTGTAAATATCCTTATCCACGAGTTATAACTTACTCTGAAGCAAGTTTTAAAAACAATGTAAATAACGTTCAGATACTAAAAGCTGTAAATAGATTATACTTAGATATAGATAGGCTGTAAATAGATAAGATAAGATAAGTTTGAAATCCCTTAAATTAAGGGATTATATTAGATAGCTTTAGATAACTTTCCAGATTTAAATTCCTACTTGTAATGTCCTATATATGGCTGTATACTCCAATTCGATATATGAGAATGTAGGAAAATTCTTTCCCACATGGTATCAGAGCCGTAGTGCTTCTTTTTCTAGGATTTGTCCTTTGAGCAGCCTTCATTGCTACACTACACGGGGTAGAACCTCCTCAGGGAATATAAGGTTTTCATGAGGCTGATCTTGAGCCGCCATCCAAGCACGAATACCTTCGTTTAAGAGAATATTTTGGTGTAGAAAGTTTCAAATTCAGGATCTTCGCGCACGGATTTCACGAGAAAGCGAAGTCATAGGCACGTAGGTTCGAGCCGGACCGACTACTCCAAGAGCGCTCATCCATAAACCGATTCTTGGTACAAATAACATAAAGAAATGTAACCAACGTTTATTGGAAAAAGCAACCCCAAAGATCCGGGACCAAAAGCGGTTAGCGGTGACCATTGAATAAGTTTCTTGACTTGAGTTGGGTTAAAGCGACGGAATGTATTTGCACCATCACCGTCCTCAAATAAGGTATTTTCTCAATAGCCCATGAATAGCGCATAGCGAGCGGCGCCAATACACCAAGCAACTCCCATCATATGAAATGGGTTCAATGTCCAATTATGAAACCCTTGGAAAAGAGGATGAATCGAAATATAGTCGCTACGCCAAAACTAGGCGCAAAGAACCAACAGGTGACCCGGTGGATAAATCAAAAATACGAAACAAAAACAGCAATTGGAGCGAGAGAATGAGATTGCATTATAAGGTCGCAATTGCACGGATCGAGCAAGTTCGAATTGACGTAACATAAAACCTATTAGCCCAAAGGCGTAGTGGAGAGCAACAAAGTCCACAGACCACCTAATTGACACCAACGAGTAAAATCTCCTTGTGCTTCAGGCCCCATAATAACAATAAAGAATGTGCTAAACTATTAGCAGGAGTAGAAACAATGGCGGTTAAGAAGTTGCAGCCTTCCAAATAGGAATGCCAATCCATGGGTATACCATGAAGTTACAAAGGTTGTACCGTGAACCAACCCCTAAGGCGAAATAGGCACAAGGAAAGAGTAACAGCCGGACCAACCTACAAAACAAACGGTCCCTCCGTAACCGGTCATCCATAATATCAAATAAATCATTTTCGTCTTTGGTAAATTTACCAAGGGCTATAGTCATAGTGATCCTCCTATTCAACTACTTCAACCATTTAGAGCACCTCATAGCATTTTCGGGCCTTTGAAATTTTATCATTTATGTATGATTTGATTTCTCATACATGACCCTTATAATTTATCCCGGATTTGAAGATAAAATTTTTTTATTGGTCCATAACCGGACTTACTTAATATATTAAGTCAATTCATGAACTCAATTCGGTTATTTTTAGTTTTAATAACCATATGAACCGCGCATTTTTTGAAAGAACTATTCAAAGAACAAGCGATCCCCTCTCTCGTTACCAGTTGATCCTTAGACTTCCTTCTCGCATTCTATCAACCTAATCGTATTCTTGGATCTTGTTCGTGAGATTTTTAAATAGTTTTATGTACTCTTTTAATTTCTATGTGCATTAAATTATTAGAGTATCATATATTTTCTTATTTTAATACTTTATACTTTCTTTTTTATTGTCATCTTTGTTTTATTTCGTTTTCTTTCAGATGAATCTAAAACACGAGTATGTCTTTTAACAGTCAAAGCAAGAAAGGAACTTTGAATATTTTCTATTTATTTTATATATTCTGCTCGAGTAAGAAAAGGGAATGAATTTTATCTTATTCAATTCAATACTATTATTTCAATAATATTATTCAATACAATATTAGGAAACTTGAAATAAAAGTCTTTTCTCACACCTATTATATTCTACATTAGAATTCCATTGTCGGAATCAAAATAAATCGATTATTTTATCCATCAATATGGAAATATTTCGTACATGAAGCCATGATCTAATAGATAGATAAATCTTGTTTATTATATACTTGTTTATTATATATAAATCTTATATAGGTCTAAATATCAATAGAAATGGATCTTGTGTTCTGGAATCCAAGAAAAATATTGAAGATGTCTCTTATATGTCTTATGTTATGACTTCAAATAAACTTTTCTGGGGAAGGCGGAAGAAAGAAATATTCATTTCTTTCTATACAATAATTAGGAACAAGAAGATTTAATCAGAAATATCGACAGAAGCCTTCATCGCTGCATTCCACCTTATCTCTCTTGTGTGATTCTCATTAGGGTAGCCTTAATTGTTGCGGTATCTTCTTCTTCACTATAGTATCTTCTTCTCAATCATGTCAACCTCGCAAACCTCTATCTCCACTAGATCTAACCCTCCAGAAGATTCGACACCATGCAGAAAATTGGAGATTTACAAAATATTCAGGCTTTCTATAGGCTTAATGGGAACAACTATCTCAAATGGTCTCAATTTGTCCGTATATACCTCAAGGGCAAAGGGAGACTTAGTCATCTTCTTAGAACAAGATCGACTAAGGATAACCCAATGTTTGAAGCATGGGATTAGGAGGATTCCATGATAATGTCCTGGCCATGGGATTCTATGGATCCCATGATCAGTGACACATACATGTTTTTGTCACTGCAAAGGAGACTTGGGACTACATTCATCGCACATACTTGAAGGCTCATGATGCTGCTCAAGTGTACGAGATCAAAATCAAAACTGCAGCTATTAAGCAAGGAGATAAATCTATCACAGAATATGCAAACTTGCTGTAGAATCTGTGGCAAGAACTCGACCATTATCAAGTTTTTGAGATGAAATGCCCTAAGGATGCTGTCATCTTGAAGAACTTCATTGAAAAAGATTGTGTGTATGATTTTTTGGCTGGGCTAAATGATGAATTTGATCAGGTCAGGATCCAAATCCTTGGAAAAGAGGACACTCCGTCTCTAGAAGAGACAATCTCATTGATTCGAGAAGAAGAAAGTCGAAGCAGTGTTATGCTTGAACCACAAACCATGGATGGGTCAGCCTTATTAGCAAAAACTGATCATCAAGACAAAAGGAAAAAGTGATCTATCTAAGCATTGTGGTAGAGAAAACCAAGGGAAGGAGAATAAGGACAACCTCTTATGCACCCACCGCAAGAAACTGAGGCACACAAAGGAGACATGTTGGAAAATATATGGTAAACCACCAAGTCGAGAATGAGGAAACCATGGGGGACAGCAGAGATCCCAAGCACATATGGTAGATCAGCCCAAAGTTGAGGAAAATTTAGGAATGATGGAATTAAACAGTGAAGAAATTGAGAAGCTGAGAAGCTTGTTGGGGACTATTGAAAAAACTGAGAAGCTTGTTGGGGACTATTGAAAAAACTTTTAAGACTTGTTGTGTGGCTCTTTCAGGTAAATCTTTACTCCCTATTTGCATGAATGCCTCAAAAAATCTTCATACCAATTCTTGGATAATAGATTCGGGTGCCACAGACCATATGACACCCACATCTCAACTCTTTCACACTTATACCCCATGCCCAAGTAACAAAAAGATTATAGTGGCCAATGGGTCTCTAGTTACTATTGCAGGTTTTGGAGATATACACATCACACCTACCCTTATTCTAAAAAGTGTTCTCCAAATTCCAAAATTGTCGGCTAGCCTACTTTCTATTTGAAAGCTTACCCATGATCTTAAATGTTATGCTACTTTCTTTCCTTCTCACTGTGTTTTTCAAGATCGAGTCTCAGGGAGGAGGATTGGACTTGCTAAGGAAAGGGGTGGCCTCTACCTACTTGAATTGCCTCAAAGAGTTAGGAGCAACCTATCTTTGTCATTTCTCAGTTCCTCAAATAAAGATACCATTTGGTTGTATCATCTACGCCTAGGTCATCCATCTTTTAAAGTTTTAAAGGTCATGTTTCCTCATTTGTTTCAATGATTAGATATTTCTAAATTTCATTGTGATGTTTATGAATTTGCAAAACATACTCTAGTATCTTCCTATTAGCAATAAAAGAAGCTCTCATCCTTTTCATTTGATTCATAGTGACATATGGGGTCCCTCTACTATACCTAATATCTTTGGGGCTCGTTGATTTGTATCCTTAATTGATGATTGCACTCGGGTAATATGGCTCTTTCTTCTTAAACAAAAATATGATGTTAGCCTTGTTATACCTAATTTTCACTCTATGACTCAAAACCAATTTGAGGTTAAAATAAAAAGCTTTAGGACAGACAATGCCAGAGACTACTTCAACCAGACTTTGTCACCTTTCTTTGAATTATAGGGCATTATCCATGATTCATCATGTGTTAACACACCTCAACAAAATGGGGTGGTAGAAAGGAACAATGGGCACTTACTCAACACCACCCGAGCCTTACTCTTTCAAGGGAATGTCCCTAAATCCTATTGGGGAGAGGCAATTCTCACAGCCACATACATGATAAATAGATTTCCATCACGTGTATTAAACAACAAAAGCCCCATAGAAATTCTTAATAGCTTCTACCCACACTTCAGAACCTCAAATGGCCTCACACCTCGGGTATTTGGATGCACCACCTTTGTTCATGTTCATAACCAACATAGAGATAAACTAGACCCCCGAGCCATCAAATGTGTCTTCCTCGGTTACTCACCTACACAAAAGGGATATAAGTGCTATAATCCATCATCTAGGAAATTTTATATCTCCACAAATGACAACTTCATAAAAAATACACTTTTTTCCCAAGTCCTCTCTTCAAGGCGTTCAATGATGGAAGATAGCATTTATGAGTCCTTCGAACCACTTAGAACACTTGACCTTCCTCCTACTCCAGCTCGTAGTGTTGAAACAACCGAGCCCCCTGAACCAATTACGTCTAAGTTCTCCAATTCTACTACTGAACCTGTGTTATCACATGTCCGAACTAGTGTTACTCAAGTGTATTCAAGGAGGAAGGTCATTCCAAAACTGACAAAAGTCCAAGAATCCAACTCAGACTCTGGATATGAAATCCTTCGAAGATCTGACTCACCTTTACAGACACAATTTTTAAACCTATTGCTGTTAGCAAAGGAACTAGAGAATGCACTAAACGACCACTTTATCCTCTATCTCACTATGTTTCTCTTAAGCGCCCGTCACCAACCTACGAAAACTTCATTGTGAGTTTAAATACCATTACTATCCCTGACATCGTTTCTGAGGCATTGTCAAAACGGGAATGGAGGGATGCTATGGGCAAGGAGATGAATGCATTGGAAAAGAATAGAACATAGGAGATTGTTGATAAACCAAAAGGGAAAAACATTGTTGATTGTAAGTGGATTTTCACACCCAAATATAAGGCTAATGGATCTCTTGAGAGATATAAAGCTAGATTGGTGGCCAAAGGATACACTCAAATCTATGGTATTGATTATCAAGAGACTTTTGTCCCAGTTGCACAGATGAACATTGTGAGAATTCTGTTATCATTGGCTGCCCACTTTAATTGGCACCTCCTACAATATGATGTTAAAAATGCATTTCTCCATAGAGACTTAGATGAAATCTATATGAACATCCCACCAGGATTTGAGGGAGACACGAGTAACAAAGTTTGCAAGCTGAGGAAGGCCCTTTATGGGTTAAAACAATCTCCTAGAGCTTGGTTTGGGAGATTTGCAAAAGTCATGAGGGAGTATAGGTATAAACAAAGCCAAGGTGATCACACTCTTTTCATTAAACATTCGGCAGCAGGGGGAGTTACTGCACTTCTAGGCTATGTGGATGACATCATAGTGATTGGAAATGATGAGAAAGAGAAGCGTGAATTGAAGCAAAGACTAGTAAAAGAGTTTGAGATAAAAGAACTTGGGAAACTAAGGCACTTCCTCGGTATTGAGGTGGCATATTCCACACAAGGGATTTTTATATCTAAACAGAAGTATGTGGCTGATTTGTTGGTAGAAACAGGGAAGATTGGGTGTAAGCCAATCTCTACACCAATGGATCCAAACCACAAGTTGGGAGAAGCTAAAGAATAACTAATTGTTGATAAAAGGATGTATCAAAGACTAGTTGGTAGACTCATATATCTTGCTCACACTCGGCCAGACATAGCATACTTGGTAAGCATGATCAGTCAATTCACGCATGATCCAAGAGAGCCTCATCTTTAAGCTGCTTATAAGGTGCTATATTACTTGAAAGGTAGTCCGGGAAAAGGAATTTTGTTCAAGAAAAACAATACTCTTGCCCTAGAAGCTTACACCAATGCTGACTATGTAGGTTCCATAGTGGATAGAAGATCAACTACAAGGTATTGTACGTTGCTTGGAGGAAATTTGGTGACGTGAAGGAGCAAGAAGCAAAATGTGGTGGCAAGGTCATCTGCAGAATCAAAATTTAGGGTTATTTGTCAAGGATTGTGTGAACTACTCTTGCTGAAGATTATTCTAGATGATTTGAGAGTCAAATGGGAAGGCTCTATGAAAATCTATTGTGACAATAAGTCAACCATCAATATTGCTCATAATCCTATACAACACGATAGGACAAAGCATATTAAGATTGATAGACATTTCATTAAAGAAAAATTGGAAGAAGGGTTAGCGTGTATGTCCTATGTTCCATCAGAACGTCAAGTAGTTGATGTTTGAATAAAGGGGTTGAACAGTTCAAGTTTTCATGATCTTGTATACAAGCTGGGAATGGAAGACATCCATTCCTCAGCTTGAGGGGGAGTGTTGAGATATTAAAAGCTGTAAATAGATTATACTTAGATATAGATAGGTTGTAAATAGATAAGATAAGATAAGTTTGAAATCCCTTAAATTAAGAGATTATATTAGATAGCTTTAGATATCTTTCTAGATTTAATTCCTGCTTGTAATGTCCTATATATGGCTGTATACTCCTATTCCCCATATGAGAATATAGGAAAATTCTTTTGCACAAATAATATAGGTTCAGATCCTAGGATTTAATACATACCTACATCTAGTATTATTAATTCGTTTAGTTGAGATCCCAAGAAAAATTTGTAACTTATAAGGATAATGAAGATAGTAAAAGAACAATCATGGGGAAAACAAACAATCATTCAAATATAGAATACTTACTCGTTCTAAGGGTAAGAAAAATGCTGAGGCACTTGAAGTCTTGCTCCCTGCATTCAAAGCCACGGCCCTACCTTGCCAATCAATTACTGGAGAACCACTTGACCCACCCTTAGTTCCAGATGCCGCCTAAGAGTGAATGAGACTAAGTCAAAAAGCATGTTCTCCTCAACTTGACGAGTTCAACGTCAAGTTGCAAGTTGCAAGTGTGTCAAAGTAATATGCCATTGTTGCATAAATAAAGTTAACAAGTACGCCTGAGAAAATGTTTGAAGAAATACGACACTATCTTGATGCATCATTTAACAACCTAAATTGATTATGGTATCTATAAATGCAAATGCATATGTGAAAACTCATTAGCTTCTAACTCTAGTACTATGAAGCATTTACATGAAAGGACTATAATTTGAGCCAATGACATATGACTAGCTTCATTTTTCTAAAAGATACCTCTTTCTGTAGGGTTAAAGACTAGTTAGATATACATGGAAAGAGAGAGAGAGAGAGAGAGAGAGGGAGAGTGAGAGACGGAGAGAGAGAGAAGCATCACCATTGTTGTTTGGATCACAAACTGTGAGCATATCCTAGATTTACTCAAACAACACATGGCAAATAGTACTTTCCAAAGGCAAAAGGAAACAACTTATACAGACACATCTAAGGTATTTGACAAGATATGGAACCTGTGGAAAAAGTGCAAGTCTAAAGATATCATTGAGTGTTAACGTCTAAGATCAATAAAACTCTTCCATATATTACAGGTTAAAATGCTTATTAAACCATTCCAAGATCTATATATGGTAAATGAAGAAACCCATAACTTTCTCAATGGCATAACATGAATCTCATATCAGTTTCACATTGCAAATCTGCACCCATTATTTCTACTACCTATTATTATATTTATAACGTTCTAACTTTGATTTTGTAATCTAGTCCTTGACACCACATTTGCCTCTTGGCAGGTTTAGCTAATTCTCATCTAACCAAACAGCACCTTTTCCTACATATGTTTGCACCACCATAATTGCAAAATCCATCATAGTTAAAAGAAGGGTGCAAGAACCTAAGTACAAATGACATCAACTTAATCCAAACAAGTGATTATCAGGTAATTGTTAACAAAGGCTTTTGAGAGATAATTTTATTGGAGATTCTAGAAAAGAAAAATAACACAATAAAATTGTTGCACATCCTGAGATAAACAACTTACTTGCATGTAGAATGTATTGAAATCATTATAACCATCCCTGCACAAATAGAATTAAATGGCAGATAAATGTTCTAGCAAGGATCAAGAATAAAAAATGATAAAGTAGATATGATCATTTCATATGGGCAACAACTTTGATAAGTGTATAACAGAAAAATGAAAAATCTTAACATTATTTGATAGTTAAACCCAACTGCAATACATTCAACAGAGAACCAAGAACTGTAAGTCATACTTTTTGTAATGAGGTGCGTCTCTATCTAAACGAGCAAGAGTACCAGCTAGAATTGAGACCTGCAAATAGCATTCAAACCCACAAAAGTTGAACCAAGACAGAGACAAAAAGCAAGGAATCAGACACAAAGGAGCATGATTGACATAAGGCAAGGATTAAGTGCTATAGTAATGTAACTTGAAAAAACCAAGTATGAATAAACCACAACAAGAAAGGTCCATATAAATCACCTAAGATATAATGGCATTATAGATCAATAAAAGAAGGAATCCACTTAAATAGCATGCTTGTCTTAACACCAATTAATTAATCTCAACTATTATCATGAACATGCAACACTAATCATAACATAGGCATTTTCCTACTAAGGATGGACCACTAAGTCTCTAAGTACATCTTTGTTCTTACCAACTCTTGACTGATTTAGCAACATTTGGAAAAGATAACAAGAATTACAACCTTCAAAAAGGGTATATGATAAATGAATGTTTAATCAATTATCAATATCCCCATAATATTTTAGTGTTAGCAAACAAAATAAACTCCATTGAAGATTAATCAATTCAAAGTTTGAGAGTGGATAAAAAAAGGTCCAAAAAATACTTAGATACCATGCTTAACCTCCAATTTAATCATGAAGCCTAAGCAATTAAAAACATAGATAAATATATGACACTTCTACACCACTATCATAATTTGAAGCCCAATGCAAGCAACCCAAAGACAAGAAATAAGAAATTCAAAGCATAAATAAATATACGACTTGACATTAGAATGTAACACACTATTACAAGAAAGAGAACCTTGTACTACTGATACTCACCTTTTCACCACTATCATTTCCCACAACCCTAATTTCAAGCCCAACGCAAGCAATCTCAGGAGCAAGTGGAATTTCCTCATAGTTCAAAAACTGAATTGCACCAGGATCGTAATGAAAGAAGCCAAAATCATGAACCTAAGGAAAAAGTTATGAAAAATGCTTAGTATTTATAACTAACTAATGCTAATGGTAAGAATCCATTGACAATGACTATCCGTACAATATAGTATGGATAAGCGAAGAGAAAGGAATGCACGTTGACATCAGTTACAACCTAAACACAATGTCATCAAGTCCTAATTTAAATCAAATAAAAATGTACCTAAGGAAATCTAACAATTTTTCAATTTTTTAAATGCACATAAGAGTTGAACTAATATTTATTCAATAGTATCACAATACGTATATGAAGAAAAGCTCGGTTACAATGTATAGCAGCTACAACACAAGTAAAGCACAAATCAAAAATACAAATGGGAAAGGGGACAAATATTTCACAAGGAAGTAATAAACTTGTACGAAAACAATGAAGTCAAGTAAGCAACATTACCCTAGGCGTCAACTTATTAACTTACATTTGCAAGGCAATACAAATTACTAAAATTAACAATATAGACCATATATTCTTATCAAAGGCATGACATAACAATACTAACTTCCATAAAAAGACAACAATAAGCAACTTCTACTTCCATTAGATTTGCGTAAGTGATTTCATGCAATAAATTTCTTTTATTCCCACTAACTGTTTACACAAAGGGATTGAACATGGAAGGCTCAAAAAGAAAATAGCATGTGAAGTTCTCTTCCTTGATACCTTTCCGTAAATAAAAGAAGGTAACATATCATTATGCTCTAAAAGATTCCATCGTTTAGCCCAAATAGTCGTTGACCCTCCTCTGTTCTAATTAACTATGACCTCTTTTGATAACAATATGGAAGGTTGTCCTGACTTGTTATAAAAAAATTTCAGAAATGCATTTCATTTATTCCACTTATGAACTATGGAATTAATTATTTGAATTCCTAACAATTCACAGTAACTTCATGCATTCTTGAATTTAAGATCAGGGAAGCATGGTGCTTGAGCATGATGTCTTCCAATTGTCTTAGCACATACATTATATTGGAAGAGAACTGTACTTCAAACCTTTTAAGCAAAATTAGCACTTGGAATGACATAAACACTCTGTAGAGAAATCCAAAAGAAAATCTCGTTGCTTAAAAAAAAAAAAAAAGGATACTAAGACTCTTAGGGGTCCATGAGTTTCATTCAAGGTCCCAGATGTCTCACAAATCTGTGAACAGCAGAGTTATACAATATTGATAAGAGAGGAAGAAGGATTTCACTTACAGGATCTCTATAGATGGGATGCACAGGAACTTCTTCTCGATTGAGAAACATGGCCTCTGCAACTACAGGGCCTGTAATGTGCGAAGAGCCCATAAAACACACGTTAAAACAACCAAAAACTGAATCTTTATTTTTAAAGATTGAAAACGAAAAAAGAAAAGGGGGGAATGGGTGGTACCGGGTTTGACAACATGACGATTGGTAAGAATGATTCCGCGGCGCTTGTCGACGACAAACCCAGTGGCATGGCTAGCGCCAGCGGGCTCCGTGTCGAAGGCCCGGCAAGCGGTGGTGCGAAGGACGACGACAGCAGGGACAACCTTATTGAGAGCTTTACGCCAGTCATCGGCGGTGGCCACGTTCTCTTGAAAAGAGGGGTTCACCTCCATTGGAAGCTCCGATCCCAATCTCTCCTCCTCCACGGGCTCTCCCATTTTCGATTCTTTCTGCTATCTAAAAAAGAACCACAGAAAGTGTATGCGTAAAACGAAGATTTAATTGAATGTTGCCAACTCCACAGCCACACACACCCCGAGAGCAAGAGGGGTTTTTGCCAGGACCAGGAGTGCCGAGTAAAGCCAAGGTTTGCTTGAATGCTGCCGAAAGAGTTTCCAAGTAAACGCTCTAGTCAATAAGCATTTTCTAAAATAAAAGCAAGATCATTTTCTATAGGAGTTAAAAGTAATCATTTACACCGATCGACTATCGTTACGAGGAACTAATTGATTGGTACAAGGATTTACCCCCGCGAATTCACTTAATCCTCTGAAAGCTCCAGATGATGGTTTCAACTTTCAATCAAAACGTGGAAGAAAATGATTCTTGACGCAATTATGGAATTCTTTAGAAGCAGAAAATTGTTTTAGTGAAGTCAACAAAACCTTTATCACTTTGATATTTAAAGAAGGTGAGCATAAACATTTCAGTGACTTTCGTCCTATTGCATGTTAGCAGAAACATTTTGGTGACTTTCGGCCTGTTGCATGTTATAATTCTTTTGCCCTGCTGCATGCTACAATCCGAGATCTTTGAAAAGAATGAAGAAAGTTCTGCACTATCACATTGGTCAACATTTCTTAAGTGAGAAGATTCAATATAGAATTACAAGTTGGAATTTAAAAGCTATATCAGTGGCTGGGAGAGCTCAGTTGATTTCAACAGTTCCTAACTCCATTAATGTGCAATGGGCATCCCTTATGCTTTTTCCTTAAGCTCTCATTAAATCCATTGATAAATCACTCAAGAAGTTTCTTCGATCTGGTAACAATGCAAAAGGATATAAGGCTACCACTAGTTGGGCCAACATATGCGCTACCTGTTAGACTCCGAATTTTTTTTATGATATTAGTCAGTATGAATTGTGTTTTTTTTTGCCTTAGTTTGATAAAATTGAGAAAATTGTGATAATTGTGGTATTTCGTCTTAATTTGATTAGATTGGGAATATTATGGATTATCAGGGTGAATTGTGGTTAAATGAGAATTAGAGGATTTAAGTGTGTAAGGGTTTTTGAGAAGTTAGCTTAAGTTGTTGGGCTTGGGCTTAGGGAGGGCCCATACCCTTAGGTTAAGAAGAGACTAAGAAAAGAAATAGAAAGAAGAAAGGAAAGGAAAAGAAGAAAATAGAAGAGAAACACACAAATCGGTGAGAGGAAGAGAAAAGAAGAAGAAGAGTTTGCGATTTCAATGGTTTTGACGATTTTAAAGCTTCAATCGGTAAGTTTTAGTCCTTTCTATCTTGTTTATGGTTGGATTAAACCTTAGGATCGTGTGGATTCAGGAGAATCGACGGTTTAGGGTTTTGAGTGGGAAATTGGGGAAAATCCTTAGATTGATGATTTTAGGATGAATCTGAAGCTTAGAATGAGTTAGAATGGTAGTATAAGTCTTGATCTATGCCTTAAATATGTTGCATTTGAGTTTGGAGTAGATTGGAAGTTGGTTTCTGCAGAAATCTGGGTTCGGAGTCGAGTTCCTCGACCCAGACGTCGCGACGTGGCGTATGAACACGCCCGGACGAACGAAGAAGGAGCCACGTCGCGACGTGTAAATAATTTTACGATTATTCGTCGCGGCGTGTGAAATGTTGTAGGCGTCGCGACGTCGGCGAAGGAGACGTCATGACGCGCGACGTTTGGTTAAATGGCGAGCCTTCATTGGCGTCGCCGTTCTTGCGAAGCCCTTGTTTCTGAATTTGAGATGTTTATATTGTTAGGGATATCTTTCGGTGTAGATGTCCGATTGAGGTGATTTTGGATTCGTTGTGATCTAGAAATAAAGGACTACAAGTTTTATGAAGCAATGAAATTGAAATTCAGTCTATAAGAATTTGGGTTTTCGAACCTAATTGAATGAGTTTGAGGTCTATAGAAACGTAAGGCGATGGGGACTTTTATGAAAAAAATGACCCGAAAGTTTAGACATTTGGCAGAGTTGGGATTGGATTGAATTTATTTTAGTGAATATGCGATAATTGGGTTCCTAATTTGTATTCCGATCTGAATAGAAATTTTGCATCTGATAAAGGGAATCAAGGAAGGCAAGAGGATCAAGATGAGAGGTATCTTTTATGCATGTATTCGAGCACGAATTCCAGGTGGGTTTCATGTTTATGATTTAGTAATGAGCCACTAAAGTTTTCTCCCAAATCAAGAATGATTTCAATTACTTTATAAATATCGTTTTGTTTTGCAAAATGTCTTTATTGAATGATTTGCTTTATTGAATGATTTGCAAAATGTCTACATGTTTCAGCATATGAACTTTTCAGATGACTTGTGAGAAATCTTATGAAATATTTTAAATGCATTATGATCATGTTTATGAACTGCCTTGATAGGCATTATGACATTTTGTAAGAATGGAAAGAATGAAAAGCTTTGATAACATGCTTTGAGCATGGAAAGAATGGATTATGTGCTTTGTTTGGGTAAGAGAATTACGGATGGAGTCACGTGCACGTCGACATATAGCCTTCTCCGGCGCTCGCTTGAGGCCACGAGATCCTTGAAAATCGGACTCGTTTGTTTACTGGATCTACCTTTGGTTTATCCGGATGGATTACTGAACTCTCGAGCCATTTGTTTGTGCATTGCATCTATGAATTGTCAAGTATGTGCATAAATTTAGCATTTGAAATTGATGATTGATTGAACATGTTGTGTTGATGTGATAATAATATTTTCACTATGCAATGACACTTTTCAACTATGGGTTTGAACTCGAATTTGGTTTGTGAGAATTTGGGAGTAAAGCGTTTTATGAGCTTATTATGATTTTTGTACAACAAATGAACTTTTTCAACAGTTTTGCTTGTTCTTCGTTATAAACCTGTTACCCACGAGCTATAAGCTCACCCCCCCTTCATTCCCATCCACAGGTGATGAGAAGAAGATCGGGTGAAGGGAAGTGAAGGTTTTCGATTTGTATATATATATGACGTATTGTTTTAAGTTAGATTAGTATTGAGAATTTTGGAAACTGTATATTTGGTATAGTCGGACATTCGATATTGCTATTGTATTGTGGCATGGAATGCCATAAGCGTTTGTAAGACTCCATTCTATTGTTGTTAAGCAATTATGTATTAATTACGGATGCTGTTGAGGGGATGTGTGCATTTGTATCATGGACCAGATTGAGCGGAACTTTAGTATTCTGAAGTAAGTGATGAATTGAATGTGCATATATTAGATTATGATTCATTGTTTGTTTATTTACTTATGGAATGTGTTATGGAAAAAGAGAACATAATTTTTAGTGTGAGACTTTTAGCTTCACGATTTCGTTGGATTGAGCCACGCTGATGGTTTAATGGTTGAAATTCGAGTTCGGGGCCCAGCTTTTGCGGTATCAAAGCAGGTTAGTTAGTGTTATGGTATTGTTTCGAGGTTGGGTGCGGGGCAGGATCCAACATTTAGGGTATCGAGCCCAAACATTATGATCTTGCATGGGCGCATGTGTATAGGTTACACGCATAAGTGATTGTTAGAAGTTTGAGGTGTTAGATTTTGAGGAGCCACGGTGATCGTTTGACTTAGATTGATAAGAATTTTGATTGATTTTAGTGATGTGTTCAGGAAATTGAGTTGTGAATATCGTGATGAATTGGGATAAAGTAAAGTTGGAAAGATGAGATAAAGAATAGAAATATATGTATGGAAGATCGATAGGTTGAAAGTGAAATGATGATTGGTCCATTTGTCTCGATCTGAGAAAAAGGAAAGTTGTGGATAATTAGAAAGGAGAAATAGAGTATGGGTAAGTCAAGGCAATTGTATTGGAGGATTGAAAATGACAGCAATAATGTATTGTGGTGATATGTTTTCGAAAGTGATATAGATACGAATGGATTGCCATGGATTGTTTGAGAAGTATCGTGATATAAGGATATACGATGAGATTAGAGAGTGTAAGTCGAGTGAAATGGAAACATAACTTTGTTATGATCTTACGACGAGAAACCAAAGTGGTTGATCGATTATACAACAAAAGTGTTGGTCCGCGGTAAGAATAAATTAGTGGATTTGAGGTCAGAATGTCATTGTGATTATGCAACGATAAATTTCGAATTGATTGAGGATATACATGTGTAAGATGAAATAAAGACTGAATGGAAAATGAAATAGAAGTGAGGAAGTTGTGACCTGTGTGTGAGGCGAATGAAATGATATGTAGTATGGGAAAATCGCAAATGCATATAAGATGCAAATACGTATAAGCTCCCATTTTATGCATGAATGAGATTAAGAAAAAGGGTAAAGAACTATGCGATAGCAAGAATGTTTGTTACTCCTTGAGTTTTGAGTGACTTGAACATTATCATCTTATGAAGATGAGAGAAAATGGTCTTCTCGAGGGATTAAAGGTAGCTGATGATGTGATGATGATAGCACGTGAGTAATAAAGATTTGTATGAATGGTATCTCTTTTTCAAAAGAACTTCACTAAGTTAGATCAAGCAGATCAGATGGTTTGTATAAAGATTGATCAATGAAAGAACAGATAAAAAGGGAATAGATAAGGATCCGAAAGCGAGTATTGGAGTTCTATCCCTAGCGGAGACTCAAGTAAAGAAGGTAGAAGATACTATTGAGACTGTATGTATTTTTGTTTGATGTCAAGGATCCAACCATGAGGGTGGATTCCTACATTGAGGAAGCACAAATTGCCAATATGAGGAGTATATCATATCGGTTTACGCTATGTTTTGGATACGTATGTTTGGGAAATACAAGTTTAACCGATGAAGGTGTGACAAGCACAGGAAGCTAAAATTTCAAGTACACTAAAGTGTGTGGAGGAAAACAGACATTAGAATACGTCAATGTGAATTATGAGGAAATCGAAAGAGTAGAGAAAGCAGTCAAGAGAGGTAAGACAATTGGGAATTGGAAAATAACAAGAGGTAAGATTTCCTCATTGAGGAATCAGTTATTTGTGGAATAATTAGAACCAATGGTGAACATATGGAGTTTTGACGATGTTTGGTCAAGTTAGCAAATTCCCTGACAATACTATAGTACTGAAGAGTAAAGTGTTCCAAGCGAAGTTTGATGATATGTTAAGTGAATTTGAAGAGTGGGGAAAATAGTTAACTACTTGAGGGAAATGAGTAAATTAATGAGAGACGAAGGTAAGGAAAATTTTGAGGATATTAACTATATCATTTGGACTTGGGAATTTAGTAGTATGCATTGGTGATGCATGAGAAATCAGGACAAGATCCACGAAGTAAAATAAATGTGAATTGAATTTGGAGAATGTGATTAGGATGGAGTTTGGATTTTCGGGCGAGAGGTCCGAGGAATTTTGTGATTTGTTTGAGCCGGTGTATAGAAGTGTTTAAAGTATTTGCAGGTTTTGGGTTTTGAAATACAGCCTTGATTTGTATGATAATCTATGGATTTGTGTGGTAAATGTCGATGGGTAAAGAGAGTAATGATAAGATTTTGCATAAGTTATGTGAGATTCTTTGGCAAAAAGGCATATAAGTTTTGTTATAGATGTGTATTGAACAAGGAATTAAGTTATAAACTTTCATTATGATTATGGTTTATGAATTGTGATTGTATATAAATTTGATTAGGGTGCGTTCGGATTGAATTGAGAATTTGTATATTAAGTTGGCTACCGTAAGATTTTGACTGTGTGTAAGATATACAGATCATGCAATTAAAGTACGTATTGAGTTGAAGAAATTGAATGCGAGATGGAGACAATGGATAGAGTTACAGGAAGTTTATGTTGTACAAATGAGTATTCAACAATGGTAAAGCTAATGTTGCAGTCAGATGCATGGAATAGAGAAGTCAGTAGCAGTGAAGTATGAATTCAGACATAGAGGTTATCCGATGTAGTGCAATAAAGAGTGTTGAATGGAATCGAATTCAGGGCAAAAGGATGTGCCATTAGTCACGGAAAATGTAAGATCAGTTTTACATGAACAAAGTGCAAATTGAGGATTCAGTAATTGTGAACCTTATCAAGAAATTGAAAACGAATGTGCATTTTGAGTTTGAGTAGGAAAAGGGATACCGGGTCATTGAGATAAGTAGTATATGTCCCGACAGGGATGATTGAGCAAAGAGGCTGTCAGAAAAGTATAAGTGGTGATTTAAGCTTTACGTCCTAGAATGTCAAGTGACGGAAAGTTTCAATTGTCGACGGTCTTAACTGTCGAAGATATGGTTGAAGTCTATAGTGTGGAGTTCAGGGGAATATGAGACCAATGTACGGCTCTATTTGACGTTAAGTATCACGATTGTTGTTATCGTGCTTTCAATAGAACTTCGTATGAGGAATTTGACGATAAAAAGAGTCAATGCTTGTGTATGATGATAAGTAAGGCCTACTGGTCCTTGGAGATTAAACTTGGAGATGTTATGGACGGACGAGATTAAGTGATTCAAGAAAGATGGAGGAATTAGGTGGATTCGTGTTAAGGACATGGAAATCAGTGAGATAATCATAAGGGTTAAATGTATTGATATTATAGAAATGTGAATTGTCAGTGAAAGATGATTTGTCTCTGAGGGAATCACCTTTCAAGATGTGCTCAAGTTATGACAAAGGATTTGCTAAGCTCAATATGGTGGACTGTATGAAATGCTTATGAGTTAGTGCTTACGGCAAGAGATGTCTTAGATTCAAATGTGATATTCGTGAGTATGTTAAGGACATATTGATGGCGATATAGGAAATGGGAAAATTGAAAGTGAGTTGAAGAATAATGAAGAACTAGTTAAGGAAGGAATTGCCTATTCGGAGGATGAAAGACCAAGTAAATCATTGACCACAGTCATTTGGAAGAAAGTATTCAAGTGATGAAGTTAACGGAGGAATGGAAGAGCATCCTGCACTCTGTTCGATCAAATAAAATTTCGAGGACGAAATTTCTTTTAAGAGGAGAGAAATGTTAGACCCGAATTTTTTATGATATTAGTCGGTATGAATTGTGATTTTTTGCCTTAGTTTGATAAAATTGAGAAAATTGTGATAATTGTGGTATTTCGTCTTAGTTTGATTAGATTGGGAATATTATGGATTATCAGGGTGAATTGTGGTTAAATGAGAATTAGAGGATTTAAGTGTGTAAGGGTTTTTGAGAAGTTAGCTTAAGTTGTTGGGCTTGGGCTTAGGGAGGGCCCATACCCTTAGGTTAAGAAGAGACTAAGAAAAGAAATAGAAAGAAGGGAAAGGAAAGGAAAAGAAGAAAATAGAAGAAGAGAAACACACCGTCGGTGGAGAGGAAGAGAAAAGAAGAAGAAGAGTTTGCGATTTCAGTGGTTTTGACGATTTTAAAGCTTCAATCGGTAAGTTTGAGTCCTTTCTATCTTGTTGATGGTTGGATTAAACCTTAGGATCGTGTGGATTCAGGAGAATTGACGGTTTAGGGTTTTGAGTGGGAAATTGGGGAAAATCCTTAGATTGATGATTTTAGGATGAATCTGAAGCTTAGAATGAGTTAGAATGGTAGTATAAGTCTTGATCTATGCCTTAAATATGTTGCATTTGAGTTTGGAGCAGATTGGAAGTTGGGTTCTGCGAAATTGGGTTGGTCGAGTTCCTCGACCAGACGTCGCGACGCGCGTATGAACACGCCGCTGACGAGCGAAGAAAGAGCCACGTCGCGACGTGTAAATAATTTTACGATTATTAAATCGGCGTGTGAAATGTTGTAGGCGTCGCGACGTGCGAAGGGAGACGTCGCGACGTCGCGACGTTTGGTTAAATGGCGAGCCCTTGGCGTCCGCCGTTCTTGGCGAAGCCCTTGTTTCAATTTGAGATGTTTATATTGTTAGGGATATCTTTCGGTGTAGATGTCCGATTGAGGTGATTTTGGATTCGTTGTGATCTAGAAATAAAGGACTACAAGTTTTATGAAGCAATGAAATTGAAATTCATCTATAAAATTTGGGTTTCGAACCTAATTGAATGAGTTTGAGGTCTATAGAAACGTAAGGCGATGGGGACTTTTATGAAAAAAATGACCCGAAAGTTTAGACATTTGGCAGAGTTGGGATTGGATTGAATTTATTTTAGTGAATATGCGATAATTGGGTTCCTAATTTGTATTCCGATCTGAATAGGAATTTTGCATCTGATAAAGGGAATCAAGGAAGGCAAGAGGATCAAGATGAGAGGTATCTTTTATGCATGTATTCGAGCACGAATTCCAGGTGGGTTTCATGTTTATGATTTAGTAATGAGCCACTAAAGTTTTCTCCCAAATCAAGAATGATTTCAATTACTTTATAAATATCGTTTTGTTTCGATTGAATGATTTGCAAAATGTCTACATGTTTCAGCATATGAACTTTTCAGATGACTTGTGAGAAATCTTATGAAATATTTTAAATGCATTATGATCATGTTTATGAACTGCCTTGATAGGCATTATGGCATTTTGTAAGAATGGAAAGAATGAAAAGCTTTGATAACATGCTTTGAGCATGGAAAGAATGGATTATGTGCTTTGTTTGGGTAAGAGAGTTACGGATGGATTCACGTGCGTCGACATATAGCCTTCTCCGGCTGCCGCTTGAGGCCACGAGATCCTTTAGAAATCGGACTCGTTTGTTTACGGATCTACCTTTGGTTTATCCGGATGGATTCTGAACTCTCGAGCCATTTGTTTGTGCATTGCATCTATGAATTGTCAAGTATGTGCATAAATTTAGCATTTGAAATTGATGATTGATTGAACATGTTGTGTTGATGTGATAATAATATTTTCACTATGCAATGACACTTTTCAACTATGGATTTGAACTCGAAATTTGATTTGGTGAGAATTTGGGAGTAAAGCGTTTTATGAGCTTATTATGATTTTTGTACAACAAATGAACTTTTCAACAGATTTTGCTTGTTCTTCGTTATAAACCTGTTACCCACGAGCTATAAGCTCACCCCCTTCATTCCCATCCACGGTGATGAGAAGAAGATCGGGTGAAGGAAGTGAAGGTTTTCGATTTGTATATATATATGACGTATTGTTTTAAGTTAGATTAGTATTGAGAATTTTGGAAGCTGTATATTTGGTATAGTCGGACATTCGATATTGCTATTGTATTGTGGCATGGAATGCCATAAGCGTTATAAGACTCCATTCTATTGTTGTTAAGCAATTATGTATTAATTACAGATATTTGTTGAGGGATGTGTGCATTTGTATCATGGACCGATTGAGCGGAACTTTAGTATTCTGAAGTAAGTGATGAATTGAATGTGCATATATTAGATTATGATTCATTGTTTGTTTATTTACTTATGGAATGTGTTATGGAAAAAGAGAACATAATTTTTAGTGTGAGACTTTTAGCTTCACAATTTCGTTGGATTGAGCCACGCTGATGGTTTAATGGTTGAAATTCGAGTTCGGGGCCCAGCTTTTGCGGTATCAAAGCAGGTTAGTTAGTGTTATGGTATTGTTTCGAGGTTGGGTGCCGGGAACGGGATCCAACATTTGTGGTATCAGAGCCCAGCATTATGATCTTGCATGGGCGCATGTGTATAGGTTACACGCATAAGTGATTGTTAGAAGTTTGAGGTGTTAGATTTTGAGGAGCCACGGTGATCGTTTGACTTAGATTGATAAGAATTTTGATTGATTTTAGTGATGTGTTCAGGAAATTGAGTTGTGAATATCGTGATGAATTGGGATAAAGTAAAGTTGGAAAGATGAGATAAAGAATAGAAATATATGTATGGAAGATCGATAGGTTGAAAGTGAAATGATGATTGGTCCATTTGTCTCGATCTGAGAAAAAGGAAAGTTGTGGATAATTAGAAAGGAGAAATAGAGTATGGGTAAGTCAAGGCAATTGTATTGGAGGATTGAAAATGACAGCAATAATGTATTGTGGTGATATGTTTTGAAAGTGATATATATCTGAATGGATTGCCATGGATTGTTTGAGAAGTATCGTGATATAAGGATATACGATGAGATTAGAGTGTAAGTCGAGTGAAATGGAAACATAACTTTGTTATGATCTTCGACGAGAAACCAAAGTGGTTGATCGATTATACAACAAAAGTGTTGGTCATGGTAAGAATAAATTAGTGGATTTGAGGTCGAATGTCATTGTGATTATGCAACGATAAATTTGAATTGATTGAGGATATACATGTAAGATGAAATAAAGACTGAATGGAAAATGAAATAGAAGTGAGGAAGTTGTGACCTTGTGTGTGAGACGAATGAAATGATATATAGTATGGGGAAAATCGCAAATGCATATAAGATGCAAATACGTATAAGCTCCCATTTTATGCATGAATGAGATTAAGAAAAAGGGTAAAGAACTATGCGATAACAAGAATGTTTGTTACTCCTTGAGTTTTGAGTGACTTGAACATTATCATCTTATGAAGATGAGAGAAAATGGTCTTCTCGAGGGATTAAAGGTAGCTGATGATGTGATGATGATAGCACGTGAGTAATAAAGATTTGTATGAATGGTATCTCTTTTTCAGAAGAACTTCACTAAGTTAGATCAAGCAGATCAGATGGTTTGTATAAAGATTGATCAATGAAAGAACAGATAAAAAGGGAATAGATAAGGATCCGAAAGCGAGTATTGGAGTTCTATCCCTAGCGGAGACTCAAGTAAAGAAGGTAGAAGATACTATTGAGACTGTATGTATTTTTGTTTGATGTCAAGGATCCAACCATGAGGGTGGATTCCTACATTGAGGAAGCACAAATTGCCAATATGAGGAGTATATCATATCGGTTTACGCTATGTTTTGGATACGTATGTTTGGGAAATACAAGTTTAACCGATGAAGGTGTGACAAGCACAGGAAGCTAAAATTTCAAGTACACTAAAGTGTGTGGAGGAAAACAGACATTAGAATACGTCAATGTGAATTATGAGGAAATCGAAAGAGTAGAAAGCGATCAAGAGAGGTAAGACAATTGGGAATTGGAAAATAACAAGAGGTAAGATTTCCTCGTTGAGGAATCGTTATTCTTGAATAATTAGAACCAATGGTGAACATATGGAGTTTTGACGATGTTTGGTCAAGTTAGCAAATTCACGACAATACTATAATCTTGAAGAGTAAAGTGTTCCAAGCGAAGTTTGATGATATGTTAAGTGAATTTGAAGAGTGGGAAAATAGTTGACTACTTGAGGAAATGAGTAAATTAATGAGAGGCGAAGGTAAGGAAAATTTTGAGGATATTAATTATATCATTTGGACTTGGAATTTAGTAGTATGCATTGGTGATGCATGAGAAATCGGACAAGATCCACAGTAAAATAAATGTGAATTGAATTTGGAGAATGTGATTAGGATGGAGTTTGGATTTTTGAGTGAGAGGTCCGAGGAATTTTGTGATTTGTTTGGTAGGTGTATAGAAGTGTTTAAAGTATTTGCGGTTTTGGGTTTTGAAATACTGACTTGTGTTGTATGATAATCTATGGATTTGTGTGGTAAATGTCAGTGGGTAAAAGAGAGTAATGATAAGATTTTGCATAAGTTATGTGTGAGATTCTTTGGCAAAAAGGCATATAAGTTTTGTTATAGATGTGTATTGAACAAGGAATTAAGTTATAAACTTTCGTATGATTATGGTTTATGAATTGTGATTGTATATAAATTTGATTGGGGTACGTTCGGATTGAATTGAGAATTTGTATATTAAGTTGGCTACCGTAAGATTTTGACTATGTGTAAGATATACAGATCATGCAATTAAAGTACGTATTGAGTTGAAGAAATTGAATGCGAGATGGAGACAATGGATAGAGTTACAGGAAGTTTATGTTGTACAAATGAGTATTCAACAATGGTAAAGCTAATGTTGCAGTCAGATGCATGGAATAGAGAAGTCAGTAGCAGTGAAGTATGAATTCAGACATAGAGGTTATCCGATGTAGTGCAATAAAGAGTCTTGAATGGAATCGAATTGAGGCAAAAGGATGTGCCATTAGTCACGGAAAATGTAAGATCAGTTTTACATGAACAAAGTGCAAATTGAGGATTCAGTAATTGTGAACCTTATCAAGAAATTGAAAACGAATGTGCATTTTGAGTTTGAGTAGGAAAAGGGATACCGGGTCATTGAGATAAGTAGTATATGTACCGACAGGGATAATTGAGCAAAGAGGCTGTCAGAAAAGTATAAGTGGTGATTTAAGCTTTACGTCCTAGAATGTCAAGTGACGGAAAGTTTCAATTGTCGACGGTCTTAACTGTCGAAGATATGGTTGAAGTCTATAGTGTGGAGTTCAGGGGAATATGAGACCAATGTACGGCTCTATTTGACGTTAAGTATCACGATTGTTGTTATCGTGCTTTCAATAGAACTTCGTATGAGGAATTTGACGATAAAAAGAGTCAATGCTTGTGTATGATGATAAGTAAGGCCTACTGGTCCTTGGAGATTAAACTTGGAGATGTTATGGACGGACGAGATTAAGTGATTCAAGAAAGATGGAGGAATTAGGTGGATTCGTGCTAAGGACATGGAAATCAGTGAGATAATCATAAGGGTTAAATGTATTGATATTATAGAAATGTGAATTGTCAGTGAAAGATGATTTGTCTCTGAGGGAATCACCTTTCAAGATGTGCTCAAGTTATGACAAAGGATTTGCTAAGCTCAATATGACCGGGTGTATGAAATGCTTATGAGTTAGTGCTTCTGGCAAGAGATGTCTTAGATTCAAAATGTGATATTCGTGAGTATGTTAAGGACATATTGATGAGTTTTATAGGAAATGGGAAAATTGAAAGTGAGTTGAAGAATAATGAAGAACTAGTTAAGGAAGGGAATTGCCTATTCAGGAGGATGAAAGACCAAGTAAATCATTGACCACAGTCATTTGGAAGAAAGTATTCAAGTGATGAAGTTAACGGAGGAATGGAAGAGCATCCTGCACTCCTGTTCGATCAAATAAGAATTTCGAGGACGAAATTTCTTTTAAGAGGGAGAGAAATGTTAGACCCCGAATTTTTTTATGATATTAGTCAGTATGAATTGTGATTTTTTTTGCCTTAGTTTGATAAAATTGAGAAAATTGTGATAATTGTGGTATTTCGTCTTAGTTTGATTAGATTGGGAATATTATGGATTATCAGGGTGAATTGTGGTTAAATGAGAATTAGAGGATTTAAGTGTGTAAGGGTTTTTGAGAAGTTAGCTTAAGTTGTTGGGCTTGGGCTTAGGGAGGGCCCATACCCTTAGGTTAAGAAGAGACTAAGAAAAGAAATAGAAAGAAGGGAAAGGAAAGGAAAAGAAGAAAATAGAAGAAGAGAAACACACCGTCGGTGGAGAGGAAGAGAAAAGAAGAAGAAGAGTTTGCGATTTCAGTGGTTTTGACGATTTTAAAGCTTCAATCGGTAAGTTTGAGTCCTTTCTATCTTGTTGATGGTTGGATTAAACCTTAGGATCGTGTGGATTCAGGAGAATCGACGGTTTAGGGTTTTGAGTGGGAAATTGGGGAAAATCCTTAGATTGATGATTTTAGGATGAATCTGAAGCTTAGAATGAGTTAGAATGGTAGTATAAGTCTTGATCTATGCCTTAAATATGTTGCATTTGAGTTTGGAGCAGATTGGAAGTTGGGTTCTGCGAAATTGGGTTGAGTCGAGTTCCTCGACCAGACGTCGCGACGTCGCGTATGAACACGCCATGACGAGCGAAGAAAGAACCACGTCGCGACGTGTAAATAATTTTACGATTATTCGTCGCGGCGTGTGAAATGTTGTAGACGTCGCGACGTGCGAAGGGAGACGTCACGACGTGCGACGTTTGGTTCGTGGCGAGCCTTCGCTGAGCGTCCCTTCGTTGCGGCGAAGCCCCTTGTTTCTGAATTTGAGATGTTTATATTGTTAGGGATATCTTTCGGTGTAGATGTCCGATTGAGGTGATTTTGGATTCGTTGTGATCTAGAAATAAAGGACTACAAGTTTTATGAAGCAATGAAATTGAAATTCAGTCTATAAGAATTTGGGTTTTCGAACCTAATTGAATGAGTTTGAGGTCTATAGAAACGTAACGCGATGGGGATTTTTATGAAAAAAATGACCCGAAAGTTTAGACATTTGGCAGAGTTGGGATTGGATTGAATTTATTTTAGTGAATATGCGATAATTGGGTTCCTAATTTGTATTCCGATCTGAATAGGAATTTTGCATCTGATAAAGGGAATCAAGGAAGGCAAGAGGATCAAGATGAGAGGTATCTTTTATGCATGTATTCGAGCACGAATTCCAGGTGGGTTTCATGTTTATGATTTAGTAATGAGCCACTAAAGTTTTCTCCCAAATCAAGAATGATTTCAATTACTTTATAAATATTGTTTTGTTTCGATTGAATGATTTGCAAAATGTCTACATGTTTCAGCATATGAACTTTTCAGATGACTTGTGAGAAATCTTATGAAATATTTTAAATGCATTATGATCATGTTTATGAACTGCCTTGATAGGCATTATGGCATTTTGTAAGAATGGAAAGAATGAAAAGCTTTGATAACATGCTTTGAGCATGGAAAGAATGGATTATGTGCTTTGTTTGGGTAAGAGAGTTACGAATGGAGTCACGTGCGTCGACATATAGCCTTCTCCGGCTGCCGCTTGAGGCCACGAGATCCTTGAGAAATCGGACTCGTTTTGTTTACTGGATCTACCTTTGGTTTATCCGGATGGATTCTGAACTCTTAAGCCATTTGTTTGTGCATTGCATCTATGAATTGTCAAGTATGTGCATAAATTTAGCATTTGAAATTGATGATTGATTGAACATGTTGTGTTGATGTGATAATAATATTTTCACTATGCAATGACACTTTTCAACTATGGGTTTAAACTCGAATTTGGATTTGGTGAGAATTTGGGAGTAAAGCGTTTTATGAGCTTATTATGATTTTTGTACAACAAATGAACTTTTCAACAGTTTTGCTTGTTCTTCGTTATAAACCTGTTACCCATTTAGTTATAAGCTCACCCCCTTCATTCCCATCCACAGGTGATGAGAAGAAGATCGGGTGAAGGGAAGTGAAGGTTTTCGATTTGTATATATATATGACGTATTGTTTTAAGTTAGATTAGTATTGAGAATTTTGGAAACTGTATATTTGGTATAGTCGGACATTCGATATTGCTATTGTATTGTGGCATGGAATGCCATAAGCGTTTGTAAGACTCCATTCTATTGTTGTTAAGCAATTATGTATTAATTACGGATGCTGTTGAGGGGATGTGTGCATTTGTATCATGGACCAGATTGAGCGAAACTTTAGTATTCTGAAGTAAGTGATGAATTGAATGTGCATATATTAGATTATGATTCATTGTTTGTTTATTTACTTATGGAATGTGTTATGGAAAAAGAGAACATAATTTTTAGTGTGAGACTTTTAGCTTCACGATTTCGTTGGATTGAGCCACGCTGATGGTTTAATGGTTGAAATTCGAGTTCGGGGCCCAGCTTTTGTGGTATCAAAGCAGGTTAGTTAGTGTTATGGTATTGTTTCGAGGTTGGGTGCCGGGAACGGGATCCAACACTACCAGGAAGCATAGGGGACTTAGAGAGGCTTTGGAAATTCATGTATGATAAGGAGTACTGAAGGACTAAACGGCTACATGAATAGTATATTAAAAGCCAAAATATATGGAGTTTCAAGCTCACAAACTTAGCATATTGTCAAAACTAGACACGGAGAGATTAAAAGTCTCCAAACAACTTGGGGATGGCAATAACACCTACTTCTAGCCTGATAACTATAGTTTAATGGGACCTTTAGAGCATATTGTGAAGCGTGGACCATTTAGAAATTTCATTCAAGGTAGTTAGTTATATTATTGCTATGGCTTTTGAACATGAATATGACATTCTTCATATGCTTACAAATCCTCTTTTGTACAATGGGATCAACAACATCAAATTGGTAGTGATAAAGAGGACATGATTATTTGGAAATCATCCACCAGCTGCAAGTTTTATAACATGTCATGAAGAAATACTATCAAGTGTTTGCAGTAAGGTACCTTCCCATAAAATGGTGTGGTATATATGTACCCTGTGCTTCTATTACAATATAAAGAACCATTAAAGAGAAACTCCCCACCATTGATGGGATCAACAAATTCTTAATTATTCCTAATTATTGTGCTCTGTGTAAAGATGCCTTAGTAAGTATTCTACACTTATTTTTCAAGTGTCAATTCACTAATGTTCCCTAAAAATTGATATTTTATAATGAATGGCATCAAATTGTTTTATGGAGCTCGGACATGGTGAGTAAAAACTGATGCATTTATTTGGTGATACTGCATAGCCTTATCGTACTTAGTTCAAGTTATTTAGGACGAAAGGAACAAGCGAACCTTCTACAACACAGTCAAAATGAAAATAGTTTTTATAAGGAGATGCTATATAGAATTAGATTTCATATCTGTCTCTTTAGAAGCAAAATTCAAGTGACATGTTAAAGGCAAATTATGGAATATCTAGTTAGAGATTAGTCCAGTTTATAGTCCAAGCAGTTTTTAAGAACATATTGTCTTTAATGATTGGTTTTGATTCTTATCCATACCTTGATGGCCTTTGCACCCCTTTATTTCAATGTTGTTGACAGCTTGTAAGGGTTAATTCAATTTTTATATTCTCCAAAAACTTATAGTGGGGAGAAACTTAGATACTTCCGCCTTAATATTCAAGTGGTATTGATTTAGTGGGAAGTAATTTTGGCATCTTGTTTGCTAATTTTTCACTCCACTACTAATAGCATTAACTATGAGAATTAGAGTAGACTAGTGTTAGATGTTGATTAAGTGTTAATAACAGCTTACTGATAGATGTATAATTGACCATATTTATATATGATATTTGATGTATTTTTCTTGGTATTTTATACTTTTATTATATATTTAGTACTTAATTTGCTCCAAGTGTATCTATAAGTTATGATTGCTTTCATAGACCAAAAGAAGATGAATTCGGGTGAAATCGTGGTATAAAACAAAATTTTGAAGTAATTAGGAGATACATGGTTGTAAATGTGGCTGTGTAAGTCTATCAAAATGTGTAAAGTCATGATTTTTAGTATTTTTGGAGATACAAATTTGATATACAGTCATGTATTAGATCATATATGTCCCATAAACCTAGAATTTGCTATAAAAAGATGTGATCGGAGGCAAAACAGAAGGGCATACTTTCGAAGACAATTCCAAATGTGGAGCATGTTCAGAAGGGGCGATTTTGATTTAGAGAAGTGGAAAACACAAAGATATCATCAAAATATCTATTAGAATATAAGATCAAATCTCCACCTTGTAAGAACGTTCGATAAGAGATAAAGGAAGATTTATAATTATGAACTTTTTGTCTTCTATTCGTTTTTTCTTTCTGTTTATGTCTAATTTCGTTTTCTATCATGTGTAACTAAATATCTTTAGTCTAGGTAAGATGAACACTATTTTGTGCTATAACATGGTATGATTCTCTTATTTAATGCAATTGTTTTGATTAATATATTGTAATTCAATTATAAGTTCTAATAAATTCAAAATATTAGTGCATAATTTGATTTCATAATATAGAGATTGAGAAATCCTATGTATGAATATATCTACCATAACTGAAAAGAGTTGATTGCAAACCTAGAGATAGGTTGATATAAATCCTTTGGATTAGGGTCAAACCTAATAGTAGAATTCACAAATCGGTAAAACAATCATGGTACCTTTAACCTAGATAATATCAGTTGATAATTCTAAGATTAGTTGTTAGTAGTCTCCAACATTAGTTGCTAGTATCTCAAGTGAGTTATTAGCATACGATAAGAATTTTCACAGTCAAATAGTTATAAAACAATTACATAATAAAAGGTCAATTATTTAAGGGTTTCAGGGGGATTTATAACTTAGATACTAATTCTTGATATTGATTGTTTTCTAAGTGACTTTTTTCATCTGTGTGTTCAATATTGCTGCCTATTTTATTTTAATTGTTTAAGTTTTAATTTTCTTTATTAAAATTTAAAATCAATCCTTAGGCTAGATAATAGGAGAAAGGTAATTACTAATAATCAATGTCTTCATGGGATCGGCCCATACTTAGTAGTACCAATCACAGCTATGTTATACACTTACGGTAAAATTATATTGGTATAAAAATAACCAATCAAGTTTTTGGTGCCATTACCAGGGATAGTGATATTAGGAATACATGGATGTTATTACTGTTAACCATTATTTTTTGTATTTTCGTATTTAATTTAATCTTATTTTAAATATATTTTATTGTATTTGTGGCTTATTTATTTAATTATCTTTTAAACTTTTCTACTTTGACGGTGTGTTTGTGGTTTATTTTAAAGATTGAGATTTAATGTTATTACCACAATTCACAATGGAAGATGGGAGTTATGATATGTCTTCATAATATGTAACATCACCGTATCGGAAAGAGCTATTTTCTCACGTGTTTTTGGAAGCTCAACAAATTTCCAAGCCGTGTTGCAACATTTGTGGGAGTAATTACTACAATCATGAATTTCAAGCCCCGACGTGTATATGGGAGCAACAAAGCATGTACAACCAACCTCAAGGCTCATCATACGAGAATAAGTATAATTCAAAGTGGAGCAACGCTTATGTATATGGATGGAACGACTATGCTCCAACTAGGTATGTGCAATAGGAATAGCGATACTAAAAGGTATTACAACTAAACTAATGGAATGCCTTGTTGAGAGAGTAGCTAGTCAATGTGAATTAATGAGAGACATTCTTCAATTGCATATGATGAGCATAATACTTCATATTCTCTGAGCTCCCTAACAATTTAGAGTGAAGAAGAGACAATAGTCGATTTCATAAATGACGATGCATTTTAAAAAGGCAAGGAGGTAACAAAGGCTCACATATAGAATATGGTGTATTAGATCGACCAACTGGCAAAGATATTATCTAATGAAATGTAAGGGAGTTTACCTAGTATTTCTGAAACATATCCTAAAGAACATAAAATGACAATCATCCTTAGGAGTGGAAACAAACTTCTAGAAGAAGAAGACGAATAAGAAGAGGTAGTATCTATCCAAGAAGAGGAAGTAGGGGAGTGGCAAGAGATAATTAAAGAAGATAAGCCAAAAGCCTCTGTTTAGGAGAAGAAGAAGAGTGGACAGAGAGATGGTTGAGGAAGTATTGGTGGAGGAATCAAATAAGGAAACTACTGGTGAAGTGTTGGTAGTGCGTTAAGTATGGAGGAGGGTTCCAACTTCCTTGAAGACAAACTGTTCCAATCAACTAATGATTAAGGGAGTTTTGTTATTCCCTTTTTTATTAACAGTTTTTCATAAAAAGGGCATTAATTCATGTGATTGGATTTGTTAATTTTATAAATTATGTCTTTATTATAATCATTCAACAGGTGACTTACTTACAAGCTACAAGACCCTTATGTGTCACTGATCATAGACCTAGGATGAGGGCAAAAGTGTGTGATACATCGAGCTAACGATGTAAAACAAGCAGTAAATGAGAGGCAACCCATGAATTAGGATTGATTTAATTTTAAATTTTATGTTATTTTTATTTTTATTTTTCGTATTTATTTACTTATTTATTTTTGTTATTTTTATTTTCATTTATCCTTTTTATCCCCTTTTTGTCAATACCTTGCAAGGATGTTAGACTATCATATTGGATGGATCATTATTAGAAAATCTTTTGACTCGGGAAAGTACCACTTAACCTTCTTAATTATTCTATATGCTTATATCATACACTTTGAGGACAATGTACAACTTTAAGTATAGGAAGAAGTTACCAATTTTAATGATTTTTAAGCGTATTATAATCTTGGTTATTAAATTTTATGAATCGATATCTTGACTTAATTAAAATATATCCATCAATACTTTACTTCATTGTTGAATATTGATTTGAATTAATATGCAAAATAATGATAGCTATAATAACATTGCTTTTTCTAAGTCATAATTTTAGTAGTCATTCGAATAATCAAATTAAAAAATGCATATTATTTATATACATAAACCCATCTTTTCTTGAGCTTTAGAGCACAAGAGCAAAATTTCAAAAATTTTCTCTTTTTATTCATTCATATATGTTATCATGTGTAATAGAATGATTTTTAGAACTTGCTATTATTATACGTATTGAGATCGTATTTGCTAAATTAGAAGCATTGAAATAATAAAGGCACTTAGATCCAATAACTTGTTTAAGTCTATTTATTTGATAATTACCATACCCATAATTTAATCCTTTAGGATTAACCAAGTTAAACCTTAGCCTTTATCATTAATTATAACCCACATATTAACCTTTATCCTAATTTCTTTGAAACATTTTTATTATTTTGAACCCTAAAAGTTATTTACAGTATTTACTTGTTTGAGACTTGAAATTTTCGAAAGGTCTATTATTTATTTAATTGTGGTACTGAACGTTAGAAAAATTGTTTTGAGTTGATTCAACAAATAAACATGGAAAAAGAAAAGAAGAAAAGTATAAGGTACCAATTAAGTTGCAATAAAAGGACCTCAGTATTTGTAAATAAGTTTCTTGTAATATCTCTCTAGTATTTTTCTTCAATTCGACCCTCATCATTATCCCAACCATACTGTACCTAAGCCCTATTACAACCCATATAAAGACCTTTCTATTTTTGTTTCTAGTTTAATGGGACCTTTAGAGCATATTGTGAAGCGTGGACCATTTAGAAATTTCATTCAAGGTAGTTGTACTATTGCTATGGCTTTTGAACATAAACATGACATTCTTCATATGCTCACAAATCCTCTTTTGTACAATGGGATCAACAACATCAATTTGGTAGAGATAAAGAGTACATGATTATTTGGAAATCATCCACCAGCGACAAGTTTTATAACATGTCATGAAGAAATCCTATCAAGTGTTTGCACTAAGGTGCCTTGGCATAAAATGGTGTGGTATATATGTACCATGTGCTTCTATTACAATATAAAGAACCATTAAAGAGAAACTCCCCACCATTGATGGAATCAACAAATTCTTAATTATTCCTAGTTGTTGTGCTCTGTGTAAAGATGCCTTAGTAAGTATTCTACACTTATTTTTCAAATGCCAATTCACTAATGTTCCCTAGAAATTGATATTTTCTAATGATTGGCATCAAATTGTTCTATGGTGCTCGGACATGGCGAGTAAAAACTGATGCATTTATTTGGTGTTACTATATAGCCTTATCATACTTAGTTCAAGTCATTTAGGATGAAAGGATCAAGCGAATCTTCTACAACACAGTTAAAAAATAAATATAGTTTCACTCCATTACTAATAGCATTAACTATGAGAATTAGAGTAGACTAGTGTTGGATGTTGATTAAGTGTTAATAACAACTTACTGATAGATGCATAATTGACCATATTTATATCTGATATTTGATGTATTTTTCTTGGCATTTTATACTTTTATTATATATTTAGTACTTAATTTGCTCCAAGTGTATATAAGTTATGATTGCTTTCATAGACCAAAAGAAAATGGATTTGGGTGAAATCGTGGCATAAAACAAAATTTTGAAGTAATTAGAAGATACACGGTTGTAAATATGGCTGTGTAAGTCTATCAAAATGTGTAAAGTCATGTTTTTTTAGTATTTTTGGAGATACACGATTTGATATACAGTAATGTATTAGACCATATATGTTCCACAAACCTAGAATTTGCTATAAAAAGATGTGATCGGAGGCAAAATAGAAGGGCATACTTTCGAAGACAATTCCAAATGTGGAGCATGTTCAGAAGGGGCGATTTTGATTTAAAGAAGTGGAAAACACAAAGATATCATCGAAAGATCTATTAGAATATAAGATCAAATCTCCACCTTGTAAGAACGTTCAATAAGAGATAAAGGAAGATTTATAATTATGAACTTTTTGTCTTCTATTCGTTTTTTCTTTCTGTTTATGTAAAATTTCATTTTCCATCATGTGTAACTAAACATCTTTAGTCTAGGTAAGACGAACACTATTTTGTGCTATAACATGGTATGATTATCTTATTTAACGAAATTGTTTTGATTAATATATTGTAATTCAATTATATGTTCTAATAAATTCAAAATATTAGTGCATAATTTGATTTCATAATATAGAGATTGAGAAAAGAAATCTTGTGTATGAATAGATCTACTATAACTGAAAAGAGTTGATTGCAAACCTAGAGATAGGTTGATATAAACCATTCGGATTAGGGTCAAACCTAAAAGTAAAATTCACAAATCGGTAAAACAATCATGGTACCTTTAACCTAGACAATATTAGTTGATAATTTTAAGATTAGTTGTTAGTAGTCTCTAACATTAGTTGTTAGTATCTCAAGTGAGTTATTAGCATACGATAAGAATTTCCATGGTCAAATAGTTATAAAATAATTACATAATAAAAGGTCAATTATTTAAGGGTTTTCGGGGGATTTATAACTTAGATATTAATTCTTGATATTTATTGTTTTCTAAGTGACTTATTTCATCTGTGTGTTCAATATTGGTGCCTACTTTATTTTAATTGTTTAAGTTTTTAATTTTCTTTATTAAAATTTAAAATCAATCCTTAGGCTAGATAATAGGAGAAAGGTAATTACTAATAATTAATGTCTTTATGGGATCGACCCATACTTACTGGTACTAATCACAGCTATGTTATGCACTTGCAGTAAAATTATATTGGTATAAAAATAATCAATCAAGTTTTTGGCGCCATTATCAGGGATAGTGATATTAGGAATACATGGATGTTATTACTCTTAACCATTATTTTTTGTATTTTTTGTATTTTATTTAATCTTATTTTAAATATATTTTATTGTATTTGTGGCATGTTCATTTAATTATCTTTTGAACTTTTCTACTTTGACGGTGTGTTTGTGGTTTATTTTAAGGATTGAGATTTAATGTTATCAACCCAATTCACAATGGAAGATGGGAGTTATGATATGTCTTCATAATATGTAAAATCACCCTATCGGAAACAACTATTTTCTCACGTGTTTTTGGAAGCTCAACAAATTTCCAAGCCGTGTTGCAACATTTGTGGGAGTAATTACTATAATCATGAATTTCAAGCCCCGACGTATAAATGGGAGCAACCAAACATGTATAACCAACCTCAAGGTTCATCATACGAGAATAAGTATAATTCAAAGTGGAGCAACCCTTATGCATATGGATGGAATGACTATGCTCCAACTAAGTATGTACAATAGGAATAGTGATACAAAAGGTATTACAACTAAACTAATGGAATCCCTTGTTGAGAGAGTAGCTAGTCAATGTGAATTTAATAAGAGGCATTCTTCAATTGCATATGATGAGCATAATACTTCATATTCTCTGAGCTCCCTAACAATTTAGAGTGAAGAAGAGACAATAATCGATTTCATAAATGACGATGCATTTTAAGAAGGCAAGGAGGTAACAGAGGCTCGCTTATAGAATATGGTGAATTAGATCAACCAACTGGCAGAGATATTATCTAATGAATTGTAAGGGAGTTTACCTAGTATTTCTGAAACATATCCTAAAGAACATAAAATGACAATCATCCTTAGGAGTGGAAACAAACTTCTAGAAGAAGAAGACGAATAAGAAGAGGCAGTATCTATCCAAGAAGAGGAAGTAGGGGAGTGGTAGGAGATAATTAAAGAAGATAAGCCATAAGCCTTTGTTTAGGAGAAGAAGAATGGTGGACAGAGAGATGGTTGAGGAAGTATTGGTGGAGGAATCAAATAAGGAAACTACTGGTGAAGTGTTGGTGGTGCCTTAAGTATGGAGGAGGGTTCCAACTTCCTCGAAGACAAACTGTTTAAGTCTACTAATGATTCAGGGAGTTTTGTTATTCCCCTTTTTTATTAACAGTTTTTCATTAAAAAAGGCATTAATTCATGTGATTGGATTTGTTAATTTTATAAATTATGTCTTTATTATAATCTTTCAACAGGTGACTTACTTACAGGCTACAAGACCCTTTTGTGAAGAAACGTGTGGAAGCAAGTCACTGATCATAGACTTAGGATGAGGGCAAAAATGCGTGATACATTGAGCTAACGATGTAAAACAAGCGATGAATGAGAGGCAACTCATGAATTAGGATTGATTTTATTTTAAATTTTATGTTATTTTATTTTATTTTTATATTTCGTATTTATTTACTTATTTATTTTTGTTATTTTATTTTCCTTTATCTTTTATCTCCTTTTTGTCAATATCTTGCAAGGATGTTAGAATATCATATTGGATGGATCATAATTAGAAAATTTTTGACTCGGAAAATACCACTTAACCTTCTTAATTATTCTATATGCTTATACCATGTACTTTAAGGACAATGTACAACTTTAAGTATAAGGAAGGAGTTACCAATTTTAATGATTTTTAAGCGTATTATAATCTTGGTTATTAAATTTTATGAATCGATATCTTGACTTAATTAAAATATATCCATCAATACTTTACTTCATTGTTGAATATTGATTTGAATTAATATGCAAAATGATGATAGCTATAATAAAATTGCTTTTCTAAGTCATAATTTTTAGTAGTCATTCAAATAATCAAATTCAATAAAATTGCATATTATTTATATACATAAACCCATCTCTTTCTTGAACTTTAGAGCATAAGAGCAAAATTTTCAAATTTTTCTCTTTTACTCATTCATATATGTTATCATGTGTAATAGAATGATTTTAGAACTTCTATTATTATATGTATTAAGATCGTATTTGCTAAATTAGAAGCATTGAAATAATAAAGGCACTTAGATCCAATAACTTGTTTAAGTTTATTTATTTGATAATTACCATATCCATAATTTTATCCTTTAGGATTAACCAAGTTAAACCTTAGCCTTTATCATTAATTATAACCCACATATTAACCTTTATCCTAATTTCTTTGAAACATTTTTATTATTTTGAACCCTGAAAGTTATTTATAGCATTTACTTGTTTGAGACTTGAAATTCTTGAAAGGTCCATTATTTCTTTAATTGTGGTATTGAACGTTAGAAAAATTGTTTTGAGTTGATTCAACAAATAAGCATGGAAAAGAAAAGAAGAAAAGTATAAGGTACCAATGAAGTTGCAATAAAAGGACCTCCGTATTTGTAAATAAGTTTCTTGTAATTTCTCTCTAGTAAATTTCCTTCAACTCGACCCTCTTCATTATCCCAACCATATCGTACCTAAGCCCCATTACAACCCATATAAAGACCTTTCTATTTTTTTTTCTAGTTTATACATAAGTGGTGGAGATGTGATAAAATTGCAAGCATATAGTAAGGGTTCTACTATGCACTGGTTGAGAGTTTGATACTTTTCACCTTAAACATTTAAGTGCATTGAGTGAAACTTGGTGAGGGTGTAAAGGTTTATGCTTCTGATTTCAATGTGATTATTTAAGTGATTACTATTAATATGTATTTTGGAAGTTAATTATAGGATAGTTTGATTATAATTGTATATTAATTTGATTCAATATGACATGATGATTCAAAGTATGAATAGACAAGTTAAGATTAATGATGGATTGACATGGTAAAATTGATAATTTTGATTATAGTTTACTCGAGGACAAGTAAAAGCTTAAGTGTGGGGGGTGTTTGATATATTCATAATTGATCATAATTATACGTCATATTTGAT
The DNA here is from genome assembly GCA_029891385.1 of Erythroxylum novogranatense. Classification (NCBI taxonomy): domain Eukaryota; kingdom Viridiplantae; phylum Streptophyta; class Magnoliopsida; order Malpighiales; family Erythroxylaceae; genus Erythroxylum; species Erythroxylum novogranatense. The sequence continues at coordinate 85,797,085 of CM057229.1, forward strand.
GTATTTTTGCTTAATAGTTTATACTTTTATTGTATATCTAGTACATAATTTGCTCCAAGTACACTTATAAGCTATAATTGCCTTCATGAGTCAAAAGGAGAAGAATTCGGGTAAAATCATAACATAAAATGAATATGGCAGTGTAAGTCTCTCAAAACGTGTAAAGTCACGATTTTAAATATTTTTGGAGATGCATGGTTTGATACACGACCAATATGGAGATGACTATGATTCTGGTCTCTCCAAAAAGAGTTAGTTCTTTGGGGATTTCTAATTTCACATATTACTTTACCAAAGTGGCTTTTAACCATATTGTTTCAAACTGAACTTTAGATAATCTCCTTTACTTTAGGATAATTAGTTATAAGAATAGTACGTATGCTCTTGGTCAAAGAATGATTACAAGAATATATAATATACGGACTTAAAAAAGGAAAAGAAGTATCACGGATACAACTCTCCTTAGGAAGATTTGTTATTTCTATTGAAATTTCTATTCTATTCCATTGGATAGGGTTCATTTAACATTGGAAGGAAGATTAGCTACATAAAGGGTTGAGGAAAGATGAACAGAATCCATAGGTTATTCACTCATGATATAAGTAAAAGTCTCCTCAATTCATTAAGAAGAATATAGTCATTGTGTTTCCTAATAATTTTTACTTTTATCATGCATTTTTGTATTTTAGTTTACATTATTGTACTATGTAGAGTTGTTATTTAAAAGTTGTTTGTTTTGTTATCCCTTGCCTAGCTTGTAAAAGTAAGACTTCTCTTCCTTTGTAATCACGCTTCATTCACAACAACAATAATATGAAGTGTGTTATTTTAACTTGTGGCTTTCTTCCAAATTCTCTGTTTCTTGAAAGCTTGAATGTTAAATGATATAATTTCAATTATACAGCCAAATAAATATGCTCAACAGTTGACCCTTTTATGAGAATCTTGTATATCATAAAGTTTTAGATTATAGATCCTAATTAAGGTCTAAGTTATTCGGAGAAGGATTAGTCATTTTATATCCCTAAATACAGCATTTGTGAGAGTTGATGCCCATAGAGAAAAGGATTTGTATCTCGACTAGCATTACTAGAATCTAAGCTACAATCCAGCTTTGCCTACTTGGTACAATTGAATTATGTGGAAAACAAAATTAAAAAAGACAATTCTTTAAATTCTTCCAAGGAAATAGAACTCTCAACCTAAATAATAATCTCTCATAAAAGCTTTCCCACAAAATTATCACCTCAAAACTTTAGATCCTCAAAAGTGAAATTAAATAATAACTTTGATTGAATTTGCAACCGACAAAATACTGAAAATAAATTTCAGACAACAGAAAATTGGAGTCATTCTTACCTATTTAATATTGTTGCACATCCAAATATGTTATTTTCTAACATTTAAAAAAGCAGATACTGGGCAAAACATGCCTTATCAGCATCACTTGATCGGATTTTGCAGTTTTTCCTTCTGCAGTACTTCGATGTGACATGAGCGTGCAAGGGGTTCTCAAGAATCATTTTTCCTTTTCTTTTATAAGGGCTAATAAAATCATTTATTTAGGCTTTTTGACCCCATATTGTAGGGTAGATCTTGAAAGATATGAAAGACCTCCCTCCAAGCCGTACATACGACTTTCATCGAATACGGCTTTCCACAAGCAACTGCGACGGAGAGAAACTACGATTATCAGTTCAGAGTTGCTCCCTCAAAAATCCTCTTTCTTGCGTTTGTTGACTGCAAAAAGAACATAATTAACCTCCAACTGAAAACTAAGAAGCTTATGGGGTGGAAACACTCTGAATAGAATAGAACCTGTGTCTGCCAATTTGTCAATGCAATTATCCCAGAAAGTACTATTAACTGCACCGTAGATCCTACGAGCACTCCAATCCAAAGGCCTTTTACTCCAAGTTGTAGAACAAATGCTAGTACAACAGACAGTGGAAGTCCAACAAGATAGTATGCCCCTACGTTGATGAAGGCCCCAATATGTTGCCATCCGCATCCACGGACAATTCCTGTTTCCATAGGATCAACTCTTTCACTGGATGCATACATAGCTGTATCTCAGTGCTAATCGCAGTAGTAAGATAACAAACTAACCAGCTAGGACAGCAAGCAAGCTATCCACTACAATAGAGTAAGAAAGCAATGGAGCCAACTGGGATACATATGACACAACTCCCTTGTCATTGCTGTATGCATATCCAAACACATTACGGCACAGGAAGAGAACTATGCTCACAATGGCTGCCTCTGTAAGTGAAACAACCAGAACGACTATAACAACTGTTTTAGCGGACCATGGATTTCCAGCTCCTAAGTCATTTGAAACTCGAGCACTGCAAAATTGTTGTAATTATCTCGGAGGTAAATAGAGTGACAGAGCTTGTGTTCAACCCTTACCTTGCAGCAGCACCAATCCCATTTTGTATCATGTAGTGTACCGATGTAGTTGAAAGGCTGAATACGGACTTTAAAACAATCAGAAGCATTTCTATCCAATATTCCAAGTATCAAGTAAAGAAAGATACCAAATAGACAGAACGGATGTTTGAAGCTCTGAATCAGGCAGGAGGCCAGAGAGAAATATTAGAATCTCAAAAGTCCACCACTCGAGGCTCCGATAATTTGCATGAAAGAAATGAATTTGAAATGTGAGATACATTGAGTATGAAGAGCTAACATCATTAAACAAAATCTGAAGTTATTAATTAAAAACATCATTAAAGTAAAATGTACCAAATCATTACGGCAGAAGGGATAGCAAAGCGGAAGAACTCCTTGACGCTTGAGACACAATTGCCCCAGCATGGGCTGCGAGTTTTTTCACATGATGAAGAGTATCTCATGTATAAAGCAAGTAATATAACTATTAACCAATCTGAGACATCGTTGGCAAATGCTGCTCCCTTGACTCCCAGCTCCCACTTATAAATTAAAGTCCAAGAAATAGGCATGTGGAAACAAATGGCAACCAAAGTTATTGAGAGCATTGGGAGAATCAGACCCTGAATTAGAAAATAGCGAACTAGAGGATGCAGTATAGCAGCACAATATAAAACAGGTAGCATACAAATTGCGTATTCTCGTGCGACAATTGCGATGTGAAGGTCTTGATCAAATAGTATCAACAGCTTGTCAATGAAGATCCACAAGATAGATATCATGAAACATATTGGAAAGAGTGATATTATAGCAGAATAGATGTATCCTCCAACATTTTGATATTGCTCTGCTCCATAAGCTTGCCCACAAAGAGTTTCGAGAGCTCCAGCCAGTCCATACTGCAAGATGCAATGTTGTGTGTCAAATTATGATAGCACAGACAAGGAGATAAACTTATTACTTCAATCAAGACCTTTCAAATTTAACATGTACAGTTGCGAGCAAGTTATGGGAAAGAAATACACTGGTTGGTTGATGGGACCTCTGTCAATTAAAGTGAAAGTTCTGAATAATTTCAGGAGAGATTATTCATAACTTGGCATCTCTAAATACAAAGGGTAATAAACAATCATCCACAAAAGAACAGTAAACTGAAAGTAAAAGAAAGGGAAACTTTACCAGGAGGCTGATGCCGGTGACATTGCAGAAAGAGGAAGCTACTGCAACGCCAGAGAGAGCACGTTGACCCAGGTGACCAACCATCATAAGAGATATAACCTGTAAAAGATACATTGATACGGACACAGCCACCATAGGAACGGCCATGGCGCCGGTTTTCTTGAGCTCCGCCAAAAAGGCATCTTTTGTGAGTACCCATGGCCTCTCTTCTGTCTCAGACAACAGTCCTTGACGCTCCATGTTCCCTTCACTTGCTGTGCTTTTTACTTGAACAGGAACATAAATCGCCAAGAAAGTTGCTATCTTCGTCTGACGTATAGTACACCTTCGTAAATATTTACTTGCTATAAGCCTATAACATTATACGTGTCCAATCCTTGCTTTCTAAAGAAAATGCATTAATGTAGTAATTTTTATCTAATTATGTAAATATATTCGGTGAATAAGTTTTTTTATTTTACCTAATTTATCTAATTATTCATTTTACTGCATGACGTCCAATAGAACACGATCTCATAGTGTTATTATATCTATTGAAATTATGATTATCATCTTGTGTAACTTATATGAATCTAATATTTATAATACTTGTATATTTCAATTCCTAAAATGCTCATATACAAGCAAACAAATATTCATTAAGCTATTAGACCAAGCAATTTAAAGTTATAAGTGTTCTTCTTTTAAGTGGAATTTATATTTTCAGAGAATAAATAATTAATTGTTATCTATTATTTTTCATTATCTAAATGTAGCATTTAAACTTTAAAATTAGATTACCATCTTGAAAATGTTTAGATGATAATAAAATTTTAATTAGAAAAGATAAATGACTATCCATTCGTTAATCAGGGCTAATTCTGGGCAAGGGCAAAATGGTACTTGCTCATAGCTTACTCTTAACTTATCTCTTATATTGCCTAATTTTGTTATTTATGGGACTCCATTATTGACACTCATAAAGAATAAAAAGCGATAAGATATATGTTTTTTATTTTACCTAGAGTCTATAAAAATTAAGAACGACCTGTCAATAATCTACATATTTATCATGATAGTTATAAATTAAAATATTTTTACATATTTTAAAAATTATTTATTGATATGTTAGGAGATTTTAATCCATATTGAATGTAATCTTTTTTTGATAGACATTCATTGTAAACTTATTGTTTTATTCAGTTTGTCAAGTGTCAATACTCAACACCTGATTTCTCCTTGTAACGGTGACAGCGGTACTGAAATTAGAGCGCTCTCCTAACGAAAAAATAAAAAGTCAACCAGCGTTTTAGGTATACTTGCAATATGTTATGAACATAAAGTGAATCGGAAAGTTTATCTATTTTAATATTGGAAAGTTTATATTTTATCATTTGATGTTAAGGGTGGAACCCATGATTATTTTAATCTTGATAACCAATAAATTATGAATCATTGACCCATATCCCTAATTGTTAACATGAAATGGAAGTAACAACACTACCTCATCCGCCTTCATAACCTCCTTCGAATCCACCTTTCATTCCTCATGAATGTCTTCATAATTTGATTGTGCAAGTTTGCCAGTAACAATCAAGAAAATATATCAATAACTAATGACCATAAATGTTCCAATCTCGGTCTGCACCCACCAAAACCTATGAGGTCAAGTAGTAATCAACTTATGATACCCAACATACTATGTTAAAATCAGGTGAAGTATACCACAACAGATCCCAAGTCGTGAAAGCTTTGCCAATCATGACAATCCTATAGAAATGCCTACAAAAGGAAAAGATGCATGGGTTCAGATCTTCTGTCCCACTAAACCTGGCCCTGTTATGTCCCACAATAAAACGTCGACGTTTTCGTTTTATTTAAACCAGCGTCTGCGCGGCTTCTCGCCTAAGCCATTTTACTTCCCGCTTTATTTCTTCCATCAACTACTCACGTACGGTTTGCAATTATTTCCCAACAAGAGAAAAATCTCTAAAGCCTCGACTTTCATCCTTTTCAAACGCATTACTTGACATGGGTCTGTCAAGATCCATCGCCGTCGTGCTGGCCTTGATGGCCTTGTTCTCTGTCTCGACGGCGTTGGACATGTCCATTATTAACTATGATTTGGGAGAGAAGGAGAAGAGGTTTGAGATTTTTAAGGATAATCTTAGATTCATCGACGAGCATAACTCTGTCGAGTGGAGTTACAGGGTCGGTCTTAACCGTTTTGCCGATCTGACCAACGAGGAGTATCGCGCTAGGTACTTGGGTACGAGGATGGAGATGAGAAACAGAACGTTGGGGTCCAGAGGACCGAGTATGAGGTACTTGCACGCGGTCGGCGATGAGCTGCCGGCAGAAGTCGATTGGAGAGCCAAAGGGGCTGTTGTCCCTGTCAAAGACCAAGGGCAGTGTGGTAAGTCTTTCCTTGTCTGGATTCTCCAAGTGTTTAGGTATGGGTGCGACCAAAGAACATGTTTTTAACAAGGGAGTGTCGTCCTTTTTTATTTGGCAATTATAGATCGATAACTACTCTTTTTATTTGGAAACTTTGTGTAAAAATTCTTGATTCTTAATAACGTGTATGATATATTTGTTCTGTTACAAGCAATTGTGGATCTTACATGAGAGTAAAGACATTGCTGAATTTGAGTTATGAACCGTGATGTTCAACTGATTTTACTTGCTGGCTTATACTAGTTATTGGCTTATACTAATTTTTGGTTGTGATGCTTAACACCGATTCTACTTATGAGCTTTGTGTAATGATTAATTCTTCAAGGAAAGTTTCAATCTTTCTTTAACGAAATTGTTTAATACCTACTGTACTTAATTGTTTAAATGAACTTTCAATTGGTTGCGTTTGATGCTCAGTCAAGTTCAATTGATTGGTTTACGGTGTAATCCCTCATATTCCATACCTGCACTAGTTGTGATTGTATTTCATAAATCATGTTCTTTCTTTTTTCCTCTTGTTGTTTCTGTATTTGTGCTATTCTTATTTGTTTCTTCGTTATCAAGGGAGTTGTTGGGCGTTCTCAACTGTTGGTGCAGTGGAAGGGATAAACCAAATAGTGACTGGCGACTTAATCTCCCTGTCTGAGCAAGAGCTTGTGGATTGCGATAAATCCTACAATCAGGGATGCAATGGAGGACTCATGGACTATGGCTTTCAGTTTATAATCAACAATGGTGGTATTGATACAGAAAAAGACTATCCATACAAGGCTACTGATAACTTGTGTGATCCGAACAGGGTATCTTTCAAACCTTTAACACCATATCAGAGGATTAAAGCTGAGAATCATGATATTTTCTATCGGAGTTTTCATGTTTAAATTGATCATTACTTTTTCTACAAAAAATGCTCGAGTTGTTACCATTGATGGATATCAAGATGTTCCTGAAAATGATGAGAAATCGTTGCAAAAGGCTATGAGAATCGTTTCGTAAAAGAGCAAGATTTTCATCATAATGTGCATCTTGTGCTTCTCTGATGTGGGTAATGAATGCCATTATGAATCTGATGTAATTAATGGTTGAAAAACTCAAGGTTGATAATATACGTTTCATTAAAAGCTTTAAGTTGGTTGGAAATGGAGTGGTTTTACACTTTTGCAAATGCTTGTTGTTTGTATGTAGTTAAAAATGAATGACAACTATTTGTCCTGTATTAATTCGTTGGTAGATTGCAAGATTTTTAGTGCTTTGTTGTTATTAACTCAACTGGCTGAATTGTGGTCTTAAGGAAAGCTCAATACTAAGTATATCCGCTGTATTAATTTGTTGTGAAATGCTACATCGTTAGCTTGTTATTGCTTTCAGCTCAACTGGGTGAGGTATGGTTTTCTATGTCATTTGCAGAGTTTTGAAACCTTGAAGCAACGAGATGTGGCAGTGGTGGTGGATCCTATTCAGAGTGTTAAAGGGAAGGTGGTGATTGATGCCTTTTGTTTGATTAACTACAAATGATGATGCTTGAACAGGAACCACGACAAACAACTTCAAACCTTGGACATTTGAATAAACCTTGGACATTTGATCCCCACCTCCTAATTTTCTATGTCCGTTCTCCCTTGGAACTGAAGAGTTAACATTCAAATGACCGGATTCTCTTACCGTCAACCACTGATATTTGTCATGCAAATTGATTGTATAAACGTGCAATCTTAATGCATATAATAGGATCATGGATTCTTGACTTTCCAACCTGTTTATATAATTGTCAAATTTTATCTGTTCTATAAGTTCGATGTGTATATACTTCTGTTCAAATTTTATCTGTTCAATTGTCAACAAGTTTCTTGACTATATTAACTTGGGTATTCAAATATAAGGGTGTTAATTTCTTCTTAACCATGATATGAAACAGGTACTGCATCCTATTGTTGGTTCAATTAATATAAATAAGAAATTTTGGGATGTGTATTGTTTATTATCTTGTCGCAGTCTCATATCTTCTTACTGAATTGCAATGTGTGTTTTCCTCTGTTTCTTCGATAGTCACATTCTCCTTACTCGCATTGTAGGTTGTTTTTGTTCTTTTGTGCTATCGGTTAACTAAAATGCATGCAACTTGCTCTGAGGAGATATATATGGCCTTCAATGAATCAAATAACTATTTACTTATGTACTTAGTCTATGGTGATTAATCGTATGGTTGTTTTGGTCTACAGTTTTACTTAGTGGAGATAAGCATTCGAGATCAATCTTGCTATCATTTGATGGAGAGCCTTTAAATTGTGTGGTTTAACCTGTGACTTCAAAACTTAGCTGCTTGCTGATGTGACGATTCGCTGCTGCTGAAATCAGTTTGCAACCTAGGTACAATTGTTGAAGTTTGTTAGACAAATGGAACTCGTCTGGGGATGGTCTAGATCAGTACATATCTCCCTATTATAGAGTCATCTGAACCTTATTGGCGGTTTTGTGAGTCACGGATCAATTTTCATGTTGTTTTTTTTAAATCAATAAAACCTCATGAATTTGTCATGCAATTTAAATTCGACCTCTCAAAGACTTTCTACTTGATTATAGGTGATGGCAATGCTAAAGTGTTAGGTGGGGGAAGTTTGGACATCCTTTTGAGTCATCATGGTGTTGTATTTATGAGAAACTATGAGTTTAACCAAGTAGTTGCCACTGCTCCATCACCAGTTCATGATCTATTTTCTATTGAATCAGAAGGCCCAAGCTCATTGACAAGTGAATACTCTTCTTGTCTATCCCTTTCCTAGGAAGAAAATATTTCGGTTCTTGTAGAAATATGTCGTCATCCACTGTTCAACCTCAAAAGTATCATTTAAAATCAGGACCAGATAGCTCAGTTTATCCTGTATCATATATTCAACATTCTAAGAGCACATTTCAGCGGTCTTCTGTGTTCTGCACTAGTTTGCACTTGTCACCTTCTTCAAGCTCTGAAACTAGTCGACAGCTTGGAATTTTACCTTATCTTCCACATCCTTCACATGGCCATTCTGCTTCTGTTGTTGATTCAACAAGCCCTCCGCCGCCGTTCAATGGTGATGTTAGCAACTCATATATTGAAGAGCAATCTGATGCTGTCATGAAGGATTTTCTTAATTTGACTGGAGACCTCTCTGATGGAAGCTTTGATGGGATGAATTGCCAAAATGACCAAAATGACCAAGCTTAATATAAGTAATTCTAGCTGGCATATATTGTATGCTATTAAGATTTTCTATGAAACATTTGTAAGGTTTAATGATGACATTTAAAAGTTACTAGGAGGTGAACAAATCTGCCTCTTTTTTTTTTTAATTTAGTTCCTGTCGAACTTAGAAGTAGGTTGGTGCAAGTTCACGTGAAGATCACTGGAGACTTGGTTTTAAGTTCTTCCTAATCTAGTTAGGATTATGTGATGGTTTTGGGTGGGCAAAGTGTGAATGACCTTGAGGCTTCTATTTCATGTTTGGTGGAGATGACGTTATATGTCCCACTGGTTGTGATATTGCTATAAAATGTTACATTTGAGAAAAAAATTTATCAGGTTAAATGTTCCCATCGTATGCATCTCCTTTCACCATCAATTTATATTCCAATCATTCTCCTTGTTCTAGTAAGTAGTAAGTTTTAACCCATGAAAGTTCATACTTTTTGGTGACTTTTGCTATAAAATATTCACGCCTGTAATGCTTGAATCAAGTTTATCAACAACTTGAGACATTTTCAATGCAGATTTTAATATCATAAGCAGTTACATCTTCTACAAGTAATGATCCGGAAAGAAACATGATCAACTGAAACATAATGAACCTTAAAAATAACTAGTTGAGGACAAAAATTCCAGAACTATTTATTAAAGCCACTAAGAAACAGAAAATTATCATTAAAATTTTATGTACGTACTAACTATTAATTACATAGCATCGTCATATTGACTTTTTGCTTCCAAATTTCATGTACCATAAATCTTCATTCCTATTGCCTTATAGAGTCTCGTTGGGAGTTTAGGGTTTGTGTGTCATTGCCTTCAGTCAACTAGGCAAAATGTTGCATTACCAGTGTGCACTGTATAGTCATCGATTTTGCCAATGATCACACAACCAAGGGCCTTAGCCACGACAATATGCTGTAGCGAGCAATAGAGGCTATGTTAATGAGTAATCTCTTAAAGTTTTGCCCTGTAGTTGCTGCTGTGAGTTTAAGGCTTCAAGATAGACCATGTTGATCATTGAAGTGTATCAGAATGGAGATTGGCGTAACGGGCTTCATGATTTGTGAGAGGTTGAGAACCACTTGTACAGCCAGGCAGAATGGAACTTGTGCTTGCAAGTCGTGCAGGCAAGACGAGGAAGGCTATGGTTTGAAGTATGGATGATAGTGTAACATATGGGGCATTCCTCAACACCTTCAAATTCCTCATCAAAATTGCTCTTCCATATTCGCAGCCAAAGCCCCATTCTACATATGAGAAGAAGATCACTTCTAAAAATCTTCAAACAGACATTCTCAATTCATATCATGCTACAATGATGTTAGGAAACCTACAATAATGTGTTAGTTTATCCTCATTTTCTTTTCCAGTTATCCTCATTTTCTTTTCCGCTTCAACATCCTACTTCTCATTCCACGAATGCTTTGCAATGTAATCATTTTTCGTCAACCTTCCACATTCACAAGACAAGCTAGAAGCTCATAATCCAGGACCAGTACCACCTTAACTAGGATAACAATCACTGTAAAAATATAACACAAAACAGTGGCATATGTAGCAAATACCTGATTGCGGACAAACATCATCATTGACATCAGCCATTTCCTTCGCTTTACCTCACTGATGCCTAGGCTTCTCATACATTCAACATCCATAAGACACAGGAAGACGAATAACCAGATCCACTCCAGCATTTTGGATATGGCACAGAATAGGCACAGAATACCTTATCGGAAACCCGCCTCGCCAACAGATTGGTAATGTTTCGTCATAGCTGTGCAAATCATATCATTTTCTAATTGTTTCAAAAGTTTCTAAATTGGCTCTTATTAATAACACCTACTAATAGCTACAGCAGCAGCAAGGTGGAAACCGAAAGTTAATATTGGATATACTGCAAGACGAATCAAATTAATAAAGGACAGGTTTTAAAACATTCTGTGTAAGACGTATCAAATTTAACAAATGACGGGCTTTAAAACATCTATGTATCTGTCAGGCGTGTATATTTACAACAATGGAATACAACTACAAGCCAAAGCCTGGAGTCTAAAAGATGAAAAAGAAAGACCTTAAGAAATACTCACATGGAGTTCTTGTCAAGCATGGGAACCCAGGCCATACCCCCCTTGGGTATAAACTCATCACCAAAAAACATGTACCCACCACCATTGATATCAGTGGAAAGGCAATGACCTATCACATTTTTGACCATCCCTTGGCTTGCCAACTGAGAAGGTAAACTAACTTTAGTTCTGCTTAGTCCAAGAATGCCATCTGTCTTGGCCAAAGTGTTTAAGAGTGGGCCTTGCTGATCATATGCACACCTTTTAGACAAATACATGTATATCAGCATTTTGTTAATAGAAAAGTTTAACAGAACCAATTCAATATTGGTTGTTTCCCCTAAATGCTGGGGAAGGAGGAAAAAAAGGGGGAGGATGCACGGTTCGGGAGGACGGTGGGACTAATAACTTACCCAAAAACTGCTTTGAACTTAGTCAATGATCCATTTGTGGACATCAGATGCTGCTCATCTCTTGCAAGAACACCCATGGAGGAGCTATGATCTGCATATTCAATCTCATAGTCGCATTGTTGGCATGTTTCACAATCACCTGCTTTATGATTTCTTTGAACTTCTGTGCAAAATGAGTCCTTAGGAGGAACGATATTCCCTCTTTTTGGCTTGTACAAGGCATTTGCTCCCTACATCAACTTTAATCATCAGAGTTGATATACTACGAAAAGTTCTACAAACCATTGAATATAACCATCAACTGTAAATTATCTTAATTTTGGCATGTATGTGGGTATTCAATAAGCAGTCACACTATAGCATTTTTTCCTAATACATTCATCAAATAGACAATATTTTTTTAAAAGGTAAATAAAATTGTATTAGAGCCCTTCAAGGGAAATCAAGAATACAAAATCTTCAGCAAGAAGCAACCAATTCAAACAACAACTTCAAGGGAAATCCACAAAATTGATCTACTAGACACTTCAAATAAGTTACCTCAAATTGCATATCATAAGAACAGATGAGATGCTCTTAAAGCTAGATCTAATTCCATTTTCTAGCTAAACTTGAGCTCAGTCCATCAATTCTCTTGCAATCACAGTTTCCCTTAACTTGCTCTAAAATAATTTGATAACCACTGAATGAAAGACATTATCCACTTGAGGCAAGATACCAGAGGCACTTCTAGCAACTTCAACTTGCGGTTTCTATTGAACCAAATAAGGGAAGCAATCAGGAGAAGAGCCAGCCCTAGAGATTTAGGCAAAAGCAAAATGACAGAGAGAGAGGGAGCTCAGGAGCTAGGATGAAGGTTGTAAAGTGGGGAAGTCAGTAAGCTCAGGAGCTAGGATCTGAGTTTGGAACTTGGAACCTTGGATTGGGGTCCAGGGAGAGCACTATGAATTTCCCTGTGAGCTCTAGTGGATGAAGGAGAACCTACGGCCTCGATGGGCAATTGGAGCTTCAGACATGGTGGTTCAGTCAAAACATAAGCAAGGGACAGGTGGGAGAAATCCCGCCTATTACCGTTTTAAAACTAAAAATCAAAATAAATTTGACTAAAATTTATAAGGGGTCAGATGGAGCTTAGAAAGAAGTTAGGAGTTTCTTTCTATCTATATCTATATCATAGGCTGAAAATTATATAACAAATAGACAATAATAATAGCACATCAATTATCTTTGATTTGATTTAGCTTTTCTATACTAGTTTGAAGCATTAAGCTGTTGCTGATGTTTACACCCTCATAACTAAAAAGGAATTCTGCATCATGTACATACATGAAAAAGGCATTCATGAAGACACATACAACCAAATATCCTGTAAGTGAATGCCTGCTTGAATATCTCATTTTAAGCACCAGTTATAGAGTAGTATGGTTAAAGATAATAATACCTTGGCACAGCTAGCGTAAGGAGCATCACACTGGATCCACGTCAAATCACTCCTAGTGTCAATATCAAGATAATAAGGTCTGCGAGGATTCCCAACCAGCAAATAGGTAAAATACAATCTACATGACACATAATTTCGGTCAGAATTAATAGCAAAGGCAAAGGCACACTGATTCACGACCTAAGTGCTCTAGAATCAGCCACTTTAAACCAAACATGGAGAATAATGGGGGAAATTGAAACGAAAATGGTACATCTACAGCAGTAAAGCTGAAACCTGCTAATGTTCATTAGGCTGTGTATGCTAGGAAAATTCGTAAGAAAGGAATTGCCAGAGCTGAACCCCTGAAATGGAGCTTTGGCGGAGACTATGAAGGTCTTAAAGCCCAAGAGCTCATGGCGATTGGAGAACATTTCTCCCACCAATAGCATATGATTACTGCCAATTATGTGTTCCTAATTGAAAACTAAAAAATCTTCCCCTTCTGCAAGTTAGCACACATTTGTTAAAAGATTTTCAATACTATGATCGACATCTCAATTTTTCACCCCCACTTGCAAGATTTACAGTCATTGTTCTCATCATAGTAAAGCTTTCATTAGAGCATAATCACAATTTTAACACTTTCTGACAACCCATAGCATCAGTCACTAGTTGGAAATCATACCAAGATGCAGCTCAGCCTCATTTAACTGAAAATTTGGACATAATTAACAGAAACAGAAATCCACCGAGCAAAAAGATAATGTAGGAGTAGAACCAAACAAAAAAAGAGTCAAAGATTAAAAAGCCGTTACCTCCATTCACCTTCTTCGTAAGGAGAGTAATCGATATCCTCTTTTCTAACGCAATTAAACATCAAAGCTGCAATGGTCGCAAAGATACCTGCGATAACAAACACATAAATCCAATCCCCAAACAGTTAAACACATGATACTTTTTATACGCACACAACACGAGAGAAAAAGAGACGACACCTGGAAGGTAGTGAACGAAGGAGATTTTGACGGAGCTGCAAACGACGACGTCGACCCACAACCACCATCCGACGTCGAAAACGACTCCGGCAAGTCCTGGACCGAGGGCCCCCAAAGCTCCAATAAATCCATCGTTCACAAACTCTTTGTCGTCTCGATTGCTTGAACCGGCGGGTTTCGAGGGAAGCTGATCGGTGATGGTTACAATCGGGCAAAAGTGAGAGAAAGGAGCTATGTTGTGTAAAACGATGCCATAAACCACGGGAGCAGATCGTCAGCTCCGTTTTCTTTGTAACCCAAGTAAAAACATACCGTACGTTCACAGAGCAAGACGGGCAAAAAAGTCAAGAAGATGAGGCATGGCTCGGCTCAGCTTGGGTGAAAAAAAGTAGCAGCAGACGTTGGTTAAAATGACAGAAAACGTCGACGTTTTTTAGTGGGACAGAGTAGGTTCAGGTTTAGTGGGACAGAAGATCTGCATACCTTTAAAGAAGTTTAAGAAAGGGCTAGAAGGTACATCAACCTAAAGGAAGTTGAGTTGTCCCTAGAACATGCTAATAGTCCTCCAATACATAGGCAACGCCTTAGGCGTGTAGAGTAGAACTAATTGAACAATAAAAAGAAACAACTTGGTAGGCTTGCTGTTAAAAGTGGGATTGTAAAATGTCCAAAGAAGGAAGGGAAGTTTGGAGGAAGTGTAGAAGTAAAACTGCTTGCACTAAACGCATCTATAAATGAAAATTTAAACTTCATTAGAGAGTTAGTAGCAAACCCTCATCAGCCAATAACACTAGAAAGTGATAAAAACGCTACTACATATTTTGTTAGGATTATGATTATGAAACAAAGATTGCAAAAACCTTAGATGAACAATTTGTGAACTCTTAAAGAAAAGACATTTAAAGAAATTTATTAGAAGGAATGAAGATGTCCATTTAGAGAGACATTAGTCTCAAGCCCTAGACCAAGTAGTACTTTGGTCTAAATCAAGGACTTTAGACCAAAGGATAGGAAAGAAGGCCCACTAGAGTCATTAACATTAATGTTAATGAAGATGGTAATTTTAGTAAATCTTAGCTAAATATGTAACATCCCGTTACTGTTAGCAAGGACATTATGGTAATATTGGGTCAGACTGATAGGTTTCGTTGCATTCATTGATCGAGCATATTACTGGCCTCTAATTATAGAGGAACAGGTTTATTGCATATGCACTTATTCATAGGTACATGCATTCATATTTTTCCGGCATTTTAATTGTGAGTATGAATTGATTGGATTGTGAACTAGAAACTGTCTGGATTATGATTGATTGAGAAATTAGGAGTAAGTGGGCTTGAATGACTGATTTAGTATAGTTTAAGAGTGATTGGTTATTGATATCGCTTATAGGAAATTTTGGGAAATTCGGAGAGAATGCCCGCACTGTAAATTTTCGAGTGATGAATCGATCAATCAGATAAGTAATCTTGAAAGAATTGTCTAATGGCAATGGAAAAATTAGAGTTATCTTGTTAGAAATAAAATGTTGAGCCATTGAAATTTAGAGATGAAATTTGAATCGATTTGGAGACTTATGTCTATAAATAGCTTAGGTTTGAAATTGAGGATTTTATCCTAAGGCAAAATCGTTTCTTCTCTTCCTCCTCCCACGGTGATCTTCGATTTCCTCCCATCGGTGAGGATTCTTCGATCTTTCCTTATAGCTTCTTCTTATTGTGTAAGGCTAACTTGTTTATTGTGATTGATGAAGGTTGAGAAGCTTTGAGAGTGGTTAATCGTTGATATTGAAGGTTTTAGGGTTTACGGAGATTTGAGGGATTTGTGGAATTTGATCTTTGGTTGGTAAGTATTTATGACTTTAATGTTGTTATTAATGGTTTCTGATACATTTATGGCATTTATTGTGTTTGAATGGGTAGTTGAGAGTGTTAATGGAGGTTTTAGAGTGAGAAATGGACGAAAAACGATCGGAGAAGACGGTGGCGCGACCCGCACGTCGCGACGTCTGGCGCAGCCTCGCCACGATGAGTAAATTAAGTGCTCGCCGCGACAAGCGCAGCGAGACGCCGCGACGAGCCGTGAAGAGGATGCACGCTGCATGAAGCGCCCTTCACGCCTGCATGAAGCGACCTTCTTCAGACGCCATGGGAGGTCAGAGGTCGCGCGAAGAACAGTTTTCTGATGGATTGATTTTTAGTTTATTGGGCATAACTTATGGCATAGATCTTCGATTGAGGTGATTCTCGATTCATTATGAACTAGGGAAAGAGGTCTACAATTGAGGATAATTATGAAAGTTAGAATTTAATTTAAATGGTATTGATTCATAGAGAATAAGGTCAATTATGGTTCACAGTGTGACCTAAGTATTGAATTGAGACAATTGGAATTTTAATTGGGATTTTCAATAGAGGTTTTGACCCAATGGATAGGGAAATGCTATAGGGAGTATGAATTGAGGAAATTGAATTGAATTTTTAGGAATGGATCAATTATTGTCGAGCAATTGAGCGAAGAGTTAGAATAGGGCATAAGAGTTCAAAATTTGGGTTTTAGCGCCGAAAATCGTGAATATGCATTGTACATAATTCTATTGAGACATATGCATCACTGAATTGTTTAATTAAGCATCTAGTAATGGGACTGTATTTTACTGCTATAGAGGCGCCGTTGGATCGTCATTCTACGGACATTGCTGGAACTTCCAGGCAGTAGCTCGGAAGTAACAGGTGAGTAACCTAGTTGGTTTCTCAAATTCCTGATTGTCTAAATGCTCTATGTGAATTACTTGCCAATGTGAATTGCATGATTACTGAAATGTATATAATTGAATTTCATGCTCTTACTGGATTGGATTGGACCACTGCATGACACTGAGAAATGCAATACTGGGCTTTTATAGCCATACAATGAATTATCGAACATCGCATTACTGCGATAAATGCATGATCGATAATGAATATGTGACCCAAGTCTTATTATCACTAAAAGACCCTCGAGCTCTAACATCGATCGACCGCCTCGAGCCCGAGAGGGAGAAATCTCTGACGCGTCCCCCCACTGAATACTGACTGAGCACTTGGGCACAATACTGAATAATTGGAAGAGAGTCATATATGCATTGTATACATGAATGATTGTTTTGTGACGACATGAATTATGTGATGACCGATTTATTGTAAATTGTTATTTGATATCGCAAACTGTTATAGCTAATGCAAATTGTTATATGCTAATTGTATCTTACTGTGCCATGCTGTACGCAATCTGCGTAATGCATGATTTGAGTGAACCATCGATGATAGTTTCTCACTGAGTTCGCAAACTCACCCAAAATTGCATCTAATTTTTCAGGATCGATAGAGTAGACTCCTAGCTCCGGAGATAGTCTTTTCTCGCCTCTGAAGCGTCTTTGGCAAGAGAAGCGATGGCACACAGGTCGGTCAGCTGGGTTGGACTTTTGCGGATGACTTAGGATAGATGCTTGTATCAGTTTCCTTTTTGGTATTATTTAGGGGACTGATAGACTTGTCTATTCTGTTATTGGATGACTGTATCAAGATTATTTTGGATTTTAAAATTTACTGATTTCTGATATTATGGTTTTAATTATTGCGATGCCATGTGGATTAGTAGTCGGATTTTTTGGTAGTGCACCTTTATCGAGGGATACATGTCGGAGCGACCTTCGGGCGTCCCGATGTGTGCCCTACGGTAAGGGGGCGCTACAAAATAAGTCTACTTGATGCAACCATAGGAACGTTACGATGGAAGTACTCAAAAAGACATTCACTAGGAAGATAGACCGTATTTGATAAAGACAAGAAGATCACTAAAAAGAAAATCACAATTTTGAAGTAAACCAAATTCTGGTGGATAATGGTAGCTTCAATGATATTATGTTTTCTGAGGCCTTTAAAGCAATGAGACTCAAATCACAATAGCTTTGCCTAATATCTTTTCTGTTAGTTGGATTTGGAGGAGATTAAGTCGCGATGGATGTACACATTAAAAGACGTTCAATAGGAAGATAGATTGTATTTGATAAAGAGGAAGTATCGAGACCATGTAACCTTTATAAAGATAAGAAGATCACCAAAGAGAAAATCACAATTTTGAAGTAAACCGAATTCTGGTGGATAATGGTAGCTCTATTGATATTATGTTTTATGAGGTCTTTAAAGTAATGAGACTCAAATCACAATAGCTTTGCCTAATATCTTTTCCTTTAGTTGGATTTGGAGGAGATTAAGTCTTTCTTAAAGGAAAAATAGATGAACTTTTTATAATTGGTGAGTATCCTAAGTAGACTACCAAAATGATTGAGTTATAAATTGTACGCTTGGCCCCCGTGTGCAACTCCATATTTGGAAAATCTTTGCTATACATATCAATAGCCATTTTGACACCATATAATCTACTCATTAAGTTCTTAATCAAGATAGGCATGATAGAAGTCTCATGGGACCACCACACATCAAAATGATGCTATAGTCGATAAAATAGATGGGCATTACAAAAATAGACCTAGGCTCATAAAGAATGAAAATAAGGTTGAGGTAGTCGATGAAATTTAAGACATTCAAGCTAAGGATGTCAACCATGACGAGGTATTATAAATATGAACCAAAATGGATTAAAAGAAACATACCAAAAAATGGTAGAATTTTTAAAACATAAGAGAATTTTGGTGGTTTTCCTTAAACATAGGAGAATTAAGTTATATTTAATAAATTACATAACAAATATAAGACTTAATAATAAGCTTAAGCCAAAGAAAAGTCTTTATGAAGGAACAATAATAAATAGTGCAAAAAAAGGTGGATAAAATTAAACACATAGTTTATCACAGAGATAGTATACCCATATTGGCTAGTCAATATGGATATGGTGAAGAAGTTCAATGACAGGTTGAGGTTGTTTGTTGATTACCTTAATCTATATAAAGTCTATCTAAAAAAAATTAGTTGCATCTAGAGATAGATTTACTTGTAGATACCAAAGGAGGTCATATATGGTTGAGTTTCATTGATACATGCCCATTTTATAACTAAATTTGCATATGTAAAAGTGCAAGGAAATTTTAAACCTTTTAGAACTAGAAAATTTAAAATAAAATCCATAGAAATATCAACTCAAATGTTGTTAGGGACTAGCGAAGGAGTATACAAACCATATGTCATAACCTTAGACTTAGCTTGTCTACATATAATACAATTAGCACAAATTCTTTCAACATGCAAATGAGGTATATATATATATATATATATACATTTATTCTTTGTTCTACTTTTGGATAATTTCTATTTGTTGTTTATTTTCTTTAACTAACTGTTGAATTATTTGTATAGTGCTTGATTGAACTTGTATTAATTCAATAATTTTTATTTCTAAATTATTTCATTTTTCCTTTAATTTTTAATATATTATGTAACACTCATAATGTATGTTTTATATAAGTAGTTAAATCAGTAGTTTGATTTTTAATCTCTTGAGTTTTATAGAGTTTTCTATTATAGGATTAGGAATAATAGGGTCAGTTATTTTAATATCTTGTTCTATGTTTTTTCCAGGTTCTATAAATCGAATTGGTTTGGATAATCGTAAAGATTGTGATTTTAATAAAGGAGAAGATTTTGAAGAAGATGGTTCTTCTGAAAAAGAATGTCTTCTATTTATAGATGGATTTATGTGGATTGGATATTGGATTGCAGGTAATGTTCTTAATTTAGTTCTAAACTTTGTTCCTACTTTTGCAACATCATTAAATAATTGATCTAGATATATTGTATCGGTATTTTGAATTCAATAATATGATGAGAGTTGGTTAATAACTTATTTGATAAGTAATAAAAAGGATATTGTCCTTGGGTCATTAAATCTTCTTTATAAAATTTATATGCTATAGTAATTGTATCATCTAAATTAGGTGATTTGAGAGGAATTCCTAATTTTAAATTGAATTTAATTTTTCCATAAGCTAAATTTCCATTCATCATTCCTATTATTTGATCATTTAAGTTGTTCATTCTTTCATCTATTATTGCCATTCTTATTGGTGAATATATTCCTTCTTGGAAAGTGGATTTTAAAAGAATTTGTATAGTTGATAAATGAATATAACCATTTTTTTTATCATTTGTCTTTAGGGATTTTCTGTAATTGTTTTGAAATTTGTTCTTGATCAAATAGATAATATTTTTGCGATCTAAGAAATGTTTAAAATTGAAGATTGGATGTCTTGTCCGCTTTTAAATCTAATTGGGCTTTAGCTATTTGTTTTGTTTTCATTAGATAATAATTTATTAATATGAAAAGTTCCTAAAGATTCATTAATTCTAAATTATCAACATCTAATATGGTTGTATCTATTTGTTTTTCCAATGAAGATGAAGACATTATTAAGGATGATTAAGAGTATTTTATGTTGGGTTAATTGTGATTGTAAAAAGTATATTCAGATTGATAAAATTGATATAAAGATTGTGCTAATTCTAGATTTTCTTTTATTGGTTGAATTGCTTGTGGATTTGTAATAACAAATTGAACATAATTGTAACGGTTTTAAAATATTTAAATTCATTATAATATTGGTTTTAAGTTGTTCGATATATTCTATATGATTAATTAATTCGTGACAAATATCACAATGATTATTCATATTTACAACATTTAGGAAATTTAAAATATTGGTTTTCGATTTTATAGTATGTTCTTATGCTATTTCTAATAATTGCTTGGATAAGCTCATCTTGAGCGTATATCCATTCTATGTATAGAAATCTTAATAATCTATTATTGAATCCAAAATGGAATATCGCTTCAAGAAAATTAAGATATCTATTTGGATATAGAGTAAAGAAAGTAATTAATATGAAAAGCATAATTGGTAAAGCATATATAATTGAAAGTAATACAAGTCGGGTAAAGAGCAATACAATATGATGCATGATAGGAAAATTAAAACTTAATATGTAACTTGGTTTATTTCTTTGATATATTCTTTTCTATTTCTTCTATTATTTTCTGGATATGTTTAAGGAATAGAATCATCTGAGTTGCTTCAAATTCTAGATTGTAATTTCTATTAATCTTGGCTATTTCTAGATATTCTTCATATCTTTTAATCCATTTATTCTGGCTTTCTTCTATTTCATAACAATCTTTGATTAAAATTTTGAGCATGTCTTTTGTCTCAAAATAAGTCATGAAAGAAAAAGAAAATTAATTTAGGTTCTTATTGATCATATGGTTGGGTACAAAGTTGATACAAGATATAAGAGATACAAAAGTCTTAATCTATAAGATGGTTTATCATGAAAATAAGATTTTTTTTCTTCGAGATTAACTGCTTTGAATTGATTAATATATTCTATCATCTGGGTTGTTTCATACATTCGACTATATCTTCTAGCATCTCGAGATTTATGAGCTTGTTTATTATGTCCATGATATCTGGCTAAAACTTTCCAATATGTCTTCTCGATCATAGATTGCTTTAATTAATGCTTTTAATTCTTTCTTGGGTTCAAAATATCCCATGTTCATATTTGTGGTTGTAAAAAGATGATTAATCAAGATTATTCTAAGAAACAGTTGGATCTAGTAATATTGCTAACAAATGTTGAAAAAGTAAAGGATTAAAATTATGGATTCGACAATCGTTTAGAAATGTATGTAATTGATAACCAGGGAAAGCAATATAACTGGAACAGAGAAAGATAAAGATAAGTTTAATGTAATGGTTGAAAAATAAATAAATTAGTGATGAAACAAGAACATCTAATAGTTGCATACCTTTCTCTCCGTTTACGCTTAAATGTCAATCCATAGGCTGAGAGCAGAGAGATAATTGGTAAGAAACTAAGAGAGAATTTTATTTCATATTGGAGCAAATGCTCGGAAGTTACATTATATAGATAAGGGAAAGGAAAAAAGGCTGAACATTATGGTTGAAAATAACTAAAAAGACTAAAGAAAAAGTAAAAGATTCCCTGACATCTGAAATCTGACATCTGACAAAAACAAAAGTAAAAGGAAAAGATATTAAAGCTAAAAAGTGACAATTGTAAAGGAAAAGATTCTAAAGTAACTAAAATATGGCTGTCCATCTGGCCTACATCCTTGTTGGTCTGATGATGAATTATTCTTCAATAATTACGTCAATTGATCTGGTGTCGTCTGTCTGAGCAGTGGATGGACAATATTTGCATTTATGTTTAGGATGATGCTGAATTTGATTACAGATGGCATATTTCCATGATGCTGAAAGGTCATCGAAGATTCCTTCCATAGTTACAAATGGATTTAAAATTGTTTGATGATTTGTAGAGCATCCAGAGTAACTGCAGATTTATAATTTGAAATCATAACTTGGTTAAGTCCTTTGTAATTGACTTTGATTGTTGATTCCTTGGTGATTCTGTCTCTTTGACTAAATACTCCTTCGAGACAATGAAGGTTGAATTGATTGATGAGTTCCCATTCAAATGTAAGTTATGGTGGTTCGTCAATTAGTGGATAAATGTCGTTGCTTATTCCAATGGTGAGAAAAACAATTTTGGATAATTTGATTTTTGCATCCTTAATAGTCTCATGTTCCTTGAAGATTGGATAACTGCTGAAAATTTTGATAAATATTTCTCTATCTTTCGCAAAATAATCTTTGTAATTTTTGACTGCTTGGATGAATCCAACAGGGAATTCTGATAGGATGTTTAGATTGGTTAAGTATATGGTGTCAATAAGTCCACTTTGAAAGAATAGATAATGAAGTGAATCACACGTTAATACACTGCTTATAAAACGATATAGAATGCACGAGAAGGGGGGTTGAATTGTGTATTCCCTTTTTTGAAAATCTTTCAAAAACGTTTGTTAGAAATAAAATACTTTTCAGAATTTTTGTTGGATTCTAATTGATCAAAAACTTTGTTTACTAACTAAGTAATGATAAAACTTGAATCTAAAAGAGATATAGAGTGAGAGTAGTTGACACAGCGATTTATCCTGGTTCACCCCAAACTGTGGGCTACGTCCAGTCCTCAAAATTCTTTATGAGATTTCCACTATCTCTTCAACTTTTACAAGTATTCTTTTGCGAGCCTCTTCAGGTCTCTACAACCAGTATTCTTTCACACTTAGCCTCTGCAGGCTATCTGTACCACTTTCTCATAGATAAGTGTTTAAACACTTGTTACAGTAAAATAGCTCTCAGCTAAATTGAACAGAATGCTTTTACGATCACGTAGATGTTAATCTACTAATTCTTCAATAATTCAGCTTTTCAACTTTTTTTGCTAACTTTGCAATCTTCGACTTCGACTTGTATTTATAGCCTTCGTCTCCAACTGCTTCTTGATTCTTGTTTCTTGAATCTTGTTTCTTGAATCTTGTTTTTTTTATTCTTGTTTCTTGAGTCTTTAAAAGAAATGGTTAATCAGTTGAGTTCTGTAACTAACTCGAGCTGACTCCTTTGTCTGCTTCTCAATTCGCGTCTTTTTTATGTTTTTACTACTGTGTCTCCGTCTGCGTCTGTATTTCTCTTTTCATCTGTGTCTGCTTTATTGTATGTCTGCGCTGCTTCGTCTGTGTTGCTTCGTCTGTGTTTATTTTGTATCTGCGTCTGTTTATTTCTTCTTCATTCTTCGTCTACGTCTTATTGTGCGTTTGCGTCTGTATTTGTGTTTCTTCATCTGTATTTCTTTGTCTGCTTTGCTTCTTCTGTATTGCTTGCGTCTGTTCTTTCAATTCGCGTCTGTGTCTGCATCTTCATCTAATTTCTATTCGTCTGCGTCTTTGTCGCTTCGTCTGCTTTTGTTTTTCTTTTATTTTGCTCTTTTGTTATACATCAAAATTATATCTACGTAAAGTCATTCTGACTTAACAATCTCCCCCTTTTTGATGATAACAAATTATATACAAAAAGAAAACAAAAATACAATGGTTTAACAAAAAAAAACTTATCTTAAGAACTTGTCTTTGACTTCTTCCTTTCTTTTCTTTGTCTGCTTCAGTCACACCTTCTTTTCTGGAATTCTCTTCTCCTCCTCTTCTCATTTTCTTCTTCTCCCCCTATTTGTTATAATAAAAAATGATTAACAGTGATGGCTCTTCAGTAACTCTGTCATCATCTTCTTTAAATCATTCATCGTCTCCTTGATCTCGTTGACTTCTCCACGTAATTTGCTGATTTCAGCTTGTGAGTCCAACGGTGATGATGATTGATCAGTATCTGCTGAGGGTGGAGTAAACGCAATTGTTGTAGTATAAGCATCCAAGGTTGGAGTGTATTCTTCATTGATCTCAATAGTTGGTGGACGAATAAACGTATTAGATTCAGGAAGATCTAAGTCATCTGAGGGTGTAGCATCAAGAATCGTCTTCCGGCAAGGTATGCCTTGACTTCAATAGATAATGTACCAGATAAAGGCCTGATACGCAAAACTGTCTGGACATGGGATTCAATAAAAGTCCCTGTGATTACTCTTCCGCCTACTGGACAGTCTTCATACTTATCCGTATAACTACAACTAGCTCTGTCTTTATCTTCATTTGAAGCGCATGCAACATCAATTCTACGCACTTCTTCTTCAATTTGATCTGCGGACAGATCATCACTAATTTCTTCCTCAGAAAATAGCTTCGATTTTCCCTTACTCATATCCAAAAGATATCTTGGCTGAATATCCAATGCAACCTTTATTTCTGTCTTTTCTGTGATCGGATAAATAGTACATGGTTTGCTGTATATATTTGTAGGATATGGCTTCGTAGCAGCATCCCTCAGAACATCGTAGAACACCTTTTCATCTTCTTTCATGATGTCCCATGTGTCACTATTTATCGACATAGGTTGTACAATAGCCACTATCTTTTTCATTGGTTGACTACAGATGGCGATCGCAGTCTTCTTCCTGGTAACAACTTCAACCATTCTGATATGCAACTTGTGTCTTCTCAGAATTTTGGAATAGTTGTATCAGTTTGGACCGGATTCCTCGGATTTCTCCGTGGTATCCGAACCAAGTTTGATTTTGCTGCTGCCTCTGGTTCAGCTTCAATGGGATTCTCCTGAACCAGGTTTATCTCCTCTGATTCTTCCTGTTGAGCAGTGGGAATTTCCTGAACTCTGCTTTGCTCATTTTCTTTTTCTTGTTGAGTAGCATTGGAAGTATCTTTCTTTCGACTAACCTCCCAAAGAATGGACACGTCTTCTTCCGACTAATCTTCTTAGTCTTGTCTTACCTTGATCGATCTTCAAGATTTGTGCACTTGAGATTTTTCTTTATCAGATTCTGATTTTCTCTTTTTTCTCAGTCTCTTTAGTCTTTCTGACTGTATCATCTTCTAGAATAGAAACTAAAGACTTTGTTGCTTTAGGTGCACGAGATTTAGGAGTTTGTTCCTGACTCTGTTTTCTGGCATTCTTCTCTTCTTGTTGCCTTAGAGTCTGAATTCTCGTGATCTCTTCGCCTTCTTCATAATTTCACCTAAAAGACTTTCTCCTTATCGTTTCGGCGCACTTTCTTCTGTCCTTCGAGGTAGACTTACTTTGATTTGAGGACTTGTCCATTTTATCAACAGTCTTCCTGTTAGTCTTCTTATTTCTTCTGCAGGCGATCTTATACTCACTTGAGTTCGGAGTCTTGAAGCGGGAGACTTCTTCAATACATGCTCCCCTTCAGTTTTTGTTCTCCTTGAAGAGTCTGTTTCTTCGTTAATCACTATCCTCAGACCCATTCGTCGTATGGTGATTGAGTCAATAGTGCTCTTAACTGGTACAATACTTCTATTTCCTTTGTGTAGAAGGACTCCGGATTCCTTAAAAATCCTTGTAAGAAGCATGCCGTAAGGATAGCTGTTTGTATCCTTCATCCCCTTAATCATATAATGGAAGATTAAGAAGGGTAAATCGACAGGATTGCGATTCAGCAGGTAGAACAGGCATTGTTCATCCAGGGTAGTCACCAAATGTCTGGAACCTACTTTGGGTAAGATGCAATTAAACAGAATCGCATGGAGAACCCTAGCTTTTGGGACCAGACTTGACGTCTTCCTCTCCGAAGGGTCGTTCACTCCATATAACTGTTTGCTAACATCTTCTTCCTTCATATTGACCATTGTCATCCATTTAGCTTTAGTTGACAAAGTCTCACCAACCGATGGACAATTGGTCACCTTCCTTATCAGCTCCTTAGTCACAACAACAGTTATACCGTCTACTGATGATACAATAGTGTTGTCTACAAGTTGAGCATTTTTCCAAAAATCGAATACCTCATTGGTGTAGACTGGTTCTTGTACCTGGAAGAAATTCCTCCAACCAGCTCTTTTAATCTCAGGTTCTACGTCCATACCATCCCTCCTTAGTGACTCGAAATCCACATGTCTTCCGAATATCATAGCTGCTTCCATTGTTTTAGAACGAAAACTGTCTCTGGTAAGCTTTTCTTCTAGGGTAGGATGATTGATAGAATTTGAGAACAAGATGAACCGTCTAGATATGAGAATAACCGCAATGATATCAATTTCAGGCAACTTGAAGGGTCTTATCACGCGTATTCTAAAATCATAGGGATTCTAAAGATCATGAGGCGTTTCCCTCCAAAACTTCCTTGTCAGAGAAGTTACCAGCTGTAACTCACTGTTCCAGACGCCGTTAATTTTGACGTCCCTTTAGCCTGACTGTTCGCTTAACATGACCATGTTAAGGTTGCGTCTGATCTTCTGGAAACGTTATTCACTTAATGGTTTGGTGAAGATGTCTGCCCACTGAGACTTTGTTTCAATGAACTGTAGCTTAACCACCTTCCTCTGAACATAGTATCTCAAGAAGTGGTGTCGGACTTCGATGTGTTTCACCCTCGAATGCTGAATCGGATTCTTTGACAGGTTGATTGCCCTGGTGTTGTCGCAATAAATTGGAATCTCCTCTTATTGAACTGAATAGTCTTCAAGTTGATATTTGATCCACAACGTCTGTGAACAACAGCTTGCAACAGACAAATACTCTGCTTCGGCAGTTGATAAAGCTATCGAGCTTTGTCTCTTGCTTGACCAGGAAACTAGGTTTGTGCCAAGAAAGTGACATCCTCCACTTGTGCTCTTCCTTTCAATTCTATCTTTGGCATAGTCCGCGTCGCAATATCCGATTAACCTGAAATCTTTACCTTTCTCAAACATTAAGCAAAGATCAGTGATACCTGCGAGATATCTCATAATCCTTTTAACAACAATATAATGAGACTCTCTAGGATTGGCCTGAAACCTTGCACACAAGCATACACTGAATGAAATATCAGGTCTACTTGCTGTAAGATACAGTAAAGAACCGATCATCCCTCTATACAGGATTTGATCCACCTTCTCACCAAGTTCATCTTTCGACAAAAGGTTTGAAGGATGCATCGGAGTAGTCATTGACTTCCCATTTTGCATACCAAACTTATTCAACAATTCTTTCACATATTTTTGTTGATGAATAAAGATCTTCTCTTTGGTCTGCTTAACTTGCAACCCAAGAAAGAACTTTAACTCACCCATCATGCTCATTTCAAATTCATTTTTCATTAAACTCTCAAACTTCATGCATAAAACCTTTGAAGTAGCACCAAAAATAATATCATCAATATAGATCTGTACAATTATAAAATCAATTTCATAATTCTTCCTAAAGAGCGTTTTATGTACTTGACCTCTACTAAAACCATTCTCTAAGAGAAAAGTACTCAGATGATCATACCAAGCTCTAGGAGCTTGCTTCAGGCCATATAAGGCTTTATGAAGTCTATAGACATAGTCTGGATTCTTAACATCATCGAAACCAGGTGGTTGCTTAACATACACCTCTTGATCTATAAGACCATTCAGAAAGGCACTCTTCACATCCATCTGAAATAGCTTTATATTATGATAAACTGCATATGCCAGCAATATCCTAATGGCTTCAAGTCTTGCTACTGGAGCATACGTCTCATTGTAGTCTATTCCTTCTTGCTGATTATAGCCTTGTGCTACTAATCTAGCCTTATTTCGACTCACTCTTCCTGTTTCGTCTAACTTATTCTTAAAGACCCATCTGGTTCCTATGATGGATTTCTTAGGGGGTTTCGGAACTAAAGATCAGACATTATTCCTAGTAAATTGATTCAGCTCCTCTTGCATGGCTAACACCCAAGCTTCGTCTCCAAGAGCTTCCTCAACCTTCTTAGGCTCAATTTCAGAGATGAAAGCCACATTAGCTTCTCTTCTGAATCTGGACCTTGTCCTAACTCCTTTTGAGGTCTCCCCGATAATCAACTCTTCTGGATGAGAACTTTTATATTTCCAGTCTCTTTTCAGTCTAAATGTTTCTGGAATATCTTCAACTTTGTCTTCTTGAGTACCTGGTGCTGGAGTGTTTGTTGTGTCGTCTAAGTTCTTTGAGGGATCTTCAGTTTCCATGTCATCTTCCTTATGGGGTTGGGAACTATCATCAAACTTGACGTGGATGGTCTCCTCAACTGTTTTTGAAATAAGGTTGTACACCCGAAATGTCTTAGACGATGATGAGTAGCCTAGAAAGATTCCTAGATAGGTCTTTGAATCGAATTTATCCAACAGCTCTTTTGTATTCAGAATAGAGCACTTGCACCTGAATGGATGAAAGTAAGATATGTTTGGTCTTCTTCCATTTTATAACTCATAAGGAGTCTTCTTCAACATGGGTTGCAATAGAATTCTATTCTGTATGTAGCATGTTGTATTCACTGCTTCAGCCCAGAAGTACTTAGGAAGATTCATCTCACAAAGCATAGTCCTAGCCATCTCTTGAATCGTCCTGTTCTTCCTTTCAACAATTCCATTCTGTTGTGGAGTCCTGGGAGCAGAGAAATTGTGGAAAATTCCATTCTCCTCAAAGAATATCCTAAACTTCTCATTCTCAAACTCTCCACCATGGTCACTCCTGATACTAGCTATAGACATTCCTTTTTCATTCTGTAACTTTCTGGATAAGGTCCTAAAACACTTAAAGGATCCATCTTTGTGTGATAAAAACAATATCCAACAAAATCGAGTAAAGTCATCAACAATAACAAGTCCATATTTCTTTCTTCCAAGACTTATTGTCTTTGTTGGACTAAATAAATCCATATGTAACAGCTCTAAAGGTCCAGATGATGTTACAAAATTTTTAGAAGAAAAAGAAGTTTTAACTTGTTTTCCTTTTAAACAATTTTCACATAAAATTTCTTTGTCAAAACTTATTTTTGGTAATCCTCTTACCAAATCATGCTTTGTCAACTTTGAAATGTGTTTAAAAGAGACATGAACTAGCTTTTTATGCTAGACTAGTCTTTCTTCTTCAGAAAATAGAAAACATGAAACATTTTGACTTTGAAAATCTTCTAAATCAATTTTGTAAAGATTATTTCTTCTTTTGGCAGAAAAAAAGTATAGACCCATCTTTGTTTCTGACTTCACAAAGATTTTGATTGAATGTCACCGTGAAATCAGAATCACACAATTGACTAACACTGATCAAGTTATGTTTCAGACCATCAACAAGCAGTACATTATTTATGCATGCAAAGGAATCTTTACCTATTTTACCGATTCCAATGATCTTGTCCTGCTGGTTGTCTCCTAAAGTTACCGATCCTCCCTTCTTATACTGAAGATCTAGGAATATGGACCTTCTTCCCATCATATATCTCGAGCATCCACTGTCTAAATACCAATGGTGCTTGCCGCATCTTCCAAGGAAGGATATCTGCAGGAGAAACTATTTTATTTTTTGGTACCCATATTTTCTTGGGTCCTTTATGGTTAGTAGTATGCTCATAATGAGTTCTATGATGCATATTTCTAGTACGTTGATTAACACGAGATTTAATATAGTTTTTCTTTTGAGTGAAAGGGTTCCTATGATGATAAGACTTATTACCTGAAAACCCTAATCCAGTTTTATCACTTGGATGTCTACATTTTCCAAGCATCTCGTTCATTTTCTTTGTGCTCTCGGTGAAAGTAGCTAAGTCAGCTGACATATTCTTAATTCTCAGTTTCAGCTGATTGATTTCTTCTGATCTGTCTACAACTTTCTTTTTCTCCTCTAATTTCTTCTTTAGATAGATATTTTCTCTCTCTATTACTTCTGTATGTCTAATGTATTATGCATACTTTTTCTTTAACAGTTTGTACTGTTGCAGAATAGCATGAGAATCTTCTAACAATTCTGAGTAGGCATCATGCAAGTTATCGTAATCAGAATGTACCTCCTCATCACTATCTTCCTCGGCTACTAGGCAGATGTTTGCATGTTCAAATGACTCGGAACCTGTATCTGATTCTGATGAATCTAGGTCCTCCCACGTTGCCATCATACTTTTCTTGCCTTCTCTACTCTTCTTTGGTTTCTTCTTAAGAGTAGGACATTCGGACTTGTAGTGTCCAGGCTGATTGCACTCGTAGCAGATGACAGATGACTTCTCTGGCTTAGCTTCATCTTTGACATTCTTCTTGAAAGTCTGGTTTGCTCTGGACTTCTTCTTCCACATGCGTCTTATCTTTCTAGAGATGAAAGATAACTCGTCGTCTTCATCACTTGACTCTTGTTTTGATTGGTTGGAGTTGTCATTCTTTGATTCTTCAATCTTTAACGCTTTTGATGACTTCCTCCTTCTTTGAGTCTTGTGATTCTTTTGTCCGGCCTTCAGCGCTATCGACTTATCCCGTTTGGGCTTGTCTTCAGCATCGAGTTCAACCTCATGAATCTTCAAAGATCCAAGCAACTCATCAAGCTTTAGCACGCTCAAATCTTTGGCTTCCTGCACCGTAGTAACTTTAGGTCTCCACCTCTTCGAAAGACTTCTTAAGATCTTTCAAACATGATCTTGATTGTTGTACGTCCTTCCAAGAGCTTTCAATCCATTGACAATTGTTTGAAATCTTCTAAACATTTGATCAATAAATTCTTCATCTTTCATCCTGAAAAGTTCATACTGGTGCACAAGAATACTTATCTTGGATTCTTTAACTTGGCTTGTGCCTTCGTGAGCAATGGATAATGTGTCCCACATCTCCTTCGCGGTATCGCATCCGTGGACTTTGTCATACTCGCTCCTGCTTAAGGCACAGGTCAAGAAGAACTTCGCTTTTGAATTTAGCTGTATTCTTGCCTTTTGATCAGCCGTCCATCTAATTCGTGGAATAGCATTGTCGTCTTCATCTACTGGTGTGTAAGGTCCGTTCTCTATCACGTCCCAAAGGTGGACATGAGTAGATTCTATGAATAGCTTCATCCTATCTTTCCAGTAATGATAATCTTCTCCGTTGAATGCTGGAGGTCTAGTGAATGAGGCTCCTTCTGCGATGTATACATGTGATTCTGCCATTATCTTTGATCCACACTTTGCTAAAGTGATTCTTGGAAACCTCGCTTTGATACCAATTGAAGTAAATCACACGTTAATACACTGCTTATAAAACGATATAGAATGCACGAGAAGGGGGGTTGAATTGTGTATTCTCTTTTTTGAAAATCTTTCAAAAACGTTTGTTAGAAATAAAATACTTTTCATAATTTTTGTTAGATTCTAATTGATCAAAAACTTTGTTTACTAACTAAGTAATGATAAAACTTGAATCTAAAAGAGATATAGAGTGAGAGTAGTTGACACAGCGATTTATCCTGGTTCACCCCAAACCGTGGGCTACGTCCAGTCCTCAAAATTCTTTCTGAGATTTCCACCATCTCTTCAACTTTTACAAGTATTCTTTTGCGAGCCTCTTCAAGTCTCTACAACCAGTATTCTTTCACACTTAGCCTCTGCAGGCTATCTGTACCACTTTCTCACAGATAAGTGTTTGAACACTTGTTACAGTAAAATAACTCTCAGCTAAATTGAACAGAATGCTTTTACGATCACGTAGATGTTAATCTACTAATTCTTCAATTATTCAGCTTTTCAACTTTTTTTGCTAACTTTGCAATCTTCGACTTCGACTTGTATTTATAGCCTTCGTCTCTAACTGCTTCTTGATTCTATTTTCTTGGATCTTGTTTCTTGAATCCTGTTTCTTTGAATCTTGTTTCTTGAGTCTTTAAAAGAAACAGTTAATCAGTTGAGTTCTGTAACTAACTCGAACTGACTCCTTTGTCTGCTTCTCAATTCGCGTCTTTTCTGCTTTTTTTTACTCGTGTCTCCGCTCGCGCCTCAGATTTCTTTTTTTATCGTGTCCGCTTTATTGTACGTCTGCTTGCCGCTTTCATTCGTGTTGCTTAAATCGTGTTTATTTTGTATCTGCGTCTGTTTATTTCTTCTGCGTTCTTCGTCTATGTCTTATTGTGCGTCTGCGTCTGTATTTGTGTTTCTTCGTCTGTATTACTTCGTCTGCTTTGCTTCTTCTGTATTGCTTGCGTCTGTTCTTTCAATTCGTATGTGTCTGCATCTTCATCTAATTTCTTTTAAATCGCATCTTTGTCGCTTAAATGCGCTTTTGTTTTTCTTTTATTTTGCTCTTTTGTTATACATCAAAATTATATCTAAGCAAAGTCATTCTGACTTAACAGATAAGTGGTTAATGGATTGGCTTCTGGAAAGATGATTGCTTTAGGTCCATATTTCTCTCAGTTTTGAGGATAATATTGGAATATTTTCTAGGCTTTAGTCCATGTGTTTAGTGAATGGAAACAGTTGTAAAACATTTCTGAGGTGAGTTTATGGGCTTCTATCTATAAGGCTTTTGATTGTAAAGAATTGATTCTGTCCATGTCGATGGGTTTGCCTAAAGATTTCATTTTGTTTTCTGGAACAAGTGCTTATAAGACTTGTTTGTATTGTGGTTTTAGGATAGGGTTTCTAAATTCTACCAAAACTTTTTTAGCTTTAGCTCTAGATGAAAAGCTTTTGTGTAGATATAAACAGCTGCTTTGTGCCATTCATCGTACAAACCTGCCATTGGTCCATTGTAGATAACATAGGTTTTTCCTTCAGATGCATCCTTTTGTTTTTGAGATCCAGGGGGAGTGGTTGGTTGGACTAATGAGGCTTGGGTAATTTTTTTAGGTGTGCTTAATGGAATGGTAGAAGTTGTGGTCGTGGAAGTAGATGTGGTTGTTGGAATGGTTGTGGTTGTTTGTTGGTCCTTTGCATTTTGTTTCAATACCTGGATGGTAGACCTGAGTTGATTTATTTCCTTCATGATGCTGCCAACTTGTTGTTGTAAATTGATTAATTCAATCTCTTTTTGTACTAATGCATCTTCGAGACTTAGTATTACTGCTTCCATTCTCTTGTTAAAATATATGCAAGAAAATTGTCAGTAGATTTGATATATTGAATATGAAATTGGTATTGATTGAGTTCAAGTTGCCATTGTATGAGGCGACCCTGATTATAATTGGTTTTTATAATGTATCGAATGAATCCACATAAATACTTGGAGTTCGTTTGAATTGTCAATTCAACCGGTAATAAATCAATTCGCTATTTTCTCAATGTTTTGAGACAGGGTAATGTTTCCTTTTCATGAATTGGATACTTGAATTCAGTGGGATTGAAAGTCCCATTTATATACTTGTAAAGTAAATACTTTTTGTTGTTGGGTGATTTTGCCAAAAGGCAGCCAGCCTATGTATCCATATTGGCATCAATTTGAACCAGCAGTGTATCTTTAGGAAGATAATTATATAGAACAGGTAGATCCTTGCACAATGTTTTCAGTTTTATAATAGCTTGAGTATCTTCACTAGTCCAATTCCATTGTGATTTCGTACTGCATTTGAGTTGTAACAATTTTCTTTCTTTGGCTAAATCTTTAAAAAAAGCCTTGATCTGAAATATAATTTAAAGTGCCTAGAAATTGTTGTACATGAGTCCTATTTGTTAATTGATTAGGAAAATCATGGATTTTATTTAAAATATTAGGTTGTAATTTTAAATATCCATTTTAAAATTCAATTCCTAAATATTCTATATTTTGTTATGCTAATTTAACTTTCTTTTGGCTTAGAATTAATCCTTTATCTTTACAATGTTGAAGAACAATTTTCACCTTTTTAAATGATCCATTTTATCCTAATTAGAATAGATAATAATATCGCCAATGTAGACAAATGTAAATTCTTATAAACCTTCTAGATTGTTATCCATAAATCGTTGATAAATACTGGGTGCTTGTTTTAATCCAAAAGGTAATACATTCCATTGATAATGTTTTTGGGGAGGACAAGTAAAAGTAGTTAAAGGTTTTGTATTTTCATGTAATCTAAGTTGCCAATATCCTGATTTAACATCTAAAGTTGTAAACCATGTATGTCCTTTTAATTTATTGATAATTTAATCTTTTCGTGGTAATTTATATGCATCGCCAATAGTGGTTTCATTTAGTTTTTTGTAATTTATAACCATTCTTTGTTTTCCTCTATTTTGTTCAGTAGAATTATTTACATAAAAAGCTGGACCAGAATGTTTACTAGTACTAGGTGAGATTAATTGTTTTTGTAATAAATCTGAACATTCTATGATAAATTCTTATACATCTTGTTATGTATATGGTATATTATTTCAAATATTAACTTCTTGTGTAGGATCCTTTCAATTAATTGTTGATTATGATTTTTTATTGGATCAAGGGGATTTTCACTACAAACATTACGTAATAATGTTTCGATTTCAAGTTGAATAGACATATTATTAAGAAGATAGAAATGAAGGTAATCTAATTTTGTGGTTATTAGTTGTAATTTTTGGTAATATGTAGTATGATAAATAGGATTTTGAGGATTTTTATTTTGATTTTTGATTTAAAGCTTTAATGTTTGGGGTTCTTAGGGTGACGTAAAGTAAATATTGACAAAAGGATTATATAATTTTAAAAGTGATTGCCTAGAATTAGTGGTAATCCTGATTCTTATTGATAAATAGATGGCATCGAGAATGTAATTTTTATTATGATATTATTACAATAACTTACATACCAAATAAATTTAAAACTTCCATCCGCTATAACGTATTTGTAGTGGTTTTCTATTTTTCAATTATTTAATAATTTTTTGAGGCGATACATATAGTAACGTCAATGTCCATATATGCATTAACTTTTTTATTCTGAATTAGTACTTGAATAAAAGTTGTATTCGGATTCAACTGAGCATTCTGATTTTTCTGTGTGAGATTCATAATGATATATAAAGGAGATAGTAGAGTCTATATTATAATCTGATTCTATAGGTTCTAAATTTGTTTGTAAGGTTGAATTCAATATATTGATTTTTTCTTTATAATTATTATTTGAATTTTCTCGTTTAGGACAAGTATTTGCATAATGTCGTTCTTCTTTACATAACCAACATCAACAAGATTTTTTCTTTTGTAGACAATCTTTCCTTTTAGGTTTAAATTGTCTATATTTATATCTTCTAAATTGTTTTTTATAAGGGATATATGGTCGGCGTTTGTAATAATTACGAGGATAATGTTTCCATTTATAAGACTTATATGGTTTCTTTTTTCTTTTAGAATAAGTGGGTTTTGATTCATATCCATATTATTGTGGTACTTCTGCATATTTAGAACAACATAGTTGCATGTTTTTATGTCGTAAGGTACCTTTTAATTTTGATTCAAAGCATTGTTTGGCTAGAATGTCTTGAGTTATATTAATTGCTCCTCCTAAATTATAAGTAATTGCTCTAGTGTCTCGTTTTTCTTGAAATCTTGCTTCTACCTTTTGATTCATTGGATAGGGTAATTTTTGAATAAATATATGAATGTACATTTCTTGTTCGGCTCGAGTTAATTTGTAATAATATTTTTTAAATTCATAGATATATTCATCTAAGTGACAGATATCACATATACGCATTTTATTTAAATGCCATAAAGCTTTTATACGTTTGTTATTTGATACCTCTTGTTTAAATGAAATGACATCTTTTCCTAAAAATTCTTTATAAATTTCTCCTGCTATGATTGAAAATGTTTGAATGTTGTTAGTGGCGTTTTGATATAATGGTGTATTCTTAAATCCATCAACATTATCTAATAAAAAGTCTTGTACTATTCCAAAAGTTTTATATGTTATAAAATTCCATAATAAGTCCTTATTTTCTAGTTCTCCAAATGGTTTTTCAATTTGGAGTAATAATTGTATTTTATTTGTCCATTCAATTATTAACTTTTTTGGTTGTAAGACACAATCTAGATTCAGGATTCCAT
Source organism: Erythroxylum novogranatense (assembly GCA_029891385.1). NCBI lineage: Eukaryota > Viridiplantae > Streptophyta > Magnoliopsida > Malpighiales > Erythroxylaceae > Erythroxylum > Erythroxylum novogranatense. The sequence continues at coordinate 85,833,422 of CM057229.1, forward strand.
CAGAACCTAAAGAGATGTGTTTTGGTGTATATTTAGTAGGATATTTTCGTACTTTTGATCCTTTTTTATAATATCCATGTTGATTTAAAAAGTCACCTGATTTCCATTGATATGAATGTTGTTGATCCTTTTTCCTTTTATCTCCACTTACGTGCTCTTTTTTAATATGTTGTCATCCTACTTGTTGATCTCTAGCTTGACTACTTTTTGGTTGATCTTCGTCTACATATATTTCTTCTTCTGATTCATAACCATAAATAATTTCATCTTTATCTGTTATTTGATGTATTTTTTCAGTATCCGATTGTATTGTTAACTTTTGTACTAATTGAGTAATTTCTGATAATTGAGAATGTATGTTTCTTTCTACTTCTTCTAATGACTCATTCTGTATATTATCTGTAGTTGTTAAATTTTCCATGGTCTTTCTAATGTGATAGGTAACCTACGTCATGAGTTCGAATCCTAGAATAGATTCGCTCAGTGTGATCCCAAAGTCGCAAACCGAAAGGGGAGACTAAGGGCACCGCCTAGCAGATGCATAGTGGGTTTTAGTAATTTGCTTCCGTCCTACTTTCAACTCGAGTTTTGGGTAGCAAAGTTAGATTTACTATCTTCCTTTTACTAACTTGGCTAAAATTACTATTGTATGTTATTTCATTTGGAATTAATATTAATCTAATTAACATGAAGGCCTAATTCTAGAAATTAATTCATAATTAATTTATCTTAAAATAATTATTTGATGTCTAAAATTAAACAACTTCTTTTTGTCTATTCCTCTATTCAAATTAATTTTTAGTCTTACTAGAAATTTATTACTCTACTAAAATTAATTCAAAATTAATTTATATAATTTTCCAAAATTTTCATAACATCAAATCATTATTCCAAGCATCTCTAGGTCATTTCATGATGATCAAAATAATTTAGGAATCACCAAACATTATTATGATAACCAAACATCGATAAGACACCAAAACGACAAATATGACTTTTAAAAATTTTTGAATTCAAATTTCGAAAAAATATTTGGGCATACATCAAACATCAAATTAACATATTTTTATCATATAAAATATTTTTAAGGTTCTGGAATCGAAATATAAAAATACAAAACATCAAACAAAACAAATTCTACAATTTCTAAAAACTATCCAGATTTGGAAAATTATTTGATAAAATTATTAAAACATTTTAATAATTCTAAAAATATGACAGAGGCATTAAAACATCCCAAATTTGTTCAAATAATTTTTCCAAAATCAAATTCCACGAAAATCATGTATAACCTCATCAGTTTAGCTAATAGACATCACATGCCCAGCAGAAAGACAGATTTCATGCATATTCTTCTAAATTCGAAATTAAATATTTTAATCACATTAAAATATTTTCAATCACAATGAATCATTCAATTACATTCTATGAACAAATTGGTGAAAGAAAATATTGAAAAATATTTTTCTATAATTAATTTCAAACAAAACATTGTAGAATCCTAAGTTGTCACAACCATAAAACAATTTTAACATGTCATGTACTCTACATCTAACAAGGCACAAGATGTCTCGATATTACTATAAGGTTTTGATATATATATATATATATATATATATATATATATATATATATATATATATATATATATATATATATATATATATATATACACACACACACGTAGCAAAAAAATAAAATAGAACCTAAAAAATCTACTCATGCATATAGATAAAGAAAATAAAAATGTAAGATGTAAGATGTTTATATACCTTTCTGACGATCTCCTTCATCTTTCCGCATTGGAACCACAACGATCAATATAGACCACTCTCATGAAAGTCCACACAAAGATAGAAAGATGAAATCTCAATGGCTAGAGTTCTTTCTTTGTGCTAGGAAAGACAAGAACTCTTATAAGAGTTAAAGAGAAAAAAAGTGTATGTATGTAAGAAAGAACCTTTCTTTCACTTGTGTCTTACATAAGATACACAAAAATGATGATTATTTTTTTTCCCTCTTTGGCCTCCCAAAACCCCCATCATTAATGGGAAGTTATGATAAGTTAATGGTCATGAATAGCCTGCATTAATGGAAGTTTGGGAAGTTAATGGTCATGAATAGCATGTATTAATGGAATTTTGGGAAGTTAATGGCCAAATTAGCAGCTAACAACACTTGTTTCTAATCCATTTCATGCGACATTTTCTATCACGATCACATCGTGATACAATCTCAAAACACTATCTTATTTCTTGAATCACCATTCAAGACCATTTTACTTATCCTTCGGATCTCCTATATGTGTGACCCATTAGGTTCTCGATTATGTTGGCTACTTGAATTAACATTTAATTCAAGTAAATCAAGAGCGGTATGTAGCAACATGTCATGACGCCTAATTGATCAGAAATTCAGTGGTTTAACTACGCCTTCCATACGCAATATTGCTATGTAATTCGTCCTTTCACTATCTATACCCCACTTAGTTCAGAGTATGGTCAAAGTGTCAAAACTCCTACTGGACTAATTATGTCATATCTAGTTCAAGTGATATTAGATCTTGTCCTAAAGATCTCATTACTCTATGTATCATTGAAGACTTTCTTCATAACATATGTCTGCTCTAGCTAAAGACTTTTGAGTAATGAATCCGATAAGAGTTCGTGGGTATCATCTTCTTCTATCAGGAGTAGTGAATCCTTTATTGACTACTCAATTACTTCCGAATATCTTAAGTTGTACCCAATCACCACCTTATGAGTAACCCCTGAAAGGCACCGATGAATGAAGTCAAAGCATAGGATCAGTATCCAAGATATCCTTAAGCACCTCAAGTCAAAGGATATTTGCACCAATGCTATGATGAGACTATCATTGACACTGGAATAGAATATCCATATAATTGTCTCATAGTAGGTAAATCCAATGTACTTACTACCTTTAGTAAGCATCCACTTGTTAACTCTAAACAACTCACGTCTAGAGCTTATGAGATCTACTACTTGATCCAATCAAGGAGTATAACATGTGCTAGTCTATCCGGATTAATGATATCCTATCTTATTAATCCTATAACTAGTGAAAGTTTAGATACCAACATAATTCCACATGATAGGAATCTCATTATCATAATCACATCATGATTTCCTCCATGCTATGTTTTGTATCAATGACTTCATAAAATCAATTTAAGATCAACATTAAATTCATAAATGTATGAACATCGAAATAATAAAAATGTCTTTATTAATCATAAAATGATTTGTACAATAAATGCTAAAGGTGATAACCTTTAGAGCACTTCTCTAACAACCTAAACATCACATTGTTCCTAATGTGATATGAAAAAGTATAAAAGAGATCCAAGATACAAAATAACACAAACAAGGACAAGTATTAAAACTAAAAGACATTAAACTAACAAGCAATAAAAATAACAAATAGAAAAGGAATAGAAATCTAATACGAAAGTGTAGGTGGTGGCTGCATCGATGCGATGTGAAGCATAGCAATAAGCATGGCGTACTACATTAAGTTAATATATTTCTAATACTTAACCTAAGCATCCATACTTTCGCGTTCATTACTAAACTTCTTATCTCGATCCTTTGTTTAATACCAAAATGATGCAAAGTTTGATCATGATGTTACATCCATTCAGTTCAGAAACTTCAACAACATAAGACAATAACACAATCCCTCAATTTGCATATTCGACTAAAATAGCTAGCTCAAGAAAAAGAGAACAACCTATCACAAAAATAAAAAGATTCATCATATTCAAATATTTAAATCCCATATTTATCAATATAAAAGAAGTATTTAAGCAATAAACCAAGAAAATAATCAAATAAACTATCAAAAGCTAACAGAGTTTAGGTCTATCAACCAATAGAAGAGTAAGTTCAGTAAAACAACAGAGAAATAATAAACAGAATAAGAAAATGAGTGGTCGAATGAGGGAGTTGTGGTGATCTCCATCCACGCTCAAGCTTCCTACATTGGCTCTCATCTTCTATTTATGCTTTGTTCTCACTCAGATGGTCGACTGCTCATGCTGCTTCCACCTCTGCTTCCTTTCATTACTCTTTCTCTCTTTTGTCTTCTCAGTCGAAGCTCTTCTCTACTACTCCGCCTCCCTCACTATTATTTTTTTCCCCTTAATGAGTCTTTGTCTAGAGTGTAAAATGTGGATATGAAATGTAGTGTGTTGAATGTGTGTACAAGTGAGAATGTGTGTGCCGCCACCATTCTCTCTAGCTTTCTATTTGTAGTCGCATTTTAGTTTTAGGTTTTTGACCTGTCCCTCTTGCATATGACATGTAATAATTGCTGAATTAAAGGAAAAACTTATCACAAGAGGGAGTATGGTACTCATAAGTGTGACTTATTGTCACCCTCGTGTAGCCATGGTCATGGCGGTGACAATTTTTTTCCCTTTCATACAAAATTTACCTCAACTTTCCCTTCATCCTTCATGAAAAAATCATAAAATAATCCAATTAACATTCATACAATATTCACATAATATTCACTCAATTTATCTCACATTTAGATCAAAACATAAGGATTTGTAACCAAAATCAAGATATGAAGGTAATTAAAAAAAAATAAAAACTAGACACAACATAAATGACCCAAAGAAGCAGAAATTGGTATTTGATTATATAATTTGATCATCATCTCAAATTATATAATCAATTTAGGGAGCCCATGTTGTTGAAATTATATAATTTCAAGTTAGCGAGCTCATTTTGTTGAAAAATCTTAACCAAAATTGCAACTCAAGCATGGTCTCTTCGCTGCATATATAGTGAAACACTTACTATCATATTTACTTATGTAGTTTTTTGTCTGTAATACTTGCCTTGTAATGCAAGGTTATCAAGGGTACTCCCCTACGTCCTATATTTGTTTTGTAAAACTTTTATTTAATTCCATTTCCTTATTAAAAAATATATTCAAATTGATAATGAAGGACTCCATTTTCCTTATGACATTTTTCAGTTGTTGTACTTACGCATTATGGAGAGAAAGGGATAATAGATTTCATAACGAGTACTTTTTATGTCATGTATGTTTTTCTGGTAGTTTTAAATAGAAATTTAAAATCAAATATTTGTTTAGAAAATTAAAATTTTAAAAGAATTTAATAATTTTTAAAATTAAAAGATATTTAAAGTTTTTTAAATTATAGGAAATCTCACGTCCTTTATAAAAGATGTAAGACTTAATGCATTTCGCTTTTAGCAATTTATAATTTTAAGAACCAACAAGATGTGTATTGGACGTAACTAAAATGAGTTGAACTTAAGTTTAAAGAATTAAAATCAAATCCAACATGATAAATATTTTAAAAATATTTATTACCCCATTATATGATGATAGTCATAATAACAAGTATTCGGAAAACTTGAAAACTTTAACAATATAGATACATACATACATACATGTATATATATATATATATATATATATATATATATATATATATATATATAACAATATATGATTTCCTTTCCATTTGGGTTTTAAGTATATTTAAAATCACCTCTAAATAAATTATTCAACATATTGAATAACTATCCAATTAGTTAAGATTTTTAGACAAGTTTAAGATATAATATTGATTATCTAAAATCAGTAATTAAATCATTTTAGAGTTAAATGATTCATAAAGCCACATCGAGTTTAGTTTGAATGATGTAAAATACATTGATAAAAGATTTATAACTAAACATGAAAAATATTGAGAATCTTGGATGAAGTTAGATTTTAAAACCTAATGTTTTATATAACTTTAACAAAATTTTAAATTTGGAACTAACTTTAAAATTTTCCATTATTTTAAAAATATTCATTAAAACTTGAAATAATTAATCACAAATAAAAAAACTAAATTATTATTATTTGACAAAGAAATTTAGTATTAGAACTTTCCTTTTTGTCCTTGTCCCCAGATTGGTACTAAACTAGAATCCAAGTTTTGAAAACAACCTCTCTATTAATTAGGTGTAAAACTGCGTATTAGTAGACCTTGGCAGACTCTGTGCTTCAGCAGAATTTTTATTGGGTATTGTTATTGTTGAAGATTGACCTAACACAAATTAACTGAGAGTGCATTTTCTTTCATTAATGAATGGGTTGTGTAGATATTCATTAAATGAAAAAACAACTTGTTTTAATTGTTAGAAATGGACTCAAACCTTCACTTCTCATGATCCTTCCAAGAGCTAATTTGTTTTAGCTCTTGAATTCTACGACTATATTTGATTGAACGTAAGGTTTTTAATGAAATGACATGATTTATAATGAAACTGATTGTAAATAGAAAATTGTTATTTGGAAAGGATGGAAGGGTTCATAATGTAATATAGTGAAATGTTGTTTATTATTTTACATTCTATCCTAGACCCCCTAAAAGGTAACTTATTTTTACTATTTAGGATGGAATGAGATGTAATGTAAAACCTTTCTCTTTCATCCTATTCCATTCCATTCCATTATAAATACTCCTCTTAAACGACGGAATAATATTTCATTCCATTATATTCCATTAATAATCACCTAACCAAATATAGCTAAGTCAAGAGTTACTAAGTTTAATTAACAAATTAATTTTAATAGGTGATTTCTATTCAAGGATAATTTACTATTAGGCAATGTATATATCTGGCTCTTGAACTCTACGTCAAGACTTACTAAGTTTAACTAACAAATTCAGCTTAACAGGTGATTTCTATTCAAGGATAATTTATTATTAGTACAACATCAATTTTCAGAGATGTTGCATGTGAAGAAGAAATTGTATGAAACTTACCCTATAATTATCTGATTGTAAGGCCACATTGACAAAAATGACATCAAATAGTAAGCATGTGAAGAAGAAATTGAAGAAGAATTGTTCCTTTTCAAATCCATTATTATTCTATCCTCCTCCAGCTTTGTATGTAGAGATCGAGTTTACATATCTTTGGAATCTACTAGTAGAAAAAAGAAGAAGAAGAAAGGCATTAATTATAAAAGTGATCTTATGCATAACATTCTATGACAATGGAATAAATTAAAGGGACAATAGTAATTATATATATATATACATATAAGAAGTTGATGATAAGTTTAAGCATGTGTCAATGATAAGATGGTCTTAGGGAGAAAACATTTTGGAAGCAGAGAAACTCAAGATTATTCCAAAACAGATCTTTGTCCAACCAAAAATTCACTTAGAACACTCTTCAATGTAGTAGACCTTACGCATCAGCGCACAAATGATGACTTGTACCAGGAGGAGGATTGTGCCATACGCACTCCCCATAGACGCGACCCGAGGCGAGCTAGGAAATTTGCACATTGATTACCTTCGCGGAAAACATGGGTGAAGTTATACTGCAGTGGCCCTCCAAATACGAGCGGATATCATATATCAAGTTAGCCAGGGGATGAAATAGGAGATCATTCGGTGTAAGGTCTAGACAACGCAATGCTTCCATGGAATCAGATTCGATCATAAGGTTGTCATATTGAAAAGCTCTCGCAAAGGCTATCCCATACTAGAGAGCCCATAGCTCCACTGTCATGATGTTGGTGATCCCAACAACGCAGGAAAAGCCCACTAGCCTGTTGCCATGGCTATCCCTAATCAGGCCCCCAATTCCTGCGGGTCCAGGATTACCCCTAACGCTACCATCTACATTGAGTTTTAGCCACCTATCAAGAGGGGGAACCCAAATGACAAGGAGTGATGGTTGGGGTGAGACTGCCAGGTATGATCATCAGCAAAGGCATCTATATGATCTCGAAGTAGCACACTAACCTGGTTGATCTGAGCAGCTCTGTGGTTGGCTCGCCTTCAATCATGTATTTGTTCCTAGTGTGCCAAATGACCCAGTATGTGATAATAAAGTGGCCAGCTCAATGGACATCCTGGTCAGTCTGTACATAGTTATGTTCGATCCAAATCCAGATATGATCCTCTCTATAGAAAGTCTCAAGCCATTGGACCTGCATGGAATCCTACAGACGCTTATCATGTGGGCACTCATGCAATAAGTGGAGGACACTCTCTGTATGTGCTCTATACCTCCCACACAGAAGACTCGCTGATGCTGCGCTCATAATGAACTTCATTAGTAAGAAGGCAATTCCATGCCGCTAGCCACAAGAACACCTTGTGTTTTTGCACCGCTCGAAGTGACCAAAGCCATCTCCATCCCCTCGAGCCATCGAGAGATGGTATACTTATGATAAAATCATAGCCACCATGAGTGGTATATACTCCCGTGTTGCTACCATACCAGATAATGCGGTCGGGGCCATATTGAACAAGCTAACGTGGGATCACCCTGATTCGCTCACAATACTCTAGTGGAACAATGCCCTTAATAGGCGACAAATTCCACCCTACGGTTGGGGAGAGAAGGTCTCCAACATGGAGTTCAGTGAGATGCGCCGGGACTTACCCTACAACCGATGCAAGTGATCCATCAAATAGCCACTTGTTGTGCTAAAAATGGATGTTGGTCCCATCGCCGATCCTCCATCCAAACCCATCCTTTAGGAGAGTCAGAACTTTCATGAGTCCCTTCCATGCCACTTAAGCTGTTGAAGGAGTATTATAGGTCATGAAATTCTAACCAACCATATACGAAGAGTGGAGTACCTGTTGGATCAGAAAAAGAAAACATGCTTAGTTTGGAGAAACGATAGATTTCAAAACTTTTTAAGAAATCATCTTGCAGCGGAAGCAATATATCCAAATCAACATGCTAATCCATACATGATATGGTATAAGGATAATAAAACCAAGAACAAGATAAAAAGAATTACCGACTCCTTCGCTACAGCTTTAAATCCTCGCTGCGCTATCCTCTCCTTCTTGTATCCAAATCCTTTGCCTTTGAGTCTTTTCCTTTAGCAATCTATCTTCTTCCTTGTAGTAGTATCCTCTACCAATTAGATTTACCACTTGTTCTTCAAGGACAACTAGGTTAAAAAAATCCTTTGGTGGGAAAGGAGAAGAAATATTTGGAGGAGATTTTCTTATAAGAAGAAGAACCAAAATTGAAACTCTTTCAATTCTTTCACTTAGGAATTTCGGTTCTACCTTGTATGAAAGGAAAGAATGTCTAAAAACCATGCAAGAACCATTTCTTACATCTCAATTTCGAAATATGCATGAATGGAAAAAGTGAGAGGCATCCAATGCATCACTTCTTACATTAATCACTCATCAAATAGCCAATAAATGAGACTTACTTCATTTATCTTTAAATGGCTATTTGAAAAGACCATAACCTATAATTGAATACCCATTTCGGTTTTGGCAAGAAGAAAGAAGGAAGATGGTCCATCTAATGCACATCTTTAATCTTTAATCTAATGAATGCAAATAGGTTACATGCCAACATTAAAAGCCAACCATTAAACCATTTAATGGTAAGTTCATAACTCCATTTAATAATGATGAACCATAATAAAGATCATCTTTATTTAGTATTTTAATGTCAAATGTGTGGTTACACATCTAACCTAACACAATTTCGAAATTGCTTCTTCTCCATTTAAAAAATTGTTTTAATATAATTAATCTAATCAATTACATTAAACCAAAACAAGCCCATTTCTAAATGAACATATGGGCTTCCAATTAACCATTAATTAGTATAAGCCCATCATTCAATTATGGACTTCTAAAGCCTCCAAACTACTTCTTACTTAGCTTGATAACCTTCCTTAAAGCCAAGTGGGGAATCTTATTGGACTTTGATAATTCAAGCTCCAATAAGCCCAGAAATAATTCAATCTCATTGGAATTAATTCTAGCTTATTAACTAAATGTCATTCCACTAAAGACAATTAGTTGAACTCTTGAATTATTAAATATTATGAGAATATGTCCAATTGCAAACCCTATTTAGAACCTTATTATAGCCATCCGCACAATAAAGGGTAAAATTACCGTTTTGCTCTTATGTTGGTTTTTCCTTCTAGATCTCTCATTTTACTTTATATGGTGATTAACACATAAGATCTCATCTTAGTGTTAAGACTTGATGGGTAGCTAGTCCATCAAACCTGGCGCCAGATTTAATCACCAAATCTCCTTAAAACATCTAGAAGAGATGATAACACTACAAACTCTTTATTTGAGTGAATGTTCACGATACATGTTTCAATTAATAATTTCAACATGCGAACCATTGGATTAATACCTGTAAAATCCATTCCAATCATATCAAGAATTATAATGAAACACATATGAGTTCACCACTCATCAAGATTGTGGTTCATAATAAGCGAATGCTTAAGTTGTATGTTTTAAGATTAAAGTAACGCCCACTTTATTCTTGAAAACATACTTGATTCAATTCATTTAATAGTGCCATTATCGATAGTCTACTACTATCATGATATGAAACTCATCATTCCCTCTAAGTAAACTCCTTTACTTATATGGAGATAAATCGCAACACTACGTCTAAACCATAATCAAACGAACAACTTGATTATTCAACTGTGAATCAATTAATTGATTCTAATAATATACATGTTTCCCATACATCTCTATGTATATGTATATTACTTACAAATGAATCTTGGTACCTTATGACCAGATATATAATGCTCATACAGATAAAACCAAACTCTTTTGTTTTATTAATAATAAATATTTTCATTACAAAGCAGAATCGAAGAAGATAAAGTTACATGTAAATACACTTGCTTTCCAGGCACTATATTTACATAACTCCAACAATCTCCCACTTGCCCTAAAGCAAGTTTGACATATCCTTCATTCTCATCCTTCTAGGTGACCCTCAAAACTCTTTTGAGTCAATGTCTTGTGAACGGATCAACAAGGTTTTGCTCAGTAGGAATCTTTACCACATCCACTTCTCCACGTTGTATTATCTCCCTTATGAGATGATACTTTCGCTCAATGTGTTTGGCAACTTTGTGGTTACGAGGTTCTTTAGAATTAGCCAACGCCCCACTATTATCACAATAAAGTGTAATGGCTTTTACGCCTCGAATTACCTCCAAATCATTTAGGAACTTCCGAGCCATCTTGCTTCCTTTTCGCTTCACAAGCAGCAACATACTCAACCTCCATAGTCGAATCAGCAATACAAGATTGCTTGACACTCCTCCAAACTATGGCTCCACCTCCTAAAGTAAATATAGAACCGAAGTTGATTTCCTTAAATCAACATCGATTGGAAATCGAATCCGTATATCCCGTCGGAATAAGATTACTTCAGAGTAAACAAGCATTAAGTTCTTCGTCCTACGAAGATACTTAAATATCCACTTAACCGCAGATCAATGTTCCATTCTGGATTGGTGAAATCGCTACCATCCCCGCTGCATGTAAGATATCCGGTCTAGTGTACAAGATTGCATACATCAAACTACCAACCGCCAAGCATATGGAATGTTACGCATGCGTTCAACCTCCTCTTGGGTTTTAGGTGCTTGTTCCTTTGAAAGTTTGATTCCATGTCTAGTAGGAGTGAAACCCTCTTGGAATCTTGCATGGTGAACTTATTGAGCATATTCTCAATGTAGGTTAGTTGAGACAAAACTATCTTCTTGTTCTTACGATCCCTTATAAGTTTGATCCCTAGAACATAGGTAGCCTCTCCCAAATCCTTCATTGAAAACTGATTCATTCAGCCATCCTTAACCGCAGATAACATTCCCACATCATTCCCTAATGAGCGAATGTCATCAACATACGTGATTAGGAAAGTAACCTTACCTTCTTGTATTCTTTTGTAAACACAAGGCTCATCTAGGTTTTGTATGAACCCATAGGTTTTGATAGCCTTATCAAACCTAATGTTCCAAGACCTAGATGCTTGCTTAAGTCCATAAATGGACCTTTGCAACTTGCAAACCTTATGCTCATTACCTAGCTCAATGAATCCTTCTGGTTGGGCCATATAAATGGTCTCCTCAAGATTTCCATTCAGAAATGCGGTCTTGACATCCATTTGCCATATTTCATAATCGAAATAGGCTGCTATGGCTAAAAGAATCTATTTTCGATTCCATTGCCTTGAGCCATTTTCCTGCATCAACATCATTAATAGCCTGTGTATACATAACGGGATCTGTTTCTTCTTGGTCTGAGATGGCAATTAAGCCTTCTCCTAAACCCAGATACCTATCTGGTTGTCTCACAACCCTCCCACTACGTCTAGGCACATCTTGATGTTCAGGTTGCACTTCTGATTCAACTCTTGAATCCATTTCGACATCTTGTTCTGTCATATCCAAAACAACTCTTGGTTTGGATGAAATTGCTAACTCCTTTAGTACTACTTCACTTCTTCCTTTGTGATTTCTCACAAACTCTTCCTCTAAGAAGTTTGCATTTGTCGACACAAATACCTTCCTATCATAAGGACTGTAAAAATAGTACCCTCGAGTTCCCGTAGGATATCCTACAAACAAACATACTTCGATCTTGGTTCCATCTTTGTGGATTCGGGCTTTAGAACATGGGCTGGACAGCCCAAGTCCTCAAGTGCCTCAATGAAGGCACTCGGCGATCCACAACTCCCTAGGTGTTTTAGGCACCGATTTGGATGGAGAAAAGTTAAGAAGATATGTTGCCGTTGTATGGCATATTCGAACGATTCGGAAGGCTAGCATAGGACATCATTGATCTTACCATTTCCAATAGAGTTCTATTTCTCCTCTTTTGCTACACCATTCATTTGAGGTGTACGAGAGTCGACAAATTGGAAACAATTCCATTGTCAATTAAATATTGCTGGAACTCTCCGGATAAATACTCACCACCTCGATCGATCGAAGTCGTTTTAATGGCTTGCCAAGTTGCTTCTCGACTTGACTTTGAATTCTTTGAACTTTTCAAAAGATTCACTCTTTTATGCATCAAATACAAATAGCCATGTCTTGAGTAATCATCTATAAAATTATGAAATATTCATAACCTCCTCTAGCTTGTACATTCATGGGCCCACACATCAAGTATGTACCATGTCCAATGTGGATTCAAATCTGTTTCCTTTAGAAGGAAATGAGGCTTTTGTCATTTTCCTTCAATACAAGATTCACGGTGGGTAATGGATCACTATCCAAGCCCATAAGGATCCCATCCTTACTAGCTTTGTCAAGTCTTTTACGATTGATATGACCCATCCTTAGATGCCACAGATACTTTGAATTAATGCTAGAGATATTGGATTGTCTTGGTTTTATCAATTACGTGGTGTTTAGTGAGCCTTTCATAGGTTCTATAAAAACAATCCTGTTTAATTATCGCTTCACAAATAAAATCCTTATTCTCATATATTGAAACAACCTTTTCAAAATATAAGGAATAGCCAGATTTTATTAGACAAAAAAAGTAAATCATGTTCCTTACAATCATTGGCATGTAATAAACATCTTCCAAATATAACCTATGACCACTAGGAAAGTTCAAGATAACTACTCCCACCGATTCTGCTGAAACATAGGAACCATCTGCTATCTTAACTTGGCGGCCTTTAGAAGTCTTTTCCTTCTTGGAACCCTGCAAAGAATTACAAACATGGTTTGTGGCTCTGAATCTAATATCCAAGAAGTAGATAAATCTGCCACATTTCTAGTTCCTAACAAACTTAGGAAGCCCATACCTTGTTTGCTTTTGAGGGACTCTAGGTAGATCGGGCGGTTTCTTTTCGGTGGCCCATCTCATCACAATGGAAACACTTTCCTTTGATGTTCTCTTTGGCCTTCTTTTTCATGGGTTTGGCCTTGACCCTATTTGGGCCTTCTTTTCATTGGACCCTTCTTCTTTCCTTGCCCTTACCCTTGGGCTTAGAAGAAGAAGCTACATTAGCTTCTGGCCCATGAGCATTAATATTCAATATTTTCTCCGTGTTCTGGAGGGTATTCATCAAGTCACTCAAGGTGTAATCCTTGCTGTTGAGCTCATAGTCTAACTTAAACTGTTGAAAAGAAGAGTTTAAGCTATTGATGATCATAATCATCTGCGTGTCCGCATCCATATCCGCCTAAGCATCTCGACCTCGGACCGCAGAGATTACCTTCATCATGTAATCCCGCACCGGTTCACGTGTTTCATGTCGAGATTATGAAAGGTTTGGATAGCTTTCACTCTTGCAGACCTAGTCCTCACACCAAACATCTTATGTAGGTGATGGACCATTGCACTAGCAGTTTTCATACAAGCAATTTGCTTTTGCAACATGCATGCCGACGAAGCGAATATAACACTTAGTAGTCTTGTCACCATTCTGCCAACGCTTATGTTGTTGGACTTGCTCAGAGTTGCATCTCCACTTAGAGGTGTAGGCTCATTTTCAGTTAACACCCATGAAATACGTTCATATTGAAGAACAATGTCAAGGTTACGTCTCCATTCATTAAACTTGTCTCCATTTTCCAATTTTTATTAGTCAAGAAGCGGGGTGAGTGGATTCATTTTGTGGTTGATTATGTACGAAAATATAAATTATTAAAACATGAGCATACTAGTCAACAATTTATGGAACTTTGTATAAAATCATGATGCATGTATGCATGATGATAGATTTAACAAAACTTAAAAATTAAAACATTATCTGACGGTTATTTTTCTTATCTATAATGGACTAAGTGACGGTGGGCCATCTTATCTATTAAAAGAAAAGCGGGACCCTCCCACTCAAAAACTACCAAGCATCTCATGCTCAATTTTTTAAGAAGCATCTTAATTTGGTCCATACTTTTACCAATGAGCTACGGTGGGCGGTTTATTGATAAAAATGTTGAGTGTATAACCATTTGATTCATTCACTAAAGATACCTACAAATCATGCCTCGGTGGGAGGTCACATTTGCTATCATTAAGTGGACTTATCCTTAAGGAGACCCAAACCATGCAAGATCTAGGATCCATGCCCTCCGATGGGGAGTAACACTTCACCACATGCAAGCGGGCCATCATTTGGAGACCGTGGACTCTCACAGAGCATCCTCTCCCACTCGATCTTTTGGGCTTTAAGTTTTAAATACCATCTTGTCTAGATGCAATTTATTATCCATCCTATATTGTTTCATTATATATCTCATACATAATGAATGCATGGCAAGGCCTAGGGTTGGCAATTTTCTAAATGACATGCAACCACATAATATCACATATTACAAGCATTCATTTCTCCATTCATCACATGAACTAATAAAGCCACTTTTGATTGTCCATCCTAGAAACATAAAATAATTACAAGCCTTTTAGGCCCAAAAATGCTTCTTCATCTTGGATCTTCCGCTTGAACTCTTCGCTAGCATGATCCGCCCATTTAGTAAACAAAATGTAATGGCATTTATGAAATTAGAATTTTGTCATTTTGAAAATAAAATTCCAGCACTAGATTTTAGAAAACCAAATCTTTGCTTTGACAAAAATTCCAGCACTTGTTTTATTAAAACCGAAACTCATTTCATGAAAATTAAAAACAGCACTTAGTATTTTAGCAAAACCGAAATTGGATTCTTTGAAACAAAAACCAGCACTTGTTTTCCAATCATAACTGAAATATGATTCATTGAAACAAAATTCCAGCAACTTAGTTTTCACAAAACTTATGCCAAAACACAAAAGGATATACCGAAAATTTTACCTTTCCATTTCTTCAATCCATGGCTGCTCCTTCTTCATCATTACATCAATTTGTACATTACAAAATCAAATAAAATAGAAAAAGAAACCAAGGAGGAAACATGGTGATGATAGACCACCCTCCTTGTTACAACCAAATGAAGAAATCTTACAAGATAAAATTTAACTTCTATGGACAACCAAAGAGCAACATACACCATATATATTTCTATCACATAAAAATATGCAGTATACATAAAAGATTGCCAACCCATGCATCCACCATATAGGAACCGAAATCATGCATGAAAAAACCGTCTCTGATACCAATTGTTGGATCGGAAAAAGAAAACATGCTTAGTTTGGAGAAACGATAGATTTCAAAACTTTTAAGAAATCATCTTGTAGCGGAAGCAATATATCCAAATCAACATGCTAATCCATACATGATATGGTATAAGGATAATAAAACCAAGAACAAGATAAAAGGAATTACCGACTCCTTATTTCACAACTTTAAATCCTCATTGCTATCCTCTCCTTCAGATCCAAATCCTTTGCCTTTGAGTCTTTTCCTTTAGAAATCTATCTTCTTCCTTGTAGTAGTATCCTCTACCAATTAGATTTACCACTTGTTCTTCAAGAACAACTAGGTTAACAAAATCCTTTGGTGGGAAAGGAGAAGAAATATTTGGAGGAGATTTTCTTAGAAGAAGAAGAACCAAAATTGAAACTCTTTCAATTCTTTCACTTAGGAATTTCGGTTCTACCTTGCATGAAAGGAGAGAATGTCTAAAAACCATGCAAGAACCATTTCTTACATCTCAATTTCGAAATATGCATGAATGGAAAAAGTGAGAGGCATCCAATGCATCACTTCTTACATTAATCACTCATCAAATAGCCAATAAATGAGACTTACTTCATTTATCTTTAAAATGGCTATTTGAAAAGACCATAACCTATAATTGAATACCCATTTCGGTTTTGGCAAGAAGAAAGAAGGAAGATGGTCAATCTAATGCACATCTTTAATCTTTAATCTAATGAATGCAAATAGGTTACATGCCAACATTAAAAGCCAACCATTAAACCATTTAATGGTAAGTTCATAACTCCATTTAATAATGATGAACCATAATAAAGACCATCTTTATTTAGTATTTTAATGTCAAATGTGTGGTTACACATCTAACCTAACACAATTTCAAAATTGCTTCTTCTCCATTTAAAAAATTGTTTTAATATAATTAATCTAATCAATTACATTAAACCAAAACAAGCCCATTTCTAAATGAACATATGGGCTTCCAATTAACCATTAATTAGTATAAGCCCATCATTCAATTATGGACTTCTAAAGCCTCCAAACTACTTCTTACTTAGCTTGATAACCTTCCTTAAAGCCAAGTGGGGAATCTTATTGGACTTTGATAATTCAAGCTCAATAAGCCCGAAATAATTCAATCTCATTGGAATTAATTCTAGCTTATTAACTAAATGTCATTCCACTAAAGACAATTAGTTGAACTCTTGAATTATTAAATATTATGAGAATATGTCCAATTGCAAACCCTATTTAGAACCTTATTATAGCCATCCGCACAACAAAGGGTAAAATTACCGTTTTGCCCTTATGTTGGTTTTCCTTCTAGATCTCTCATTTTACTTTATATGGTAATTAACACATAAGATCTCATCTTAGTGTTAAGACTTGATGGGTAGCTAGTCCATCAAACTATCGCGCCGATTTAATCACCAAATCTCCTTAAAACATCAGAAGAGATGATAACACTATAAACTCTTTATTTGAGTGAATGTTCTCGATACATGTTTCAATTAATAATTCCAACATGCAGACATTGGATTAATACCTGTAAAAATCCATTCGATCATATCAAGAATTATAATGAAACACATATGAGTTCACCACTCATCAAGATTGTGGTTCATAATAAGCGAATGCTTAAGTTGTATGTTTTAAGATTAAAGTAACGCCCACTTTATTCTTGAAAACATACTTGATTCCGATTCATTTAATAGTGCCATTATCGATAGTCTACTACTATCATGATATGAAACTCATCATTCCTTTAAGTAAACTCCTTTACTTATATGGAGATAAATCGCAACACTACGATCTAAACCATAATCAAGCGACCAACTTGATTATTCAACTATGAATCAATTAATTGATTCTAATAATATACATGTTTCCATACATCTCTATGTATATGTATATTACTTACAAATGAATCTTGGTACCTTATGACCAGATATATAATGCTCATACAGATAAAACCAAACTCTTTTGTTTTATTAATAATAAATATTTTCATTACAAAGCTCAGAATCAAGAAGATAAAGTTACATGTAAATACACTTGCTTTCCAGGGCACTATATTTACATAACTCCAACAGTACCTGGACCCACAGACTATGACGCTCCATGCAGATGTCCCAACACATCTTTCCCAGCAAAGTTGTATTAGAATCTCTGGCCTGTCGCACACCTAATCCACCACACGCTTTTGGGGTGGTAATCGTAGTCTAAGGAAGAAGGGGAACCCCTTTCCTATTACTTGAGTTGCCCCAAAGGAAGACCCTCCCTAGTTTATCAATCTCATCACACACAGCTCGGGAAGCTAGGTGGGTTGCATAGCATAGATAGGAATAAATGTGATGGTATCCTGGATTAATGTCGCCCAACTCGCTTTATTCAAGAAATTGCTCTGCCATCCAGATAAGCGAGTCTTGATCTTGTCGAGAATCCCCACATAATCATGTTTGCTCCTCTGTTAGATATATAGAGGCACACTAAGATATATTTCTAGGCGATGTGAGGATGGGATATATAGGTCAGAGAAAAGTTAGTCCCTTTTGCGTCGATGAATTTGGTTAGGGATAAAAGCTTTAGATTTGACATTATTCACTTGCATCCCAGAGGCTTGACAGAACTCAGCCATAGTGAGGTGTAAGACTTTAGCTTATCTTCGCAAAGCATGTGCAAATAGTAAAACATCGTCGGCAAAGAGAAGATGTGAGATTTTAGGACCATTGACGGAAGTACCAATGGGTTGCCAGTGGCCCTCATCAACCTTTTGTGTGATCCATCCCAATAATTTCTCCATACAGAGAACAAATAGTTATGGGGAGAGTGGATCACCCTGAGGAAGGCCTCTTGTAGGTTGAAAGGTTTCCAAGCACTGGCCATTCTAGATAATGGAGAGCACAACGCTCGAAACACATCCCATAATCATATTAATAGAGAGGCTGGGAAATCCAAAATCCACTAGCACCCATCGAAGGAAATCGTAATTAACTCTATCGTAGGCTTTAACTAAATCAATCTTCACTGCCATACCCCCAGTCCTCAATATCCGTACCATATGGATGACCTCCTGAGTAATGAGGATGTTATCTGAAGCTTTACGGCCCGGGATAAAAGTTTCCTAAACTGGATAGATCAGGGCAATGAGGAAAGGTCATACCCGATTAACTATCACCTTCGTCAATATTTTGTAGATCACATTACATAGGTTTATCGGTCGGTATTGGCTAATAGTCACTAGATTGTCATCCTTTGGGATAAGAACAAGTAGCGTCTTAGATATATTCTGAGGTACCTCCCTACTTGTAAAAGACCACAGCTCCACCCACATCCTGCCAGAAGGATTGGTAAAAAATAGGCTGAAGACCATCTGGACTTGGACTTTTATACGATTTTTATAGATTGTACTGCTCTTAATACCTCCGCTGGATCCACTGGTTTTAGGATGGTGGCATGAGCCTCTACCGGGAGAACACCATTGGCACCTAGTTGCCAGTTTCGTGTTATAGGCTCCGCGGTACATAAAAGATCTTTATAAAAGGAGAGGACCTCGCCTTTAATAGTTGCAGGATGAGATGGACATTCGTCTGTACGGAATTTTAATTTGTCTATACGGTTTTGTTTCCTGTGATAAAGGGTAGCGGCGTAAAAGAATTTAGTGGCTTTGTCACCTTCCAGGAGCCATTAGATTCTGGACTTTTGGAACCATAGTAATTATTCTTTCCTTAAAACTTTCTGATATTCCACTGTTAATTGTTCCTCGAGAGTCACCAAGAAAGCTGAGTGTATATTGCTCAAATAAGTTTGAATATCCTGTAATCTTGCCAGCAGAAGGCGCTTATGTCAGAATATATTGCCAAAGATATTCTTGTTAAACAGTTTGGTTAGTTGGATTACCACCTGTATAGCGTCCTGAACACAGTGCTGGTGGGGAGCCCATGCTTCTCTAACAACTCAAGGAAAGTAGCCATACGACTTAGAAATGAAAGGGGCGTGACTATGGAGGTAGAAGAGAGTTCTGTAGTTAGAGTAAGATCGGATTGTGGTATGAAATTGTGTGCGGCAGGTGGGACATGGAGGCTTCAGGGAAAAGAGCTTGCCATGACGTATTACAAAGAGCACGATCTAAGCGAACATGAGTGGAGAAGATACCATGATCTTTCCTCGCAAAGGTATACGGTGATCTCTAACAACCCAGGTCCTGGAGGCCACACTCACCTAACTGTGAGTGAAAGAGATTTGCATGATGCCAATCAAAGTTGCTCCCTCTTTTTTCAGATGGATGGAGATAATCATTGAAGTCCCCAATAACTAGCCAGGGGAGGTCGATGTCGGTACTTACTACAACTAAATATTCCTAGAAAGCGGTCTTGATGAAGTTGATGGGGCTCGTATAAATCACGGAGTACACCCACTCTCGGCCATGCGGACCATGCACTACTGTGGATAAACACTGGCGATGAGAATCTAAAATAGAGATGTGATAAGAAGAGGAATGCCATAGGGCCTAGATACTACCTGCATACCCAACAGGCTCAACTCGCTTAACTATGTCAAAACTGAGTTGTCGAGAAATCTGGGCAGTGCGAGACCCCGAAATATGTATCTCCAGCAATAGTAAAAGACCAGGCTTGTGTACACGGGTAAGTTCTTTCATACGAGGAACAAAATCACGCTTACCAATCCCCCAAAAATTCCAACAAATGACTGGATCTCTAATTATATTAGTGAATTTTAAATAAGAGACAACTCCACTTTATCGTGGTCTATTGTCTAGAAAGACCTGCCACAAAGGAACCATTGACGTCCTCAGCCATGGCTGTCGTAGAAGCAAGGTCTAGGCTGGGAGATGCATCTGCTTCCATGGTATCTATGCATATCGGAGTAGCTTTCGGCGTTGACTATAAGCTCACCTCATCGATCCCACCCGGTGGTCTCGAATCCGGAGGAGCTCCTTAGATAGGACCAATTCTGGGAAGCGGAGGTCGTTCATCTAGGGGAGGAGTCGGGCGATATGAAGTGAAGATCTGCTGGAGAGTTCCAGCAATAGAGTGCATCAATTGCAAGCTCACCTCACCGTCTAAAGCCGTTATGGTTCCTTGGTTGAAGATCTGTTGGTTGTGACGTTGCATGGGATGCATGGGTGGTGGAAATGAGGTAAGCCAATGACCCAACTATATTTTTCTCCTTATTAAGTTTGGACAGTTCTTGGGGATGAGATTTATTGCCGCTCGCACATGACTTGGTAGTCTTCCTTATTGTTCTTGAAGAAGGTCCTGGGTTCTCACCACTACCCACAGTGAGCGCAGTATTCTCCACCTCTGGTGGTGTAATCTCCTCATTTAATGCGTGACATCAGTTTTGGGTATCTCGCTTTGGGGTTCCTTGGAGCACGTTTGTGTATTTGGGACGAGAGGGTCGATGTGGGCGTCTGTCCACTAGCATCCATTCCCCAAAACGTGGGTCATTTCAGTCTTCTCACAGGCGGGATCGGCTACAGCAAGCATACTAACTAGGAGTTGCACCACATTTCCACCTTCAGTGTTGGGACCCGATCTCGGAACCGGATCCCAACCAGAAACGAAACAAAAATACCCGAAACCAAAGCGAATTCAAATCGGATAAAACAAATCTGAAGGCGAATCGAATAACAAATTTCCGATCGGCAATTGAAATTCAGAAATGAATCAATCGAATACAAATCAAAAACAAGAAATCGAAAGCAAATCAAATCGAAGGAATGGAAACATAAACGATTCGAACGGACCAAACCAATTTTCCCGACATCCGTAACTCATATGTTAGAAAGACGCACATTGGATACCTTAAGACTA
Organism: Erythroxylum novogranatense; assembly: GCA_029891385.1. NCBI lineage: Eukaryota > Viridiplantae > Streptophyta > Magnoliopsida > Malpighiales > Erythroxylaceae > Erythroxylum > Erythroxylum novogranatense. Next base: position 85,855,212 of record CM057229.1, read on the forward strand.
AACCAAATCCGAAACTAGTATAAAATTCGTCTTTTCTTTTCTTACTTATTCGCTTTATTCAATCTTATACAAATCACATCCTTAAAAAAAAACTCAAATCATAGAATTCCTTATAATCATGCTATATCTCATTCTTGTCAGCAAAAGCTTAAATCTCATTCCTATCTTTCTTTTATCATACAAATTCTGGCAGCATAACGGCCGCGTTCCAACTAACCCAAAACTGCAAAGTGTTTAAATTACCCTTCTATATTTCTCAAGCAACAATCAGTAATCAGCGGACTCCCCGTCCGGAAACTAAATCACATTATCCAATATCCAAAATACATTCCTTTATTCACATTCATACATACACAAATCATTCCCATTTCTCAATTCAATATACAATTTCATAATTCATTTACACAAACCGTAATTCATTTTTCCATTCTATGTACAAATCCATAAATCAATTTCATCATAGTATACATGCTATACACAATCGAACAAACGGTCTTGACAATCTTTCATCCGATCTCCCGCTCAAATACCTAGAGATGGGGATGAAAGGGGAGCTGAGCTTAAAAAGCCCGTAGGTAACATGCTTATAATCAATCATAAGCAAAACCATTCAAAAGTTTACTGTCAGAGAAATTTCTTGTTGAAAATCCATAAAACGCTTGTTTTTCAAATTCTCATATTCAAATTCATAAATCGCAAAACATGGATGCATCATCTTGTTCACAAATCACAATTTCATAATTCATAAATGCAATACACATCAATGAAAATGCACAACCAAATGGCTCGAGAGTTCTGTGAACCAAACGGAGAAATCGAAGTTTACTCCGTGAACGAAACGAGTCCATTTTCGGATCTCGTGGGCCACAAGCGGGCAGCCGGGCGAAGGCTTAACGTTGACGTGAACGTGACTAACGAAACAGTTCCTCTCTCGCCCAAACAAAACACATAAGCAATGCTCAAAATCATTTCATCAAAATGAAATGCTTTCATACTTAATTCAATCATTCTCAAATTTCTATTATCATGATTTTTCTTCTTTCCATTCAATCAAAATGCCATGCTAAAAGACATAACATAATAACATCACAATGCATTTTCCACATCATAGCAATTCATAATCTATCAAATCAAATCCAATTCATGGAGCATATGCACACATATAAGCAAATTCTTTTAAATCGTTTTAAAACGATATATGCACAATTTTGAAATTCCTGAAATCATTTTATTCTCTCAATTTGGGAAAAATTTTAATGGCTTATTATTCCACTATAAACATGAAACCCACCTGAATTTCCTTGCTTGGATACATGATTAAAAGATGCCTCTCCTCGTGATCCTCTTGCCTTCCTTAAATTCCTTTAACAATAGCCAAAAATATTCCATTCAATCGGAATTCCAATTTATAATCAAGTAAAATGAAGAAATTTGACAATACTTTCTTCTAGAAACATTTTTACCTTTTTGTCTTAAGTTTCTATTGACTCCAAAATCATTCAACTCGTTTCAGAAATCCAAAAATTATACTCCAAACTTGTGGGGACTATTCTTTTGTTGAAACAATAATCTATACCCAACTTCCGACAAAAATTTAAGGTTCTTAGAGACTGAATTTCAATTTCATTTCTTCATAAAACTTGTAGCACTATGCCTCTAGTTCACAACAAATCAAAAATCACTTCATTTGGACATCTTCATCAAAAGTTATGGCCAAATTACTGAAATGTATCTGTCTTGAAAACTATAGCTCTTGCCAAGATCTGAGGCTTCGTCATGACGTATAAAGCGGAGCTTCATTGGCGAAGGCTATGCTCGCTGCGGCGAACGGCCCCGTCTTGTGCCTTGGCGTACATCCTCTCAAGACGCGCCGCGGCGTGCACACTTATGTGCCACGTGGCAGACGCTTTTCACGCCATGCGTGCTCTTGGCTGCGTCGCGACGTCTTTAATTGGGAACGCCTCCGAACGACTTCGCCATTTTCCATCTTCAAACTTCCCATCTTTCACAAACAACTCATCTAAACCCTAAATCATCCTTCCTACTTCATTCTAATCTCATACCAACCCAAAAATCGTTCACAAACATAACAAAATCATTAAACCTACGACACCTTCCATCGAAAACTCATTTCATACATTTTTCACTTCTATCGAACACTAAACATGATTCATTCAACAAATCAAGAAGGGATGATGCTTCTACTTACTTGTTTAGCTTCAATTTCTTCAAAATCGTCAAGCCCTAGCTTTCTCCTCTTCTCTTCTTCTTCCACGGTTTCTCCTCTTCGTTTCTCCTTCTCATTTCTCATTTCCTTCTTTTATCTCATTCTCTTAATGAGTGGGAAAAGTCCAATTTGCCCTCCCACATAAGTCTTATAACTCTTAGACTTAGGTAACATGCCCAATTTGCCCTTATATAATCTCATAACTTTAATACCTCAATTCAGAAATTAAAAATCTTAGGAACTGAATTAAATTTCGATTCCTTCAAAAATTTGCAGTCCCATGTCTCTAACTTATTTAAAAACAAGAATCAACTTAATTGGGTCTCTACCGATCAAGATATCGTCAAACATACTGAACCATGCTCAGAAAATATCTAACTCACTTTGACTCAATCGATCCCTTTCAATCTAATCCAAGAATAATCATAATTTCTCATCATGATGTAGGTCATTGTCTTAGGAATCCAACGCTTCAAAAATCAGATCAATCGGATGTCGGACAGAAAAGTTAGAAACAAAAGAATAAAAAGGGCTGGTCACCCTAATAGTAATAAGATTTCTAAGATTTCTATCTTTCCATGCTAAGATCCAAAAATGACATACTTACTATCAATGAAAAGATCAGAATATAATCTAAAACGTTCATGAAGAACTCAAAAGCAATTGCAACCTCTAATAAGGTCAATTTTTCGATCGAAGCTTCTGCCCAGAATGTGTCATCCTACAATTCACCCAAACTCATAATGTCATATCTCCCAGATTCCATAACCAAAATAACAAATTATACGTCATTGAAAAGCTAGGATCATCTTCTATATCTTTCATGAAGATCACTGAACTCAATTCAATTGCCTCAAATCACATTACACACCTAAATGTACACTTATGAACATTTTCACAAATACTTAACTTTGACTATTCATAACTTTCACTCTCGATATCGAAAAATACCAAACTTTATGGCAACTCAAAGCTCTCAACAGGAACTACAACTTTCATACAGATCATTTTTTCAAATTTTGCTTAAGTCAAAAAGTCAACTCTCTCTACTCCAAAAAGTCAACTTCCTCAATTCCTCAAATTCTCACTCTTTCACTATTTGTTTCATATTCTTCAACTCCATTTCGATCAACTCATTCACTTTAACTTTTTCTAATAAATTCTATGATACAACACAAAATTTACTCAGAACCTCACATCAATTTTATTGAACTCAAAAACACCCATTTCATGTATTAACCTCAACCTATCATCTTAATTTGTTCAAACTAGCATTGTTCACATCAAACCTTAAATATAATCATTCAAATTCATGAATTTTCTCTTCCTTTACACATGACTAAGTCACCTCAATATCCTCGTTTAATGTCAAATTACAATTCACATATCTGAGAAAAGTTCGGGGTCCAACATTTCTCTCCCTCTTAAAAAAATTTCGTCCTCGAAATTCCTACATGAGTAATCATCAAGTAACTTATTCTCTCAAATAATTTCTTCTAAAAGATCATAGTCAATCACTTTCTTATCTCAGTTCTCATCATACATATTTCTCAATTTATTCACAATCTTTCACTTCTTGTATCTAATACCACCAATACCATGTTAGCATTACTATATCCACAAATCAATGTTTCTTAATCTATTTACACAAGTCAATGGTCCAATTCTTCATAACCTTAATATGGACCAATCATCATTCAAAATCAACTTTTTGAACTTTTATGCATATATCTATATCATTCATCTCATCTTTCAAGTATTACGTTATTGCATATCATATATATTCGAAGTCAAATCATCGAAATTCATCATGACTTTCTAATCTTACTTTCCGTACACACAATCTTAAAATCAATCATACTCTTGACACTTAAATCAACCGTCATTTTAATTCCTAGAATAATTCCTTCTCACTAATTCAATCATATAACTCCTCACTTCAATCAAACAATCATTTAGATTCGTCAAATAATTCATGACAAAGACAAACACATCATGCACACCTTCTCACAAGATCAATCTTATCCTCAAAAACTCTTATCCATTTCTTACTCATACACATACGCCCAAGTAAGATCATATAACTGGGCTCTGATACCACCTATGTTGGGACCCGGTCTCGTAACCGGATCTCAACCGGAAACGAAACGAAAATGGCCGAAACCAAAGTGAATTCAAATCGGATAAAACAAATCCGAAGGCAAATCGAATAACAAATTTTCGATCGGCAATTGAAATTCAGAAACGAATCAATCGAATACAAATCGAAAGCAAATCGAATCGAAGGAACGGAAACATAAACGATTCGAACGGACCAAACCAATTTTTCCGACATCCGTAACTCATATGTTAGAAAGATGCACTTTGGATACCTTAAAACTAAACCAAATCAGAAACCAGTATAAAATTCGTCTTTTCTTTTCTTACTTATTCGCTTTATTTAATCTTATACAAATCACATCCTTAAACAAAAACTCAAATAATAGAATTCCTCATAATCATGCTATATCTCATTCTTGTCAACAAAAGCATAAATCTCATTCTTATCTTTCTTTTATCATACAAATTCTGGCAACATAACGGCCGCGTTCCAACTAACCCAAACCTGTAAAGTGTTTAAATTACCCTTCTATATTTCTCAAGAAATAACCAGTAATCATCGGACTCCCCTTCCGGAAACCAAATCACATTATCCAATATCCAAAATACATTCCTTTATTCACATTCATACATACACAAATCATTCCCATTTCTCAATTCAATATACAATTTCATAATTCATTTACACAAATTGTAATTCATTTTTCCATTCTATGTACAAATCCATAAATCAATTTCATCATAGTATACATGCTATACACAATCGAACAAACGGTCTTGACAATCTTTCGTCCGATCTCCCGCTCAAATACCTGGAGATGGGGATGAAAGGGGGGTGAGCTTAAAAAGCCCGTGGGTAACATGCTTATAATCAATCATAAACAAAACCATTCAAAAGTTTACTGTCAGAGAAATTTCTTGTTGAAAATCCATAAAACGCTCGTTTTTCAAATTCTCATATTCAAATTCATAAATCGCAAAACATGAATGCATCATCTTGTTCACAAATCACAATTTCATAATTCATAAATGCAATACACATCAATGCAAATGCACAACCAAATGGCTCGAGGGTTCCGTGAACAAAACAGAGAAACCGAAGTTTACTCCGTGAACGAAACGAGTCCATTTTCGGATCTCGTGGGCCACAAGCGAGCACCCGGGAGAAGGCTTAACGTCGACGTGCACGTGACTAACGAAACGGTTCCGCTCTCTCCCAAACAGAACACATAAACAATGCTCAAAATCATTTCATCAAAATGAAATGCTTTCATACTTAATTCAATCATTCTCAAATTTAAATTCTCATGATTTTTCTTCTTTTCATTCAATCAAAATGCCATGCTAAAAGACATAGCATAATCACATCACAATGCATTTTTCACATCATAGCAATTCACAATCTATCAAATCAAATCCAATTCATGGAGCATATGTACACATATAAGGAAATTCTTTTAAATCGTTTGAAAACGATATATGCACAATTTTGAAATTCCTGAAATCATTTTATTCTCTCAATTTGGAAAAATTTTTAACGGCTTATTATTCGACTATAAACATGAAACCCACCTGAATTTCCTTGCTTGGATACATGCTTAAAAGATGCCTCTCCCCGTGATCCTCTTGCTGTAACACCCCACTCCTACGTGACCCGAACCCGATATCATTGGTGATATCCGAGTCCGTGCCCCGCGAGGGTGGCGTACTACATCAGTCGGTCAGACGAATCTTCTTTGTTTGTTTTTTTCCTTTACTCTTATGTGAGCGGAAAAGACAATAAACAATCGAGCCCACGTCCAGAAATAAACAGTCTCAGTTTCAGAATTTAACAGTTTCAGTTATTACAATCCTTCAACAAAAATTTACAATCATTTAATGAACAAAAAGTCATAACCAAATTGGGCTCATTACAACTACAAGCATTCTTTACAGAAATTTCAGAATACAATTATGCGACACTAATGCAGGCATGAACTGATCCCGACCTCTATCCTTCACTTACCTACAGTAGACATACTCCTGTGTCGAACGGGGTACTCTTCAAAGCCTGAAAAATAGGTGCAAATTTTTGATGAGTTTTTGCGAACTCAATGAGGAACCATCATCGATGGTTCTCCCAATTCATGCATCACATAACAAATTACAGTAATAATACAGTCACAGTACTAATAAGCCAGGCACAGTAATAACACAGTCAATGGTATCATGTCCTCAGTAGTCATAGTAATACTACGATCGATCCAAGAAGAAAGCGATCCACGAAATCATACAGTCATATACAACAAAACCCATTTCAGGTATTCAGTCCAGTATGTATGCAATGCACATGTGACTCTTTTCCATTTTTCTTTCAGTGTTGTGACCGAGCGCTTAAGCAGTAATCAGTAATCAGTAGACGCGTCTAGGGAGTATGATTTTCTCCCTTCGAGCTCGAGGCTCGTTTTCAGTATCAGTAGCGACTCTGGTCATAACTATCCTTTATTTGTTTATGCATCTGTGTATGTAATGCATATGACCAATTTAACATCCCATTCACAGTTAATAATTCACAGTCAATTTAACAGTCAGTATATCACTAGCAATCACAGAATTGGTAAACAAATCACATTCCTGATCCCGCCATTATCCCCACATTAGACAAACAATAATTGAGAAACTCATCTAGGTTACTCACCTATTACTTCCGAGCTAATGCCAGGAAGTCTCTGCGATGTTGGTCGATCGACGCTCCAATTGGGCCTCTATAACAATCAGAGCAGGTGTACATTACTCAATTGTCCAATCAGAACTAGATGATGCACATGTAGGTGTAATATGCATGTTCATGATATTCCCGACCCTAATCCCACTTTTTTATTAGAAAAATTCGTCTAAAAATTAAAAATCTAAAGGCGCTGACGATACTCAATTTGGACCTCTATGAGTCTAGAAATAAATCAAACAGTGACTCAAGACTCCGTTACCCGGACCCACGTCAATTTTCCGTCCAAAAATTTCCAAAAGAACACAAAAAATCAAATAAAACAATTAAGATATATATACTTATTTCCTTCTCTTTTTCCTATTTTCAAACCGAAATTCAAACACCTATAACTCTGTGCACACAATTCAGAAAATTACAAACCATATCTCGTTGTAAAGATCATGAAAAACTTTACAAGTTTCATGAAGACCCCAACAAGCAATTTTACCCATAAGGGTGTCAAAAATTCAGTCAAAGCCATTGCCTACTCAAAACCTCTCAAAACAGTGCAGTACTTTGCAAATTCAGTAACTTTCTGTTTCTTCAGTCAAAAAAATTACACAATAAATATGCCCAGAAAGATACAAATGTTATCTACAACTTTCATGAACAACCTGAAATCAAATTCATTTGTTAACTAGGTCAAACAATTCACCAAAGCATCTGCCCACTGAAATTTCCCAATATGAATAGTACATTTCAAAGTAGCATATCTCCTAGAAAAAATGTCTAAACAATCTCTACCTTATATCACTGGAAAGATAAGATCTCATACTTCAATTTTTATGAAGGATTCAAAATCCAATTCCATCTCTAACAAGTTCAAAACTGCCAAACAAATGACTGATCAGGGTAGCAGTTAAAAACCTAATGCAGGTTCAGTTTTTTGAAAACTCATAACTCCCAAATCTGATCTCCAAAAATTACATGCGATATACCATTTTCAAGATAATTTCTTCCTTTACAACTCTTCAGAAGATCACTCAAGCCAAGTCAATTTACATAAATTTCTAAAATTGCTTCCAATCAGAATGCTCACAAATCTGACACTTAGGCTAGGTTTCACCACAATGTACAAAATCAGTCAATAGTTAACAGTCCATATCTCACAATATACAGATAGAAAATTTTCAAAATCAGTGGCAATGGAAAGCTAACTTGATAGGCTTCAACTTTCATGAAGACCATTTTCACCAATTCCTTCTACATTAATTTAGAAAAAATCATCAAAACTCTAGGTCTTTTGGTTCGGTTACTGTTCATACTGATCATAACAGTAACTTTCCAAGCCAAAATTCAACCTCTTAAGTCTAAAATTAGACAACACCTATTTCACACAAAATTGTAGCCAACAAAATAAAGTTTCATTTGGAACAAACCTCACCTCCTTTGCATAACCACACAATTAGTTATGCTCAAATCAGTGTACTAGGTCAAAATCAATTTTTCAGCTTTCATCTTCAACTTATATACTATCACTTCTAACACCAATTCCACATGCATAAGCATCCTAATGAACAAGAAATAAGTTACTAGATCATTCATACATTCACTTAGGCTACTAGTCACAATTTGGCAGCATCCTATTCAAGTAGTTTTCATTAATCTCCCAAGTCAAAATCAATCCAACACTAAGTTAAAACACACTTCAATCATACCACTTCATCAATCAAGTCATATTCAACATAACCTTACCCACCAATTCAAACTATAATTTTCATCAAATTAATGCATCAATAAACACAATAAATGCACCATAACTCCCATTGAATGCATATAACAACCATGATTCATAAAAGACATAATTAAAGCATCATTAAACACTTACCAATTCAAGCTTTTTCCATCTTCAATCTCTTCAATTCTTTACTTACTACTCTTACTCAACACCTTCTCCACTCTCTTCTAACACATGCAAGTGTAAGGCCATCATAGAAAGGAAGTAGCTTGGTTGCATGAAGAAGAGCTCTTGAATTTGGAGGAAGGATTACTTAAAGAAGGAGAAACCAATGGAGAGGGTGAAACAAGGAAGTAGGTTTCGGTTGATGGAGAAATAAAGCAATAAGAAATGAATTTTCCTTCTTTAAATGGGAAGTAACCGAAACACAAAGAGAGGAAGAGGACAAAAGCATTTACTCCATGGACATGTGGCATTTTTATTAAGAAAGAGACAAAATAGTAATAAAACAAAATTTGTAATAGGAGTTAGGAACCCTAATGAAATTTGACCCATTCTAGTCCAATGGCCCTAATTCCAATCCCAAAATAATATATCCAATATTACATTGCCATTGGATAGCAATTTTCGCTATCGAAAATCAACCGGTTCGCCACTTGGCGATTTTTTCGGTCCAGGAATTTTCTCCGAAAAATTCCAGAAAATTTCCTAAAAATCCCTTAAAATATAAAACACTCACTGGCTCACTCAGAATAATTTTTCAAACACAATAACTACGTTAATCACAATAAAATTGCATTAGGCCCATCTACCGGGAATATCATGTATGCATGTACAGTGATTTGCATGTGCACAAATTTTACTACGTACCACTTCTAGTATGCATGAATAATATTAATTAATCCCTATCAATCTCATCCTATGACAATTTACTATTTTACCCTTCCTGTCGGGGGTGGGATGTTACACTTGCCTTCCTTAAATTCCTTTAACAATAACAAAAAATATTCCATTAAATCGGAATTCCAATTTATAATCAAATAAAATGAAGAAATTTGACAATACTTTCTTCTAGAAACATTTTTCTCTTTTTGTCTTAAGTTTCTATTGACTCCAAAATCATTCAACTCGTTTCAGAAATCCAAAAGTTATAGTCCAAACTTGTGGGGATTATTCTTTTGTTGAAACAATAATCTATACCCAACTTCCGACCAAAATTTAAGGTTCTTAGAGACTGAATTTCAATTTCATTTCTTCATAAAACTTGTAGCTCTATGCCTCTAGTTCACAACAAATCAAAAATCACTTCATTTAGGCATCTGCATCAAAAGTTATGGCCAAATTACTGAAATGTATATGTGCAGAAAAACTGGAGCTTGCCGCGGCGTACAGGAGCTCGCCGCGACGTACAAAGCGGGAGCTCGCTGCGGCGAACAGCCCGTGCACCGCGGCGTACATCCCTCTCCCATGCCGCGACGTGCACACTTATGTGCACGCGACGTGCGGGTCGGGGAACGCCTCCCGAACCCGACTTCTCGCCATTTTCCATCTTCAAACTTCCCATCTTTGACAAACAACTCATCTAAATCCTAAATCATCCTTCCTACTTCATTCTAATCTCATACCAACCCAAAAATCGTTCACAAACATAACAAAATCATTAAACCTACAACACCTTCCACCGAAAACTCATTTCATACATTTTTCACTTCTATCGAACACTAAACATGATTCATTCAACAAATCAAGAAGGGATGATGCTTCTACTTACTTGTTTAGCTTCAATTTCTTCAAAATCGTCAAGCCCTAGCTTTCTTCTCTTCTCTTATTCTTCCACGGTTTCTCCTCTTCGTTTCTCCTTGTTGGACCCCGATTTTTGAGTGAAAATAAGAAATATTCAAAAGTGGATGAGTTGATTGAAATTAAGTTGAAAATCAAGAAATAAAGAGAGAAAGTGTGAAAATATGAAAATATGAAAAGTTTGACTTTTTGACCTTTGAGAGTTGACTTTTGATTTAGGCAAAATTTAAGAAAATGGTCTTCTGGAAACTTGTAGTTTATGTTAAGAGCTTTCTGTTGCCATAAAGTTTGTATTTTTTTATATTGGAAGTGAAACTTATGATCAGTCAAAGTTAGGTGTATTATAGGTTGACTTCTATTATGGCTAAAGTTTTAACTGAAAAATTTACCCAGTTAAAGGTTAATTTAGCCTTGAAGTTCTTCATGAAAATTGAAGGATTTGATTTGATCTTTATTTTGACATAAAGTACGCAATTTTTCGATCAAGGAATAATAAGTTATGATTTTTACAAGTTTATGTTATGGTTTTAGCATGATTATTAGAGGACAGAACGTTTGACTGAAAAATTAACTTCTTTAGAGGTCAAATTGAGTTTTATGTCCTTCATGAACGTTGTAGAGGACTTTCCAAGCTTTGTATCGATATAAAATATGAGGTGTTCAGAATTTGGAGTTGACAGATATAAATTTTCAAAGTTAAATATTGTTTAGGGATATATTAAATTGGGGCAGTACCTTTGACTGAATTTTTGACCTCTCTAGAGATAAAATTGATTTTTGAGTTCTACAAGAAAGTTGTAGAGCTTCCTTCAAGCTTTCCATATAAACTAAATTTGTCAAATTTGGAATTCGAAATCAAGAGTTACAATTTCTGAAAAATTTGAATATATATATATGTAATTATGTGAATAATTATATTTATATATATATATAATTTTGAAAAAAAAACGTTAACTCTCTCGCTAGGGCGACGTAGGAGGGCTCTTGGATGAAGATTCATATTTATTTTTTTTATATATTTTTTTTTATTTTCTAATTTATTATTTCCAGATTGTAGAGAATATGACCCCTCTTCAATCTTTCACTCATATCTTTTCCGTCCAACATCCGATTGACTCGATTTTTGAAGCGTTGGATTCCTAAGACAGTGAATTTTATTTTTACAGAAAATTTGGGAATTTTTGAGATTAAATTAAGGATGATTAATTTAATCAAAGTGAGTGGACTAATTTTCTGAACATAGTTCAGTATTTTGAGAAATTCGGGATCTGTGGTGATCCGATTGAAGCGATTCTTGAGGCGAAATAAAATTAAGACAGGGGGCTACAAATTATACGCAGAAATGAAATGTCAATTTTGCCCCTAAGACATCCAATTTTTGAATGGAAGTTCCGATTAGTGTGCAGTTTTTGGGTTAGGAACACCTGAGAGTATTTTGAGCATAAATTTTGATCTGGGAATCGAAATGATGTGTTTCTTGTTTTGAATTAAACTAGAGAGATAAGGCTACAATTTTTATGAAGACATCGAGTTTCAATTTTGTGTTTAAGAATGTTAATTTCTGGATGGAAATAATCGTACATGGAAAATGTGTTAGACTATGAATATACCCGAAATGTTTCGAGCATAACTTTTGATGTAGTGCTCCAAATTGGATGATTCTTACGGCATTATGAAATTAAGACATAGAGGAATATTTCTCTAGAAGGAAGTTTTGACAAATTTCTTTAAATTAATAGTGCGAATCAGACCCGTAAGGAAGCATGACTAAAAGTAAAATATAGGGGCAAATTTGGAAATTAGGCATATATGAAAGGGTATTTTGGTCTTTAATCAAATTTTAATGACATGGCACCATAATGTGATGAGTTGTCATGTAAGGAAGAGTCTAGAAAATTAAAGAAGAGAATTAAAAAGAGTGGAAGTCGATTTTAGTGGAAAGAAGAAGAAGATAAGAGAGAAAATGAAAGGGGATTGTCGTGGAGAAGAAAGAAGAAGAAAAGCTTGGAGATTTCGAAAATTTTAGAGTTTCAAGATGATTTTTGTGCTTATTTCAAGAGGAAAAGAAGGAAAATGAGGAAAGCTTCCCATGAGGCTTTGAAAAATCCGAAAAATTGAGAAGAGAAAGGTAAGAGAAATTGTTTTATCTTTGAGTTTTTCTTCGAACTTTGGTTTAGAAATATGGAGAATTGTATGTGTTTGTTAATTCCATGATCAATTTTGGAGAGTACATGTTGAAATTGATTCAATTTTGAAAAAGGGTGAATTAGGGTTTATGCCCAAATTTGTGATTTGGAGATTTTGTGAATTATTGGTTTAGAATCATAGAAAATAGTGTGGGTTTGTGGAATATGATATCAACTTTGAAGATTATAGGATTTATGATATCGAATTTGTGTAAATTGGTTTAGGCCAATTTTGAGATTTGGGAATTTTTGAAAATTGATGATTTAGATATCTTAAAATTAGTATGAATTGATGAATTATGACATCAATTTTAAGGATTAAGTTATTCATGAGGTTGAATTTTGATGAAATTGCTTTAGGGAATGTTAAATTGGAAGGAAGAAAGGAGAAATGGCCAAATTGAAGCTTGGAACAAGTTTCTAGCATCAATTCGATGTGGGTAATGTATTTATATTTTGAATTATGAGTACTTTATGTGAAATTGAAAAATTACGAAAGGAAAAATATTTCTGAAATTATGTTTTCAAATGATTTGAAAAAGAATTGATACAAAGGTTTACGTTAAAATGTTTGTAAATGATTTGGGGAATTTATAGAAAAATTAAGAATACAAAATTTATGAAAATTATGTTTTCGCATTTTTGAAGAATGTGAATAATGCTGCTTTATGCATTTATATATGTTGATTTAGATTTGAAAAAGAATACTTGCATTCATTTTATGCATTTGATTGATATGAGATTAATTGATTAATTTAATATGATTGTTATATAAATTGATGTGAATATGTGTGCATGTGTCAAGCATTTTGACACGATTTGATATGATGATATGAAGACTTAGAAAATCAAGATTTTTGAAAAGTGCCTTTGGGCAATTTGAATTCTCTTTTCGCTTATGTGTTATGTGGGTTTGGTCAGGTCCTTCTGTAAGTCGATTACCTTTGTCTCTACTTGTTTATAGCCTTCTCTCATTCGCCTGCATGAGTGGCTTAGGAGTTCGATTTGGACTCCTCCGCTCACTCACCGCACGTAATCACTATGCGAGAATGTGCAGTACGTTCTGTTAGGACCAACCCAAACCGTTTGATGTGTTTTATGTATTGATTTATGATTTTATGTGTTTTGTGATCTGATGTGATTGCATTCATGTTTATGAAAATTTTGAGAAATGAGAAAAAGAGTTTTCAACCATGAAATTATAGAAATTTAATATGAAAAGTTTGAAAAATTGAAAGGTTTGAAGAAAATGCTTGAAAAGTTGCAAAGTTTGAAAAAGATAAGCCTTTTGGCTAAAAGTGATGAAAAATGAAAAATGATTATTTTTCAATTTATAAATATGTTACCCACAAGCTTCCAAGCTCACCCCCCTTTCATCCCCGTCTCCAGGTTTTCGAGCAGGAGATCGGATGAAAGAATGTGAAGATGTTTGGTCCGATTTTGCATCGTCTGTATTTTTATGTGAATTGAGATTGAATATTAGTATTGTTTATGGCTTGAATTTCCGTTAAGTAAGTGTTTATGATGTATTACAAGCATGTATTTTAGAATGTATGATGATTACGAATTGATGTATGAGAGTATGGAACTGTATATGAAATTGTGTATGAGTCTGGAAATGAGATTGAATTATGAGACTAGTAGATTGAATTATAATTATGAAAGTGTTTTGGAATTAGGTTTGCGTTTGTGTATGCTGAGATCCCAGACGGAGGGTCCGGTGGATTTTGATGTTTGTATATTTGATTGGAAATTTTAGAAGTGTATTTTGAATACTTTGCAGGTTTGGGTTAGGATAAATGCTGCCGATATGCTGCCGAAATTTTGATAAAATTGGGATAAAAATGTAATTTAGGATTTGTACGGATATATAAGAATATGAGCAAGTTTTGAGATTTGCATGAGAATGATTTTCCAAAGGTGGAAATTGTTTGTTTGATTTGAATGAGATTGCCTAAAGATGTAAGAAATGAATAAATAAAAGAAAAGAGAAAAAAAATTTATACCGGATTTTCGTATTGGATTAGTTTTAGGTTTACAACGCGATCGTTGTTGTCTTTGTATTGTATTCATGGATGTCGGACATTTGTTATGCTATTCGATTTGGCTTCTTTGATTGTAACCGTTCCGATTTGCTTCTTTCGATTCTGTCTTCGATTTGCATTCGTTGTGCTTCCGCTTTCGCTTTGTTTGTCGGTATCGAATTCAATTTATCCTATTTGAATTTGCCTCTTTCTTCGTATCTATTCCTGCTTTTCAGTTGGGATCGGGTCCCCGGATCGGGTCCCAACACTCCTCATTTCTCATTTCCTTCTTTTATCTCATACTCTTAATGAGTGGGAAAAGTCCAATTTGCCCTCCCACATAAGTCTTATAACTCTTAGACTTAGGTAACATGCCCAATTTTCCCTTATATAATCTCATAACTTTAATACCTCAATTCAGAAATTAAAAATCTTAGAAACTGAATTAAATTTCGATTCCTTCAAAAATTTGCAGTCCCATGTCTCTAACTTATTTAAAAACAAGAATCAACTTAATTGGGTCTCTACCGATCAAGATATCGTCAAACATACTGAACCATGCTCAGAAAATATTTAACTCACTTTGACTCAATCGATCCCTTTCAATCTAATCTCAGAACAATCATAATTTCCCATCATGATGTAGGTCATTGTCTTAGGAATCCAACGCTTCAAAAATCAGATCAATCGGATGTCGGACAGAAAAGTTAGAAGCAAAAGAATAAAGAGGGCTGGTCACCCTAATAGTAATAAGATTTCTAAAATTTCTATCTTTCCATGCTAAGATCCAAAAATGACATACTTAATATCAATGAAAAGATCAGAATATAATCTAAAACGTTCATGAAGGACTCAAAAGCAATTGCAACCTCTAATAAGGTCAATTTTTCGATCGAAGCTTCTGCCCAGAATGTGTCATCCTACAATTCACCCAAACTCATAATGTCATATCTCCCATATTCCATAACCAAAATAACAAATTATACATCATTGAAAAGCTAGGATCATCTTCTATATCTTTCATGAAGATCACTGAACTCAATTCAATTGCCTCAAATCACATTACACACCTAAATGTACACTTATGAACATTTTCACAAATACTTAAGTTTGACTATTCATAACTTTCACTCCCAATATCGAAAAATACCAAACTTTATGGCGATTCAAAGCTCTCAACAGGAACTACAGCTTTCATAAAGATCATTTTTTCAAATTTTGCTTAAGTCAAAAAGTCAACTCTCTCTACTCCAAAAAGTCAACTTCCTCAATTCCTCAAATTCTCACTCTTTCACTATTTGTTTCATATTCTTCAACTCCATTTCGATCAACTCATTCACTTTAACTTTTTCTAATAAATTCTATGATACAACACAAAATTTACTCAGAACCTCACATCAATTTCATTGAACTCAAAAACACCCATTTCATGTATTAACCTCATCCTATCATCTTAATTTGTTCAAACTAGCATTGTTCACATCAAACCTTAAATATAATCATTCAAATTCATGAATTTTCTCTTCCTTTACACATGACTAAGTCACCTCAATATCCTCGTTTAATGTCAAATTACAATTCACATATCTGAGAAAAGTTCGGGGTCCAACATTTCTCTCCCTCTTAAAAGAATTTCGTCCTCGAAATTCCTACATGAGTAATCATCAAGTAACTTATTCTCTCAAATAATTTCTTCTAAAAGATCATAGTCAATCACTTTCTTATCTCAGTTCTCATCATACATATTTCTCAATTTATTCACAATCTTTCACTTCTTGTATCTAATACCACCAATACCATGTTAGCATTACTATATCCACAAATCAATGTTTCTTAATCTATTTACACAAGTCAATGGTCCAATTATTAATAACCTTAATATGGACCAATCATCATTCAAAATCAACTTTTTGAACTTTTATGCATATATCTCTATCATTCATCTCATCTTTCAAGTATTCCGTTATTGCATCTCATATATATTCGAAGTCAAATCATCCAAATTCATCATGACTTTCTAATCTTACTTTTCATACACACAATCTTAAAATCAATCATACTCTTGACACTTAAATCAACCGTCACTGTAATTCCTCGAATAATTCCTTCTCACTAATTCAATTATATTACTCCTCACTTCAATCAAACAATCATTTAGATTCGCCAAATAATTCATGACAAAGACAAACACATCATACACACCTTCTCACAAGATCAATCTTATCCTCACAAACTCTTATCCATTTCTTACTCATACACATACGCCCAAGTAAGATCATATAACTGGGCTCTGATACCACCTATGTTGGGACCCGATCTCGGAACCGGATCCCAACCGGAAACGAAACGAAAATGGCCGAAACCAAAGCGAATTCAAATCGGATAAAACAAATCCGAAGGCGAATCGAATAACAAATTTCCGATCGGCAATTGAAATTCGGAAACGAATCAATCGAATACAAATCGAATCGAAGGAACGGAAACATAAACGATTCGAACGGACCAAACCAATTTTTCCGACATCCGTAACTCATATGTTAGAAAGACACACTTTGGATACCTTAAAACTAAACCAAATCCGAAACCAGTATAAAATTCGTCTTTTCTTTTCTTACTTATTCGCTTTATTCAATCTTATACAAATCACATCCTTAAACAAAAACTCAAATCATAGAATTCCTCATAATCATGCTATATCTCATTCTTGTCAACAAAAGCATAAATCTCATTCTTATCTTTCTTTTATCATACAAATAATGGCAGCATAACGGCCGCGTTCCAACTAACCCAAACCTGCAAAGTGTTTAAATTACCCTTATATATTTCTCAAGCAATAACCAGTAATCATCGGACTCCCCGTCCGGAAACCAAATCAAATTATCCAATATCCAAAATACATTCCTTTATTCACATTAATACATACACAAATCATTCCCATTTCTCAATTCAATATACAATTTCATAATTCATTTACACAAACCGTAATTCATTTTTCCATTCTATGTACAAATCCATAAATCAATTTCATCATAGTATACATGCTATACACAATCGAACAAACGGTCTTGACAATATTTCGTCCGATCTCCAGCTCAAATACCTGGAGATGGGGATGAAAGGGGGGTGAGCTTAAAAAGCCCGTGGGTAACCTGCTTATAATCAATCATAAGCAAAACCATTCAAAAGTTTACTGTCAGAGAAATTTCTTGTTGAAAATCCATAAAATGCTCGTTTTTCAAATTCTCATATTCAAATTCATAAATCGCAAAACATGAATGCATCATCTTGTTCACAAATCACAATTTCATAATTCATAAATGCAATACACATCAATGCAAATGCACAACCAAATGGCTCGAGGGTTCCGTGAATAAAATAGAGAAACCGAAGTTTACTCCGTGAATGAAATGAGTCCATTTTCAGATCTCGTGGGCCACAAGCGGGCAACCGGGAGAAGGCTTAACGTCGACGTGCACGTGACTAAAGAAACGATTCCTCTCTCGCCCAAACAAAACACATAAACAATGCTCAAAATCATTTTATCAAAATGAAATGCTTTCATACTTAATTCAATCATTCTCAAATTTATATTCTCATGATTTTTCTTCTTTCCATTCAATAAAAATGCCATGCTAAAAGACATAGCATAATCACATCACAATGCATTTTCCACATCATAGCAATTCACAATCTATCAAATCAAATCCAATTCATGGAGCATATGCACACATATAAGCAAATTCTTTTAAATCGTTTGAAAACGATATATGCACAATTTTGAAATTCCTGAAATCATTTTATTCTCTCAATTTGGGAAAATTTTTAATGGCTTATTATTCGACTATAAACATGAAACCCACCTGAATTTCCTTGCTTGGATACATGCTTAAAAGATGCCTCTCCTCGTGATCCTCTTGCCTTCCTTGAATTCCTTTAACAATAGCTAAAAATATTCCATTCAATCGGAATTCCAATTTATAATCAAGTAAAATGAAGAAATTTGACAATAATTTCTTCTAGAAATATTTTTCCCTTTTTGTCTTAAGTTTCTATTGACTCCAAAATCATTCAACTCGTTTCAGAAATCCAAAAATTATACTCCAAACTTGTGGGGACTATTCTTTTGCTGAAACAATAATCTATACCCAACTTCCGACTAAAATTTAAGGTTTTTAGAGACTGAATTTCAATTTAATTTCTTCATAAAACTTGTAGCTCTATGCCTCTAGTTCATAACAAATCAAAAATCACTTCATTTGGACATCTGCATCAAAAGTTATGGCCAAATTACCGAAATGTGTCTCTTTGAAAAATCGAGCTCGCCAGCAACGTCAGAGCTCGCCATGACGCATAAAGCGAGGAGCTTGCATGGCGAAGGCTACGCTCGCTGTGGCGAACGGCCCGTGCACTGCGGCGTACATCCCTCTCGCACGTTGCGACGTGCACACTTATTTGCACGCGACGCGCACGCTGCGGCGTGCTCTTGAGCCCGTCGGGACGTGCTGGTCAGGAAACGCCTCTCGAACCCAACTTCTCGCCATTTTCCATCTTCAAACTTCCCATCTTTCATAAACAACTCATCTAAACCCTAAATCATCCTTCCTACTTTACTCTAATCTCATACCAACCCAAAAATCGTTCACAAACATAACAAAATCATTAATCCTACGACACCTTCCACCGAAAACTCATTTCATACATTTTTCACTTCCATCGAACACTAAACATGATTCATTCAACAAATCAAGAAGGGATGATGCTTCTACTTACTTGTTTAGCTTCAATTTCTTCAAAATCGTCAAGCCCTAGCTTTCTCCTCTTCTCTTCTTCTTCCACGGTTTCTCCTCTTCGTTTCTCCTTCTCATTTCTCATTTCCTTCTTTTATCTCATACTCTTAATGAGTGGGAAAAGTCCAATTTGCCCTCTCACATAAGTCTTATAACTCTTAGACTTAGGTAATATGCCCAATTTGCCCTTATATAATCTCATAACTTTAATACCTCAATTCAGAAATTAAAAATCTTAGGAACTGAATTAAATTTCGATTCCTTCAAAAATATGCATTCCCATGTCTCTAACTTATTTAAAAACAAGAATTAACTTGATTGGGTCTCTACCGATCAAGATATCGTCAAATATACTGAACCATGCTCAGAAAATATCTAACTCACTTTGACTCAATCGATCCCTTTCAATCTAATCTTAGAACAATCATAATTTCCCATCATGATGTAGGTCATTGTCTTAGGAATCTAACGCTTCAAAAATCAGATCAATCGGATGTCGGACAGAAAAGTTAGAAGCAAAAGAATAAAGAGGGCTGGTCACCCTAATAGTAATAAGATTTCTAAAATTTCTATCTTTCCATGCTAAGATCAAAAAATGACATACTTACTATCAATGAAAAGATCAAAATATAATCTAAAACGTTCATGAAGAACTCAAAAGCAATTGCAACCTCTAATAAGGTCAATTTTTCGATCGAAGCTTCTGCCCAGAATGTGTCATCCTACAATTCACCCAAACTCATAATGTCATATCTCCCAGATTCCATAACCAAAATAACAAATTATACATCATTGAAAAGCTAGGATCATCTTCTATATCTTTCATGAAGATCACTGAACTAATTCAATTGCCTCAAATCACATTACACACCTAAATGTACACTTATGAACATTTTCACAAATACTTAAGTTTGACTATTCATAACTTTCACTCTCGATATCAAAAAATACCAAACTTTATGGCGACTCAAAGCTCTCAACAAGAACTACAGCTTTCATAAAGATCATTTTCTCAAATTCTGCTTAAGTCAAAAAGTCAACTCTCTCTACTCCAAAAAGTCAACTTCCTCAATTCCTCAAATTCTCACTCTTTCACTATTTGTTTCATATTCTTTAACTTTATTTCGATCAACTCATTCACTTTAACTTTTTCTAATAAATTTCATGATACAACACAAAATTTACTCAGAGCCTCACATCAATTTCATTGAACTCAAAAACACTCATTTCATGTATTAACCTCAACCTATCATCTTAATTTGTTCAAACTAGCATTGTTCACATCAAACCTTAAATATAATCATTCAAATTCATGATTTTTCTCTTCTTTTACACATGACTAAGTCACCTCAATATCCTCGTTTAATGTCAAATTACAATTTACTTATCTGAGAAAAATTCGAGGTCCAACATTCAGTATCCACTATGGCAAAATTCGGTGGGTGAGGTGTCAACATTATTGAGGGACATGCGGATTGGTCATGTTCGTATGTTCCACATGTAAAACATATTTTATTCAACCTCTCATAAACCACCTTATAACACTCATCATCGAACCAGATTCTCCCAACTAGATGTTTGGCCAGGTCAATCTCGACACATACCCAGGTAAACTGTCCACGAGTAGCATAGGAAGTATTGACATCCACACGGAAAGGGATCCCAACCCCGGAGGCCAAGACACGCAGAACATTTTCATCATAATACATCACTGGGAGTTCCAAAAATATCACCTAAGCAAGGATCTTATTCATGGTTGAAGTGGATGGTCGGAAATCTGGTGATGATAGCATCCTTTCCACGGAGGTCAATCTTTGCCTGCTACCCTCACAGTAAAAACAATGTCCAAGGTCAGACCCGAGCCTCGTTAGACTTAGCGGAAGTTTTTTTTGATGTGATAGGAATCACCTTTGCCAACTCTTTAGGCACCTCTGAATCTGGTGGGCGGGAGTTCTTGGGATGCTTTGGATTATCGGGGCGAAGGAGGTCTTTGGAGGGTTGAGTTCTAACAATGATTCCAACCTAAACTTAGCATGGTTGTTACTTTGCATAACAAACACTACTGCCAATCTTTATCTTCCAATTTCCTCTTTCTTTAGAATCTTGTTTTAGGGATATTTTTATCCCAAGTTCACACTGTTTCTCATCTAGTTCTCTCAATATGCCTTCTTGCTCTTTGTTGTATTAGATTCCAACTGCTATTTCTTTGTCATTGATAATCAAAGCTCCTAAGTAACAAAATGGCACAGACCTCTTCTAAGAGTGCCTTCTTCGCTATCCTTAGTCTTGTTGCTTATTTTAAACATCTTCTTTTTAGCTATTTCATATCATATTTTGAAGTGTTGACTATAGAGGATACTGTACGCTTGATTATGAAGTGAATTGTTATCAACAATGATTAAAAAATCAACTAGTTTAGTCGTAAAAATCTTGAATTGATTGGCTCTTTATTTTGATTTTTATTTTTCAGTTTAATTTGCTTTAATAATTCTTATAAGCTGACTTTTTTTTTCCCCCAGTTTTTAACACCTGTTTGCGATTACAAAAATGAACATGATAGTAGACAGTTACATTGGCAAACGGCTTAGGTTAAAACAAAGGTGTTTTAAGTCGTTCCCAACCATGAAAATTATTTTCTATATATTGTGTTTTGTAGGTCAAGTAACTTGTACACTCGGTCACAGCAGAGCAGAAAATCATTACGCCCGAATCAAAGGTTGACAACTATTGAGACACAGCCTCAAGAGGGATAATCCTGAGTGACCTTAAGAGTAGTTCAACTAGTTTTCACTGGTCATAAGTGTACATGGCGTGCTATCATCTGCTCTAAACATACAAATATGTATGATCACTAATAATCTCACAAAGATGGCATTCCATCCTCCAATTTCTGTATTAAAATAGCAAGTGGATCACATGCATCATAGCGAGTAAGAACTAAGCTGTTCAGCAATTTTACATGCAAAACTTGACAGTTGAACAACCAACACATTGGAGTTCATAGGAAGTAAACCAACACAACCTTTCTGCTCAATCAACAATATCCAACAATAAGTAATGCCGGAAAAGAAGCAGGTTGGGTGGAATGTAGAGATTTTCATCCCATGGAAATCAAGCATCTACTCAGCCTTACATAAGCCGAGCAATTTCAAAACTTCAGTGCAGGATCACATCAAAGTTCATAAAGTGTCTAGAATGATTCCTCGCGTTCCTGAAGCTCTGCCTACAAATTCAACAGTCGAATAATAAATTACTTTGCAGGTTAAATAAGGAAGGGTAATGCACTGTTAGTTTGAGTTGATCTTTTAGAAAACACAGGTCATCCTTATTGGAGTCCATTTCATTTAGCAAGGTATCTTACTTCAGTGGAGATGCAACCACCTTCAAGTAATAACACTATAAAATTGATGCAGCATCCTGATTAAGTAAAAACTTATAGTGAGAAAAGAAAACGAAGTCTCTGTATCTTACCAATTTCAGCTTGATCTTTGAGATTTCACACTGTCTTCTATTTGCAAAAAACTTAAGCGACTGAGAGCAATACCGGCCAGGTCCAGGAAAGTACAGAGATAGAGCGAGAAAGAACATAAAAAGGTATTATAAGTTCATTCAGGAGTCAAATATCCAACAATTATATTTACAGGCGAAATAAAATCAGAATCAGAAAACAATCCACTTACTCCAATTCTCTGCAGGTTAAGTGATCTTTGCAATGCTTCCCTTTTAGTTAAGAGATTCAAGGCAAGATGCCTAGGAGGCCTTTTGTAATTTTTCCCACGGTACAACAAAATAGCATGACCTTTTCCAAGCTTATCCACTGAGACTAGAATTCCACCACTTTCAGCTTCCAGCATGTTTGCAGTGCAAATGACCTGTGCAATGTTTCTCTGCATTGTAATGACCTTAACCACTTCCCGGAACTTCCAGTGTTGATGTAAACCTTCAATAACACCACTGAAAACCCCTCGTCGACCTGAAACAAAGAAGAGACAGATATTTGTGAACCTAATCACATATAAATTGAGGAACAAAAACTATTTTGAAACTAAGTAACATAAAGGTTACAGTCAAATCAAGCATTTTACAGATCAACCCAAAATGTTAACTCAGAAGACAAGTCAATCAGGTACTTAACAGCTCAAGAGACATCTGCAGGGAATAAAAGAGACATGGCAGAGGGCGGAGGGAGTCGGGGAAAGAAAAGAATAATATACCTAGAAGAATAAACAGAAACAGAAGACAAAAAACAAAGGCTTTACTGCTAATAAGCTATAAAGTACCAAGAACTAAGCAACTATGCATCTTCAGTCCAATTTTGCGCAAGCATTCCCTTTCCTCTTGTGTAACCATTTCCTGGTCTGCGTCGTGTACAGCAGATATCCACACAATATTTAGCTTCGATAACTGCCTTTGCGATTTCTCTATCTTTCTTTGAAGCTGAAATAACAGTGATCAACGTTCTCCAGATGCATACTTTTAATTATTCTAAAAACAAAATCTTGTCCACAAACATGATGATGGTTTAAGGAGGTTAAATGGATCTTACAAGGAAAAGCCTGCGTTCTTCGAATCTCAGTTCTGCTTCTAATTTTCTCTTTCCAGCTTCTAATTGAAGTTTTAATTCAGTACTTCCTTTTTTTTGTTCTCCGAATTTGATTTCGAGATCTTCAAATTCACACAAAGTTCCAACTTTGCTAGGTCGTACCAATGGTTCATCAGCAAAAGAGAATATCTCTATTGCTTTCAGTCGCGCACTTTCTTCATTCAGTTCAAACCTTTTAAGCTCAATTTCTCTGTGGGTAATCTGTTTTATGACTTTGCAGGGGAGAAAGTCTTTGCCTCTATAAAGTATTATAAAATATTTGTTCCGAAGTAAAAGAACTCCCCCTGTAAGGTACTGCACTCAGGACATTGCTGTCAAAATATATGTTTGAAATCTCATGCAACAGGCTAGATAATTAGGCATGGCACATCATACTCAAGGAATGGAAACCATCCGCTGGACCTTTCAAACATCAATGTTTCACACTACAGCATTAAACAAGAGTGCTCTCCTACTAAGATCAGACAAACATAACAGCATCAACATTTAGTGAAGTTGAAATTTACCACCATAATTTTTGGAGATGTAAAATTTGAAATCAAGGCAATTAAACAGCTCTAAGCACTATTCAGTCAAAAGATCACTGCAGTTAAAAAAAAACTAAGTTGGTAGCCTATTCAGTCAAAAGATCACTGCACTAAAAGTAAATAACTAAGTTGGTAGGATAACTTTGTAAATATCTAGGTATAAAATCAAATCCAGCTGGTCATATTCAAAAGACATTTTCATGTTTACTATGGTTGCAAATAAACTTGCCTTGAGCTCATGTCCCATTTGCTCATTATTAGTGTTTGGAATTCCCCACTTTACAGCTATCTTAGCTATAGGGCTTTTTTCCCAAAGTTTCAAGATAGCGGCAGCAAGGCCTTGAAGTCGTCTGTTCCTTCCTTCATGAGATATAAGAAATCTATCAAGAAGTTGCAACAAAAAAAAGCTTCAACAGAAATGCAAGTCTCTGCAGATATCATTATTTCTGATTGTGTGGAAATCTTAATAACTGTAAAATTTAGTATTAATCGATCCATTCTTCTCATACCATGTCTCTACAATTGGTGAAGCGATTTGTAGAATGATAGTCATATTATTTGCTATTGCCTTCTTGTTTTAACCAACATGTCACATGTTTATAACGGGCCAACTTTTCATTGCGGAGAAACATTGGCATAAAAGGATTGGAGATGGAAAAATTAGTACCAAGAGCAAAATGAGTGGGTAGAGAAAAAGCAAGCTTTCTCAAGTATGTCAGTTCATCATCTTTCAGCTTAGGAATAACATCAGGAGGACAACGCCTTGAAGGAGGCCTAAATCCAGGGATCACAGCTGGAAGTAAATCTGCATCAACTGGCAATGGTTTCCTCATCCACCAGTCAACAAAGCGCGGTCCTAGGCCTTCCAATAATCTATCAGTTTCCCTCTCAAAGAGAGATCCATTAATTGATAGAACATCTTTATCTTCTTCACCGTTTCCACTTGAAATGGACTCCAGTGCTCCATCTTTGATGGAAACACTTCCATGGACAGTAACTGCATTAGAACTCTCCATCAACGCATAATTGTGTCTTCTATAAATAACATGAACATCTTTCCGAGTCCAAACAACCAAGCCTCCAGTCTTCATCTGATTACAAAGCAAAGCAAAAAGGAACTTCATACAGACAATAAACTTAACGAGCAAAAAGTAATCTCCATAAATGCAACATCAAAGAAAAACACAGTTCAAAATACTTATGTTTTCCATAATCTCCCTTGCAATTACAAAACGAACCTATTTACTCTCAAGGATCTAGATAAGTACTTTAAACCCGTGTAAGATTTGTGTGCAAGGGTTTTGAACCCCATCAACCAAAATATAAAGCTTGTCTGCAAAGGGTAAGTTATAATGGCTTTTTCCATCCATGTTTCTTGTGTGTAAAAAGAAAATAATTCAGTTCTTTATTGACAGATACCCAGTAAGATTAACGCGCAGATGGTGGTAATCTACATCCCAGCTTTCTTCTTGTTAAAAGAATTATAATCCTACCCTGAATTGAAAGTTTGAAATAAGTAAAAACCTACTTAGCACATTCGATTAACGTAATAGTTCAGAACCATTTCACTAATAGCTTTAGAATACAGCTTTAAAAGGCAACATCAGCTATTATTGATAATCTGACACCGGTATATACTGAACAAATACGTTATGCAAGCAATGTAATCATGATTAAATTCCTGATCACTCTCTTCTGCTGTGGAAACATTTCAAGAACATGAATAAGACCAAGTAAACAATTCATATACCTCGAGAATTTCCCTCGCTCTATCCATATTTCGACACAGAGGGAGATAAAATTTAACCATAGCAAGCTCACTACTTTTCCAAGCCAAATTTATCTCATCAACTACACTTTCTGTCACTCCCGCTTTGTTCACGTTGACCCATTTCCTCATCCTTCTAGCCTCCGTTCTCAATTCCCTGAGTAACTCAGGGTCAAGCTTCGATTCAGCTTCAGTGACTACCCTTTCCTTCTTCATTCTCCAATACACAGCTTTATCTTTCCTAACCCACGGAAAATTCCGACCAACCACTACATCATTGTCTCCTCCGATCCCATTCAAGCTCTCTCCAACATGAACTTCCCCACAACTCTCTTGGGTATCGACTAAAACTTGTTTTGGTTCGAGTTTTCCGATTCTCTTAACAATCTTTGCGATTGCTTTCTTACCCCTGAGCCCACTTTCCTTGCGCAACAGAGCCTTATCGGCCTTTTCTTGATTAGCATTCTTTAAAGGGCTAGTGTTTCTGGGTTTTAACGGGTTGAGGAGTTCATGGGGTTGGAGAAGAATGGGACGCTTCATCCATGGAGCATTGGGGTCTGGGGATGAGAGACTGAGATGTGTAGTTTTTGTTGGAGTGTGAGCGTTGCTTACGGTAGAACAAGCGTTGGTTGTTACTTTTGTAGCTTTTGTTGTTGCGTTTAAGGATGTCGGGACTGTGGGAAGGAAGAGAGCGGAAGGCATGAGCGTGTGGTGCTGGTGGCTGCTCTACCGATTATTTGGAAAGAAGAAACTAATTCCTGTGATCATTTATCAAAGTTCGTTATTGCAAAACCACTAACACGAGAATAGAGATATTTTAGGAGGGTCTCAATTATGAGAAGACACTTTTAAATTATTCATTAATTTATGCTCGAATTGAATAGATCCTTTGTGGACGGCAGATTACGAGATGGACACTTTTATTATTTCTTTTATTTTCTATTGTTGGATGGTTTCCTTTGTTTCAGTTATTTTAGTGTGCTTGTTTCAATGCTTCTTCAAAGTCTTTAAAATTTCACAAGACTACACTTCCAGGTTTCATGAATTTCAAGAACAAACAAAAAATCGATTTCTATAAGTTTTGATCATAACCGTCAATACCCATTAAATCTCATACAAACGCAAAGTTTACATTTATTTATATAGTATGTAACAACCTTTATTCCATACAAAGTATACCCCTCAAATTGTTTTGCATATCAAAGATCTAACCAGCCAGAAACAAAGCAATGGGGCTCAGGACATGAACATATCACAGACATAAGTTACCAAATGTGAGTATGCCTCCCGAATGAGTATTTACTTCAACTTCTCGTTTGCATCTTCATCAGGATGACGTAAAGTTCCAAGCATCCAGTCCATCCATATGGTGTAGTGACCATAGTTATGGCGGTATGTAGTATGGTGAATGGTGTGGTAGCCTGCACCCATAACAGGCCATATTTTAGTATGGATGCAATCGTGAGTATTTGCTGTCCATATGGCCTCGAGGAATATGAGACATATATGTGTTCTAAAATGGGTTGGTATAAAGAAAAGAACCATCACATGCGGTGCTGCTTGTAGTAGCCCGTCGATTGGGTGAAATGCCAAACCTGAAGTAAAATCAATGGGTCAGATAAAATTTAGCAGTTGACAGGCTTATTGTTAACCTATTAATTGAAAAAGACAAGAATGACTACTTGTAAACAAAAACCAATGAGATTGACAAGCATCTCATCTGTAGCAACTGACAATAGGAGCTTTCTTCAGATCCCACAATAAGAGTATCTTCTTCTTTTCAAGGTCATAAGCTCATTGTTCTCTCAATGTTCTCCACTCATCAAGACAGTTTATACAACTGTTCTGCCAAAAAGCGAACTCAATACAGAACATTGAAAACCATGCATGCACTAACTTACCAGCAAAAGGAGACAGGGTATTCTGCTTATTGTAGGTGTGATGGGTAGCATGCAGATACTTGTACAGAGGCTTAATATCGTGCATTCCTTTGTGCATCCAATAAATTGCAAACTCCACTAGGACGAAATAACTAACTGAATACAGAATGTATGTAAACCAACCAACATCAGAGATAGTTGAGAAACATTTTGTCCACCCATTTTCTATCATGAACTCGGACAGTGTTGGAAGAGCACAATAAAATGGCATAGCCTTCATAGCAACATATATTTGCAATAGCATGGCTTTTGTTGTAGGAATATTATCTGCAATTGCGATGTTCAAACATTGTTAGTTCAAACTGTATCATAGCCTCGATAGTAGATGAACAAGATTTTAAAACACAATGGAGCATCACAAGATCAAAGCGAAATCCAAGATATTTCCATCAAAATGGTAATTGAACTCAAAACTGCATAGAATAACCAACATTCTGTAATGGCCTTTAGCAACTCTTCGTTTTATTGTGAGCAAAGGAAGACCAATATTGATCGTCTTGTTTAAAATTTCCAAAGAGAAGGAATTTGCAAAATAAGGATGATATAAAGAAAAAGATTGCCATTTTGGCCACCTGCATAGATGAAAAAGTACACAAAGAACTAGAAATAAACATCCTTCTTTACTGATATTTCTCATGTATGATTTCAAGCATTCACAATGTTTGAACTCAGACTTCTGGAAGAAACAAAATTGATTTATATTAGACATTTACAAATCTCAGTTTATTGGGGCTTATAATAATATAATAGTGAATTATTATGAAAATTTTCCATTGCAGCAATTTCAAAAGTGAGTACATTAAGGATTAGCAACTGCAAAAAATCATTATAATGGAGGCACATATGTCTCAATATCTATTACTATAAATGGAGAAAAAAGAAGCAAATTATGGAACAAAGCTTTATGATTGGCCTGGTAAAATTATTTCACTATACTATATTCAATATAATTAAGTACAGCCGTTTAGTTTTACTTA
This sequence comes from Erythroxylum novogranatense, assembly GCA_029891385.1. Taxonomy (NCBI): domain Eukaryota; kingdom Viridiplantae; phylum Streptophyta; class Magnoliopsida; order Malpighiales; family Erythroxylaceae; genus Erythroxylum; species Erythroxylum novogranatense. The sequence continues at coordinate 85,884,575 of CM057229.1, forward strand.
TGTTTTTTATTGTAATTTTAGTTTTTGCTTTTGTTTTTTAAATAAAAACAAAAATTGTTTGGTTGTTAATATTAACATAGTTATATTTGTATTACTAATAATAATTACATATTAGATAAAACTTAAAATAAATTATTTTAATTAAATAAATTTATTTAATCTCTTATATAATATTTATTAACAAATTATTAATAAAATTATGTTATTTTAATAAAATAAATAATTTAAAAATTAAAGTTATTTGAAATATATTTTAATTATTAAATAAAAATTTATTTGAATATTTATGTATGTTAAATTTAATTATATTTATTAATAGTTATTAAAATTTAATTACCTATTAATTTAATTATAAAAATTAAATTAGTCATAATTTTATTGATAATTTATTTTAATTTAGTAAATATATAATGTTGAATTAAATTATTCATAATTTTATTAAAACTTAAATAATTAAATAATATAGTAAATGATAGTAAATCATGAAAAAACAAAATCAGGAAACAAAAGATATAACGAAGATAATATAAATTAAAAGAAAGAAATAGCAAGATATGTTTCTGAATTTCTGAATTTGGATAGCTTATGTCTAAAACTCGATCCCCTCATTATACGTTGGATGACTCAAAGCTCCTGAAGCAAGCAATACACCAGAAAGCATCCTTGAAAAGCTAGCCTTTACTGCTTAGTCTACTGCATTTGGAAGAAAGAAGGAGTGCCACAGATACAACTGCAACAGTCTTACAAATGACAAGGGAAAGCTATTTTGCTCTGATCTCCAACTTTCATCTTCAGTTGTATATATCCTTGCTTTTGTAAGGGTTGTTATTGTATGAGCTAATGTGTACTCTGTTTTTAGCTTACTTTATATAAGGAGTTAACTCGAACGACATCGATCCTTTAAGGAAAACAGATGCCAAATTAACATCTGAACTAAATAAAACAAAACCAACATGGAATCAAAATTCCTTCGATTTCCATGGATTTAAGTTTCCCGAGGGAGTTTGAACTAATTTTCATCTTCCTTAAGATTTTTTTCTCTCTCTACACGTTCGAGCATTCTTCTTTCGAATATTTTTGAAGCCTTGTTTCGTAAATAGTTGACAAGTTTCCTTTTTTTTTTTTTTTGATTCATTTCAACTTATTAATTTTATGAAAAAAATTATTAAAAATATTTGATTATTAGCTGGTTGGATTGGTCAACTAGTTAATTTTACATCAGCTGCTTGTAAGCAGCGTTTATAAAATAACTGATTCACGATTCCTATAATGCCCTTGTAACCGTACTCACATGTTAGACGCTTCTAGTGGGTTTCTGTTGTTGCGCTGGGAGTGACTCACTTAATGTCTTTGCCTCAATTTCTTTTATTAGATGTTTGTTTATTATGTAATAATATTTAAAATAGGGTGATTAAATTCTTATTTTATTTATAACTAAAAATTAATTTGGTTGATTTTATATCAATAAATAAAATTGTAAAATTTATAATATTTATATCTTATTATTTATAAAAGGTTTAAATTATTGTCATGTTAAACTAATGAATGTTCTTTATAAGGGTTAAAAGTACGCCTATTTTACTTCATTTTGTTCTTTATGAAGATTCAAAATGAGTCATATTTTGTTCTTCATAAAAGTGGACCTGAGGGTTGAAGTTTGAACCCTTTTTACGACTTGCAAGTGCAAAATATAGCAATTTGAAAATTTTCCACGCATTTTTTTCTAACAATTATAAATCATAAACAAAAATATACTAAATTTTGATTAGATTAAAATTTTTATTTAACTCTAATTTATTAATTCATTAAATAATTTATTATTCTTTACTAAGAATATTCAACAAAATATTAAGATATATGATATTTATATCTTTATATTTTTTAAAAATCATGTTCTCATAAGTCATTTTACGCATAAACAGCTAATTTTATTAAACATCTGTAACAAACAACTAATACAATCTGCTGGTCAAATCAATTGATAAAATCAGCTATCAGCTAACAACTGATAGAATCAACTGATTGCCAAACAGGGCCAAACTCGTCTTTTCCCTTTATTTTTTACTTTTAAACTTTGAATTTTTTTTGTTTTAAATAACTATTTTAAAAAAATTTGTTACCACATTTCTTTATCACTACCTACTAATAGAAACAAATTCCTTAAACTTTGTTCAAAATAAATTGTCCTTCCTACCCCCAAGGTCGTTCCTATTGTTTTATAGGTCCTGGGCGAAATAAAAAAAGAGCTCCAATAAATTGACAATATACTTAAGTTAACATATTTGTATAAAGCATAAATGACTCAATTTATAAGTCGCATAATCTACCAAATATTAAATGATCATAATATCACTAATAATATCTTACAAATATAATTAACAATAAAATAACTAAAAATAGTAACAAATAATAATAAAATAGCAATAACAACAATCAAACAACAATATTAGATTGCAAAATACTAAGAAAATTATACTAACAAATACACAGAGGATCATGATTTATGAAAATAATTTCTCCGTACATTTGTAGATGTAAAATCATTAATAATATTATCAAGATTAATATTGTCCAACATATCATTCTCAATACATAACATAGTTAAAACATTCAACCCTTTTTGGTGACATTGATGACCTCAAGTAGATTTTCAATAATTTTAACTTTGAAAACTTCTCTTAGTCGATGCTACTGATCCATGTATAATCAATACAATTTGATAAGCAATTGAAACATTTGGATAACAATCTGCAGCTTTAACAAATTCTAAAATTTCAACTGATGACATTAATTCATTTGGAAAAGTTATTTGCAATACTTTTAATTCAGAAAAAAGATCACCTAAATCTACATCTGACACACTAGCATGAGAAAAAGTCGTCGTAAAATTAGTGCAACATTCTCTTAATTCGTTATCACCCAATGACCTCAATTTTTTTGAATCAAATAAGAATCCAAAAATATTATTAAATGTTATTAATTATTTAAATCTATTCTTTAACGAAATAATTGCCATATCCACAACAACTAGAAAGTAATTAATTCTAAAAGAATACTCAGCTGATTGTATTTCTCCATTATGGTTAATTTCATCAAATTGTCTTTTCCTAATAATACAACGTCTAGGTGGAAATGTAGACTCTATATTCATCTCAAGCGCAAGACTTTTGGCAATATTCATACTAGAGCTAAACCCTTCATCTCTATATTCCTAAAAAAATACCAACACACCTTCTAATTACTTTACGGTAGCTTTAATGCAAATAGATTTAGATTGCAACTTTTTATTCATCATATTAATGGTGAATAAAGTATCATACCAAATAACCATACCAAGTAAAAACTCAAAACTCTCAAGGACACTAACCAAGCTTTCTGCTTCACTCTTTGACTTGGTATCATCACAAGATCTAGATAATTCCATCAAAGCTAATCTTATTTGAGGAGCTTGAAATCTAATAGCTTTAATACTTTTTATTCGACTCTGCCAACGAGAGTTGGACAATGATTTTATAGTTAAGCCTAAAACATTATCAAGCAAAACCTTCCACTTTTTAGGAGAACTTGAAAATAATGCATATATACGTTGCACAGCTCTAAAAAATGAAACAGCTTTAACATAAGAATGTGTCATATCACTAAGAGTAAGATTAAGATTATGACAAGCACATAGTATATATAATGCTCTTGGATTTATTTCAAGTAATCACTTTTGAACCCTTTAGTGTTTTACCTTCATATTAGAACCATTGTCCTACACATTATAAACATTAAGATCAAGAGAATTAAATGAATTCAATAATTCATTGAAAAGACCCAATCCAGATGTGTCATCTACCTATAAGAACTCTAAATAGTACTCCTCTATTTTTATTTTTTATTTGACATATTCACACATCGTACTATCAACCTTATTTGTTTTTGATGACTCAAATTTGTGGTACAGTCAAGAATAATAGAAAAGTATCTCGTCTTTTTAATAATCCCTATGATAGAACTTCTAACTCTATGGGCCAACAGAGAAATCAACTCATTTTGAATTTTTTGATCAAGATAATGATGATGAATTTCATGATTTGGAATACGTCTAACATGATCTTGCATTATCACATCAAATCCAGCAATCATCTCAATCAATCCTAAAAAATTATCATTATCATCTTGGTAAAGTTTCTCATTGGATCCTCGAAAAGCTAAATTATATTTAGCAAGATATTTCACAGCAAAAACTATTCTTATCAAAACTTATATCCAACGTTCTTTCTCCTTTGCAATTTCTTGTTGCAAATCTTTATCAATTGTTTGATTTTTTTGCTCAATCTTACTCTTATTTCATTCCAGGTTCTCATATTAGTCATATGCTCAATGCAATTCTCATGTTCTTTGAGTCTCTCACTAAGATGCTTCCAATCTTTAAATTTGTCATTTGCTAATCCACTTTGCTTGTTAGAATAAACCAACCATTTTCTATTGCTAATATTTCCATTACTCAAATTTCTATAATAATAAGAATATGAAAAATGACGAGAGGTATTGTCTAAAGGAAACATAAGATTCAAGTCTCTTACAGGCCCTTTTTCAACTAAAATATCCCTTGCTTTATTATCAAAATTATCCCAATTTCTAGGATCATAAATGTCCAATATAGGGCTTACTTGCTCATCTGCCTTTAAATTTTCTAAAGTGGATGCATTTTGTACGTGGTCATGCTCACTTAGATTTCTAATATCCTCGTGAATATGAATCTCATCACTTAAATTTTTTTTATATTGTTCAAAACCACCATCACCTAATTTCTCGGGACTCTCACTAGAGGAGCCTACTCATTTAATAAATTTATTAATTGCTCCTTTTTGGGATTCTATTAATTGTGCTACTTGTTTTCTTTTCTTTCCCCCCCCCCCCCCCTTTTTCACTTCCAGACAAATGCTTTTTAGGCAACATAATATAAACCAATTATAACACTGTTGGATTAAAAAAAGAACAAAAAGCACTTGTGTGGAACTGGAAGAAGTATGCAGGCAGAACCAAACTCTAATATCTTTATAGTATATCATAAAGATATATAAATGGTATTATATGTACGATAAAGGAAAAAATAAATAGCAAAATTACATATCTAATATTAAAAATAAAAACAAATAGAAAATTTTAATGATAGAGACACACTAATATCTACAAATACAAGAAATTAACATACTTAAGAAATAAGCTAATATATTGTCCACGTCAATGACAAATTGCAAATTAATTATAACATATTCAAATATTTAATAAGTTAAAATACATTAAAACTAGAAACTATACCTTTAAATTATACTCATAACTCAAAAGATAGAATCGTGAAATTTTTTTTGCTAATTTTTGAATTAAAGTACCTTAAATACATATATTGATGAAAATAAAGAAATTATAAAGTTAAAATACATCTAAATATTTCAAAACTATTTATAAGCATGACATGATAACTTAACCACAACATTAACTTATAATGTTAACTTATCAATCTCGGAATTTCATGGCTTCCACTAACAGCTTCCAGCGTTCCACTAACGTTTAACTCTTGAAAATATAAACTACACCAACGTTTTAATCTTTTGTTACTACCTCTCCATTAAATACATTTATTACTACCTGTAGCCTACGACATGTTTGAGCCTTGAGGCTTTCTTGTTGGGCCTTGCGAATAACGTAGGAGGTAACCATGTTAGCTTACATGCTGCAAATCTTGAGACTTTGAAGGATTGATATAGTGATATTGTAGCTGTGAGAGTCGAGAGGTCAGATAACAAAACATAGGGAATGAGGCCCCTTTTTATAGTGGGCTACCCCTGTCTCCTTCTTCAACCTTTAACCCCTAAGCCAAAACAATCCATACTCTATAACTAGGCTCCTTGAATTCTACACAAAAAGCCTCACTAATAAATCCGTTTTTAAACTGGGGGCAAGTCATCGGTGAGGAGGCTAATGGATCTCTACAATAAACACCTCCTTCTACAGAGGATAGGTAAATCATAGTTGAGTTAGAAATTCAAATACTAAAAGTGGGTGTGAAGGCATGATTATCTAATTTAGTAGGTTTTTATGTGGCAAACGTCTTCCTTTCCTAACTATGAGAGAATGGATAAGGAGGACATGAATGAAGTTCTTCTTTTGGAATACAACTACGTGCTTTTCAAAATCTCTTCTCAATCAATTGCTAAGGAGAAATTTAAGGTAGAACCATGGCGTATAATAAGAATCCCTTATTTTTGTAACCATGAAATATGTATGGACAATGTCAAATAGGATTAGATTCTAGATAAACCATTATAGGGTCCCTTTGGAGTATTGTTCCACAAAAGGGTTGGGTGTGTTGGCTAGCTTTACTGAAAAACTAGTATGCATAGAAAATAAGGGAACTAAATAGAATGATAGGTTATGCTAGACTGAGTCAATATGGAAATAAGCGAGAAACTTCTAGACTCTATTCTTATTGGGAGATTGGGAGAGGATGATGCCCTATATGAAGATTCTGTCAGAGTGTCCTTGCAGTTGAGACTAAATTCGCTTCCTCAAGGTGGAGGGAAACTAGTAAATATTCTAAGAGGGGAGCTATATTAAGTTGATGGGATTAAACCAACTTAGTTAAGAGATGGAGACATCAATAACTTGCATAATAATAATAATATTATTATTATGGAGCACATTGAGAAAATTGGTAATTTGAAGGAATTAGGAGAGAAGGTTACTAAAGATTCTTGGAAAGATAAATTGGAAGAGAATTCATCCTTGAAGAAGGGTATCTTAGAAACAAAACTTAGAAAAATTTCAAATATCAATGATTTGGAAAGTTTCTAATTTCTTAAATGTAATCCGAAAAGTTCACTATCGGCTTCTTCAATAGAGAGAGCAGTTGAGACAAGTAATGGCGACTTCAAGGTTATAAGGAGGAAATATTGAAGAAATAAAAGCTTAAAGGGATCCTCTTATAAAACCCCTCCTAACGTTGATAACATCAAAAATTATGAGGGGCCTTAATGACCTAAAGAAACAACAAGAACTTAGATATTTTATAGTTAGTAATAAGCTATAAGTTATTAGAATCTTAGAGAGCAAACTATCTAGTGAGAACTTTTTGAAACTAAAACTTTATGGTAATTGGTGGTCTTTGCTTTCAACCATAACCACCATTATTTTTTGTAGAATTACAATTTCTTTTGACATAATGAGGGTGGAGCTTATAGTAACACATTCAAGTGATTGATAATATATACACCAAAATCAAGATTGTTTATTTACGTATGGTTCTCACTTTATCTTTCAAAGAAGGATATTACGGAACTATCCACAAGGTATCAAACCTTTTGGTTAAGACCCTTGGTTGGTCATAGGATATTTTAACAATACAATATACTAGTCTAAGCTTGAAGGAAATACTAGTTTGAGGAAATACTAAATGGAGTTCAGGGAATATGTTAAAAATCTGGAGGTCGTAAACATGAGTTTTGAGGACTAAAGATATCTCTCTTTATTCTTTTAAGGATTCCTTATGTATGCTAGCTAAGAGTAAGGCTTGCAGATAATTTCTTAGCTCTTTCATTTCTCATAAGTTCCCTTTAGAGGTGATCCAGGATCTAACTATTCCTTTTGGTGGAAATGATATCGAAAAATTGGTGTTTAAAATGAGTCTAGATAAAACACTAAGACATGATGGATTGATGGTGTGATCTTTCAGAAAGCTTGACCTTTGATTAAAGATATGGTCATTAAGGTTTTGATGGAAACCTTTAAGTCAAGAAAGTTGCTTTTGGAGGATAATAAATCTTCATATACATTATCCTTCAAATTCCAACCCAAAGTTTTTAAAAGGAATTTAGACCTATTTCATGTTATTTTTTTTCCAATCTTTATCCAAGAAGATGAGAAAGGCTCTAAAACCCATCATTACTCCTGCTCAAAATACCTTTCTAGAGGGAAGGGTAATAAGTGTTAATATGCTCTTAGATAAAAAATGTTTTATTGAATACTCTAACAAAATTTTCTTAAGAATTATGCAATAAAAGTTGATTTTCATAAATTAAATGATTTAATCAATTAGCACTTTATTGAATATCTCCTTATTAGGGAACCAACAATTCTTTGTAAAGGAAAAAAGGACATAAAGAAACCATCTTTCCAATTCCATAGTAATGCTGGTTCTTTCCAATTCCATAGTAATGCAAGTATCTCAATATCTTTCACCTTATGTATGTTGATGATATGTTGCTTCTCCCAAAGGCACATGATATATGTGTTTACATCTTTGTGACCTCTTTTTAATCCTTTAAGGAGCTTTGAGGACTAGTTATTCACAGGCAAAAGAGCCACCTTATTCTCTCAATAAGTGTAAATCAATTGGAGTCATGGCTCTTAAATATTTTAGGCCAGTCGGTAAAACATACTACTTTCATGTGTCTTAGTTTACATATTATCACTAGAAAGTTGTTGTTCAAGGAATGTTTACCCTTAATTAAGATAGTCCAAAAAAGGCTAAGAAATTGGTGTAGCTTATATTTGTCATTAACAAGAAGACTTCACATATACTAGTGTTCATATTTTTTCTTGCTACGAGGTTGGGAAAGACAGTGAAAAGGTTGATGAGAAGATTATTGTATAATAAATATTCTAAAAAATTACTCTACTAATTAGAGTTGGAGGGAAGTTTATAAGCTAAGAGAGATTGGTGGGCTTGGAGTGTTTCAATTTAGTTTGTGGAATAAGTTTTTCATAGGAAAAAAATATAGAGAATTTTAATCCTCAAGGAATCACTATGGTTGAAGTGCATTCATATCTTCTTCTTTGAAGGGGAGAATTTTAAAAAGTTAAGAAGAAACCTATACATTCTTAGTTGTTTTCATATTTATTAAAACTAAGAAGAACAATGTCAAGACATGTTATTGGTATGGTGGGTAATGGGGAAATTACGTCTTTGTTTTTTAAAAACTGGGGCTAGATAAGGATCTTGAATTGAGTTCAAGTTTCCCCCAACTATCTAACATCTCTAAGGAAGTTAAGGTCAAAGAATGGATCAATGAAGATCAGCGGAGTAATATGCCTCCATGGCTACTCTATATTTTGCCTAACTATAACCCCTAATAATAAGCATCGAGTTTGCACATATATATAAGTAAATTTTGTTGATAGTTTTTGACTTAAAATTTGAGATTATCAGCTAAGTCGGAGAGCCAATACTACTGAACAATAAGGTTTGTTGTTATAGTAAATTGATGGCAACTTCATAGAAGCTTTGACATAAAGTAATCTCTTTGATGTATTCTATGCCACTTTAGTTAATGTTGCACATTACAATAGTATAGGCACCAAATATTGGTTGTAACAATTAGTAATTCTCCTTGAGTTCAGTTAGTACTACAAGTTGTGTAATTTTTTAGGTTACCCAATCCTTTTACACTTCTTAAGGACTATTTAATATTAATATGAATTTAATCTTTTTTAAAATATTATTAACTACTTCTCTAGAATAAATTTTAAGATAAAATAAATGGAAAGTAACCGAGATATTATATAATATTGTATTACTGTAACACTTTTCTTGCTTTTTAAGTATGGACTTCATTTATTTTATTCATAATTTAAGTGTAAAGTATAATATATTTTATATTTCTTAACCAATAAAATATTAAAATTTATAAATTCAAATCAATAGATTTAAAACTCATAAATTTATTAAAATCCATAGATTTGGAAATATTCTGGTTACAAAAATGGATGCTTGTATTTTTTTTAAAAAAATGGTTGCTTTCTAAGTATAGAAAGTTGAAAGAATGGCAGTTTGACATTTTGAAACGTGGACATGTTGCCCGATCAATTACTCCAACTGCGGGAAGCGTTATTCACGGGCTGACATTCTTAAACAAATAGGTCTGTTGAACAAACGAGCCACAAAATAGGAAGTCTTGGACATTGGAAACGTGAACACTGTTCCAACACCATTGCTGTCATTTACACATGGGGTGGCGTATACGTAAAGAGAAACGTATTTTATGTTTTTCGGATTTCAACTGGGTTGGATAACTCTTAAGCTCTGTTTTGAAACTCGGATCGGACCGGCCGGTCCGACCGATTCAACCGGTAATCGGTCGGTGGTCCGGTCCGGTTTATCCCTCAAAATCAGTATTGAATCGACCCAGTCTGAACCGGTCAAAACCGGTCAATTGACCGGTCGGATCGGTCCGATAATTTTTTTTAATTTTTTTAATTTTTAATTTTTTTTAATATTATATATAATTAAATATAGTTGTTGCATAATTATTACGTCATACCGGTTCGACCGTTGGTTGAACCGGTCAAACCGATCAAACCAGTAATCAGTAAGACCACCGGTTCGATGACCGATCCGGATTTCAGAACATTGCTCTTAAGCGTTCATGTCTTTGTCTTGGTTCTTAAGCAGCATCATTATACTATCTTATCATTCTTCAACTTTTTTTTTGTTTCAAAAGGAAGGTATTTTTACATTTAAAAAATCATGTTAGACTAAATACAAAACAAACTAAATTACTCTTTCTTACTTGTTTGACTTACAAACTTCCTTTTGGGAAATTAAACAATTCATTTCAAAATTTAAGAGTGAATTTAACACTTCGCCCAAAAGGTATTCCAGCATATGAATATGAACTGAAAGCTACATTGAATGTCCTGCTTTCAGCTCTAAGTCAGACCATGGAAGAAACAAATCCTCACAATTTACCTTGTAGTCCACGAAGATTAACAGGAGACCAGGTTGAAGATAACACAGGGCTACAAACTGTTTGAAGCTGGTTCACCACAATCTGTTCCCTTATTCAAAGGATTACTTCTTGCAGAGGGATTTATCTCCAACTAAAATGCGCCTAACTTTCGAGGATTTCAACGTAACAAAGGCTTCAGAGATATAATCTGCATAAATCCGATACTACTGTCCATATGTATGCTGAGGATCCCATATTACAGAAATTATAGTCACTTCTCCATCATATATACACCAATGCATGTTTAGTTGCATTCTTCTTTTGGTTTAGTTAAACATAATATCTCTAAATACAAATGTACGCCTTTATGCACTACAACAGAAGCTTACATTTTGCGTCGTCTAATAGACGTCGTAGATTCTATTTCGACGTCGCACAAAACCATCTACGACGTCTAACAAAACGTTACAATAGACGTCGTAGATAGTGGGTAGGTAATGAGTTTAGATTAGTGATTTTGCGACGTTGAAGAGAACGTCAGAAAAGTTGCGTATAATGCTCGACGTTTTGTTAAAACGTCAGGGATTGCAGAGTTTTAACGACGTTGTGTAGACGTCGGAGAACATGGACATTCTTCGACGTTGATTAAGACGTCGGAGAAGTAGCATATAATTATCGACGTTTGGTTAAACGTCAGGGATTGTGTTAGTTTTAACGACGTTGTTAAGACGTCGTGGAAAAAAAGACAATCAGCGACGTCTAATTCAGTAGACGTCATGGATTGTCAAGTATTTATAAAATTATAATTAGTTTATAATAATTTAGGTTAATTTTGTTAATAATGTTTGAATATAAATTAGAAATTCATGATTTGTTTTAATTGATATGAATTTTGGAATAATTTATAATTTAATCAAATTTAATTATTAAATTTTAAATTTTAAATTTTGGGAAAAAATTGAATTGAATAAATTTGATTTTTAAGGTTTTATTTAAATATGTTTTAAATTTCGAAAACATTTTTATTTAATTATTTGTTAATTTTAAATTTAACTAAATATTAAAATATTATTTATTTAATAAGTATTAAATATTATTAATGAAATAATAATGTTTAATAATGCAACAATATTTTGAATATATAATCAATAATTATTCATGTATAACAAGACTTGAATATATGCAAACAATTTATTATTTAAATTGCAATTCCGAATATGTCATAAAACGAAAATTAAAATAAACAAAATTTCGTAAGTGTTTAATATAAGAAAATGAGTACATGTTTGGTCCGAACGAACATTATGTATAGAGCATAAAAGTTCCAATCGATCCCGCATTTCTTTAAATTGTATAGTCAATTGATCGACTTGGGATCGCAATTTTGATTAACCTCTTTGACTCTTCTAATTGCCTCAAGTCTCTTTTGGTCAAGTATTCCTCGTGATCGAGGCCCAATTTCAATGCCAATAATGTAACTGCTCTAGTGCCAAGTCTTTATCGCACACTTCATCTATCGTCATCCAAGAACCTTGTTCTATTGAATGTGTCATTTCATTCACTAATTTCTGCTCGAGTTGGATAGATCCTTTTTGTGAGAGGTAAACTACAAGATGGACACTTTTATTATTTCTTTATATTTTCGATCGTTATATGGTTTCCTTCGTTTCAGTTGTTTTAGTGTGCTTGTTTCAATGCTTCTTCAAAGTCTTTAGAATTTCAGAGACTACACTTCCATGTTTCATGAATTTAAGAGTGAATTTAACACTTCGCCCAAAATGTATTCCAGCATATGAATATGAACTGAAAGCTACATTGAATGTCTTGCTTGCAGCTCTAAGTCAGACCATGGAAGAAACAAATCCTCACAATTTACCTTGTAGTCCACGAAGATTAACAGGAGACCAGGTTGAAGATAACACAGGGTTACTGAAGTGGTTCCGCAAGTTCACGGGTCTCAAGTAGTACAGTATATTATCGTCCCACAGGGAGTAATTGTGTAAGTACTAGGCTTGAATCATTCAATTAATTGGACTAAGCGATTGCGTAAAAATGGGGAATTAAATTAAGAAATTTAACTAGCAAAAATAACAAAATCAAAGCTAAAGAAAATTTGTGAATATTTCTCGGGGTTTGTCCGGATGGAATGTGGTAAGCTTCAAGGATGGTTTCACTTTTAACGTTTTCTATGGACTTAAACTGGGTCAATTTATTAGGCGAATTTTTGGTTGATAGAAGGTTGTTTTGAGTTTCTTAGATCCTTTTCACAGTATCAAAGAAGTGTTACGCAATAATCCTAATTTACTATCGTAAACTAGCAATCAAGCATAACCCATTAAGTTCTTTGCTAACCTGGATTTTTCTCTCATAAATTCAGTTTATGTCTAAATCTGAAATTTATAAGTTTCCTGTTTGGAGTTCCGTTATTAATTTTCACCTATCGGTTCTTCAATTAACAACTAACGTCAAGTAATAGTTGACCAAATACAATACCAGCGAAATCAATTTCAAACAGAGAAATCAAAACCAAAAATCCATACAAATAAACCGAATTTAATCCATAAAAATAGCTAAAAGCTTCAGCCCAACCTTGAAACTTTGAGAAAACTACTAACTCATAATAGAATGAAGACCACATAAATCGGGATTAGCAAACAACATTAAGAGAAATTAAATATTAGAACAGAAATTTAATGAATTTCAAATCTCCCTCTAATGTTGCGGCACTGCGTGGAGCGCATCATTCTTCAGCTGATGGTGGCTTTCTTTTTTTGCTTGAGTGTTGGATAATAGAATGAATGCTTGGTGGGCTCTCTTTGCTGTAACGTTGTTGGCTTTTTCCAAAAATGAGTGGAGAGTTCCTTGGTGTAACGTTGATGCTTAATGAAGAGAGTGAGTGCTGGATTTTCTTTTAATGTATATGAGAGAATGGAGCCCCCTTGTGTGTGCTTGTGTGTAACATTGATGGAGCCTCCTTGTTCAAGTGAGTGGAGAGTGGCCCCCCTTGAGCTGCGTGAGTGGAGATGAGTTAGTGCTGGAGCTTTGTTTTTTTAATTGTCACGTTGGTTGCCAATGAATGTAACGTTGATGAGCTCTCCTCTTGTAAAGTGAGTGGAGCCTTGATTTAATGGAGAGTGGTCCCTCTTCTAGTCACGTTGATAGCTCCATCAACAACTAAAATGTCAAGCTCCCAAAGCCCTCCTAGTGCCTTTGTCGCAAGTGTAGAGTAGCTTTTTGTTGATTTTTAATTCTCTTCAGCTGTAACGTTGGTCCCTCAACAAAATCCACTTTATTCCATAACCACCAGCTGCCAACGTCTCCCTCTCTTCACGCCTAGCCAGATGTTTTCTTTTAAACCATCATCTGTCTTCAACATCCTTCCAGCAGCGTGATTTTCGTTTGGAGCTCATCTAGCTCACTCACGTAGCCTCCTCTTCTCCACTTGTCACAATTCCAGCTATTGCGTGATCTTCCCAACTTCTCCTTTTTTTTCTATGTAGCATGATTTCAGTTGTCTTCCTTGTAGCCCCCTGGAGCTTGCGTGATTTTTCTTTTGTCCTCAAGCTGCATGCGTCGGTCAACTAAGGTGGAGTGCATGTATTGTTTGCTGTTCACGCCTCCAACTAACTTCTCCGTAGCTGTGACTAGCCTCTTATATTTTTGTTGTTTTCTTCTTTTCCCAAGTTCACGCCTAAGCTCTTGTCATGCGTGCTTCTTTCTTTGACAATTTTATTTGCTCCTTCTAATGTCTGCGTGGGTGATTTTCTTGTTATCTTTTCCTCTTGTCTTCATGCAAATCACGCACAAACCTCCTCCAAATGCACGTTGATGTGACAATTTAATTGTTGTTAGTTTCTTTCTTGTGTATTGCTTGCGTTTTGGACCGCTATGTTGATCTTCTGGAAGTCTAATTTTTTTCATGTACCCCGTGATTCTCCTTCCTCCAATTAATTGTTGTTGTAGTCTTTATAACTGAAATCAAGTGCATTTCTTACAAATTAAATATGAACAATTATAAATACAAATTCAGGCGAACTAAGCAATTTAGCAAGAAAACTATATATAAAACTCAATAATTAATCTAGAAATTAAGGAAAATGTCATGAAATTCTAATGATAAAAATGCCTTCAACAGCTGCAAACTGTTTGAAGCTGGTTCACCACAATCTGTTCCCTTATTCAAAGGATTACTTCTTGCAGAGGGATTTATCTCCAACTAAAATGCACCTAACTTTCGAGGATTTCAACGTAACAAAGGCTTCAGAGATATAATCTGCATAAATCCGATATTACTGTCCATATGTATGCTGAGGATCCCATATTACAGAAATTATAGTCACTTCTCCATCATATATACACCAATGCATGTTTAGTTGCATTCTTCTTTTGGTTTAGTTAAACATAATATCTCTAAATACAAATGTACGCCTTTATGCACTACAACAGAAGCTTACATTTTGCGTCGTCTAATAGACGTCGTAGATTCTATTTCGGCGTCGCAGAAAACCATCTACGACGTCTAACAAAATGTCACAATAGACGTCGTAGATAGTGGGTAGGTAATGGGTTTCTTCGACGTCTGAGTGAAGACGTCGTAGATAGATTAGTGATTTTGCGACGTTGAAGAGAACATCAGAAAAGTGGCGTATAATGCTCGACGTTTTGTTAAAACGTCAGGGATTGCAGAGTTTTAACGACGTTGTGTAGACGTCGGAGAACCTGGACATTCTCCGATGTTGATTAAGACGTCGGAAAAGTAGCATATAATTATCGACGTTTGGTTAATCGTCAGGGATTGTGTTAGTTTTAACGACGTTGTTAAGACGTCGTGGAAAAAAAGACATTCAGCGACGTCTAATTCAGTAGACGTCGTGGATTGTCAAGTATTTATAAAATTATAATTAGTTTATAATAATTTAGGTTAATTTTGTTAATAATGTTTGAATATAAATTAGAAATTCATGATTTGTTTTAATTGATATGAATTTTGGAATAATTTATAATTTAATCAAATTTAATTATTAAATTTTAAATTTTAAATTTTGGGAAAAAATTGAATTGAATAAATTTGATTTTTAAGGTTTTATTTAAATATGTTTTAAATTTCCAAAACATTTTATTTAATTATTTGCTAATTTTAAATTTAACTAAATATTAAAATATTATTTATTTAATAAGTATTAAATATTATTAATGAAATAATAATGTTTAATAATGCAACAATATTTTGAATATATAATCAATAATTATTCATGTATAACAAGACTTGAATATATGCAAACAATTTATTATTTAAATTACAATTCCGAATATGTCATAAAACTAAAATTAAAATAAACAAAATTTCGTAAGTGTTTAATATAAGAAAATGAGTACATGTTTAGTCTGAACGAACATTATGTATAGAGCATAAAAGTTCCAATCGATCCTCGCATTTCTTTAAATTGTATAGTCAATTGATCGACTTGGGATCGCAATTCTCGACAATTTCTTCGACTCTTCTAATTGCCTCAAGTCTCTTTCGGTGAAGATTCCTCGTGGTCGAGGCCCAATTCCCATGCCAATAATGTAATCTGCTTACAGTGTCCGTGACTTTATCGCACACTTCATCTACGTCATTGGGTAACCTTGTTCTATTGAATGTCATTTCATTCACTAATTTCTGCCGAGTTGGATAGATCCTTTTTGTGAGAGGTAAACTACAAGATGGACACTTTTATTATTTCTTTATATTTTCTATCGTTAGATGGTTTCCTTCGTTTCAGTTGTTTTAGTGTGCTTGTTTCAATGCTTCTTCAAAGTCTTTAGAATTTCAGAGACTACACTTCCATGTTTCATGAATTTAAGAGTGAATTTAACACTTCGCCCAAAAGGTATTCCAGCATATGAATATGAACTGAAAGCTACATTGAATGTCCTGCTTTCAGCTCTAAGTCAGACCATGGAAGAAACAAATCCTCACAATTTACCTTGTAGTCCACGAAGATTAACAGGTTTTTGGTTGAGTAATTAGAGAGACCTGGTTGAAGATAACACAGGGCTACAAACTGTTTGAAGCTGGTTCACCACAATCTGTTCCCTTATTCAAAGGATTACTTCTTGCAGAGGGATTTATCTCCAACTAAAATGCACCTAACTTTCGATGATTTCAACGTAACAAAGGCTTCAGAGATATAATCTGCATAAATCCGATATTACTGTCCTTATGTATGCTGAGGATCCCATATTACAGAAATTATAGTCACTTCTCCATCATATATACACCAATGCATGTTTAGTTGCATTCTTCTTTTGGTTTAGTTAAACATAATATCTCTAAATACAAATGTACGCCTTTATGGACTCTTATGTTCTTTATATATATATATATATATCACGTATTTGATTTCAAAAGACAAACTATGTCTCCGGTGAAAGTTCAAAGTAAAAGATAAAGTGAGCACTTACAGTAGGAATTAACCAGATGGCTAATGAACAATTCTAGCAAGGAATAGTGGAATACTAAATTACTCTTTCTTACTTGTTTGACTTACAAACTTCCTTTTGGGAAATTAAACATTTCATTTCAAAATTTAAAAGTGAATATAACACTTCGCCCAAAAGGTGTTCCAGCATAATTTCTGTGGGCTAGCAAGCTGAATATGAACTGAATCTGCATCCACTGGCAATGGTTTCCTCATCCACCAGTCAACAAAGCGCGGTCCTAGGCCTTCCAATAATCTATCAGTTTCCCTCTCAAAGAGAGATCCATTAATTGATAGAACATCTTTATCTTCTTCGCCGTTTCCACTTGAAATGGACTCCAGTGCTCCATCTTTGATGGAAATACTTCCATGGACAGTAACTGCATTAGAACTCTCCATCAACGCATAATTGTGTCTTCTATAAATAACATGAACATCTTTCCGAGTCCAAACAACCAAGCCTCCAGTCTTCATCTGATTACAAAGCAAAGCAATAAGGAGCTTCATACAGACAATAAACTTAACGAGCAAAAAGTAATCTCCATAAATGCAACATCAAACAAAAACACAGTTCAAAATAGTTATGTTTTCCATAATCTCCCTTGCAATTACAAAACGAACCTATTTACTCTCAAGGATCTAGATAAGTACTTTAAACCCATGTAAGATTTGTGTGCAAGGGTTTTGAACCCCATCACTCAAAATATAAAGCTTGTCTGCAAAGGGTTAGTCATAATGGCTTTTTCCATCCACGTTTCTTGTGTGTAAAAAGAAAATAATTCAGTTCCTTCTTCATTCTCCAATACACAGCTTTATCTTTCCTAACCCACGGAAAATTCCGACCAACCACTACATCATTGTCTCCTCCGATCCCATTCAAGCTCTCTCCAACATGAACTTCCCCACAACTCTCTTGGGTATCGACTAAAACTTGTTTTGGTTCGAGTTTTTCGATTCTCTTAACAATCTTTGCGATTGCTTTCTTACCCCTGAGCCCACTTTCCTTGCGCAACAGAGCCTTATCGGCCTTTTCTTGATTAGCATTCTTTAAAGGGCTAGTGTTTCTGGGTTTTAACGGGTTGAGGAGTTCATGGGGTTGGAGAAGAATGGGACGCTTCATCCAAGGAGGTGAGGGGGCTTTAATGGGAGCATTGGGGTCTAGGGATGAGAGACTGATATGTGTAGTTTTTGTTGGAGTGTGAGCGTTGCTTACGGTAGAACAAGCGTTGGTTGTTACTTTTGTAGCTTTTGTTGTTGCGATTAAGGATGTCGGGACTGTGGGAAGGAAGAGAGCGGAAGGCATGAGCGTGTGGTGCTGGTGGCTGCTCTACCGATTATTTGGAAAGAAGAAACTAATTCCTGTTGATCTTTTATCAAAGTTCGTTGTTGCAGAAACCACTATCACGAGACGGGAGGTATCTTAGGAGGTTCTTCGTTATGATAAAACATTTTTAAATCATTCACTAATTTCTGCTCGAGTTAAAATGATCCTTTGCGGGAGACAAACTCCGAGATGGACACTTTTATTATTTCTGTCTATTTTCTATCGTTAGATGGTTTCCTTCGTTTCAGTTGTTTTAGTGAGCTTGTTTCAATGCTTCTTCAAAGTCTTTAGAATTTTAGAAGACTACACTTCCATGTTTCATGAATTTCAAGAACAAACAAAAAATCGATTTCTATAGCTTTTTGATCATAATCGTCAATACCCATTAAATCTCATACAAACTCAAAGTTTACATTTATTTATATAGTATGTAACAACCTATATTCCATACAAAATATGCCCCTCAAATTGTTTTGCATATCAAAGATCTAACCAGCCAGAAACAAAGCAATGGGGCTCAGGACATGGACATATCACAGACAAAAGTTACCAAACGTGAGTATGCCTCCCGAATGAGCATTTACTTCAACTTCTCGTTTGCATCTTCATCAGGATGACGTAGAGTTCCAAGCATCCAGTCCATCCATATGGTGTAGTGATCAAAGTTATGGCGGTATGTAGTATGGTGAATGGTGTGGTAGCCTGCACCCATAACAGGCCATATTTTCGCATGGATGCAATCGTGAATATTTGTTGTCCATATGACCTTGAGGAATATGAGACCTATATGTGTTCTAAAATGGGTCGGTATAAAGAAAAGAACCATCACATGCGGTGCTGCTTGTAGTATCCCGTCGATTGGGTGAAATGCCAAACCTGAAGTAAAATCAATGGGTCAGATAAAATTTAGCAGTTGACAGGCTCATTGTTAACCTATCAATTGAAAAAGACAAGAATGACTACTTGTAAACAAAAACCAATGAGATTCACAAGCATCTCAACTGTTGCAGCTGACAATAGAAGCTTTCTTCAGATCCCACAATAAGAGTATCTTCTTCTTTTCAAGGTCATAAGCTCATTGTTCTCTCAATGTTCTCCACTCATCAAACCATGCATGTACTAACTTACCAGCAAAAGGAGACAGGGTATTCTGCTTATTGTAGGTGTGATGGGTAGCA
Source organism: Erythroxylum novogranatense (assembly GCA_029891385.1). Lineage (NCBI taxonomy): Eukaryota > Viridiplantae > Streptophyta > Magnoliopsida > Malpighiales > Erythroxylaceae > Erythroxylum > Erythroxylum novogranatense. The sequence continues at coordinate 85,904,253 of CM057229.1, forward strand.
TGCAGATATTTGTACAGAAGCTTAATATCGTGCAGTCCTTTGTGCATCCAATAAATTGCAAACTCCACTAGGACGAAATAACTAACTGAATACAGAATGTATGTAAACCAACCAACTTCAGAGATCGTTGAGAAACATTGTCCACCCATTTTCTATCATGAACTCGGACAGTGTTGGAAGAGCACAATAAAATGGCATAGCCTTCATAGCAACATATATTTGCAATAGCATGGCATTTGTTGTAGGAATATTATCTGCAATCACGATGTTCAAACATTGTTAGTTCAAACTGTATCATAGCCTTGATAGTAGATGAACAAGATTTTAGAACACAATGGAGCATCACAAGATCAAAGCGAAATCCAAGATATTTCCATCAAAATAGTAATTGGACTCGAAATTGCATAAAATAACCAACATTCTGTAATGACCTTTACCAACTCTTCGTTTTATTGTGAGCAAAGGAAGACCAATATTGATCGTCTTGTTTAAAATTTTCAAAGAAAAGGAATTTGCAAAATAAGGATGATATAAAGAAAAAGATTGCCATTTTGGCCACCTGCATAGATGGAAAGGTACACAAAGAACTAGAAATAAACATCCTTCTTTACTGATATTTCTCATGTATGATTTCAAGCATTCACAATGTTTGAACTCAGATTTCTGGAAGAAACAAAACTGATTTTTAATTAGACATTTACAAATCTCAGTTTATTGGGGCTTATAATAATATAATAGTGAATTATTATGAAAATTTTCCATTGCAGCAATTTCGAAAGTGAGTGCATTAAGGATTAGCAACTGCAAAAAATCATTATAATGGAGGCACATATGTCTTAATATCCATTACTATAAATGGAGAAAAAAAGAAGCAAATTATGAAACAAAGCTTTATTATTGGCTTGGTAAACTTATTTCACTATACTATATTCAATATAGTTAAGTACAACCGCTTAGTTTTACTTCTTTTTTATTGTAATTTTAGTTTTTAAATAAACACAAAAAACTGTTTGGTTGTTAACGTTAACATAGTTATATTTGTATTATTAATAATAATTACATATTAGATAAAACTTAAAATAAATTATTTTTAATTAAATGAATTTATTTAATCTCTTATATAATATTTATTAACAAATTATTAATAAAATTATGTTATTTTAATAAAATAAATAATTTAAAATTAAAAGTTATTTGAAATATATTTTAATTATTAAATCAAATTTTATTTGAATGTTTATGTATATTACATTTAATTATATTTATTAATAGTTATTAAAATTTAATTACATATTAATTTAATTATAAAATTAAATTATTCATAATTTTTATTGATAATTTATTTTAATTTAGTAAATATATAATGTTGAATTAAATTATTCATAATTTTATTAAAACTTAATTAATTAAATAATATAGTCAATGATAGTAAATCATGAAAAACAAAATCAGAAACAAAAGTATATTTTATGATTTTTATAATTTTGAAAATTAGAAGAAACTACAAAAAACAAAATCATATTTTATGTTTTCAAAATTTTGAAAATAGAAAGAAACTAAAATAAAAAATAGAAACTAAAACTTAAATAAACAAATTTTTTACTAAATTTAAAATCAAAAACAAAAATAAAAATAAAAATGAAAACTAAAACCCATAAAGTTTTTGTGAGAAGAAAGGGTGACTGAAACTCCTCCATTTATGTTCACGTGAGGGTTCTCCAGACCGAGAATTCAAACTCATCTTTACCGAATAGTTTGAGTGCAGAAAAAAAATTAAAAATGACAATGAGTTGATATAGTTAGGTTTTTTAAAATATTTTTTTAAATTAAAAGTATTACACGATGACTTTTTTTAATTAAGTCTGAATTATATCGTTTTATTTAAAAAAATTAGGTCTTAATTCATATCCTGTGACATAATAAAACCAAGGGGTGTACAAAAAATATTTCATTATCCATATAAAGTCCGGTCATTAGTCATTTAGCAAGATCAGGGGGGCCAAAACCATTAACTACAATGAAAAGATCAACAAGACAAGGAAAACCAAATTCACAATCAGGAAAATTAATGTGACAAAGTCTCAGATACGAACATTACTTAAAACAAAAGCAATGGATCATAAAGTACAATTTTACTTCGTAATTGACCGAAACTAGGGTGCAAGACTCAAGAATCAGAACCCATAATAAAAGCCCAAAATACCACAAAATTCGAATTATTTAACTATCCGAACCAGACAGAGAGTACGATAATCAATGAATAGACCACATTAAAAGTCAACCAGCCATGTTCCACATTCACTCCATAGCTCCTTGCTAGACGGATTTGGCACTTAGTTTTGGATTTTCTGACTAATATTACCAAATGTGAGTATGCCTCCCGAATGAGTATTGACTTCAACTTGTCGTTTGCATCTTCATCAGGATGACGTAGAGTTCCAAGCATCCAGTCCATCCATATGGTGTAGTGACCATAGTTATGGCGGTATGTAGTATGGTGAATGGTGGTAGCTCGCACCCATAACAGCCATATTTTCGCATGGATGCAATCGTGAGTATTTGTCTGTCCATATGGCCTCGAGGAATATGAGACCTATATGTGTTCTAAAATGGGTCGGTATAAAGAAAAGAACCATCACATGCGGTCGCTTGTAGTAGCCCGTCGATTGGGTGAAATGCCAAACTCAAGTAAAATCAATGGGTCGATAAAATTTAGCAGTTGATGTGCTCATTGTTAACCTATCAATTGAAAAAGACAAGTATGACTACTTGTAAACAAAAACCAATGAGATTCACAAGCATCTCAACTGTTGCAGCTGACAATAGGAGCTTTCTTCATATCCCACAATAAGAGTATCTTCTTCTTTTCAAGGTCATAAGCTCATTGTTCTCTCAATGTTCTCCACTCATCAAGACAGTTTATACAACTGTTCTGCCAAAAAGCGAGCTCAATACAGAACATTGAAAACCATGCATGCACTAACTTACCAGAAAAGGAGACAGGTATTCGCTTATTGTAGGTGTGATGGGTAGCATGCAGATACTTGTACAGAGGCTTAATATCGTGCATTCCTTTGTGCATCCAATAAATTGCAAATTCCACTAGGACGAAATAACTAACTGAATCTAGAATGTACGTAAACCAACCAACTTTAGAGATTGTTGAGAAACATTTTGTCCACCCATTTTCTATCATGAACTCGAACAGTGTTGGAAGAGCACAATAAAATGGCATAGCCTTCATAGCAACATATATTTGCAATAGCATGGCTTTTGTTGTAGGAATATTATCTGCAATCACGATGTTCAAACATTGTTAGTTCAAACTGTATCATAGCCTCGATAGTAGATGAACAAGATTTTAGAACACAATGGAGCATCACAAGATCAAAGCGAAATCCAAGATATTTCCATCAAAATGGTAATTGGACTCGAAACTGCATAGAATAACCAACATTTCAGAATGACCTTTACCAACTCTTCGCTTTATCAGGAGCAAAGGAAGACCAATATTGATCGTCTTGTTTAAAATTTTCAAAGAGAAGGAATTTGCAAAATAAGGATGATATAAAGAAAAAGATTGCCATTTTGGCCACCTGCATAGATGAAAAGGTACACAAAGAACTAGAAATAAACATCCTTCTTTACTGATATTTCTCATGTATGATTTCAAGCATTCACAATGTTTGAACTCAGACTTCTGGAAGAAACAAAACTGATTTTAATTAGACATTTACAAATCTCAATTTATTGGGGCTTATAATAATATAATAGTGAATTATTATGAAAAATTTTCATTGCAACAATTTCGAAAGTGAGTGCATTAAGGATTAGCAACTGCAAAAAATCATTATAATGGAGGCACATATGTCTCAATATCCATTACTATAAATGGAGAAAAAAAGAAGCAAATTATGGAACAAAGCTTTATGATTAGCCCGGTAAAATTATTTCACTATACTATATTCAATATAGTTAAGTACAGCCGCTTAGTTTTACTTATGTTTTTTATTGTAATTTTAGTTTTTGCTTTTGTTTTTTAAATAAAACAAAAACTGTTTGGTTGTTAATATTAACATAGTTATATTTTTATTACTAATAATAATTACATATTAGATAAAACATAAAATAAATTATTTTTAATTAAATAAATTTATTTAATCTCTTATATAATATTTATTAACAAATTATTAATAAAATTATTTTATTTTAATAAAATAAATAATTTAAAATTAAAGTTATTTGAAATATATTTTAATTATTAAATAAAATTTATTTGAATATTTATGTATGTTAAATTTAATTATATTTATTAATAGTTATTAAAATTTAATTACATATTAATTTAATTATAAAAATTAAATTATTCATAATTTTTATTGATAATTTATTTTAATTTAGTACATATATAATGTTGAATTAAATTATTCATAATTTTATTAAAACTTAAATAATTAAATAATATAGTAAGTGATAGTAAATCATGAAAAACAAAATCAGGAAACAAAATTATATTTTATGATTTTGTAATTTTTGAAAATTAAAAGAAACAAAAAAACAAAACTATATTTTATGTTTTCAAAATTTTGAAAATAGAAAGAAACTAAAACAAAAAATAGAAACTAAAACTTAAATAAACAAATTTTTACAAAATTTAAAATCAAAAATAAAAATAAAATAAAATAAAACGAAAACCCATAAAGTTTTGGTGAGAATAAAGAGTGACTGAAACTCCTCCATTATGTTTATGTGAGGTTTCTCCGGACCAAGAAGTCAAACTCATCTTTACCGAATAGTTTAAGTGCAGAAAAAATTAAGAATGACAATGAGTTGATATAGTTAGGTTTTTTAAAATATTTTTTTAAATTAAAAGTATTACACGATGTCTTTTTTTAATTAAGTCTGAATTATAACGTTTTAATTAAAAGAATTAGCACTTAAAGTCAAGTCATTAGTCATTTAGCAAGACCAGGGGGACTTATTAAAAAAAAGCACCCAAAAGTTTCTTTCTTAGATTGTCTTCTTATATGCTGACTTGTCATCTTTCTTAGGTTGACTTTCCTTCGATTTCCATGGATTTAAGTTTCTCGAGGGAGTTTGAACTAATTTTCATCTTACTTAAGATTTTTTTTTCTCTCTACACGTTCGAGTATTCTTCTTTCGAAAGTTAAAGCCTTGTTTCGTAAATAGTTGATAAGTTCCTTTTTTTCCCCATGTTTGACCCATTTCAACTTATTAATTTTATGAAAAAATTATTAAAAATATTTGATTATTAGCTGGTTGGATTGACTGATTCAACCCAACTAGTTAATTTTACATCAGCTGCTTGTAAGCAGTGTTTATAAAATAACTGATTCACGTTTCCTATAATGCCCTTGTAACCGTACTCACATGTTAGACGCTTCTAGTGAGATTTTGTTGTTGCGCTAGGAGTGACTCACTTAATTTCTTTGCCCTCAATTTCTTTTATTAGATGTTTGTTTATTATGTAATAATATTTAAAAATAGGGTGATTAAATTCTTATTTTATTTATAACTAAAAATTAATTTGGTTGATTTTTATATCAATAAATAAAATTGTAAAATTTTATAATATTTATATCAAAAGGTACAAACAAATTTTTAATAATATCTTACAAATATCATTAACAATAAAATAACTAAAAATAGTAATGTAATAATAAAATAGCAATAATAAAGAATCAAACAACAATATTAGATTGCAAAACACTAAGAAAATTACACTAACAAATACACAGAGGATCATGATTTATGAAAAACAATTTTTTCGTATATTTGTAGATATAAAATCATTAATAATATTATCAAGATTAATATTGTCCAACATATCCTTCTCAATACATAACATGGCTAAACCATTCAACCTTTTTTTGGTGACATTGATTATCTCAAGTAGGTTTTCAATAATTTTAACTTTGAAAAACTTCTCTTAGCTGATGCTACAGTCACAGGTATAATCAATACAATTTGATAAGCAATTGAAACATTTGGATAACAATCTGCAGCTTTAACAAATTTTAAAATTTCAACTGATGACATTAATTCATTTGGCAAAGTTATTTGCAATACTTTTAATTCAGAAAAAAGATCACCTAAATCTACATCTGACACACTAGCATGAGAAAAAGTCGTCGTAAAATTAGTGCAACATTCTCTTAATTCGTTATCATCCAATGACGTCAATTTTTTTTGAATCAAATAAGAATCCAAAAATATTATTAAATGTCATTAATTATTTAAATATATTCTTTAACGAAATAATTGTCATATCCACAACAATTAGAAAGTAATTAACTCTAAAAGAATACTCAGCTGATTGTATTTCTCCATTATGGTTAATTTAATCAAATTGTCTTTTCCTAATAATACAACGTTTAGGAAGAAATGTAGACTCTATATTCATCTCAAGCGCAAGACTTTTGACAATATTCATACTAGAGCTAAACCCTTCATCTCTATATTCCTAAAAAAATACCATCACACCTTCTAATTGCTTTACAATAGCATTAATGCACATAGATTTAGATTGCAACTTTTTATTCAGCATATTAATAGTGAATAAAATATCATACCAAATAACCATACCAAGTAAAAACTCAAAACTCTCAAGGACACTAACTAAGCTTTCTGCTTCACTCTTTGACTTGGTATCATCACAAGATCTAGATAATTCCATCAAAGCTAATCTTATTTGAGGAGCTTGAAATCTAATAGCCTTAATACTTTTTATTCGACTATGCCAACGAGAGTTGTACAATGATTTTATACTTAAGCCTAAAACATTATAAAACAAAACCTTCCACTTTTTAGGAGAACTTGAAAATAATGCATATATACGTTGCACAGTTCTAAAAAATGAAACAGCTTTAACACAAGAATGTGTCATATCACTAAGAGTAAGATTAAGATTATGACAAGCACATAGCATATATAACGCTCTTGGATTTATTTCAAGTCATCACTTTTGAACCCTTTAGTGTTTTACCTTCATATTAGAACCATTGTCATAAACTTAACCCTTTACATTATAAACATTAAGATCAAGAGAATTAAATAAATTCAATAATTCATTGAAAAGTCCCAATCCAGATGTGTCATCTACCTTTAAGAACTCTAAATAGTACTCCTCTATTTTTATTTTTTATTTGACATATTCACACATCGTACTATCAACCTTATTTGTTTTTGATGACTCAAATTTGGGGTACAGTCAAGAATAATAGAAAAGTAACTCATCTTTTTAATGATTCCTATGATAGAACTTCTAACTCTATGGGCCAACAGAGAAATCAACTCATTTTGAATTTTGTGACCAAGATAATGATGATGAATTTCATGATTTTGAATACGTCTAACATGATCTTGCATTATCACATCAAATCCAGCAATCATCTCAATCAATCCTAAAAAATTATCATTATCATCTTGGTAAAGTTTCTTATTGGATCCTCGAAAAGCTAAATTATATTTAACAAGATATTTCATAACAAAAACTATTCTTATCAAAACTTATCTCCAACGTTCTTTCTCCTTTGCAATTTCTTGTTGCAAATCTTTATCAATTGTTTGATTTTTTTGCTCAATCTTACTCTTAATTCATTCCAGGTTCTCATATTAGTCATATGCTCAATGCAATTCTCATGTTCTTTGAGTCTCTCACTAAGATGCTTTAAATCTTTAAATTTGTCATTTGCTAGTCCACTTTGCTTGTTAGAATAAGCCAACCATTTTCTATTCCTAATATTTCCATTACTCAAATTTCTATAATAATAAGAATATGAAAAATGATGAGAGATATTGTCTAAAGGAAACATAAGATTCAAGTCTCTTACAGGCCCTTTTTCAACTAAAATATCCCTTGCGTTATTATCAAGATTATCTCAATTTTTAGGATCATAAATGTCCAATATAAGGCTTACTTGCTCATCTGTCTTTAAATTTTCTAAAGTGGATGCATTTGGTACATGATCATGCTGACTTAGATTTTTAATATCCTCGTGAATATGAATCTCATCACTTAAGTTTTCTTTATATTATTCAAAACCACCTTCACCTAATTTCTCGGGACTCTCATTAGAGAAGCCTACTCATTTAATAAATATATTAATTGCTCCTTTTTGGGATTCTATCAATTGTGTTACTTGTTTTCTTTTCTTTTTCTCCCCTTTTTTCACTTCCAGACAAATGTTTTTTAAGCAACATAATATAAACCAATTATAACACTGTTGGATTAGAAAAAGAATAAAAGCACTTGTGTGGAACTAGAAGAAATAAGCAGAATAACCAAACTCTAATAGCTTTATAATATATCATAAAGATATATAAATGGTATTATATCTGCGATAAAGGAAAAATAAATAGTAAAATTAAATGTCTAATATTAATAAATAAAAACAAAGAGCAAATTGTAATGATAGAGACACACTAATATCTAAAATACAAGAAATTAACATACTTAAGAAATAAGCTAATATAATGTCCATGCGAATGACAAATTACAAATTACTTATAACATATTCAAATATTTAATAAGCTAAAATACTTTAAAATTAGAAACTATACCTTTAAATTATACTCATAACTCAAAAGATGTAATCGTGAAATTTTTTATGCTAATTTTTAGTCAAGTACCTTAAATATATATATTGATGAAAATAAAGAAATTATAAAGTTAAAAACAGCTAAATATTTGAAAACTATTTATAAGCTTCGACTCGATAACTTAACCACAACATTAACTTATAATGTTAACTTATCAATCTTGGAATTTCATGGCTTCCACCAATGACTTCCACCTTCCACTAACGCTTAACTCTTGAAAATATCAACTACACCAACGTTCTAATCATTTGTTACTACCTCTCCATTAAATACATTTATTATTACCTGCAGCCTACGACATGTTTGAGCCTTGAGGCTTTCTCGTTGGGCCTTGCGAATAACGTAGGAGGTAACCATGTTAGCTTACGTGCTTCAGATCTTGAGACTTTGAAGGACTGATATAGTGATATTGCAGCTGTGAGAGTCGAGAGGTTAGATAACAAAACATAGGGAATGAGGCCCCTTTTTATTGTGGGCTACCCCTGTCTCCTTCTTCAACCTTTAACCCCTAAGACAAAACAATCCATACTCTATAACTAGGCTCCTTGAATTCTACACAAAAAGCCTCACTAATAAATCCGTTTTTAAACTGGGGGCAAGTCATCGGTGAGGAGGCTAATGGATCTCTACAATAAACACCTACTTCTACAGAGGATAGGTAAATCATAGTTGAGTTAGAAATTCAAATACTAAAAGTGGGTGTGAAGGCATGATTATCTAATTTAGTAGGTTTTTATGTGGCAAACGTCTTCCTTTCCTAACTATGAGAGAATGAATAAGGAGGACATGAATGAAGTTCTTCTTTTGGAATACAACTACGTTCTTTTCAAAATCTCTACTCAATCAATTGCTAAGGAAAATTTTGAGGTAGAACCATGGCATATAATAAGAATCCCTTATTTTTGTAGCCATGAAATATGTCTGGAGAATGTCAAATAGGATCAGATTCTAGATAAACCATCATAGGATCCCTTTGGAGTATTGTTCCACAAAAGGGTTGGGTGTGTTGGCTAGCTTTACTGAAAAACCAGTATGCATAGAAAATAAGGGAACTAAATAGAATGATAGGTTATGCTAGAATGAGTCAATATGGAAATAAGCGAGGAACTTCTAGACTCTATTCTTATTGGGAGATTGGGAGAGGATGATGCCCTATATGAAGATTCTGTCAGAGTGTCCTTGCAGTTGAGACTAAATTCGCTTCCTCAAGGTGGAGGGAAACTAGTAAATATTCTAAGAGGGGAGCTATATTAAGTTGATGGGATTAAACCAACTTAGTTAAGAGATGGATACATCAATAACTTGCATAATAATAATAATATTATTATTATTATGGAGCACATTGAGAAAATTGGTAATTTGAAGGAATTGGGAGAGAAGGTTTCTAAAGATTCTTGGAAAGATAAATTGGAAGAGAATTCATCCTTGAATAAGGGTATCTTAGAGACAAAACTTAGAAAAATTTCAAAGATCAATGATTTGGAAAGTTTCTAATTTCTTAAATGTAATCCGAAAAGTTCACTACCGGCTTCTTCAATAGAGAGAGCAGTTGAGACAAGTAATGGAGACCTCAAAGTTATAAGGAGGAGGAAATATTGAAGAAATAAAAGCTTAAAGGGATCCTCTTATAAAACCCCTCCTAACGTTGATAACATCAAAAATTATGAGAGGCCTTAATGACCTAAAGAAACAACAAGAACTTAGATATTTTATAGTTAGTAATAAGCTATAAGTTATTAGCATCTTAGAGAGCAAACTTTTTGAAACTAAAACTAAAACCTGTGGGGACTTCGGTGGGTTGGTCGCCGCAAATGGAGGGATGGGTGAAGCTGAATACCGATGGGGCAGTCTCATTGGGGGCAGTTCAGGCATCAGCTGGAGGGTTAATTCGGGATCGATGTGGGCAATGGTGTGGGGGTTTCCAGCAACGGTTCGATCGCTGTTCCCCCCTCACAATAGAACTCCGTGGGGTCCATTCCGAACTCCTGTTGGCCTGAGACCGGGGTTTCCGTCACCTTATTCTTGAAGTCGATTCGTTGGAAGTTATTAACATACTTTCCTCTTCTCAGCAGGTTCTGACTGAGGATCTTTTGTTGTCTGCAGGTATTCACGGGCTGTTACAGCGAGATTGGGAGGTGGTTCTGTGACATGTCGGGTACGAGGGGAACCAGTGCGCTGACAGACTGGCGACTTGTGTCATTTTATTAGATCCGGGCCTACACCTTCTTAGGGAGCCTTCGGTAGCCATCCAGGAGCTTCTGCACCACCATGCGGGCAGGGCTTTGTACCCCCGTCATGTTGGAACCCGATCCGGAGACCAGACCCCAACTGCTTATAACTTAACACTCTTACTCTTGCTTTAATTCCACATCTATTGGACCCATTTCCAGAGCCCAATTTCCGGAGTCCTAAAGCCTTGTGCTTATTTCCTTACAGGGTCCTTAGCTGTAACTCTACATTCGTGGCGAGCACTCGCTATTTAAACACCAAAATCATGAGTTGACTTATTCATATAAGTTGTAGCTTTATGTCTCAAGTTCATTTTGGGACACGAATCACCTCAAACGGAGTTGTATAACTCAAGTTATGCTCAAAAATCCTAAAAGAGCTCATACTCCAAAAATGATCTCCAAACCGACCTCTCATTTATTTTAATGCAAACTTCTTCCATTTAACTCTAAATGGCACAAAGTTTTTTAGGGAGAAATATATATGTCTTATAAATCTAATGGTTTAAGTCTCACCTCAATTGGAGGTCGGATGAGGGATTTATGCCCAAAAGAATAGACTATGTTCACTTCCAAAATCAAAATGAAACTCTTTTGGCGCGATTATCATAACTTTTAATATATATGTCGGATTAAGTTCGTTCTTTTTTCATTAGAAAGAATATATCTAGATCTACAACTTTCATGAAGACTACAAAACGAGATTCGGCTTCTATCTTTGTCCAAAAACATAATCTTTCCCGTAGCTGTCTGTTAAACGGACATCCATGTCCATTTAACGGACACATTCGGGTGAAAGTGGTCCAAAAGCTTCGAGAATGTCCGTTAAACAGACATGCAAGTCTGTCTAATGGACATGGGCAGGCTAAGGGGTGTTTTTTCACCCGAGGCTGTCCGTTTAACAGACATGCCATTTTTCAAAACTCCAATTCCACTCCAAACATCTCACCTTCAACCTAACTTCATAACCACTTGTATACTTAACAAATTTAACTTATTCTAAAACATAAACACTTCACAACCCTTCAAACTCTAAGTTCAACTCACCAACTTCACAATTTCCAGCTTAATTGGTTCATCAAACCATGAATTTAATCCTTAATCATCAAGGCTATCATAAACTCACAAGCAACATGAACATAAAAAATGACTTAAATAGATATCTTCCAATTGTCATAATTTCTTACTCCAAATCCTGAAAAGTACATATGATACCTCAATGGAAAGATAACAAGATGCTCTACAACTTTCATGAAGGATGATAAACTCAATTCCATCACTAAAGGAGGTAAAAACTCACTCAAATGCATTGCTCTTATAATGACCAATGAAACAGTGAAATAGCCATATGAACAGTAACTGGTATAGGTTTAACCCCCATAACTTTTTACTTCTAACTCCAAATAAGGCACATCATATACCATTAGAAAGATCTAAATGTATGCTACATTCTTCAAGAAGACACCTCAATTCAATTCCAACTTTAAGATGGTCTAAAACCTAATCGAAGTTTCTATCAAATTTTGTAAAAATTTGACAGCACCTTCTTAGAATATTCCACTAACCAAACTTCAATTCAATTACCCTCATCTACATAAAACTCAATATCCAACCTCATACAACATAATTTAATTCCAAAGTGTCTCCAGATACAAATTTAAGGGCAACAACCACACTCCTAGATATCTATACCATTACACATTATAAAACAATACAATCTCAATCCTTCTTCTTTTGCTAATTCAAACCATACAATGGTGCATTTGAATAAGACATATGCAAATTTCATAGATTACATTCAAACCCAACATTCTTGAATTTACATGAACAATCTGAGTTATTACAACACTTTAGAGGGCATTTAGCCCGATTACAATCCAAAAGATCAAAATCAAAGTACAAAGTGAAGCAAATCTCCAAAAGCAACCTAATGCTTCATTTCTAAAAAAAAAAGACTTCTAAATTTAGAACATTGAAGTGGTGTCTCACTCCCAATACTGTAACTCGTGTTCCTGCTCGTTACCTGTGGAGGGGGAAAAGGGGTGTGAGCTCAATGGCTCAGTGGGTAACAACTTAATAATTAAGAAATAAGCAAAAACGTTCTTAATTCCTTTATTTTCAAAGCAACTTTCAGATTGATAAAAATCTTTCAAACTTATCAAGGCCAATTTACATTGCTCAAAATGCTTTCACTTCATCAAAACTCCTTGATTTCAAAGCCAATATCACATTGATGAAAACCTTTACAATTTTATTTAAAACTTTTCACACATCAAGCTATCACATAAGCACAGATAAAATGGTTTATCAATTTATCAAAGGCAATTACCAAACAATATAACATACAAAAACAATTTAATCAAACATATCATATAATCACATAAAAGATGGTTTGGGTGGATCCAACAGACGTACTACACATTTCGCAGAGCGGTCATGTAGCCGTGGAACACATGAGGAGTCCGTGAGAGCTCCGCTGCCACTAATGGGTAGTCGGAGAAGGCTATAATTTTGATAGGTGCACCTATCACACATGAGGGACCACCACAAACCCAAACAAACATGTATATCACATAATTCACATAATTCATGATCATTAGCCTTAAATGGCAAAATCACTTTCACATAATCGTTGAAATAACACATTTAAATCTCTTTCACTTGATAAAACAAAGTAACAAATATTTCCATAAGGCATTTACATCAAAAACATCTTATACATGATTAAACCATCATAAAAAGCAACTTATTTACAAATGAAAGGTCATAGGCAAAAATAAAAACCTTCATTGACATTTATTTCAAAACAATTGAGTAGCCTATTATCTCAATCATTAAAATATTACCCACCATAATCCTTTAGCCTTGCAATTAGTCAATTGACCTTGCTTCTAGCTCTAATAACCTCTCTTCACCTTCATTAAGCAATAATAACCCAATTAACATGATGATAACCCAAATTAAACATTTCTAGGAGAGGAAAGTATGGAGAAAAGCCTATCTAACTTTACGCATACCTAACTTAAGCTAGTTTCACTAAAACCCATCCATATTTCCAAAAGAAATCATATTGTCTTACCTTTGGGATGAAACCCACGAAAATCTCCTTTTTCTTCTCATGGAAGTTTGATCATTTTCTCTCCTTTTTCCTTCTCCTTTCTAAAGCAAAAAGAACTAAAGCCCAACCTTTCTTCTTCTCTCTTCTTCTTCTTCTTCTTTTTCTTCTTCTATACGAAACTCTCTCTCTCTTCTTTCTCTTTGGAATTTTCGTGTTTCTCTTTTCTCAAACCTAACACATGCCTTTTAAATAAAAAACCTAAGCTAAACTCTGTAGTTTTGGCCATCCCTTCATAAAACTTAACAATTTCCTATTGCTTCCTCTTCACCCACGCAACCCATCACTTTCTTCAATTATTTTTCATTTTTAATGACTACTTAAAGACTAAAGAGCCCTTCCTTATTAGCCTTTAACCTTAACAACATATGCAAGCTTCCTAAATTGCCCTCAAGCCATCTTATTCCTTTCAATTTCTAACAACTAATTCAACTCTAATTTAAACTTAATCCATCATTTAATTTCCATTTCTTAAGAGCTAAAACCTCAAAATAATTTGGACAATACCTCAAAATAATTTAGACATGCTTAAATAAATAAATAAATAATTTTCGGGGGCCAACATTTCTCCCCCTCTTAAAAGAATTTCGTCCTCGAAATTCATATTTAAGCAAACGCCAAGCAATACAATTTCTTTACTCATGTCTTCCACATAATCCTAGTCATTCGCATTTTCAAATTTCTCACCACATATATTCGTAATATTTTTCACCTCTTTTCTTAAATACCATCCATAACATATCCAAACACCATTATTTCTGATCAAATTGACTTGGAGCGTAGGATGCTCCTCCGTTTCTCATTTAACGTCATCACTCGAAAACTTTCTTTCAAATGATAGAGTTCAATAGACTCATTCGGTCTTTCAATTCGTTATTTGGTCATTTACTTTCTTAACTAGTTCCTCCTTATGCTTCAGATCACTCACAAATTTTTTTTTCCACTTCTTGTGTTGATAACTGTTGCGGTCTAAACAAAACAATTAAATTTTATTTAAACCAATTAGAGGCAAGCGCACCCCGTCGACAAGTAATATAAATCGGTGAGAACCGGATATCGTACCCAAGGGAAAATTTTTCAACACGTAAGACAATTAAATTAAACGATGAAAAATTACTCAGACGATCTAAAAATTGATTGATTTGAAAATAAAATAAAATAAATTAAGCAAATCAAGAAAATATGAAAAATGCAAAGTATGAATTAAAACGACTAGATTTAATCAAATGACAAAAATCGGTTAAGGTTTTAGACTTCAATTGGATTAGGCACTAAAAATTATAACAGTGGATTAATTTAGGAAATCATTCACTTAAGCAAGTCGAACCCAATGTTCATGGTGTTCCCTTCTCTTTTAAATCCGAGTCACTACTTGGTTCATAGAAAATTCGGAATAAAAAGCGTTAAATATAAGAAGCCTAAAATTAAGTTCGTTAATTCTAGGTATCCTCACATAAGATCCTAAGGTTGGTATACACTTTAGTCTCAAGTATGTCGCTTGATTAATTTTTCGACAAATTAAATCTCATTGGTTGTGGCATTCAGTCATCTAAGGTCTTGAATCTAGGTGATCAAGCTAAATTAAGACTAAATATGCATTCAATCAAGCAAAAATTAATATCACAAAATTGTCCTAATCCAATGTTAATCTTAACCTTAACCGAAAAGAAAAACTTACTCACACATTATTATCAATGAAACATAAATCATGGTCATAATATATGTTTGCATTAATTAAATCCACACAATTAAAATAAATACGTAATTAAAACAAATTAAACAAATAAATTAAAACACCCTCTTTAGTTATCAGAAGCTGATGTGACAAATAAAGTTTTGTCTCCTTTTAATTCCTCCTCCACCAGCTGTAACGTTATTGCTTCATCTACTCTAGCATCAACGTGTCGTCTTTCTTTCAGCCACCAACCTTCAGCTACTTACGTGTCTTCCTTGCTGCAGCAATGTTCTTCCTCCTTTGCCAGCAACTCACATATCTTCTTCCACTACTTCAACGTTGTTTTCTTCTTTGATTGCAGCCGGTGTCTTAAAAATATCATGCGCCCTTTGTTGTTTTTCGTTTTGTCTCAGTACATTAAAGAGTGGGATGCTGTTTTTGTATGTCTTGAATAATTCACGTCCCTCTCCTTTCTATCTTCCAAAAACGTTAACGTTTTTATTCATCCAAAGTTGCCTAAATTAAAAACAAATAATGTTTTAATTAGTACAATTTAAATGTTAAATGGACAAGAGTTTAGCAAATTATGAATCTAAAATTAATACAAAAATGTCCATTAACAACACCCCCACACTTGAATTGTTGCTTGTCCTCAAGCAACTTACTTAGGTCACAACCAACATATTATGTCATTTTATTTTCAACGAAAATTAAGTGTTTGCAATCCCTCAAAATTCGGCGAACTTAAGTATCAAGCTACTACATGTATCATAATATGTTCATCAATGCACATAAACAAAATCAAAGATAGATACCTTTGATCAAAAGCAAGCATAAAATTAAAGTGAACTTTCCTCATGATATTCACTCATGTCGCTCAAGTGTATAAGGGTTATGTTTCGCTTAAAACTTCCTCTATGAGATTACGCTACCATAGGCTTGCAAATTCACCTATTTTTCACTACATAGAGTACATGCCATTATGGATCAAAAGGGCTTTTATTCAGGGTTGTAATGGGGTTTAGGTTCAGGTGAGGTAAAAAGAACAAAGGCTGCTAACAAGTATTTACAAAGTACTAAATGACGTGAGACAATCAAAAAGAATTTTTGAAATATACATACAGAAATACGGGACTACAACTACTCATCACTATCAAACGTTATTGTTTTGATTTTTTTCTCTTTTTTTTCTTTTTATGTTTTTTTCTTTTTTTTTTTGTAACAATAAATATAAAATAAGATAGCAGTAACAAAAATCAACCACAACTGAGTAGATGTACTTCTAAAACATCTCAGAAGTTTAAATACTTAGTACTTTATTCAACATGTGAAAGGGTAAGGCTAAAAGTTTTCAAGTTTAATGCACTGCGATTAATACGAAAACAACAAGGTCAAAGGCTCAAAGGGGATAACAAAGGAAAACTAATTTGGAGGGTCATTTAAGCTAAATGGTAAAAACAAAGAAGGCCTTTATCATGTCTATAAAGCATGTAACTAGCAGTATCAAACAGGTTCAGAGCAAGTTCTGAAGGTAATCTACATAGGGAAGCATCACACATGACAAAGAAAATAAATGACTATGAGATGCAGTCATATGGCTCAAAACCTCACAAATGTTTAAATGAAAATCCATTAAAATTTCATACATTGTCTCATCACTCAGCATCAGTTATTGACTAAGTTTATGCAATTGACTACTTTATTTAATCTACATGGTTCACTATCCTCTCAAGCTGCCTAATCCAAGGTCATACAAACAACTCAATTTTCCATCCAACTATTTTGACAGAATCATATGTTCAAATTCAACACAAATAGGACCCAAGTTAGCTACCAGAAGAGTCGCAACCATTCAAGTGTGTATCTCTCAACATCAACATCAATATCATCAACATCAGCATGCACATAATCTCAATCCCCCCCACACTTAATAGGAACATGGTCCCTAATTTTCATGTATTCAACAATCAAACATAGAGCGGGGAAAGAGAAAGAAGAAACTTCCCTGAAAAAGGAGCGGCCAAGAATTTTTTTTTTTGGTCACCAACCACGCAAACCTGAAAAAAACTCAAAACAACTCGAAGAAATGCATTAAATTAAAAAAAACACAAAGGAAACAACGAGAAAATAAAAGAAAGAAAATTACAGTCCTACAGAAAGACATGCACTGCGATTAAGGAGGTAAAGTGTCATGAAGAGACAATCGCTACTTATAAGGGGGATCTGCAATTGAAGGCTTCGGAACTAGCTTGGCTGGATGTTGGAGAAACTCGTATGCTCTATAATGTATCCAATATGCCTGCTCCAATGCAACTGCAATATCCTCCAACTTTTCTTGCAATTCTTTCCCTAGCTCTTCGATCATTCCTTGTGCTTCCCCTTCCAACAAATCTGCACAAATAATAGAAGATTTTTTAGCATCAGAAGAATAAATATCAATAAAATGGCAAGAGTCAAGAGTAGAAGGATGCTTCATATCATTGAACACATCCAACACTAGTTCTTCATCTTGAAGTCTCAGGATGAGCTTTCCACGTTGCACATCAATGATGGTCCGTGCAGTGGCCATGAAAGGTCTCCCAAGAATGATGGGGATGCCTATATCTTCCTCCATATCAAGGACTAAGAAATCCACCGGGAAGATGAACTTCTCGACCTTGACTAATACATCCTCAATGATTCCCCTCGGATTGGTGATTGACCTATCTGCCAGTTGAAGCGAAATAGTTGTAGGTTTGGGCTCCGCCAATCCTAATTTCCTGAAAACAGAAAGAGGCATTAAGTTAATACTTGCACCCAAATCCATTAAAGCTTTATCTATATTTAAATCACCAATAACACAAGGAATAGTAAAACTCCCTGGATCCTTAAACTTCGGTGGCAACTTTCTTGACAATATGGCCGAACACTCCTCATTCAGCTTCACCGTGGCATACTCCTCAAGTCTCCTCTTGTTAGACAAAATTTCTTTTAAAAACTTCGTATAAGAAGGCATCTGCGCTATGGCCTCAATAAAAGGAATGTTTATATGCAATTTTTTAAATATCTCAAGAAAATGACCAAATTGCTTATCTAATTGCGTACCTTTCAATCTTTGAGGATAAGGAATCCGAGGTCTTACCGGATTTGTGATGGGATCAGCAAATAACCTTGGATGATCCTCCTTTTCAGCTGGTGCTTCTGTGGCCTCCTTTCCACTTTCCCGAGTCTCATCTTCTTCACTCTTTTCTACTTCTTTACCCTTCTACTTCTTCTGAACTTCTTCAAGTTGTCTACCACTCCTCAATAAAATTGTCTTTGTATGTTCTCTCGGGTTGGCCTCGGTAGTGCTAGGCAATGAACCCGAAGGTCTTTCCTTTAACAAACTCGCAATCTGGCTCATTTGATTCTCCAAATGTCTGATAGAAGATTCTTGGTTCTGCATCCTAACCTCGGTAGTGGAAATGTACTTCGACAGTAGTTCTTCGAGATTAGATTTCTCTAGTGCAGGATTAGGAGCCTTGAAACCTGAGGGTGGAGATGGTTGTCTCTGAACATTGGATGACTGTGGTTGTGCCATCTGATTGTTCCCCCAAGAGAAATTGGGATGATTCCTCCATCCTGGGTTATAAGTGTTAGAATAGGGATCTCCGAGCTGTCTGTTATAATTGCCCACATAATAAGCCTCTTCTGACTCTTGAGCAAAAGAATTCCCGACTTGACATTCAGAAGATGCATGGGAATCTCCACCACAATGCTCGCAAACAGCACAACTCCTTAATGAAGAACTAGCTCCTCCTCTCACACTGTGCATTAGATTATCCAATTTCTTCGTCAAAACATCCATCTGAGCAGATAAAGCCACTGTATTGTTGACTACACAAGCTCCTGTAGGTCATCTGGGATGCCTTTCTGTATGATATTGAAAACTGCTAGTGGCCATCTCATCAATCAACTTGTAAACTTGATTTGGCGTTTTCCTCATTAAACTACCTCCTGCGGCAGCGTCTATGGTACTCCTGGTCGATGGGTTCATTCTTATATAAAAAGGATTGACCTGCTGCCATGTAGAGAACCCGTGACTAGGACACTGCGTCAACATATCCCGAAATCGCTCCCACGCTTCATATAAACTTTCATTTTCATACTGAGTGAAGGAAGTGATCTCATTCTTCATCTTTGCAACCTTGGCAGGAGGGAAAAATTTGGCTAAAAATAATCTCATCATCTCATCCCATGTAGTAATCGATCCCGACTGCAAACTAGCCAACCATGCTCTAGCCTTATCCCTTAGAGAAAATGGGAATAACCTTAATCTCACTGCGTCTTCCGATACTCCATTTTGCTTGAATAAATCACAAATATCTAAAAATGTCTCCAAATGGGTGTTCGGATCCTCCAAAGGCAATCCTCCAAATTGAGATGCTCTCATTATAGATGTAATGCTGTGAGGAATCTCAAAACTCACAGCTGTAATCGTCGGCCTTATAATGGGCGACATGGGTCTATTGTTGTGCCCCATTGTCAAATCCATCATAGTTAACTCCCTTCTCTCTTCAGTTTGTGACATCAACCTCTCCTCGTGCTGTTCCATCTCTGAAAACTGCTCTTCTCTAATCCTTTCTGCTGAAGTACTACTCCGAGCCAATCTGGTTTCCTTACGCAACTCATGAAAGCGCTTTTTCAATTTCAGTATCTAATAGCAAATTCTCGGGCTTTTGACCACGAGTGAGCATAAACAAAATGGAACAAATAAATAAATAATAATAATAATAACAAACCTAAGGATGAAAAATAAAACACCAGAAATAAAGCAATCAAACAAACAACTAAAATACGCAAATAAACAACAAAGCAAAAATTAAATCTGAGACAATTAACACCGTCTAATTTAATGACTCAAAATCAGAAATTTTCTCCCCGACAACGGCGCCAAAAACTTGTTGCGGTCTAAACAAAACAATTAAATTTTATTTAAACCAATTAGAGGCAAGCGCACCCCGTCGACAAGTAATATAAATCGGTGAGAACCGGATATCGTACCCAAGGGAAAATTTTTCAACACGTAAGAGAATTAAATTAAACGATGAAAAATTACTCAGACGATCTAAAAATTGATTGATTTGAAAATAAAATAAAATAAAGTAAGCAAATCAAGAAAATATGAAAAATGCAAAGTATGAATTAAAACGACTAGATTTAATCAAATGACAAAAATCGGTTAAGGTTTTAGACTTCAATTGGATTAGGCACTAAAAATTATAACAGTGGATTAATTTAGGAAATCATTCACTTAAGCAAGTCGAACCCAATGTTCATGGTGTTCCCTTCTCTTTTAAATCCGAGTCACTAATTGGTTCATAGAAAATTCGGAATAAAAAGCGTTAAATACAAGAAGCCTAAAATTAAGTTCGTTAATTCTAGGTATCCTCACACAAGATCCTAAGGTTGGTCTACACTTTAGTCTCAAGTATGTCGCTTGATTAATTTTTCGACAAATTAAATCTCATTGGTTGTGGCATTCAATCATCTAAGGTCTTGAATCTAGGTGATCAAGCTAAATTAAGACTAAATATGCATTCAATCAAGCAAAAATTAATATCACAAAATTGTCCTAATCTAATGTTAATCTTAACCTTAACCGAAAAGAAAAACTTACTCACACATTATTATCAATGAAACATAAATCATGGTCATAATATATGTTTGCATTAATTAAATCCACACAATTAAAATAAATACGGAATTAAAACAAATTAAACAAATAAATTAAAACACCCCTCTTTAGTTACTATAGCTGATGTGACAAATAAAGTTTTGTCTCCTTTTAATTCCTCCTCCACCAGCTGTAACGTTATTGCTTCATCTACTCTAGCATCAACGTGTCCTCTTTCTTTCAGCCACCAACCTTCAGCTACTTACGTGTCTTCCTTGCTGCAGCTCTTTTAACGCCACCTCCTGCTTGCCAGTTCAACGTGTCCTCCCTGCTTCACTTGTTCACCTCCACAGCAGCTGATCATTTCTTTTCCACCCAGCTCAACGACTTTAGTCTCCAGCAGCTGCTTGTTTCTCTCCTCAATCAATAGTTGCGTTTTATTTCTTAATCACCAGCTGTGGCTTTGTTCACTTCACCAGCTACTTCAAGTGTGAGTGCCACCAGCTGCTTCCTTCTTCTCACACACCTACACTGCCTCCACTCTCACGCACTCATGCCCTCCAGCTTTAACTTGTTGTTCAGTCCAGATGTTGGTCTTTATTCCAGCTGCTTCAACTCTTCATGGAGAGATGAGTGTCGTGTTTGAATAAGAGTGGGGGCTGCTTCCTCCCCTTCTTCAGCTCACGTTACTTCAATGTCTCCCTGTCCAGTTATTTGTCTCCACCAGCTGTTTCGATTTTTTCTCCACACCAGCAGCAGCTCCTATCTCTCCTCAAACCACCAGCTACTACGTAGGAGTCTCCAACAAGGGCTCCTTTAATTCCCTTATTTTCACGCAGTTGCTTGCCTCCATGTGAGTGAGTGGAGAGTCCTCTAAGTTGTAACGTGAGTGAATGAATAAATAAGAGTGGGGGCTGCTATAGGACATAGAAGCTTCAACGTTTGTTTTTGTTTTGTTTTTGGAGCCTCCTACGTGAGTGAATAAATCAGGTCTTCTTTAGAGGGAGCCCATACTTCCTTATTTTATTCCCACCAGCTAACATGTAAATGTAACATTATAAATGGTGGTGTAACATCAGTCCAGAGGAGTGTCCCAGCTACGTGCTTTTCATTTCTTTTTTAGACATCCAGCTGCTATCTTCTTTCACGCCCATAATCATGTCTTATCAGCCTCCTCAAGCCACCAATCAGCCTAAATTATTTCTCCAGCTCCCATGTTCTTCCTCCTTTGCCAGCAACTCACATGTCTTCTTCCACTACTTCAACGTTGTTTTCTTCTTTGATTGCAGCCGGTGTCTTAAAAATATCATGCCTTTGTTGTTTTTCATTTTGTCTCAAGACATTAAAGAGTGGGTCATTGTTTTGTATGTCTTGAATAATTCACGCCCTCTCCTTTCTATCTTCCAAAACGTTAACGTTTTTATTCATCCAAAGTTGCCTAAATTAAAAACAAATAATGTTTTAATTAGTACAATTTAAATGTTAAATGGACAAGAGTTTAGCAAATTATGAATCTAAAATTAATACAAAAATGTCCATTAACAATAACACCATAATCTTATCACATCAATATTTCCTTAACATGCTCACATATATCACACTTTGAATCCTTTTGTTAGTAGCATTAATTCATAATACTTTCATACGAACCAATTCATAGCAGCTTAGCGAATTCTTTTTCCTAACTTGAGCAAACTTGAGCAAAGTGATACTTTCAGAGACAAATCAGTTTTCACTTAATAATTCACATCACTTTAGTCTCAGTTCGTATAACTCTTATGTCAATCTCCAGTATTCCATGTCTTTACCGGAAATCCACCTAATTCATTCATCCTTCTTGATCACTTAATTTCTAATACCTCTTCAATCGATCTAACAGTTAGTCATTTTTAAGCCTTACTCATCATAATACAAAAGTGATGACTCTTTCTATCTTCTAACTCCGCATACAGTATTTTATTGAAAACACTATGACAACGATTGAGATGCTTAAAGTCAAATAGAACTATATATTGATCTCATGTTCCTACTAACTCTAAACTATAAACTTTAAGCATATCTCCGGCATTTAAAATCGTCGATAATTCAAACTTTCAGTCACTTGACATATTTCTTCTAGGATGTATAGCTCACATCACCATTGCTTTTCTCACAGTCTCTTTGTTTAATTTTTCCTTACCGGTATGCATACTTCTTATCTCAATCACCCAGTACCATTTTTTTTCTACTCGAACTCAAAATTGATACTCATTTCCAATTTCTTGATAAGATTCACAATTTCTGAATCTTTAATTTGGGCTTGGTTCATATGAACTGATCTAAACTTCCAGTGTCTAATCCATTTGCTTAAAATTCAATTTCACATTCTACACTCTTTACTGCACTAGATTTAATAGCCTCAATATCCAAATTTATGATACACTACTATTAACTTTGCTATGCAATGCATCTGATCATAACACTAGCTTTACCAATATAGCACTCACTTATACAATCATAATCCTTCGAATAACTCTATCTATTATCTTAGTCTCATATTCAATTCTTTCTACTCGAGCATCTTAATTGATTTCACATACTTCTTATTCACTCACCCTATATCCTTCTACTCATTCAAACTTGACACTCATATCTGTTTTCAATCTCATAATCTCTTAATCCTTAATTTGAGGTAAACCAAATCCTATATTCTATGCTTCCTTTTGTGTTAGTTCTGATAACCTCAATATCGCATTTTTACTTAAGGCATCTGATATACCACTTAGCTTCACTTGGACTTTCTCGCTAGAACAATCATAGCCTTTTGATATTTATATCAATCTCATGCGTCTTATAACTACTTCTCCCAATTTATCTATTGTCTCAAAATTTTACGATCTGCAATTGCGTATTTATATTGGAGATATTCCTGTACATATACTGTCTTCAAACTTTCAAAATAATCATTAATGTAGCAATTCTAAATTATGTATCAATTAGTCAACTCATAGGACTTTAATTGTCTCCATGCATATTAAATCACTTTGTTACGCTGCATTGAATTTCAGCCAAATGTCTTATACAACATCAGTGCATACTATAAAATCTCCAAATCTATATGATATAATTTACCTTAGTATAGTTCCTTCAAAATTCTCTTTACTCACGCTACTCATACGCCTTACACATTTTTCTCCATGTATTCAAACTATTTTTCTCAATTCTTCGAATGCCTTTAATACACCATCAAATCTTGAATCTCGTTAGTCTCCAATACCATAGTGCTATTAGGAATTTGTTAACTCAAGCAATTATTATCAAATTTCATTTACCTCTTGATTAGCCCTCAATTTCTTAAATAACTGATCCTTAATGAGGTACATTGTCTCACTTTCTTTTCAATTTCCTAATTGACTTCCTTCCGCGAATGATTTTCTCCATTCCTTGAATTTCCTCAGATCTCTTTTGGACTTATTCTCGTGTTTACTCATTCATACAAATTTCTCCACACATTGTAATTTATTTGCAGACTTAATTTCTTGATTTTAAGACATTCATCAAGTTGGGTTTGTATCTCCTCAACATACTTTTACGTAATGTAACTTGAACGTACATACTCCTCATACTAGTAAATTCGTGTCTCCATAGATTCAAGAATCCCCTCATGTGACCCCTTTACATCAAACACAAATCTTTCTTTTTTTGTAACATATTCCACCTCCTTTCTTGATGCTCTGATAGGGAGTGTACTTACTTTCGAATCATTACATATTCCTTCATGATCAGTTCTTTCATTGATCATCCTTAATATAAACTATCTGATCTGCTTATTTTAACTTAACTAAATCTTTTTCTTCAAAAGAGGGTTTCTTGCTACCATCATCTATACTCTTTATGCAATCTTAATCAATCACTTATTACCAACTAGTCGTAATACTGCGGAAAGACCAATTTCTATCTTCGTCACAAGGTCATAATGTTCAAAATCACCCAAAACTCAAGGGAGTAAAGAACATACTTATTGTCGCACTTGCTTGGGTAGCGTCGTCAAATTCAACCTATTTTGACCACATACCAATTTATTGATCTCCATTAACCCCAGACAATATTCTTCTCAGATCAATTTGTTTCTCATTGTGACATCTTTAATAAAACTCACTCTATACCCACATGATCATTTAGAGCACCTTCATATGTTACTCTAATTTCCCCTCAAACTTTAGACTATGGGAGCTATAACTAACAATTATCCAATAAGTCATAAATTTCTTCCTCTATCATCACACACACACACACACACACACACACACACACACACACACACACACATATACTCACTTGTGTATGATAAAAGGTCATCATATAAATACTCACAATAACAACCATTTAACCTTCTTGGACTTGTACAACTATCACCTTCATTCATGTACCCTTCCCATTATCCTTCACATTACATCTTACATATATATCAATTCACCATTGATTCAAAAATCATCACACAATTTATAAATGTAAGAAAAATCATCACGCAACTTATATATCAAACATATAGCACATTTCTCAAATCAATCACAAGCAAGAAAAGCAACATTTTTCAAGTCGTTGAAAAAATTTCATTCTCTTGATTCAAAAATAAACTTTTATTTCTTGATTTGGAAAAAGAAAACTTAAAGGCTCATAACTCAAATTATAAGCTTGTACCCACTGAGTTTCCGATTTCATATTCTTAAGACCATAAGAATCTTTGTTTTCTATACATTCCACTTGTTCACTTTATATCCTTGTCTTCCTTAGACAAGCCATGTCCATACCTTTACATCTATATCACATTCGGGGATATATCACCATAATGCCTTACACTGCATCCCCCCCTCTCTTTACTTACATTGAATCATTTTCTGTCATATCACCCATATGTTATTTCGTGTTTCCATTTATCCAGTGAAAAATTATCATTTTCCTCACTGATTCGGTCTGCCCAAACTCTTAACCATTGCTGATCTGAGTAACTTATATACATGCGCCCATGTAAGATCTCAATTTCGACGCTCTGATACCATAAATGTTGTAACCCGATTCGGAGACCGGACCTCAACTGCTTATAACTTAACACTCTTACTCTTGCTTTAATTCCACATCTATTGGACCCATTTCCAGAGCCCAATTTCTGGAGTCCTAAAGCCTTGTGCTTATTTCCTTACAGGGTCCTCAGCTGTAACTCTACATTCGTGGCGAGCGCTCGTTATTTAAACACAAAAATCATGAGTTGACTTATTCATATAAGTTGTATCTTTATGTCTCAAGTTCTTTTTGGGACAAGAATCACCTCAAATGGAGTTGTATAACTCAAGTTATGCTCAAAAATTCTAAACGAGCTCATACTCCAAAAATGATCTCCAAACCGACCTCTAACTTATTTTAATGCAAACTTCTTCAATTTAACTCCAAATGGTACAAATTTTTGTAGGGATAAAGATATATGTCTTATAAATCTAAAGGTTCAAGTCTCACCTTAATTGGAGGTCGGATGAGGGATTTACGCCCAAAAGAATAGACTATGTTCACTTCCAAAATCAAAATGAAACGCTTTTGGCGCGATTATCATAACTTTTAATCTATATGTCGGATTGAGTTCGTTCTTTTACCATTAGAAAGAAGACATGTACAACTTTCATGAAGACTAAAAAATGAGTTTCGACCTCTAACTTTTCCAAAAAACACAATCTTTCCCGTAGCTGTCCGTTAAATGGACATCCATGTCCGTTTAACGGACACATTCGGGTGAAAGTGGTCCAAAAGCTTCGAGAATGTCCGTTAAACGGACATGCAAGTCCGTTTAAAGGACATGGGCAGGATAAGGGGTGTTTTGTCACCCGAGGCTGTCCGTTTAACGAACATCCATGTCCGTTTAACGGACATGCCATTTTTCAAAACTCCAATTCCACTCCAAACATCTCACCTTCAACCTAACTTCATAACCACTTGTATACTTAACAAATTTAACTTATTCTAAAGCATAAACAATTCACAACCCTTCAAAATCCAAGTTCAACTCACCAACTTCACAATTTCCAGCTTAATTGGTTCATCAAACCATGAATTTAATCCTTAATCATCAAGGCTATCATAAACTCACAAGCAACATGAACATCAAAAATGACTTAAACAGATATCTTCCAATTGTCATAACTTCTTACTCCAAATCCTAAAAAGTACATATGATACCTCAATGGAAAGATAACAAGATGCTCTACAACTTTGATGAAGGATGATAAACTCAATTCCATCATTAAAGGAGGTAAAAACTCACTCAAATGCATTGCTCTTATAATGACCAATGAAACAGTGAAATAGCCACATGAGCAGTAACTGGTATAGGTTTAACTCCCATAACTTTTTACTTCTAACTTCAAATAAGGCACATCATATACCATTAGAAAGCTCTAAACGTATGCTACATTCTTCAAGAAGACACCTCAATTCAATTCCAACTTTAAGATGGTCTAAAACCGAAGCGAAGTTTCTATCAAATTTTG
This sequence comes from Erythroxylum novogranatense, assembly GCA_029891385.1. Lineage (NCBI taxonomy): Eukaryota > Viridiplantae > Streptophyta > Magnoliopsida > Malpighiales > Erythroxylaceae > Erythroxylum > Erythroxylum novogranatense. The sequence continues at coordinate 85,932,043 of CM057229.1, forward strand.
TAAAAATTTGACAGCACCTTCTTAGAATATTCCACTAACCATACTTCAATTCAATTACCCTCATCTGCATAAAACTCAATATCCAACCTCATACAACATAATTTAATTCCAAAGTGTCTCCAGATACAAATTTAAGGGCAACAACCACACTCTTAGATATCTTTACCATTCCATATTATAAAACAATACAATCTCAATCCTTCTTCTTTTGCTAATTCAAACCATACAATGGTGCATTTGAATAAGACATATGCAAATTTCATAGATTACATTCAAACCCAACATTCTTGCATTTACATGAACAATTTGAGTTATTACAACACTTTAGAGGGCATTTAGCCCGATTACAATCCAAAAGATCAAAATCAAAGTACAAAGTGAAGCAAATCTCCAAAAGCAACCTAATGCTTCATTTCTAAAAAAAAAGACTTCTAAATTTAGAACATTGAAGTGGTGTCTCACTCTCAATACTGTAACTCATGTTCCCGATCGTTACATGTGGAGGGGGAAAAGGGGTGTGAGCTCGACGGCTCAGTGGGTAACAACTTAATAATTAAGAAATATGCAAAAACGTTCTTAATTCCTTTATTTTCAAAGCAACTTTCAGATTGATAAAAATCTTTCAAACTTATCATGGCCAATTTACATTGCTCAAAATGCTTTCACTTCATCAAAACTCCTTGATTTCAAAGCCAATATCACATTGATGAAAACCTTTACAAATTTATTTAAAACTTTTCACACATCAAGCTATCACATAAGCACAGATAAAGTGGTTTATCAATTTATCAAAGGCAATTACCAAACAATATAACATACAAAAACAATTTAATCGAACATATCACATAATCACATAAAAGATGGTTTCGGTGGATCCAAACAAGACGTATTACACATTTCCGCAGAGCGGTCATGTGTAGCCGTGAACACATGAGGAGTTCATGAGAGCTCCGTTGCACTATGAGCAAAATTAAGAAGGCTATAATTTTGACAGGTGCACCTATCACACATGAGGGACCACCACAAACCCAAACAAACATGTATATCACATAATTCACACAATTCATGATCATTAGTCTCAAATGGCAAAATCACTTTAACATAATCGCTGAAATAACACATTTAAATCTCTTTCACTTGATAAAACAAAGTAACAAACATTTCCATAAGGCATTTACATCAAAAACATCTTATCCATGATTAAACCATCGTAAAAAGCAACTTATTTACAAATGAAAGGTCATAGGAAAAAATAAAAACCTTCATTGACATTTATTTCAAAACAATTGAGTAGCCTATTATCTCAATCATTAAAATATTACCCACCTTAATCCTTTAGCCTTGCAATTAGTCAATTGACCTTGCTTCTAGCTCTAATAACCTCTCTTCACCTTCATTAAGCAATAATAACCCAATTAACATGATGATAACCCAAATTAAACATTTCTAGGAGAGGAAAGTATGGAGAAAAGCCTATCTAACTGTAGCACCCCACTCCCGCGAGACCCGAACCCGACATCAACGGTGATATCCGAGCCCGCGACCTGCGAGGGCGGTATGCTAGAGCAGTCAATGTAGTTAAAAAACTCATTATGATATTTTTCTTTTTGAAAATAGTCGAGTGCGCGAAAATAATAAACGATTCAGGCCCGTGATACGAAAACCCTTTTCAGTCATACACTTTATCAAAGATCACATTTCAAACAATATTCATCAATTAGGGCCCTCAAACAATTCAGTACTATTTTTGCGGAATATAAATTTATACATAATTCAAAATGACACAAATGCAGACGTGAACTGATCCCGACTTCAAATACCGACTCTCTTGCAGTAATCAAACTCCCGTTCCACTAGCGGGGTACTCTTCAATACCTGAAAATAATTGCAATGTTGGGTGAGTTTGCGAACTCAATGAGAAACCATCATCGATGGTCCACCCAATGCATGCATATACAATCAATTCATATCATAGCACATATTAACACATTCCAAATTATCCCATGCATTGCCAATTGTACATATATAAGGCGTATCACCTTTCACACAAATCACATTTAACCATTCATATATATGATGCACATGTGATACTTTTCCATTTTCATTTTGTTGTTGTGACCGTGCGCCTAAAACTGTCCAAGTGACGGGCACATTGCGTTGAGCTAGTGGCTCTGAAAACATTAGACTTGAAGCCCTGATACATTGAGCCTGAGGCTCTCCTGTGCGTTGAGCTGAAAGCTCTCATATACGTTGGGCGTGATATGCCCTGATACGGTGGCTGCTCCGGTCACAACCGCCTTTATCTGATCATACTTTTATGCATGCCATGTACATGTTCCAATTTCCATTTACATATCAATGCTATTTGCCATTTCTTCGGACTTTCGGTCCGGTATTTCAATCATATACATTTTTAATTTATTGCATTGATGCATCCACAGTCATTTACACATATTAGCACTTCAATATCACATTTCCAACATTTTGGACACCCCTAGTCCGAAATCAAACAAAATCAAACACACAGATCCTTCCTTAACTCCACATGGCATCAATGCGTAATATTAAACACACACATAGATTGAGAAACCAACTAGGTTACTTACCTATCACTTCCGAGCTAATGTCAGGAAGTCTCTGCCACGTTGGTCGAACGACGTTCCAATTGGGCCTCTATAAGAATCAGAGAAGAAAACGATTACTAATTATCCAATCCGAATTCGTTAATGATGCACATGTAGGTGTATAATGCATATTCATGAATTCCCGGCCCTAATCTCATTTTTTTCTATCAGAAAAATCCGTTTAAAAATTAGAAATCCAATGACGCTGACGGCGCTCAATTTGAACCTCTATAGGTCTCCAATTAAATAAAACAGTGATGAAATACCCATTTCTCGGACACCCGTCAATTTTCCGTCCAAAAATTTCCAATCTTAAATATTTCATGAATCCGATGCCTCAAGAATCAGGTCAATCGGATGTCGGACGGAAAAGTTATTCCCAAAAGAACACAAAAAGCAATATATATATATATATATATATATATATATATATATATATATGCCCTTATTTCCTTCTTTTTTTTCTTCCCTTTTTCCTGTCTGACATTCTAACTAGCATATCTCTTTATACACAATTCAGAAAATTACAAACCATACCTCTTTGAAAAGATCTTGAAACCCTCTACAAGTTTCATGAAAACCATAAAAAATCACATTTACCCCTAAGGGTGTCAAAATTCAATTGAAACTTCTGCCCATTCAAAACCTATCAAAACAGAACAGTACTTGGTAAATTCAGTAACTTCCATTCTCTTCAGTCAAAAATTACACCATAAATATTCTCAGAAAGATCACAATGTGATCTACAACTTTTATGAACAATATGAAATCAAATTCAATGGTTAACTAGGTCAAACAATTCAGTGAATGCTGCTGCCCCTGCAAGTACTCAATCTGGACAGTAATGTTCTAAACAGTATATATCCTTGCACAAATGTCAAATAAATGCATACTTTATACCTATGGAAAGATCAAACACAATGCTACACTTCCCGTGAAGGGCTTCAAAGCCAACTCCATATCTAACAAGCTTAAAACTTTTATGCAAGTTACTGATCAGGGAAGCAGTCAATAACCTCATGCAGGTACAGATTTTGAAAATTCATAACTCCCAAATTTGATCTCCAAAAATTGCATGCTAAATACCATTTTCAAGATCAATGTTTCCTCTACAACTCTTCAGAGGATCACTCAAGCCAATTCAATTCAAAAAAATTGCTAAAATTGCTTCCAATCAGAATGCTCACAAAACTGACATTTCAGCTAGGTTTCATCAAAATGCATTGTTCCAGTCAACAGTCATCAGTTCATATCTCACAATATACAAATCTAAAAATTACAAAATCATTGGCATTGGAAATCTAACAATACAGGCTTCAACTTTCATTTAGACCATTTTCCCTAATTCCTTCTCAATTAATTTAGAAAAAATCAGCAAAACTCTTAGGTCATCAATCCGGACACTGTTCACCTAGGTCAAAACAGTAACTTTCCAAGACAAAATTCAACCTCTTAAGGTTAAAATTAGACAACACCTATTTCAGACAAAAATGTAGCCAACAACCTAAAGTTTAATTGGGCACAAACCTCGACTCATTTTCATAACCACACAATGAGTTATACTCAAAACAGTACAGTGGGTCAAAATCCATTTTCCAGCTTTCATCTTCAACTTACACTTCCTATCATGCCAATTCAAATTCTACTACCATAAGCATCTCAATTGGACACAAAATCAGTCCCTATATCATTCATACATTCACTAGGAGTAACCATCTCAAGTTGGCAGCCCTAACCTCTTCATTTCCATGCAAGAATAATCATCAATATTCAATCAAAATCAAGCTAAAACCAAATTCAACCATAGTCATTCATTATCCTAACACACCATACATTTATACCCAACAATTCCACCTATAACTTTCATCAAATTAAAGCATCAATAATCATAATAAATGCACTAAAAGTCCCATTGAATGCATCTAACAACCATGATTCATCAACTACATAATTAAAGCATAATTAAAACTTAACTTAATCACTTACCAATTCAAGCTTCCACTCTTTCCCACTCTCCAATCACTTCACTTTCTTACTTCACTTCTAAAGCCCATACATGGCTATCACCTTGGATAGAGACTTAAGCTCATATGCAAGTAAAGAGGGCTCTTAAGGTTGGTGGAAGGTGACTTAAGAGAGAAACAAAAAAAAGAAATCGATGGAGATGTAAAGGAAGTAGGTTTTCGGTGGATGAAGACTATTAAGCATTTAAAACCATTTGCTCCTTCTATTCCTTAAGGCATAAACGAGAGGAACACTTTAGCATAGGACAAGGAGCATTAAATTAAGAGGACAAGTGGCACTTCTTAGAAAAAAAACAAAATAGATATAAAACAAAACTCTTGTATAGAATTTAGAAACCCTACTACAATTTGACCCATTCTAGTTCAATGGCCCTAATTTCAATTCCAAAATAAAATACCCAATATGACAGTGCCATTGGGTAGCAATTTTCGCTACCGAAAAGCAACCGGTTAGCCACTTGGCGATTTTCTTCCGATCCGGGAATTTTCTCTGGAAAATTCCAGAAAAATTTCTAAAAATCTCTTAAAATATAAAACACTCAGTGGCGCACTCAGAATAATTTTTCAAACCCAATAACCACGTTAATCACAATAAAATTACATTAGGCACGAAAACCGGAAATGTCATGTATGCATGTACAGTTATTTCATGTGCACAACTAATACTGTGTATCAATCCTATTATGCAAGAACAGTCCTGATTCATCCCAATTCAAATTCTACTACCATAGCATCTCAATTGGACACAAAATCAGTCCCTATATCATTCATACATTCACTAGGAGTAACCACCTCAAGTTGGCAGCCCTAACCTCTTCATTTCCATGCAAGAATAATCATCAATATTCAATCAAAATCAAGCTAAAACCAAATTCAACCATAGTCATTCATTATCCTAACACACCATACATTTATACCCAACAATTCCACCTATAACTTTCATCAAATTAAAGCATCAATAATCATAATAAATGCACTAAAAGTCCCATTGAATGCATCTAACAACCATGATTCATCAACTACATAATTAAAGCATAATTAAAACTTAACTTAATCACTTACCAATTCAAGCTTCCACTCTTCCCACTCTCCAATCACTTCACTTTCTTACTTCACTTCTAAAGCCCATACATGGCTATCACCTGGATAGAGACTTAAGCTCATATGCAAGTAAAGAGGGCTCTTAAGGTTGGTGGAAGGTGACTTAAGAGAGAAACAAAAAAGAAATCGATGGAGATGTAAAGGAAGTAGGTTTTCGGTGGATGAAGACTATTAAGCATTTAAAACCATTTGCTCCTTCTATTCCTTAAGGCATAAACGAGAGGAACACTTTAACATAGGACAAGGAGCATTAAGTTAAGAGGACAAGTGGCACTTCTTAGAAAAAAAACAAAATAGATATAAAACAAAACTCTTGTATAGAATTTAGAAACCCTACTACAATTTGACCCATTCTAGTTCAATGGCCCTAATTTCAATTCCAAAATAAAATACCCAATATGACAAAGGCTATGGGTAGCAATTTTCGCTACCGAAAAGCAACCGGTTAGCCACTTGGCGATTTTCTTCCGATCAGGGAATTTTCTCTGGAAAATTCCAGAAAAATTTCTAAAAATCCCTTAAAATATAAAACACTTAGTGGCGCACTCAGAATAATTTTTCAAACCCAATAACCACGTTAATCACAATAAAATTACATTAGGCACGAAAACCGGAAATGTCATGTATGCATGTACAGTTATTTCATGTGCACAACTAATACTGTGTATCAATCCTATTATGCAAGAACAGTCCTGATTCATCCCAATCCATCTCATCATATGCCAATTTACTAGTTTACCCTTCCTGTCGGGGGTGGGATGTTACAACTCCCCCCTCCTTATAAAAAATTTCATCCTCGAAATTGTCAATCTACGGTTCAATATGACAGGAATCATATGTTCCTACAATTCCTATACACTAAGTCACTCAATCATTCCTTTACCAAAAGATCGCAGTAAGGCAGTCGGTTGCTATGACTCAACTTATTATTTCCGAACCTGTTCACTTATCACGATTTATCCATCCAATACCTTTTTCTCAATATACAGACTTATTCCAATAACTTCATTGATACCCTTTTTGCCAATTCTGCGTACACTTTGTCACTATGATACTTACAATAAAATAGTTTCTCTCGTCTACGACACTTTCCTTTCCTTTGGTACCGACACAGTGGCACTTATCTCTATTTTTCACTATAACCGGTGGTAATCCACCTAACGCATTTATCCTTCATAATTCATTGACTCTTATTCAAGATTCAGTGTTCTTTTGACACTTCATTGTTCTATATGCATTTCATTCTATTTCATTTGTCCAATCCTGATCCACTTCAGCCAACTCATGCAGTTTTTCTAAGTCACTTTTCTTTGTTTCACTCATCACAGTCTCAAATCCATTAGGATCTTTGACTCCCGTTAGGCACTGTGCAGTGTAGCAGTATATCCCTACAGTAAATCAGAACTCTATAACACGATCATAATCAAGCATTTTTCCTGTTGAACATTCAAACCTATAAGCACTTGAATCAATAATCACTTCATTCTATACTCACAGTTATTCAATTTCACTTTTCGTGATATGATTACTAGAATGTCTAGCTTCGATCGCTCACTTTCTTGTTCTAGCACTTTGATCGGTACCCATACTTCTTCTTGAATCATTCAATATTGTGTTTTTTTTTTCGATTTCACTCGCATATTCAGACTCATCATAAGACTCACCACTTTAACTCCTACACTCTTAACCTTTCTTACCTCTATCCAATATCACTAAATCTACGACTTCAATTCTCTAGTAGCACTTTATTTTGCCCCATATACTCCTTGACATTTTTTTCTTCTTCAGTGTCCTAGCTTTCAAACCCCAATAGTCAGATTTATTCTGCTCAGCCTGTAATTGTCTGTTCACTATTTGAGACTACACTAGACCTTTATGCCATTCCAACTCTAAACTTCTACATGATGTATTCCTGATAGGAATCTATGGTCTCTAAGGCTTGAAACCATTTCGCTCATAGCACTGATACCATTTATCAAAACAATTCAGTTCCTCGTATACCGTTCTAACAAATTGACATGTCATCCCACACTGCTCAATTTCCAAAGGGATGCTTCTTACCCATGTTAGGTTCTTCCATTTTTCATATAACTCTTTTACTTTGCAACACTTGCAAACACATAGTCATCAGTTAATACCATTTATTACTTCATATCCATCTCTAGACATTACTCATTGTTGTTTTTAATGACATCACCAAACTTTTCATCGAGTCCAAGGTAACACTACATCACGTTAGTTTCAGCTTCCTTAATGACTTTCGTTGCTATGAACTTTCTCTTATCAATTGCTTTCCTGTCATTCTCATCGACATCTGCCAATGCCTAGTCATCCATACTTGGACCTCCATAAATTCCACTTCATTTGAATATTTCACTGCAGTCGGACTATTTTGCATCACATAAAGAGACCCATGCACTCCACATTGCAATAGAATCACCTCAAATTAAAATTCCACTTACATAGTTAGATACTTTACATTTCCATATACACAATATGATAACCTCAGAGTATATTTTTCACTTGTTATGCCTAAATCTTCTCGAGATATGTCTCAATTTCACTTTTAATTTCGCCCATACATATTTTCGATTTGTTCCTCGCATGACGATTAGTCTTGCAACCGCATTATACGCTCACCACATTCTCATCAGCCAACTAGTTTCCTAATTGCTTTTCAATCATCCGTGGTATCTCAAAAGCTCAATTTCAACTATACGCACAATCTCGGTGTAATAATTTTATGCCATAATGTGAAAGATCAAAACATTCCTCGCACTAAATACACTTTCTTTAACCCTTATACTTTACTATACACATTGTTCAAATCATTTCATCTTATCCGAAACCAATTATTAACCTATACGATCTGAATTCCACAAAACTCCTTTCCGCTTATGCCAATCCTCAAATAGAGGACTTATGCTATAATCATTTTCATTTCTCCCATACGCCACGGGCATGCCCAATCCTCTTATGTCCGGCTTTCACCCATTATGAACTTTACACTTATAGAAACTAAGTCATCTACCATTTCCTTTATGTTTTTCCATGTCTATGTCACATCGCTTCATGCATCATGATCATCTCACTATCCAAAGATATACTCCCAACAAGAATTAACGTAAATGCGATAACTCTCTTTATATATCACTATCCTTGATTCATTGGCATTGTCATTGTTTCACTATCTTTATCCTTGTTTCCTTTCCCACTCGCCACTGCACTTCTTTTCACATAGTTTTCTTCAGATATCATGAATGTGTCACTTGACCTTTTAAGGTCATATCCACTTGGCTTATATATCGTCATCATATTATTGCTACGTATCTTTGTATTTTCCTACGTAAACAATCCACGATAGGTATTCACAATACTAGTACATTCTGGGATGTGTCCCCAAACACAACAAAATCCTAGATGCTCATACACCGTCTCTCTCTATTTACCCATCCAGCTCCCATTTCTATGTCCATATGTCCATATTCGATATTCAACCAATCCGAATTTTCCAATACACTATCAGAGAAATTGTCATCCGTTTTTTCCTTAATATCTTCTCGTACTAGTTTCCAAACTCTTAGCACATTATTCGTGATAACCATTTCAGTCTCAAGCTTATGCGCTCAGAGCATAACTGCTTTCACCTAATTCATTTCAGCTTATCCGCACACTTTCGTCTCACCATTTCTACTTCGTCTTACCCTAATAGTCATTTTGCTATTTCAGTTCTTTGTAGACCGTTACAATACAATATCGATCTCAATACAATTTCACTATCGTCATCTATGATATCCACTAACACAATTGTAGTGAATCCATATCTGCCCAATCGAACCATATACTATTTTCTCATTTCCAGTTCCCATTTCGTCAAAGATACAAGTCAGAACTCTAATTACCTCATCATGTAATTGCACATAGGCCTACTATAACCAGTATGTTTCTCATATCTCCAGTGGACCTCTCCAAGTTCTAGACATATTCATTTTCTATAGCCGTAATATTGCCACATTAATCAGGGGACTCAGTTTGATATCAATTCTTTCCTTAATCAGTCTAGGCCAACATAGTCATTCTAGCCACAGTACATTATAATTCTCATTATTGATGTTTCCTTTTTCCCCTTCCTCATTGCCCATACACATTCATGGGCTCACATTCTAATACGGTCTCACTTTTCTCTCACTTAGTCACTTAACACGTATGCACATGTAGGATTTATCCTCGTGCGACACAAACTAGGGATCAGTTACCATGGTCTACAACGACACGACTCAAATGCATGCAACTTGACCTATGACTGTGCCCAGATACATTCGTATTGCTGGGCTCTGATACCACAAATATAGCACCCCACCTCATGAGACCGAACCCGACATCGACGGTGATATCCGAGCTCGCGACCTCGAGGGTGGTATGCTAGAGCACCAATGTAGTTAAAAACTCATTATGATATTTTTCTTTTGAAAACAATGAAAGCGCTGAAATAATAAACGATTCAGCCCGTGATACGAAAACCCTTTTCACCATACACTTTATCAAAGATCACATTTCAAACAATATTCATCAATTAGGGCCTCAAACAATTCAAGATTATTTTGCGAAATATAAATTTACACATAATTCAAATGACACAAATGCGCATTTGAACCGATCCCGACTTCAAACATCGACTCTCTTGCAAGAATCATACCCTGCTCCACTAACGGGTACTCTTCAATACCTGAAAATAATTGCAATGTTGGGTGAGTTTGCGAACTCAATGAGAAACCATCATCGATGGTCCACCCAATGCATGCATATACAATCAATTCATATCATAGCACATATTAACACATTCCAAATTATCCCATGCATTGCCAATTGTACACATATAAGGCGATTGTTTTCACACAAATCACATTTAATCATTCATATATATGATGCACATGTGACACTTTTCCATTTTCATTTCGTTGTTGTGACTGCGATGCTTAAAACTGCCCCAAAGGATCGGGCACATTGCGCTGAGCCTGGCTCGAAAACATTGGGCTTGAAGCTCGATACATCGAGCTCGAGGCTCTCTCGTGCATCGAAATGAAAGCTCTCATACACTTTGGGCGTGATATGCCCTGATACGGTGGCTGCTCCGGTCACAACCGCCTTTATCTGATCATACTTTTATGCATGCCATGTACATGTTCCAATTTCCATTTACATGTTAATGCTATTTGCCATTTCTTCGACTTTCGGTCCCAGATTTCAATCATATACATTTTCAATTTATTGCATTGATGCATCCACAGTCATTTACACACATTAGCACTTCAATATCACATTTCCAACATTTCGGACACCCCTAGTCCGAAATCAAACAAAATCAAACACACAGATCCTTCCTTAACTCCACATGGCATCAATGCGTAATATTAAACACACACATAGATTGAGAAACCAACTAGATTACTCACCTATCACTTCCGAGCTAATGCCGGGAAGTCTCTACCACGTCGGTCGAACGACGTTCCAATTGGGCCTCTATAAGAATCATAGAAGAAAACGATCACTAATTATCCAATCCAAATTCGTTAATGATGCACATGTAGGTGTATAATGCATGTTCATGAATTCCCAGCCCTAATCTCATTTTTTCCATCAGAAAAATCCGTTTAAAAATTAGAAATCCAATGGCGCTGACGACGCTCAATTTGAACCTCTATAGGTCCCCAATTAAATAAAACAGTGATGAAATACCCATTTTGACACCCGTCAATTTCCCGTCCAAAAATTCCCAATCTTAAATTTTCCATGAATCCGATGTTGGATCGCGTATGGTCCGAGTATTCTCAATACGCTGCGGAAAAGACCATACAAAAATATCACGTATAATCGAAAACACGAAGGATTAACGAAAATACCTTATTTTCACGGATAGGTTGCTTTTTTCTTTCGGATTCCAAGACATCGCAAATCGCTAATGCCCTCTACCGGTATCCACACGAGCGCACGATCCGGTCGGTACAGTAGTGTGCTAGCACATCCTCGAAAACTTTTTCGAACGCCGCACGATCTTTCTCTTGGATGGCGGCTAGGGTTTCCTGACACTTGTGTCGTCCACCTAATGAGACCTAAGCTTCTCTATTTTTAGAGAAATCCTAATCTCATTCAGGCCCTATTAAGTTTTAGCCCATTATATCATATATAATAAAAGCTCGACAACTTAATTAAATCTAGCCCAATAAATATATCTAAATATATTTATTCAACACCTAATAAATTAAGCCCAAGAGAATAAGCCCAGATCACATCACTCTTTGTGTGCGATCAGAGGCTCATTTGATGTTGGCAATGGGCTTGATTACACTTCAAGGCCCATAAGTCATAGGCGGCCTCTAGAAAGACATTATGACTACCCAAATCAAATGAGGATCGATAATCCGATTTAACTCAGAATTATGGTTATAAGCTCATCCTTTTGTAACACGATATCAAGATTAATCACAAGGCATGGTACATGTCAACCTTCGATTAATCATAGTTTCTTGATCCCAAGTTGATCGATTATAACAAATGACATTGATGACTTTTCATCAATTCATTTGAGCACGCCATGCATTTCTTCACCACACTTGTCAAGAGGCCCAAATGATATCTCTCTCATTTAAGAGAGGTACAATCCCATCTACGCCATTCACATCCTCCGCATGATTCGCTTGATGTCCAACATAAGACTATTTGTTATTCGTTAAAATAACTTAGTCTAATATCAAAACACCTAATTCCTCATGTAGGGAACCATGATGACTTCAGTCAAAGGACTAAAGTCAAACCATATTAAGAATCACTAATGACATGAAACCATGTAGTATTCTTTATGTGGGTCGGTCCAATATATGTTCTCTAACATATATCTATGTTTCGATTTGATATCTCATATCCATGATCAAGAAACGTGATCATCAATCAAAACACATACTAGTCTTAATTCATTATTGTTCCACCAATAATGATCGATCAGTGACGATCTAGAATAGTGTTATAACGCTTATGGTTTTACTATCAAGTCACATACTTGATGACATAAGTCTAATACTATTCATGGAATGTAAATCACATTACATAAACGAAATACATGCATATATGAAACGAAATACCTCATAATATATTATTAACAAATCATAATGTTAATACATGAATCACAAATGTTCATCGCCTAGGCACACTACTAACAATCTCCCACTTGCACTAGCCCAATCACAGATATCTAATACCCATAGACCTCGATGACTCTCATGTTTAGGCTATGGAAGAGGTTTAGTAAGTGGATCGACAATGTTGTCATCTGTGCCCACTCTGCATATCTTCACGTCTCCTTTTCTAATGATCTCTCTAATCAAATGGAAACGTCTGAGTATGTGTTTGGATCTATGATGCGAGCTTGGTTCCTTAGCCTGTGCTATAGCCCCATTATTATCACAATAAAGGTCTATAGGACTTGCAATGCTAGGAACAACTCCAAATTTAGTAATGAACTTCCTGATCCATACAGCTTCCTTAGTTGCATCCGATGCAGCAATGTACTCAGCTTCAGTTGTAGAATCAACAACAGTGTCTTGCTTTGAACTTTTCCAGCTCACTGCACCTCCATTCAAACAGAACACAAAACTTGATTGCGATCTAAAATCATCTATGTCAGACTGAAAACTAGCATCAGTGTAACCATTTACAACGAGCCTCCTTTAAGTCCTCCATAGACTCAGAACATATCCTTAGTTCTTCTCAAGTACTTAAGGATATTCTTAACTGCTATCCAGTGACTCTCACCATAATTAGAATGGTATCTACTTGTTATGCTCAAAGAATATGAAACATCTGGTTGAGTGCATAACATGGCATACATGATAGATCCAATTGCAGATGCATATGAAATCTTACTCATGTGCTTAAGCTCTTTACCTGAAGTAGGACAATCCTTCTTAGAAAGCTTGATTCCATGTGACATAGGCAAGAATCCTCTCTTCGAATCTTGCATACTAAACCTTTTCAGTATCTTATCTATATGTGTACTCTGACTTAGGCCTATAAGCTTTCTTGATCTATCTCTATAGATCTTAATGCCTAAAACATAGGCAACTTCACCTAAGTCTTTCATTGAGAAAGGTTTCCTTAACCAAATCTTGACATTCTGTAAGGTTGGAATATCGTTTCCAATGAGCAGTATGTCATCAACATATAAAGCTAAAAAGACAACAACACTCCCACTAACCTTTTTGTAAACACAAGGTTCATCTTCATTCTTGATGAATCCAAACTCTTTGACAACTTCATCAAAACGAAGATTCCAATTTTCGATGCTTGCTTCAATCCATAAATGGATCTTTGAAGCACACCTTTCCGAATTCTTAGGATGGACAAAACCTCTCAGTTGTATCATATATACATCCTCAAGTAAGTTTCCATTAAGGAAAGCCGCTTTTGACATCCATTTGTCATATCTCATAATCGTAGTATGCAGCTATGGTAATAAGAATTCTAATGGATTTGATCATGACCACCGGAGAAAATGTCTCATCATAATCAATTCCATGAGCTTGTCGATAACCTTTAGCAACAAGTCTTGCTTTATAAGTGTGCACATTTCCATCCATGTCGAAGTTTCTTTTGAAAACCCACTTACATCCAATGGTCTTCAAGCCATCGACGGATCAATCAAAGTCCAAACTTGATTGTCATACATGGATTGCATCTCCGCTTTCATGGCCTCTAACCATTTAGCGATTCTAGACTTTCCATAGCTTCGATAGGTCAGGCTCATTATGATCGATGAGCATCACGTTATCATCATCATGAACTAGAAATCCATATCTCTCGGCTCATGATTTAATCCTATCGATCTACGTAGGCCTCAGGTTGTTGAAGGTCGCTCATCAACAAATTTGTGAGCTCACTTCAATCTCCTGCTCGTGCTCAATGTCATTTTGTGAAACTTGAATTTCTTCAAGTTGTACTTTACTCCCACTGTTTCACCTAATTTCTCAAGATGATGAATGTAACTCTTCATCTTGAGAACATGAGCACTCACGGGTGTGCCAGAGTCATCTTGAATGAATTCAATGCCTTAGTAGTTCTAAACCTTCTTGGCGTGCTTGCTCTTGAAACATAGTTTTCAATCGAGCAAGCATGTCATAGCCTCCATTTCCTCTAAATCCTTCTCAAGGTCGAGATAATGGCGCTTAACATAAGGTATGACACATCCGTAGAGTCATTGATATGCTTCGTAAGCATCCTTTCGAGCCTTAGGTGCAATTGCTGGTGGTTCCTCGTGGATGGGCTCTTCTAAGACATAAGGCTTTCTTTCTTGCTGAGAACAATTCTCAAGTTCCTATACCAATCTAGGAAATTTGTTCCATTAAGTTTTTCTTTCTAAGATAGATCGCATAGAAAGGTTTGTGGATGGAGTAGTCATAATCTACAAGAATTATGCAATAAGTGGTCAACATTCATATATTATGAGGTATTAGCTCCCACTCAAATAAATAACCTCAATTGATGAATGGGAGAAGCAAGATCCATATTTCACTAAGTCCTAAGAAAGCTTTGGCTTAACACTCAAGACTTAGTTATTTAGGTAGAAAACTCTTTTCAATTACATCACATGTAACTCTTGATGGGCTTATGTTAAAATACATCTTATGTATCGCATGTATGTATAAACCCAATCTTATGCCCTAAGCCCAAAACCGCTTTTGATAGCTTAGTCAAGTTTAACCATACTTTACCTATGAATAGTACCATTATTCAAATGTCTTCCCTAGATGATCCCTACATGCCTTGCTTTGGCAAAAACCCACATAAGGATAAGCTAGAGATAAACATTGGTAAAGATTTATGGAAGACATATAAACTTGAAATTATGAAGAGGGTCGTTCTTAGTACATTATGAAGGCTACTAATCCTATTAGTAAGTGGTGTTTGTACTATGCTATTTCTAATCCTATACTACAACATACTTGAGTATATATATATTAGAAGTATAGAATAGTAACTTACACATGAATATATTATATAAATTGCATGTAAAATATCACACATATAAAACATACAATTTATCATGCATCCAATATATATATCAACCATATAAATAAAGTATGCAACTCATGCACTAATAATCAAATTATATGCATAAAATATGCATTTAATATATATATCAACCATATAAATAAAGTATGCAATTTGTGCACTCATAATCAAATTATATGCATAAAACATCAAGCTTCGCTTGATTCTAGTTATTGATCTTCATAATCTACAATAACACTTCCAACTCCTTGAAAAACTTAGATTAGATTAAAACATTGATTCCTAAATAAATTAAATTCCTATTCCAAATAGAATTTAATTTGATTTGAAAACAATTTTCAAATCCAATATTTGGAAACTATTTCCATTTTTTTGACTCCTTTAATAATAATTTAATTGAAAACAATTTTCAATAATTATACTTCTTACTTATTATAATTTAGAAAACTTCTTTTCAAAATTATATAAGTAAGACATTCTAATCTAATTAGAAGACTATTTCTAATCTAATTAGAAATCACCATTTCTAATCTCATTAAAATTACTATCCCTTAATTAGAAAACTATTTTCTAATATTAAAGGAAAATACTTTCAAAATTAAATAAAAACACTTTTAAATTTAATTAAGAAAGTTATTATATATTATTTATTTAGAGAATTATTTCTTGACTAATTAGAAAACATTTCTTTAATAAGTTAGAAAACTATTTTCTAAATATTAAAGAAAGCACATTTTTCTTCATTAATAAATGAAAACACTTTTCAAAATTTAATCAAGAAAATACTTAATCTAAAAGTCAAGAAACTTATTATTCATAAATAAAGAAACAATTTCTAAATAAAGAAAATAACAATTTCTAAACAAATAAAACTTGAAATTTAATTTATCTCAATCAAATTGAAATAAATAATTTAATTAAGAAACATCTTTTTTAATTATTTAAGAAAACAATTTTCTTAATTTTAAGAAGTTCAATTAATTAATTTCAACCTAATTGAAATTAATTAATTATTATTTTAGAAACAACTTTTCTAATTAATTAATTAATTTCAATCTAATTGAAACTAATTAATTCTAATTTTAGAAACAACTTTTCTAGTTAATTAATTTCAATATAATTGAAAATAATTAATTCTAATTTTAGAAAGAACTTTTCTAATTAATTAATTTCAATCTAATTGAAACTAATTAATTCTAATTTTAGAAACAACTTTTCTAAAATTAATTAGAATCAATATAATTATTAATCTTAATTAAATTAAGAAAAATAATTACCTTTGAAATTGATTTTAAATTTTAAAACAATTTTAAAATTACAAGAATTTAATAAAATAAGAATACATTATTACTTATTTTAAAATTCCTTTTAAGTTTAAGTCGATTTAAACTAATAACCAAATAAACCCATTCTTGAACCTATTACCAAACATCCTCTACTTTTTCATGTTTTAGAAAAAACTAGCCTTCAAGGATCGCCGCATTAATTTGTGTTCTTCCAATGGCGGTAATACATGCATGTTGCTTGCTCTTGCAAGCAACGCCATTATGGCCCCGAATCCACTTTGAAGAACCAAAGATAAAAGCATCCGAACTTTATTCCTATCTACCGTTTGTCGATGGGACAAATAAAGAGTGTCTTTGCATTCTTATTCATCTAATGAATTTCGTGAACCTCGTAAGGCTCCAGCGTGCCTCCTCACCACGCATGCATTCGATAAGCACTGGTATTGCTCCTCTCTGCTTTCTTCACCCATGACCCATCAACAATGACGACCACCAAGAGACACACTTCAACAAAGATTATTACGCGATACGTAAGCAAATTTCATAGCAATTTCCAAAAATGTAAAAGCAACCGCAGCCAATGTTTTGGCTATTGAAAATTTCCGATTTTCATAACAATTATGTTCTACGAGTCTATTAAGAATCTAATCTGAACTTTTCAGATTTTTGGGTTTATAATATGAACTTTTCATATTTTCAATTCCAAAATATAAAGATCAATCTCACGCAATCAATTTAATCAAATTATAGACATAAAAACCTCGCTCGATACCACCGTTGATCGCAGATGGTCCGAGTATTCTCAATACGCGCGAAAAGACCATACAAAATATCACGATAATCGAAAACACGAAGGATTAACAAAATACCTTATTTTCATGGATAGGTTGCTTTTTTCTTTCGGATTCCAAGACACGCAAATCGCTAATGCCCTCTATCGGTATCCACACGAGTGTGCACGATCCGGTCATTAACAGTAGTGTGCTAGCACGCCCGAAAACTTTTTCGAATGCCGATGATCTTTCTCTTGGATGGCGGCTAGGGTTTCGACGACATCAGTGTCGTCCACCTAATGAGACCTAAGCTTTCTATTTATAGAGAAACCCTAATCTCATTCAGTTCTATTAAGTTTCGCCCATTATATCATATATAATAAAAGCCCGACAACTTAATTAAATCTAGCCCAATAAATATATCTAAATATATTTATTCAACACCTAATAAATTAGGCCCAAGAGAATAAGCCCGATCACATCACTCTTTGTGTGATTTTATAGGCTCATTTGATGTTGGCAATGGGCTTGATTACACTTCAAGGCCCATAAGTCATAAGCGGCCTCTAGCAAGACATTATGACTACCCAAATCAAATGAGGATCGATAATCCGATTTAACTCAGAATTATGGCTATAAGCTTAGTCCTTTTGTAACACGATATCAAGATTAATCACAAGGCATGGTACATGTCAACCTTCGATTAATCATAGTTTCTTGATCCCCAAGTCGACTGATTATAACAAATGACATTGATGACTCTTCATCAATTCATTTGAGCACGCCATGCATTTCTTCACCACACTTGTCAAGAGGCCCAAATGATATCTCTCTCATTTAAGAGAGGTACAAATCCCATCTACGCCATTCACATCCCTCCGCATGATTCGCTTGATGTCCAACATAAGACTATTTGTTATTCGGTTAAAATAACTTAGTCTAATATCAAAACACCAATTCCTCATGTAGGGAACCATGATGACTTCAGTCAAAGGACTAAAGTCAAACCATATTAAGAATCACTAATGACATGAAACCATGTAGTATTCTTTATGTGGGTCGGTCCAATATATGTTCTCTAACATATATCTATGTTTCGATTTGATATCTCATATCCATGATCAAGAAACGTGATCATCAATCAAAACACATACTAGTCTTAATTCATTATTGTTCCACCAATAATGATCGACTGTGACGATCTAGAATAGTGTTATAACGCTTATGGTTTTACTATCAAGTCACATACTTGATGACATAAGTCTAATACTATTCATGGAATGTAAATCACATTACATAAACGAAATACATGCATATATGAAACGGAATACCTCATAATATATTATTAACAAATCATAATGTTAATACATGAATCACAAATGTTCATTGGCCTAGGGCACACTACTAACATCCGATGCCTCAAGAATCAGGTCAATCGGATGTCGGACGGAAAAGTTATTCCCAAAAGAACACAAAAAGCAATTAAAACAATTCATATATATATATATATATATATATATAAGCCCTTATTTCCTTCTCTTTTTTCCCTTTTTCCTGTCTGGCATTCTAACTAGTATATCTCTTTACACACAATTCAGAAAATTACAAATCATACCTCTTTGGAAAGATCATGAAACCCTCTACAAGTTTCATGAAAACCATAAAAATCACATTTACCCCTAAGGGTGTCAAAATTCAATTGAAACTTTTGCCCATTCAAAACCTATCAAAATAGAACAGTACTTGGCAAATTCAGTAACTTCCATTCTCATCAGTCAAAAATTATACCATAAATATGCTCAGAAAGATCAGAATGTGACCTACAGCTTTCATGAACAATATGAAATCAAATTCAATGGTTAACTAGGTCAAACAATTCAGTGAATGTCATGTTCTCGCAAATACTCAATCTGACAAGAATGTTCTAAACAGTATATCTCCTTGCACAAATGTCAAATAAATGCATACTTTATACCTATGAAAAGATCAAACACAATGCTACACTTCCCATGAGGGCTTCAAAGCCAACTCCATATCTAACAAGCTTAAAACTTTCATGCAAGTTACTGATCAGGGAAGCAGTCAATAACCTCATGCAGGTACATATTTTAAAAATTCATAACTCCCAAAATTGATCTCAAAAAATTGCATGCTAAATACCATTTTCAAGATCAATGTTTCCTCTACAACTCTTCAGAGGATCACTCAAGCCAATTCGATTCACAAAATTTGCTAAAATTGCTTCCAATCAGAATGCTCACAAAACTGACATTTCAGCTAGGTTTCACCAAAATGCATTGTTCCAGTCAACAGTCATAAGTTCATATCTCACAATATACAAATAGAAAAATTGCAAAATAATTGGCATTGGAAAGCTAACAATACAGGCTGAAACTTTCATTTAGACCATTTTCCCTAATTCCTTCTCAATTAATTTAGAAAAATCAGCAAAACTCAAAGGTCATCAATCCAGATACTGTTCACCTAGGTCAAAACAGTAACTTTCCAAGCCAAAATTCAACCTCTTAAGGTTAAAATTAGACAATACCTATTTCACACAAAAATGTAGCCAACAACCTAAAGTTTAATTGGGCAAAACATCGACTCATTTTCATAACCACACAATGAGTTATACTCAAAACAGTACAGTGGGTCAAAATTCATTTTCCAACTTTCATCTTCAACTTACACTTCCTATCATGCCAATTCATATTCTACTACCATAAGCATCTCAATTGGACACAAAATCAGTCCCTATATCATTCATACATTCACTAGGAGTAACCACCTCAAGTTGGCAGCCCTAACCTCTTCATTTCCATGCAAGAATAATCATCAATATTCAATCAAAATCAAGCTAAAACCACATTCAACCATAGTCATTCATTATCCTAACACACCATACATTTATACCCAACAATTCCACCTATAACTTTCATCAAATTAAAGCATCAATAATCATAATAAATGCACTAAAATTCCCATTGAATGCATCTAACAACCATGATTCATCAACTACATAATCAAAGCATAATTAAAACTTAACTTAATCACTTACCAATTCAAGCTTCCACTCTTTCCCACTCTCCAATCACTTCACTTTCTTACTTCACTTCTAAAGCCCATACATGGCTATCACCTTGGATAGAGACTTAAGCTCATATGCAAGTAAAGAGGGCTCTTAAGGTTGGTGGAAGGTGACTTAAGAGAGAAAAAAAAAAGAAATCGATGGAGATGTAAAGGAAGTAGGTTTTCGGTGGATAAAGACTATTAAGCATTTAAAACCATTTGCTCCTTCTATTCCTTAAGGCATAAACGAGAGGAACACTTTGGCATAGGACAAGGAGCATTAAATTAAGAGGACAAGTGGCACTTCTTAGAAAAAAACAAAATAGATATAAAACAAAACTCTTGTATAGGATTTAGAAACCCTACTACAATTTGACCCATTCTAGTTCAATGGCCCTAATTTCAATTCCAAAATAAAATACCCAATATGACAGTGCCATTGGGTAGCAATTTTCGTTACTGAAAAGCAACCGGTTAGCCACTTCGCGATTTTCTTCCGATCCGAGAATTTTCTCTGAAAAATTCTAGAAAAATTCCTAAAAATCCCTTAAAATATAAAACACTCAGTGGCGCACTCAGAATAATTTTTCAAACCCAATAACCACGTTAATCACAATAAAATTACATTAGGCACGAAAACCGAGAATGTCATGTATGCATGTACAGTTATTTCATGTGCACAACTGATACTGTGTATCAATCCTATTATGCAAGAACAGTCCTGATTCATCCCAATCCATCTCATCATATGCCAATTTACTAGTTTACCCTTCCTGTCGGGGGTGGGATGTTACACTAACTTTACCCATACCTAACTTAAGCTAGTTTCACTAAAACCCATCCATATTTCCAAAAGAAATCATATTTTCTCACCTTTGTCATGAAACCCACGAAAATCTCCTTTTTCTTCTCATGGAAGTTTGATCATTTTCTCTCCTTTTTCCTTCTCCTTTCTAAAGCAAAAAGAACTAAAGCCCAACCTTTCTTCTTCTCTCTTCTTCTTCTTCTTCTGTAAGAAACTCTCTCTCTCTTCTTTCTCTTTGGAATTTTCGTGTTTCTCTTTTCTCAAACCTAACACATGCCTTTTAAATCAAAAACCTAAGCTAAACTCTCCAAAACTACGTAGTTTTGGCCATCCCTTCATAAAACTTAACAATTTCCTATTGCTTCCTCTTCACCCACACAACCCATCACTTTCTTCAATTATTTTTCATTTTTAATGACTACTTAAAGACTAAAGAGCCCTTCCTTATTAGCCTTTAACCTTAACAACATATGCAAGCTTCCTAAATTGCCCTCAAGCCATCTTATTCCTTTCAATTTCTAACAACTAATTCAACTCTAATTTAAACTTAATCCATCATTTAATTTCCATTTCTTAAGAGCTAAAACCTCAAAATAATTTGGACAATACCTCAAAATAATTTAGACATGCTTAAATAAATAAATAAAAAATTTTCAGAGGCCAACACGTCATATGTGATCATTCTTGTACCTTTCTTTTGTAATAAAAAAAACTTTATGGTAATTAGTGGTCTTTGTTTTCAACCATAACCACCATTATTTTTTGTAAAATTACAATTTCTGTTGACATAATGAGGGTGGAGCTTCTAGTAACACATTCAAGTGATTGATAATATATACACCAAAATCAAGATTGTTTATTTATGTATGGTTCTCACTTTATCTTTCAAAGAAGGATATTACGGAACTATCCACAAGGTATCAAACCTTTTGGTTAAGATCCTTGGTTGGTCATAGGATATTTTAACAATACAATATACTAGTCTAAGTTTGAAGGAAATACTAGTTTGAGGAAATACTTAATGGAGTTCAGGGAATATGTTAAAAAACCGGAGGTCGTAAACATGAGTTTTGAGGACTAAAGATATCTCTTTATTCTTTAAGGATTCCTTACGATGCTAGCTAAGAGTAAGGCTTGCAGATAATTTCTTAGCTCTTTCATTTCTCATAAGTTCCCTTTAGAGGTGATCCAGGATCTAACTATTCCTTTTGGTGGAAATGATATCAAAAAATTGGTGTTTAAAATGAGCCTAGATAAAACACTAAGACATGATGGATTGATCGTGTGATCTTTCAAAAAGCTTGACCATTGATTAAAGATATGGTCATTAAGGTTTTGATGGAAACCTTTAAGTCAAGAAAGTTGCTTTTGGACGATAATAAATCTTCATATACATTATCCTTCAAATTCCAACCCAAAGTTTTTAAAAGGAATTTAGACCTATTTCTTGTTAATTTTTTTCCAATCTTTATCCAAAAGGATGAGAAAGGCTCTAAAACCCATCATTACTCCTGCTCAAAATACCTTTCTAGAGGGAAGGGTAATAAGTGTTAATATGCCCTAGATAAAAATGTTTTATTGGATACTCTAATGTAATTTTCATAAGAATTATGCAATAAAAGTTTATTTTCATAAAGTAAATGATTTAATCAATTAGCACTTTATTGAATATCTCCTTATTAGGGAACCGACAATTCTTTATAAGGGAAAAAAGGACATAAAGAAACCATCTTTCCAATTCCATAGTAATGCAAGTATCTCAATATCTTTCACCTTATGTATGTTGATGATATGTTGCTTCTCCCAAAGGCACATGATATATATGTTTACATCTTTGTGACCTCTCTTTAATCCTTTAAGGAGCTTTTAGGACTAGTTATTCACAGGCAAAAGAGCCACCTTATTCTCTCAATAAGTGTAAATCAATTAGAGTCATGGCTGTAACATCTCATCACCGATGGGAAAGGTAATTTGGTAAAGTGGGACGGGTTAGGCGAGAGCAGATAGATCTCGGCATGATCATGCATCACACAACCTCTATAATTATAGGAATGGTAATTTTTGCACACGCATATGTTTGTACATGCATTCATGACATTTCCCGGCATGTGGTTCTGAATGTAATTTTATATGATTCATGTGATTATTGTATTTGAAAAATTGATTTGAAATAGGTTATATGTGTTTTATATTTTTAGGAAATTTCAGGAATTTTTCTGAAATTTTTCGAAAAAATTTTCGGACTGGAAAAGTCACCAAGTGGCGGATTGATCGGTTTCCAGTATCGAAGATTTCTGTCCGATGACACTGAATTTTTGAGTGTATTAATTTGGGATTGTTTTAAGAGCCATTGGATTTGGATGAGTTAAAGATTAAATTGGTTTTGGGTTCTTTGATTAAATGGTTAATTGGTGTTTTATCTTTTTCTCCATAAGGACAAGTGTCCTCATACATTTAATATATTTGTCTTTTTCCCTTCATGGATTCTCGGCTCTTCTCCTTAAGTTCTTTAGAAAATCACCTTGATGGTTGAATAAGATTACTTGGAAAGTGAAAAAAAAAACATCCTCCATCCGTAGGTGCTTTACTCTCTTCCTTCGATTGTTTCTTTTCCATCCCATACAAGAAGCTCTCTTTGCTACTTACTTGCCTCTCCTTATTCTCAACCAAGGCTACACGTAAGCCTTGTAAAGATGATGAATTGTGTGTGTTGGGGTGATAGCCGTGGGTGTTGGTGAGAGGTAGAGAAGTTTGAAGTGTTGGTGAATTGAAGAGCTTGAGGCTTGTTTAGGTAAGAACTTGTTTTGTGTTCTTTCCTTAGTAGGTATAAGCATTTATTGTGTTTATTGGTTCATTAATTTCATGACGCTTGTGTATTAATTATATGGGTATAGGTGTATGCTTGTGTGAGGGAAAATGGTATGGAAGTGAAAGAATATGACTTTAGTGCTTTCAATGAAGTATATAATGTTAGATGAGTTGAAATAAAGTCAGAAAATTGTGTATGATGTGTACTACCCAAATTGTGTTTTATCACTCAATTATTTTGTCTTGATGAATTTGTGGCTGATCTCTTAGCTAAATGAGAGGTTTAGTGATGTGGTATTGATGGTTCATGAAAGAAGTAGGATTTAGTATGAAATCTGGAAAATGGAACTTGTATATGTTTCAGGGATGTGTTTATAACTTTTGATGTGGTTATGCTATTGAGTTGAGGTTTGCTTTAAATTAAACTTGAGAGATAGGGCTAGAATTCCTATGAAGGAAGTTCTGCCCAATTATGGCTGGAAGAGCTTTGAAATTAGCTCGGAAGTTTGAAATGTATGTGTTGGATGAACAGTATCCGAGCTTTGGTTCCATTTTGATGACATGAATCTTTGAGAATTTTTCTAGGTTAAAGGACATCGATTGTGAGAAATTGGTATTACTGAAAGTTGAAGATTTATGTGTTAGATTTTTAATGCCACTGAGTATGATATTTTTCGATGTGTAGTCTACAAGTTATGGTCTGATAATGCTCAAGTGGTAATTCAGTCCAAAAATGTGTTTTAGTGAGAAATAGTGCTTTTTGAGTTCTGATATTTATTTGAGACTGTTAAGGGTGAAATTGGCTCAAATGACATTCTGGAAAGTTGTAGAGGATTGTAGTAGCTTTTTAATGAGATATTTTTATACGAATTTTGGATGTGAGGACTGCACGATATAAATTTGGAAAGTTTTGTTACAGTTGAGATTACTTGTTGAGTTCTTAAGCTTTTACAGGACAATCACCTTCATGAGAGAATTCGACCTAGTTTGAATTGGAATTTGTTGTGAAGTCTTTTCTGAAAATTGTAGTTTATTGTCTGAGCTTTTTATCCCTTTATGATATGGAAATTTTTGCCAAGAGAATTTGGAGTTATGAATTTTGAAAGATTGGGTTCCTTTTGAGAATAAATTGAGTAGGCTGGATATTTGGTTCAAAATTTGATTTGATTAGAGATTGATTTGACTTCTAAATTATTACTGAAAGATGTAGCATTTGTTTTGCTCTTTTTATTAATATAAAATTTGAAATTTTTGGTTAAAGGGATGAAAAGTTATGAATTTTGGTGATAATGTTGCATTGTGGTAGTAAATGTATGACTAGGCTGAGTCTTAGAGTGAATTTTTGACACCCTTAAAAGTGTTATTAAATTTCAAGTTCTGCATGAAACTTGTCGGATTTTCCGAGAGCTTTCCAACGAGACCGATTTTGTATTATTTGGACATTTGTGTGAAAAGATCGAGCTTATGAAAGAAGAAGGGGTTTTGGGTTAGTGTTTGAAAAAAGAAAAAAAAAAAGAGAATGGAGCAGCATCGCTAGCCCATTCGGGCGAGCGAGCGAGCTCGTGCGAGCGAGCTACTCGAACCGCCCTCCGACCTCTGTCCAATCTTTTGAGTATAACTTTTTCATCCGACCTCTAATCGACCTGATTTTCGAAGCGTTAGTTTCCTAAGAGATTTTTCTATCTTTCCATACCACACTTAGGATTTTTGAGGTCAGACTAAGACAGGACAATCGTATCTAAGTGAGCGGATCAGTTGGAACAAGCTGAGCATGCTCTAGTAATTTGGGTATATCTTGAGCTAGAGAGCTCGGATCGAGCTGATTCTTTTTCCTAAGTAAACTAGAGACATAGCTCTACAAATGTCATGAAGAGGTTGATTTTCAATTTAGCCCTTAAGATGTTCATTTTCTTGAGTGAAGTCTCATATAGTGTGTTGATCTGAACATGTTTGGGAGTAACTTTTCTGTCCGACGTCCAATTGACCTGATTTCGGAGGCGTCGGATTCATGAAATATTTAATTTCATTTATTTGCAAAATTAGGAAATTTTAGAGTAGAAATTGACAGAAATTGGTTAGGTCGAAATGAGGGGACCGGGAAATGATTTTTTCGATCCATGTTTTCTTAATAATCGGACCTAGAGAGGTTCGAATGGAATGATTTTAGTGTCAATAAGTTTCTAATGATTCAGGAATATTGTTGTGTCAGAAAATTATGCAATAGTTCCGAGAATGTCACGAACATGCATTGTACATATCTAAATTTGCTACATGTGCATTATTTAATATTTCTGATTGTGCAATTGGTAATGTGTGATTATTGTGGATCGATATAGAGGCACAGCTTGGAACGTCATCCCACGGACGTTATTGAGACTTCCCAAAGATTAGCTCTGAAGTTACTTGGTGAGTAACCTAGATGGTTTCTCGATTATTAATTGTTTATATTGTGCACTTATGACATCGGGGAGAATAATGGTGGGCTTTTTGGTTGTTCAGGCTCGGTTCCTAATCAAGGTGCCCGATGTATTGGGAGCTTTTGACATAGAAGTGTTATATGTGATTCGAATTGTGATAAATTGTGACTATGTGTATGAATGTGATAAATTTGGAATCAAATGTGATGTGAGTCTTACTTGTATTGCCTTGTGCATTCCATGCATGATGCATGATCAGTAATTGACAGTTGTGACCGGAGCAGCCACCGAGAGCTTAAAGCTCAACGTATTTGGGCTTCGAGTCTACAGTGCTACAGAGCCTTAGGCTCAACGAATAATGTGCCCTTATTGGGACAGTTTAGGCGCTCGGTCACAACAACGAAATAAATTGAAAAAAAAGGTCACATACGCATTACGTGTGCACTTGATTGAATACCTGATTGAGTGAAAGACAAATCGCTTTGGTTTTATGTGAAAAACCCTGTAATATTTCTGAATGAGCTATTATGTGATGATTGTGTTATACTTGACAATGCATGAATTGGGTGAACCATCGATGATGGTTCCTCACTGAGTTCGCAAACTCACCCAAAATTGCAAATTATTTTTCAGGACCGAGAGAGTAGACTCATAGCTCCAGAGAGACTTTTCCTGTCGCGTTGATCGTGTTGGCAAGAGAAGTCATGGCATACAGGTCGGTCAGCTGAGATCTTTTGGGGATGACCTAGTTAGGCATGTTGTACTAGATTTCCATTGGAGTTTTGTACTGACAATGAAAAACAGACAGATGTGTAATTACTATGTTTATGATATGACGAGAAAGTTTATGGTTTTTAAAAATTAGTGATTTCCAGTATTAATGCATTATGTTTTGATGCCATGTGAGGTATAGTAGTGATTTTTCGTAGTTCACTCTTATCGTAGGACATGTACCGGAATGACCTACGGGCGTCTCGGTGTATACCCTAGGATAAGAGAGTGCTACATTTAGGTGGTATCAGAGCATGGTTTGGCATATGTTGGGACTAGTCAAATATTTAGGCTTAAATTATTGCGAAATGCAGAAACTAAGCGAGATTATTGTTTTGTTATATGTCATCTGTTCTAAGTGATCAGATTGATCAACCAGCTGACCAAGAATCAGTCGGAGCTAGTAGGGAGTCATCGGTGCCTCGTTCTGAGGAGCTATCTCCTAGAATTCTCGTGAGACGGGAGAGGAGGTATGATAGATCATGCAAGGTGGGGTGTGGATTTCTATGGCAGCCATGCACTCGCCGAGGCTGAGGGATGGCTGGAGAGGACTGAGAGAGTCTTCGACCAGATGGATTGTGACTCAGATGAGCGGTTCGATTATGTAGTTTCTCTTTTGCAGGGCCCAACTTATCAGTAGTGGAAGACTGTCCCGGACAGTACCACCAGGCCTTGCCATTTGATATGGGAATATTTTCTTAGGGCATTTAGAGATAACTACATGCCCAAGGTGTATCTTGAGATGAAGATGCAGGAGTTTCTGGAGCTGAAACAGGGTAGGATGACAGTGGCTGAGTATGAGGTGAGGTTTAATGAGCTTATGAGTTATGCTACTGCTTTGACTTCCATGGAGGCTGATAGGTGCCAGAGGTTCGAAAATGGCCTCAATCTTGAGATCCGCACCAGATTGGCTCGATCTGATATGGGTACTTTTGTTGAGCTGAGAGCTGCATTGCACGAGCCGAAAGCACCTTATGAGACAGAGATGATGAGAGATAGGTCAGGGGTCCAGGGGGAAGTGACCTAGTGATGCTAGCTAGGCGCTCTGGCAGGGGTTTAGCAAGCGCCAGAGCAGAATTTTTTGGTCACCGGGAGGATCCAAACAGTCTGGTTTTAGGCAGAGAGGGAGGTTCGCTCAGGCTAGCAGTGGCAGTGGTAGAGGTACAGGGCAGTTTCCCCCAGTCTGTGAGCATTGTGACAAGAGGCATAGTGGGGAGTGTTGGCGTTTGACTGGAGCTTACCTCAAATGCGGCTCCATGGATCATCAGATTAGGAATTGCCCTGCTACGGTGGAAGTTCAGTATGTTGTCAGTGCTAGATCTGGTAGCAACACCACGGTGCAGCAGAGTAGAGGAGGTGGATCTGGGCAGAGGGGCTGATGCAGAGCCCGAGGCAGAGCTGAGGGATCTTTTGTGAGGACTGAGGATCAAGGCAGCCGACCACAGTCCCAGGCCAGGGTCTATGCCATGACTAGGAAGGAGGCCCAGGATTCTCCAGATGTGGTAGCTGGTATGCTTCTTCTCTCTAATATTGAGGCATTTGCATTGTTGGATCCAGGATCCACACATTCTTTTGTTGCACCGCATTTGGCATGTAGATTGTATAGGGATAGAGAGTTGTTACAGTTTGGGATAGAGGTGAGTACACCTCTAGGTAGTACGACTGCTTTGGGAGAGGTCTGCAAGGGGTGTTCGATCCAGATTGATCAAGCAGTGTTGAGAGCAGACCTCATAGTGTTGCCGTTGAGAGAGATCGATGTTATTCTGAGGATGGACTGGCTTACCACCTATAGGGCTATCATGGACAGCTACACCAAGGAGGTCGTATTAGATTCTCTTGGTCAGCCTAGAGCAGTGTTCAGAGGAGTTAGTCATGCAGTGTCAGCCCGGATGATCTCTTTTCTGAGTGCCCTGAGATTGATACAGGGAGGCTGTGAGGCCTATTTGGCTCATGTGATTAACACGAGAGTCGAGCAGAGGCTGCAAGATATTCCCGTGGTTAGGAAATTTCCAGATGTGTTTCCTGATGAGTTACCGGGTTTACCGCCGGATCGGGAAACAGAGTTCACCATTGACCTCGTTCTAGGTACTGCTCCTATATCTATACCCCCAAATAGGATGGCACCTGTGGTACTGAGGGAGCTGAAGGCTCAGTTGCAGGAGTTATAAGAGAAGGGTTTTATCAGGCCTAATGTTTCACCTTGGGGAGCTCCAGTACTGTTTGTGAAGAAGAAAGATGGAACTCTGAGATTGTGCATCGACTACAGGCAACTGAATCGGGTGACAGTGAAGAATAAGTATCCACTGCCTAGGATCGATGATTTATTTGATCAGTTACAGGGAGCTCAGGTATTCACTAAATTGGATCTGAGGTCTGGGTATTATCAGCTGAAGATAACAGAGGCTGATGTGCCTAAGAGTGCCTTCAGGAGCAGGTATGGGCATTTCGAGTTTCTGGTGATGTCGTTTGGGTTAACAAATGTCCCGGTAGCTTTTATGGCCTTGATGAATAAGGTCTTTCAGCCCTACCTAGATCAGTTTGTCATCGTATTCATTGATGACATATTGGTGTATTCAAGGAGTAGACAGGAGCATGCTGAGCATTTGAGAGTGGTTCTGCAACTTATGAGGGATAAGCAGCTATTTGCCAAATTCAGTAAGTGTGAATTTTGGCTAGATGAGGTGGTGTTTCTGGGCCACATAGTGACTGGAGAGGGTATTCAGGTTGACCCTAGTAAGATTGGGGCAGTGATGAAGTGGGAAGCTCCTAGGAATGTGTCTGAGATTTGGAGTTTTCTAGGATTGGCAGGTTATTACCGGAGGTTTGTCGAGGGGTTTTCATTGATCGCAGCCCCTCTGACAAAACTTCTGAGGAAGAATGTACCGTTCAGATGGATCGAGGAGTGCCAGAAGAGCTTCGAGGAGCTGAAACATCGGTTGACCACTGCATCGGTGTTAGCTATTCCATCTGGGACTATAGGCTATGAGGTGTATAGTGATGCTTCCCATCAGGGATTAGGGTGTGTTTTGATGCAGCATGGTAGAGTGATTGCTTATGCCTCGAGACAGTTGAGGTCTCACGAGGCTAATTATCCAGTACATGATTTGGAGTTAGCTGCGGTTGTGTTTGCCCTAAAGATTTCGAGACATTATTTATATGGGGAGACATTTCAGATTTATACTGATCACAAGAGTTTGAGGTATCTGTTGAGTCAGAGAGAGTTGAATCTGAGACAGAGGAGATGGATGGAGCTGCTTAAGGACTATGATTGTACAATAGAGTACCACCCGGGGAAGGCTAATGTGGTGGCAGATGCGTTGAGCAGAAAGTCTCATATCAGTACAACTCAGATTCAGATTGGGAGATTGCCTAATTTGATTCAGCTGAGAGCTCTGAATGTGCAAGTGAATCTGGATCAAGACGGGGCTTTGATAGCCACTCTGAAGCTCAGACCGATGCTACATGATAGAATCAGGCGAGTTCAGGACAAGGATCCTACTTTAGTGAGACTGATTGAGAGAGTGACATCTGATCCGACTTCTGATTTTGAGTTGAGAGATGGGACATTATGGATGGGTCAGAGACTGTGTGTGCCAGATGTGGATGAGCTGAGACGTGAGATTCTGGAGGAGGCGCATACGGCGGCCTATGCTATGCATCCTGGTACTACCAAGATGTATAACACTCTTAAGCCACATTTCTAGTGGCCTGGCATGAAGAAGCAGGTAGCAGAGTATGTCTCCAAATGTATGACGTGCCAGCAAGTTAAGGCTGAGCACCAAGCTCTAGTGGGAAAGCTTCATTCGTTGCCCATTCCTGAGTGGAAATGGGAACGAATTACTATAGATTTCATTATGGGGTTGCCTAGGACGTCGAGGCAGCATGGCGCTATCTGGGTCATAGTGGATCGGTTAACTAAATCGGCCCATTTCTTGCCAGTAAGGGAGAACAATTCTCTTGATCAGTTGGCCCAGAAGTATGTGACTGAGATAGTGAGACTGCATGGGGTTCCATTGTCTATAGTTTCAGATAGGGATCCTAGGTTTACTTCAAGGTTCTGGAAGAGTCTACAGTCTGCTATAGGTACCCGGTTGAATTTTAGTACAACATTTCATCCTCAGACAGATGGGCAGAGTGAGAGGACGATTAAGACTATTGAGGATATGCTCCGGGCGTGTGTATTGGAGTTTAGAGGAGCATGGGATTAGTATTTGGCCTTGATCAAGTTTGCATATAATAATCATTATCACAGTAGCATCGGGATGGCACCATATGAGGCTTTATATGGGAGACAGTGTCGATCGCCTCAGATCGGGATGAAGAAGGTGAGAGGATGATCGAGGTTGAATTGATTCAGATACTGATGGATAAGGTGACATTGATCTGGAGCCGAATAAAAGCGGCTCAGGATAGACAGAAGAGTTATATGGATCAACATTGGAGAGAGATTGAGGTAACTAGCAACTTGAGCTGTTGAGGAGCCAATTCAGATTATAGGGTCTTGAGTCAAGCAGTTTAGGAGTAGGGTTATTCCATTGGTGAAAGTCCTATAGAGAAACCACTCAACTGAGGAAGCAACTTGGAAGGCCGAGGAGCATATTTGGAGACAGTATCCTCACCTATTCGATCAAGCAGGTAAGAATTTCGAGGACGAAATTTTTATTAGGAGGGGAGAATAGTAACATCTCATCACCGATGGGAAGGGTAATTTGGTAAAGTGGGACGGGTTAGGCGAGAGCAGATAGATCTCGGCATGATCATGCATCACACAGCCTCTATAATTATAGGAATGGTAATTTTTGCACACGCATATGTTTGTACATGCATTCATGACATTTCCTGGCTGTGGGTCTGAATGTAATTTTATGTGATTCATGTGATTATTGTATTTGAAAATTTGATTTGAAATGGGTTATATGTGTTTTATATTTTTAGGAAATTTAAGAAATTTTCCTGAAATTTTTCGAGAAAATTTTCGGACCGAAAAAGTCGCCAAGTGGCGGATTGGTCGATTTCCAGTACCGAAGATTTCTGTCCGATGACACTGGATTTTTGAGTGTATTAATTTGGGATTGTTTTAAGGGCCATTGGATTTTGATGAGTTAAAGATTAAATTGGTTTTGGGTTCTTTGATTAAATGGTTAATTAGTGTTTTGTCTTTTTCTCCATAAGGACAAGTGTCCTCATGCATTTAATATATTTGTCTTTTTCCCTTCATGGATTCTCGGTTCTTCTCCTTAAGTGCTTTAGAAAATCACCTTGATGGTTGAATAAGATTACTTGGAAAGTGAAAAAAAAACATCCTCCATCCGTAGGTGCTTTACTCTCTTCCTTCGATTGTTTCTTTTCCATCCCATACAAGAAGCTCTCTTTGCTACTTACTTGCCTATCCTTATTCTCAACCAAGACTACACTTAAGCCTTGTAAAGATGATGAATTGTGTGTGTTGGGGTGATAGCCGTGGGTGTTGGTGAGAGGTAGAGAAGTTTGAAGTGTTGGTGAATTGAAGAGCTTGAGGCTTGTTTAGGTAAGAACTTGTTTTGTGTTCTTTCCTTAGTAGGTAGAAGCATTTATTGTGTTTATTGTTGCATTAATTTCATGACGCTTGTGTATTAATTGTATGGGTATAGGTGTATGCTTGTGTGAGGGAAAATGGTATGGAAGTGAAAGAATATGACTTTAGTGCTTTCAATGAAGTATATAATGTTAGATGAGTTGAAATAAAGTCAGAAAATTGTGTATGATGTGTACTGCCCAAATTGTGTTTTATTACTCAATTATTTTGTCTTGATGAATTTGTGGCTGATCTCTTAGCTAAATGAGAGGTTTAGTGATGTGGTATTGATGGTTCATGAAAGAAGTAGGATTTAGTATGAAATCTGGAAAATGGAACTTGTATATGTTTTAGAGATGTATTTATAACTTTTGATGTGGTTGTGTTATTGAGTTGAGATTTACTTTAAATTAAACTTGAGAGATAGGGCTAGAATTCCTATGAAGGAAGTTCTGCCCAATTATGGCTGAAAGAGCTTTGAAATTAGCTCGGAAGTTTGAAATGTATGTGTTGGATGAACAGTATCCGAGCTTTGGTTCCATTTTGATGACATGAATCTTTGAGAATTTTTCTAGGTTAAAGGAAATTGATTTTGAGAAATTGGTATTACTGAAAGTTGAAGATTTATGTGTTAGCTTTTTAATGCCACTGAGTATGATATTTTTCGATGTGTAGTCTACAAGTTATGGTCTGATAATGCTCAAGTGGTAATTCAGTCCAAAAATGTGTTTTAGTGAGAAATAGTGCTTTTTGAGTTCTGATATTTATTTGGGACTGTTAAGGGTGAAATTGGTTCAAATGACATTCTGGAAAGTTGTAGAGGATTGTAGTAGCTTTTTAATGAGATATTTTATGCGAATTTTGGATGTGAGGGCTGCACGATATAAATTTGGAAAGTTTTGTTACAGTTGAGATTACTTGTTGAGTTCTTAAGCTTTTATAGGACAATCACCTTCATGAGAGAATTCGACCTAGTTTGAATTGGAATTTGTTGTGAAGTCTTCTCTGAAAATTGTAGTTTATTGTCTGAGCTTTTTATCCCTTTATGATATGGAAATTTTTGCC
Source organism: Erythroxylum novogranatense (assembly GCA_029891385.1). NCBI lineage: Eukaryota > Viridiplantae > Streptophyta > Magnoliopsida > Malpighiales > Erythroxylaceae > Erythroxylum > Erythroxylum novogranatense. The sequence continues at coordinate 85,966,402 of CM057229.1, forward strand.
AAGAGAATTTGGAGTTATGAATTTTGAAAGATTGGGTTCCTTTTGAGAATAAATTGAGTAGGCTGGATCTTTGGTTTCAAATTTGATTTGATTAGAGATGGAATTGACTTCTAATTATTACTGAAAGATGTAGCATTTGTTTTGCTCTTTTTATTGATATAAAATTTGGAATTTTTGGTTAAGTGGATGAAAAGTTATGAATTTTTGTGATAATGTTGCATTGTGGTAGTAAATGTGTGACTAGGCAGAGTCTTAGAGTGAATTTTTGACACCGTTAAAAGTGTTATTAAATTTCAAGTTCTTCATGAAACTTGTCGGATTTTCCGAAAGCTTTCCAACGAGACCTATTTTGTATTATTTGGACATTTGTGTGAAAAGATCGAGCTTATGAAAGAAGAAGGGGTTTTGGGTTAATGTTTGTAAAAAAAAGAAAAGAATGGAGCAGCATCGCTCGCCCATACGGGCCAGCGAGCTCGCCCATGTGGGCGAGCTACGCTCTCTCGCGGGCGAGCGAGCCTGAGCGAGTGACGTACTCGGCCTACCCTCTGACCTCTGTCCAATCTTTTGAGTATAACTTTTTCATCCGACCTTATTTTTGAAGCGTTGGTTTCCTAAGAGATTTTTCTATCTTTCCATACCACACTTAGGATTTTTAAGGCCAGACTAAGACAGGATGATCGGATCTAAGTGAGCGGATCAGTTAGAACAGTCTGAGTATGCTTTAGTAATTTGGGGATATCTTGAGCTAGAGAGCTCGGATCGAGCTGATTCTTTTTCCTAAGTAAACTAGAGACATAGCTCTACAAATGTCTTGAAGAGATCAGTTTTCAATTTAGCCCTTAAGATGTTCATTTTCCTGAGTGAATTCTCATATAGTGTGTTGATCTGAACATGTTTTGGGAATAACTTTTCCGTCCAATGTCCGATTGACCTGATTCCGGAGGCGTCGGATTCATAAAATATTTAATTTCATTTATTTGTAAAATTGGGAAATTTTAGAGCAGAAATTGACGGGAATTGGTTAGGTCGAAATGAGGGAAACGGGAAATGATTTTTCTGATCCATGTTTTCTTAATAATCGGACCTAGAGAGGTTCGAATTGAGTGATTTTAATGTCAATAAGTTTCTAATGATTCAGGAATATTGTTGTGTTGGGAAATTATGCAATAGTGTCGAGAATGTCACTAACATGCATTGTACATGTCTAAATTTGCTACTTGTGCATTATTTAATATTTCTAATTGTGCAATTGGTAATGTGTGATTATTGTGACTGATATAGAGGCATAGTTGGAACGTCATCCCGCGGACGTTGCTGAGACTTCCCGGCATTAGCTCGGAAGTTACTTGGTGAGTAACCTAGATGGTTTCTCGATTATTAATTGTTTATATTGTGCACTTATGACATTGTGGAGAATAATGGTGGGCTTTGTGTTGTTTGTGCCTTGTTTCAGACCGAAGGTGTCTGATGTATTGGGAGCTTTTGACATAGAAGTGTTATATGTGATTCGAAATGTGATAAATTGTGACTATGTGTATGAATGTGATAAATTTGGAATTAAATGTGATGTGAGTCTTACTTGTATTGCCTTGTGCATTCCATGCATGATGCATGATCAGTAATTGACAGTTGTGACCGAAGCAGCCACCGAGAGCTTAAAGCTCAACGTATTTGGGCTTCGAGTCTACAGTGCTACAGAGCCTTAGGCTCAACAAATAATGTGCCCTTATTGGGACAGTTTAGGCGCTCGATCACAACAACGAAATAAATTGAAAAAAAGGGTCACATACGCATTACGTGTGCACTTGATTGAATACCTGATTGAGTGAAAGACAAATCGCTTTGGTTTTATGTGAAAAAACCCTGTAATATTTCTGAATGAGCTATTATGTGATGATTGTGTTATACTTGACAATGCATGAATTGGGTGAACCATCGATGATGGTTCCTCACTAAGTTCGCAAACTCACCCAAAATTGCAAATTATTTTTCAGGACCGAGAGAGTAGACTCCTAGCTCCGGAGAAACTTTTCCTGCCGCGTTGATCGTGTTGGCAAGAGAAGTCATGGCACACAGGTCGGTCAACTGGGATCTTTTGGGGATGACCTAGTTAGGCATGTTGTACTAGATTTCCATTGGAGTTTTGTACCGACAATGAAAAACAGACAGATGTGTAATTACTATTTTGATGATATGACGAGAAAGTTTATGGTTTTTAAAAATTAGTGATTTTCAGTATTAATGCTTTATGTTTTGATGCCATGTGAGGTATAGTAGTGATTGTTCGTAGTTCACTCTTATCGTAGGACATGTACCGGAATGACCTACGGGTGTCTCGATGCATACCCTAGGGTAAGGGGGTGCTACAATGGCTCTTAAATATTTTAGGCCAGTAGGTAAAACATACTACTTTCATGTGTCTTAGTTTACATATTATCACTAGAAAGTTGTTATTAAGGAATGTTTATCCTTAATTAAGAGAGTCCAAAAAAGGCTAAGAAACTGGTGTAGCTTATATCTGTCACCAACATGAAGACTTCACATATACTAGTGTTCATATTTTTTCTTGCTACGAGGCTGGTAAAGACAGTGAAAAGGTTGATGAGAAGATTATTGTAGAATAAATATTCTAAAAAATTACTCTACTAATTAGAGTTGGAGGGAAGTTTATAAGCTAAGAGAGATTGGTGGGCTTAGAGTGTTTCTTATTAGTTTGTGGAATAAGTTTTTCATAGGAAAAAAATATAGAGAATTTTAATCCTCAAAGAATCACTATGGTTGATATGCATTCATATCTTCTTCTTTAAAGGGGAGAATTTTAAAAAGTTAAGAAGAAACCTATACATTCTTAGTTGTTTTCATATTTATTAAAACTAAGAAGAACAATGTCAAGACATGCATGTTATAGGTATGGTGGGTAATGGGGAAATTACGTCTTTGTTTTTTAAAAACTGGGGCAAGATAAGGATCTTGAATTGAGTTCAAGTTTCCCCCAACTATCTAACATCTCTAAGGAAGTTAATCTTTTATCAAAGTTCATTATTGCAGAAACCACTAACACGAGATGGACACCCTTTTGTGACGAGGTATCTTACGACGGTCTCAATTATGAAAAAACATTTTTAAATCATTCACTAATTTCTGCTCGAGTTGGATAGATCCTTTTTGCGAGAGGCAAACTACGAGATGGACACTTTTGTTATTTCTTTCTATTTTCTATCGTTAGATGGTTTCCTTCATTTCAGTTGTTTTAGTGTGCTTATTTCAATGCATCTTCAAAGTCTTTAGAATTTCAGAAGACTACACTTCAATGTTTCATGAATTTCAAGAACAAACAAAAAATTGATTTCTATAGCTTTTGATCACAATCATCAATACCCATTAAATCTTATACAAACGCAAAGTCTGGGAGTATGTAACTTTACATTTATTTATATAGTATGTAACAACCTTTATTCCATACAAAGTATACCCCTCAAATTGTTTTGCATATCAAAGATCTAACCAGCCAGAAACAAAGCAATGGGGCTCAGGACATGGACATATCACAGACAGAAGTTACCAAGCGTGAGTATGCCTCCTGAATGAGTATTTACTTCAACTTGTCGTTTGCATCTTCATCAGGATGACGTAGAGTTCCAAGCATCCAGTCCATCCATATGGTATAGTGACCATAGTTATGGCGGTATGTAGTATGGTGAATGGTGTGGTAGCCTGCACCCATAACAGGCCATATTTTCGCATGGATGCAATCGTGAGTATTTGTTGTCCATATGGCCTCGAGGAATATGAGACCTATATGTGTTCTAAAATGGGTCGGTATAAAGAAAAGAACCATCACATGCGGTGCTGCTTCTAGTAGCCCATCGATTGGGTGAAATGCCAAACCTGAAGTAAAATCAATGGGTCAGATAAAATTTAGCAGTTGACAGGCTCATTGTTAACCTATTAATTGAAAAGACAAGAATGACTACTTGTAAACAAAACCAATGAGATTCACAAGCATCTCAACTATTGCGGTGATAATAGGAGCTTTCTTTAGATCCCACAATAAGAGTATCTTCTTCTTTTCAAGGTCATAAGCTCATTGTTCTCTCAATGTTCACCACTCATCAAGACAGTTTATACAACTGTTCTGCCAAAAAGCGAGCTCCATATAGAACATTGAAAACCATGCATTCACTAACTTACCAGCAAAAGGAGACAGGTATTCGCTTATTGTAGGTGTGATGGGTAGCATGCAGATACTCAGACTGAGGCTTAATATCGTGCATTCCTTTCAGGCATCCAATAAATTGCAAACTCCACTAGACTAAATAACTAATCGAATACGTAATGTATGTAAACCAACCAACTTCGTAGATCGTTGAGAAACATTTTGTCCACCCATTTTCTATCATGAACTCGGACAGTGTTGGAAGAGCACAATAAAATGGCATAGCCTTCATAGAAACATATATTTGCAATAGCATGGCTTTTGTTGTAGGAATATTATCTGCAATCACGATGTTCAAACATTGTTAGTTCAAACTGTATCATAGCCTCGATAGTAGCTGAACAAGATTTTAGAACACAATGGAGCATCACAAGATCAAAGCGAAATCCAAGATATTTCCATCAAAATGGTAATTGGACTTGAAACTGCATAGAATAACCAACATTTTGTAATGACCTTTAGCAACTCTTCGTTTTATTGTGAGCAAAGGAAGACCAATATTGATCGTCTTGTTTAAAATTTTCAAAGAGAAGGAATTTGCACAATAAGGATGATATAAAGAAAAAGATTGCCATTTTGGCCACCTGCATAGATGAAAAGGTACACAAAGAACTAGAAATAAACATCTTTCTTTACTGATATTTCTCATGTATGATTTCAAGCATTCACAATGTTTGAACTCAGACTTTTGGAAGAAACAAAACTGATTTTAATTAGACATTTACAAATCTCAGTTTATTGGGGCTTATAATAATATAATAGTGAATTATTATGAAAATTTTCCATTGCAACAATTTCGAAAGTGAGTACATTAAGGATTAGCAACTGCAAAAAATCATTATAATGGAGGCACATATGTCTCAATATCCATTACTATAAATGGAGAAAAAAAGAAGCAAATTATGAAACAAAGCTTTATGAGGCCTGGTAAAATTATTTCACTATACTGTATTTAATATAGTTAAATACACCGCTTAGTTTTACTTATGTTTTTATTGTAATTTTTAGTTTTTGCTTTTGTTTTTAAATAAAACAAAAACTGTTTGGTTGTTAATATTAACATAGTTATATTTGTATTACTAATAATAATTACATATTAGATAAAACTTAAAATAAATTATTTTTAATTAAATAAATTTATTTAATCTCTTATATAATATTTATTAACAAATTATTAATAAAATTATGTTATTTTAATAAAATAAATAATTTAAAATTAAAGTTATTTGAAATATATTTTAATTATTAAATAAAATTTATTTTAATATTTATGTATGTTAAATTTAATTATATTTATTAATAGTTATTAAAATTTAATTACCTATTAATTTAATTATAAAATTAAATTATTTATAATTTTATTGATAATTTATTTTAATTTAGTAAATATATAATGTTGAATTAAATTATTCATAATTTTTATTAAAACTTAAATAATTAAATAATATAGTAAATGATAGTAAATCATGAAAAAACAAAATCAGGAAACAAAAACCAACCATGTTCCACATTTGAACTCCTTAGGTAAGGTACCCAGTCCAAGTTGAAAATGCAGGGGAAAAAAAAAGATATAACGAAGATAATATAAATTAAAAGAAAGAAATAGCAAGATATGTTTCTGAATTTCTGACTGCGGAAGAACCGTGGCTCCTTGCTAGACGGATTTGGATAGCTTATGTCTAAAACTCGATCCCCTCATTATACGTTGGATGACTCAAAGCTCCTGAAGCAAGCAATACACCAGAAAGCATCCTTGGAAAGCTAGCCTTTACTGCTTAGTCTACTGCATTTGGAAGAAAGAAGGAGTGCCACAGATACAACTGCAACAGTCTTACAAATGACAAGGGAAAGCTATTTTGCTCTGATCTCCAACTTTCATCTTCAGTTGTATATATCCTTGCTTTTGTAAGGGTTGTTATTGTATGAGCTAATGTGTACTCTGTTTTTAGCTTACTTTATACAAGGAGTTAAATCGAACCACATAAGGTTTCCAGTAATATATAAAGGACAGACAACGAGGAAACAGAAGAAAAGCTTGGTAAAAAACAAAACGCAGACAGAAGCATACCTGTGTGGACATATACATTTCGCTTCCAGTAATATATGTAGAAGCACCACAGAAAGCCGGAGACGAAGTAGATGAGGGTTGCGGCAAGGTAGTTACGAAGCCATGTCTGAAAGTAGTGTGGGAGTGGGCCCCGCCAATGCGACGGAAGCAAGTGCCCCAGTACAATGTCATTGTACAGCGTGGTCTCGTCCACGAACTTCTGCAGATACATGTCGCCGAGCATATTCGCCAAGTGGAGAGACAGAAAAAGAGGAGTGACAGCGAGTCTTAAGGGCAAGCGAAGAGCCTTTTTGTGTTCTGATATCATATTAAGGATACGTGATCATGCTCGTTATTTGCTGGCTGGCTCCTTTTTTATTGATCCTGAAACCCACTTGTATTGATAGCTTAGCTTAATAAGGAGAAGACTTATTAAAAAAAAGCACCCAAAAGTTTCTTTCTTAGATTGTCTTCTTATATGCTGGCTTGTCTTCTTTCTTAGGTTGACTTTCCTTCGATTTCCATGGATTTAAGTTTCCCGAGGGAGTTTGAACTAATTTTCATCTTCCTTAAGATTTTTTTTCTCTCTCTACACGTTCGAGCATTCTTCTTTCGAATATTTTTGAAGCCTTGTTTCGTAAATAGTTGACAAGTTTCCTTTTTTTTTTTGTTTGACCCATTTCAACTTATTAATTTTATGAAAAAATTATTAAAAATATTTGATTATTAGCTGGTTGGATTGGTCAACTAGTTAATTTTACATCAACTGCTTGTAAGCAGCGTTTATAAAATAACTGATTCACGTTTCCTATAATGCCCTTGTAACCGTACTCACATGTTAGACGCTTCTAGTGGGGTTCTGTTGTTGCGCTGGGAGTGACTCACTTAATGTCTTTGCCCTCAATTTCTTTTATTAGATGTTTGTTTATTATGTAATAATATTTAAAAATAGGGTGATTAAATTCTTATTTTATTTATAACTAAAATTTAATTTGGTTGATTTTTATATCAATAAATAAAATTGTAAAATTTTATAATATTTATATCTTATTATTTATAAAAGGTTTAAATTATTGTCATGTTAAACTAATGAATGTTCTTTATAAGGGTTAAAAGTACGCCCTATTTTACTTCATTTTGTTCTTTATAAAGATTCAAAATGAGTCATAATTTGTTCTTCGTAAAAGTGGACCTGAGGGTTGAAGTTTGAATCCTTTTTACGACTTGCAAGTGCAAAATATAGCAATTTGAAAATTTTCCACGCATTTATTTTCTAACAATTATAAATCATAAACAAAAATATAATAAATTTTGATTAGATTAAAATTTTATTTAACTCTAATTTATTAATTCATTAAATAATTTATTATTCTTTACTAAGAATATTCAACAAAATACTAAGACATATAATATTTATATCTTTATAATTTTTAAAATCATGTTCTCATAAGTCATTTTACGCATAAACAATTAATTTTACTAAACATCTGTAACAAATAGCTAATACAATCCGCTGGTCAAATCAACTGATAAAAACAGCTATCAGCTAACAACTGATAAAATCAACTGATTGCCAAACAGGGCCAAACTCGTCTTTTCCCTTTATTTTTTACTTTTAAACTTTGAATTTTTTGTTTTAAATAACTATTTAAAAAATTGTTACCACATTTTTTATCACTACCTAGTAATAGAAACAAATTCCTTAAACTTTGTTCAAAATAAATTGTCCTCCTAACCCCCAAGGTCGTTTCTATTATTTTATAGGTCCTGGCGACATAAAAAAGGGCTCCAATAAATTGACAATATACTTAAGTTTACATATTTGTATGAAATATAAATGACTCAATTTATAAGTCTACATAATCAACCAAATATTAAATGATCATAATATCGCCTAATAATATCTTACAAATATCATTAACAATAAAATAATTAAAAATAGTAACAGATAATAATAAAATAGCAATAACAACAATCAAACCACAATATTAGATTGCAAAACACTAAGAAAATTACACTAACAAATACACAGAGGATCATGATTTATGAAAAACAATTTTTCCGTACATTTGTAGATGTAAAATCATTAATAATATTATCAAGATTAATATTGTCCAACATATCCTTCTCAATACATAATATAGCTAAACCATTCAACCTTTTTTTTGGTGACATTGATGACCTCAAGTAGATTTTCAATAATTTTAACTCTGAAAAACTTCTCTTAGTTGATGCTACAGTCACAGGTATAATCAAAATACAATTTGATAAGCAATTGAAACATTTGGATAACAATCTGCAGTTTTAACAAATTTTAAAATTTCAACCGATGACATTAATTCATTTGACAAAGTTATTTGCAATACTTTTAATTCAGAAAAAAAAATCACCTAAATCTACATCTGACGCACTAGCATGAGAAAAAGTCGTCGTAAAATTAGTACAATATTCTCTTAATTCGTTATCATCCAATGACCTCAATTTTTTTGAATCAAATAAAAATCCAAAAATATTATTAAATGTCATTAATTGTTTACATCTATTCTTTAACGAAATAATTGTCATATCCACAACAACTAGAAAGTAATTAACTCTAAAAGAATACTCAGCTGATTGTATTTCTCCATTATGGTTAATTTCATCAAATTGTCTTTTCCTAATAATACAACGTCTAGGTAGAAATGTAGACTCTATATTCATCTCAAGCGCAAGACTTTTGACAATATTCATACTAGAGCTAAACTCTTCATCTCTATATTCCTAAAAAAATACCATCACACCTTCTAATTGCTTTACGGTAGCATTAATGCACATAGATTTAGATTGCAACTTTTTATTCATCATATTAATAGTGAATAAAATATCATACCAAATAACCATACCAAGTAAAAACTCAAAACTCTCAAGGAAACTAACCAAGCTTTTTGTTTCACTCTTTGACTTAGTATCATCACAAGATCTAGATAATTTCATTAAAGCTAATCTTATTTGAGGAGCTTGAAATCTAATAGCATTAATACTTTTTATTCGACTCTGCCAACGAGAGTTGGACAATGATTTTATACTTAAGCCTAAAACATTATCAAGCAAAACCTTCCACTTTTTAGGAGAACTTGAAAATAATGCATATATACGTTGCACAGCTCTAAAAAATGAAACAGCTTTAACACAAGAATGTGTCATATCACTAAGAGTAAGATTAAGATTATGACAAGCACATAGCATATATAATGCTCTTGGATTTATTTCAAGTAATCACTTTTGAACCCTTTAGTGTTTTACCTTCATATTAGAACCATTGTCATAAACTTAACCCTTTACATTATAAACATTAAGATTAAGAGAATTAAATGAATTCAATAATTCATTGAAAATTCCCAATCCAGATGTGTCATCTACCTTTAAGAACTCTAAATAGTACTCCTCTATTTTTATTTTTTATTTGACATATTCACACATCGTACTATCAACCTTATTTGTTTTTGATGACTCAAATTTGGGGTACAGTCAAGAATAATAAAAAAATATCTCGTCTTTTTAATGATCCCTATGATAGAACTTCTAACTCTATGGGCCAACAGAGAAATCAACTCATTTTGAATTTTGTGATCAAGATAATGATGATGAATTTCATGATTTTGAATACGTCTAACATGATCTTGCATTATCACATCAAATCCAAAGAATCATCTCAATCAATCCTAAAAATTATCATTATCATCTTGGTAAAGTTTCTCATTGATCCTCTAAAAGCTAAATTATATTTAGCAAGATATTTCATAACAAAAACTATTCTTATCAAAACTTATCTCCAACGTTCTTTCTCCTTTGCAATTTCTTGTTGCAAATCTTTATCAATTGTTTGATTTTTTGCTCAATCTTACTCTTAATTCATTCCAGGTTCTCATATTAGTCATATGCTCAATGCAATTCTCATGTTCTTTGAGTCTCTCACTAAGATGCTTCCAATCTTTAAATTTGTCATTTGCTAATCCACTTTGCTTGTTAGAATAAACCAACCATTTTCTATTGCTAATATTTCCATTACTCAAATTTCTATAATAATAAGAATATGAAAAATGACGAGAGGTATTGTCTAAAGGAAACATAAGATTCAAGTCTTTTACAGGCCCTTTTTCAACTAAAATATCCCTTGCTTTATTATCAAGATTATCCCAATTTTTAGGATCATAAATGTCCAATATAGGGCTTACTTGCTCATCTGCCTTTAAATTTTCTAAAGTGGATGCATTTGGTACATGATCATGCTCACTCAGATTTCTAATATCCTCGTGAATATGAATATCATCACTTAAGTTTTCTTTATATTGTTCAAAACCACCTTCACCTAATTTCTCGGGACTCTCACTAGAGGAGCCTACTCATTTAATAAATTTATTAATTGCTCCTTTTTGGGATTCTATGAATTGTGCTACTTGTTTTCTTTTCTTTTTTTCCCCACTTTTTCACTTCCAGACAAATGCTTTTTAGGCAACATAATATAAACCAATTATAATACTGTTGGATTAGAAAAAGAACAAAAGCACTTGTGTGAAACTGGAAGAAATATGCAGGCATAACCAAACTCTAATAGCTTTATAGTATATCATAAAGATATATAAATGGTATTATGTCGCTATAAAGGAAAAAATAAATAACAAAATTAAATATCTAATATTAAAAATAAAAACAAAGAGAAAATTTTAATGATAGAGACACACTAATATCTAAAATACAAGAAATTAACATACTTAAAAAAGCTAATATAATGTCCACCCCAATGACAAATTACAAATTAATTATAACATATTCAAATATTTAATAAGCTAAAATACATTAAAAATTAGAAACTATATCTTTAAATTATACTCATAACTCAAAAGATGTAATCGTGAAATTTTTTCTACTAATTTTGAGTCAAGTACCTTAAATACATATATTGATGAAAATAAAGAAATTATAAAGTTAAAATACAGCTAAATATTTCAAAACTATTTATAAGCATGACATGATAACTTAACCACAACATTAACTTATAATGTTAACTTATCAATCTTGGAATTCTATGGCTTCCACCAACAGCTTCCAGCCTTTCACTAACGTTTAACTCTTGAAAATATCAACTACACCAATGTTCTAATCATTTGTTACTACCTCTCCATTAAATACATTTATTATTACCTGCAGCCTACGACATGTTTGAGCCTTGAGGCTTTCTCGTTGGGCATTGCGAATAACGTAGGAGGTAACCAAGTTAGCTTACGTGCCACAGATCTTGAGACTTTGAAGGACTGATATAGTGATATTGCAGCTGTGAGAGTCGAGAGGTCAGATAACAAAGCATAGGGAATAAGGCCCCTTTTTATTGTGGGCTACCCCTGTCTCTTTCTTCAACCTTTAACCCCTAAGCCAAAACAATCCATACTCTATAACTAGGCTCCTTGAATTCTACACAAAAAGCCTCACTAATAAATCCGTTTTTAAACTGGGGGCAAGTCATCGGTGAGGAGGCTAATGGATCTCTACAATAAACACCTCCTTCTAAAGAGGATAGGTAAATCATAGTTGAGTTAGAAATTCAAATACGAAAAGTGGGTGTGAAGGCATGATTATCTAATTTAGTAGGTTTTTATGTGGCAAACGTCTTCCTTTCCTAACTATGAGAGAATGAATAAGGAGGACATGAATGAAGTTCTTCTTTTGGAATACAACTACGTGCTTTTCAAAATCTCTTCTCAATCAATTTCTAAGGAAAATTTTGAGGTAGAACCATGGCGTATAATAAGAATCCCTTATTTTTATAGCCATGAAATATGTCTGGAGAATGTCAAATAGGATCAGATTCTAGATAAACCATCATAGGGTCCCTTTGGAGTTTTGTTCCAAAAAAGGGTTGGGTGTGTTGGCTAGCTTTACTGAAAAACTAGTATGCATAGAAAATAAGGGAACTAAATAAAATGATAGGTTATGCTAGACTGAGTCAATATGGAAATAAGCGAGGAACTTCTAGACTCTATTCTTATTGGGAGATTGGGAGAGGATGATGCCCTATACGAAGATTCTGTCAGAGTGTCTTTACAGTTGAGACTAAATTCGCTTCCTCAAGGTGGAGGGAAACTAGTAAATATTCTAAGAGGGGAGCTATATTAAGTTGATGGGATTAAACCAACTTAGTTAAGAGATGGAGACATCAATAACTTGCATAATAATAACATTATTATTATACAGGAGCACATTGAGAAAACTGGTAATTTGAAGGAATTGGGAGAGAAGGTTACTAAAGATTCTTGGAAAGATAAATTGGAAGAGAATTCATCCTTGAATAAGGGTATCTTAAAACAAAACTTAGAAAATTTTCAAAGATCAATGATTTGGAAAGTTTCTAATTTCTTAAATGTTCACTACCGGCTTCTTCAATAGATAGAGCAGTTGAGACAAGTAATGGCGACCTCAAGGTTGTAAGGAGGAGAAAATATTGAAGAAATAAAAGCTTAAAGGGATCCTCTTATAAAACCCCTCCTAATGTTGATAACATCAAAAATTATGAGGGGCCTTAATGACCTAAAGAAACAACAAGAACTTAGATATTTTATAGTTAGTAATAAGCTATAAGTTATTAGCATCTTAGAGAGCAAACTATCTCGTGAGAACTTTTTGAAAGTAAAACTAAAACCTGTGGGGACTTCGGTGGGTTGGTCGTCGCAAATGGAGGGATGGGTGAAGCTGAATACCGATGGGGCAGTCTCATCGGGGGCAGTTCAGGCGTCAACCGGAGGGTTAATTTGGGATCGATTTGGGCAATGGTATTCGGGTTTCCAACAGCGGTTCAATCGCTGTTCCCCACTCACAACATAACTCCATGGGGTCCATTCCGGACTCCTGTTGGCCTGGAACTGGGGTTTCTGCCGCCTTATTCTTGTAGTCGATTCGCTGGAAGTTATTAACATACTTTCCTCTTCTCATCAGGTTCTAACTGAGGATCTTTTATTGGTTGCAGGTATTCACGGGCTATTACAGCGAGACTGGGATGTGGTTCTGTGACATGTCGGGTGCGAGGGGAACCAGTGCGCTTATAGATTGGCGACTTGTGCCATTTTCTTAGATCCGGGCCTACACCTTCTTAGGGAGCTTTCGGTAGCCGTTCAGGAGCTTCTGCACCACGATGCGGGCCGGGCTTTGTACCCCCGTCATATGTGATCATTCTTGGACCTTTCTTTTGTAATAAAAAAACTTTATGGTAATTGGTGGTCTTTGCTTTCAACCATAACCACCATTATTTTTTGTAGAATTACAATTTCTTTTGACATAATGAGGGCGGAGCTTATAGTAACACATTCAAGTGATTGATAATATATACACCAAAATCAAGATTGTTTATTTATGTATGGTTCTCACTTTATCTTTCAAAGAAGGATATTACAGAACTATCCACAAGGTATCAAACCTTTTGGTTGAGACCCTTGGTTGGTCATAGGATATTTTAACAATACAATATACTAGTATAAGTTTTAAGGAAATACTAGTTTGAGGAAATACTTAATGGAGTTCAGGGAATATGTTAAAAAACTGGAGGTCGTAAACATGAGTTTTGAGGACTAAAGATATCTCTCTTTATTCTTTTAAGGATTCCTTATGTATGCTAGCTAAGAGTAAGGCTTGTAGATAATTTCTTAACTCTTTCATTTCTCATAAGTTCCCTTTAGAGGTGATCCAGGATCTAACTATTCCTTTTGGTGGAAATGATATCAAAAAATTGGTGTTTAAAATGAGCTTAGATAAAACACTAAGACATGTTGGATTGATGGTGTGATCTTTCAGAAAGCTTGACCTATGATTAAAGATATGGTCAATAAGGTTTTGAAGGAAACCTTTAAGTCAAGAAAGTTGCTTTTGGACGATAATAAATCTTCATATACATTATCCTTCAAATTCCAACCCAAAGTTTTTAAAAGGAATTTAGACCTATTTCTTGTTAATTTTTTTCCAATCTTTATCCAAGAGGATGAGAAAGGCTCTAAAACCCATCATTACTCCTGCTCAAAATACCTTTCTAGAGGGAAGGGTAATAAGTGTTAATATGCCCCTAGATAAAAAATGTTTTATTGGATACTCTAACAGAATTTTCATAAGAATTATGCAATAAAAGTTGATTTTCATAAAGTAAATGATTTAATCAATTAGCACTTTATTGAATATCTCCATATGAGGGAGCCAACAATTCTTTATAAGGGAAAAAAGGACATAAAGAAACCATCTTTCCAATTCCATAGTAATGCAAGTATCTCAATATCTTTCACCTTATGTATGTTGATGATATGTTGCTTCTCCCAAAGGCACATGATATATGTGTTTACGTGTTTGTGACCTCTTCTTAAATCCTTTAAGGAGCTTTTAGGACTAGTTATTCACAGGCAAAAGAGCCACCTTATTCTCTCAATAAGTGTAAATCAATTGGAGTCATGGCTCTTAAATATTTTAGGCCAGTAGGTAAAACATACTACTTTCATGTGTCTTAGTTTACATATTATCACTAGAAAGTTGTTGTTCAAGGAATGTTTACCCTTAATTAAGAGAGTCCAAAAAAGGCTAAGAAACTGGTGTAGCTTATATATGTCACCAACAAGAAGACTTCACATATACTAGTGTTCATATTTTTTCTTGCTACGAGGTTGGTAAAGATATGAAAAGGTTGATGAGAAGATTATTGTATAATAAATATTCTAAAAAATTACTCTACTAATTAGAGTTGGAGGGAAGTTTATAAGCTAAGAGAGATTGGTGGGCTTAGAGTGTTTCATATTAGTTTGTGGAATAAGTTTTTCATAGGAAAAAATATAAAGAATTTTAATCCTCAAAGAATCACTATGGTTGATGTGCATTCATATCTTCTTCTTTAAAGGGGAGAATTTTAAAAAGTTAAGAAGAAACCTATACATTCTTAGTTGTTTTCATATTTATTAAAACTAAGAAGAACAATGTCAAGACATGCATGTTATAGGTATGGTGGGTAATGGGGAAATTACGTCTTTGTTTTTTAAAAACTGGGGCTAGATAAGGATCTTGAATTGTGTTCAAGTTTCCCCCAACTATCTAACATCTCTAAGGAAGTTAATCTTTTATCAAAGTTTGTTATTGCAGAAACCACTAACACGGGACGAACACCCTTTTGTGATGAGGTATCTTACGACGGTCTCAATTATGAAAAAACACTTTTAAATCGTTCACTAATTTCTGCTCGAGTTGGATCGATCCTTTTTGCGAGAGGCAAACTATGAGATGGACACTTTTATTATTTCTTTCTATTTTTTTATCGTTAGATGGTTTCCTTCGTTTCAGTTGTTTTAGTGTGCTTATTTCAATGCTTCTTCAAAGTCTTTAGAATTTCAGAAGACTACACTTCAATGTTTCATGAATTTCAAGAACAAACAAAAAATCGATTTCTATAGCTTTTGATCATAATCATCAATACCCATTAAATCTCATACAAACGCAAAGTCTGATAGTATGTAACTTTACATTTATTTATATAGTATGTAACAACCTTTATTCCATACAAAGTATACCCCTCAAATTGTTTTGCATATCAAAGATCTAACCAGCCAGAAACAAATCAATGGGGCTCAGGACATGGACATATCACAGACAGAAGTTACCAAACGTGAGTATGCCTCCCAAATGAGTATTTATTTCAACTTCTCGTTTGCATCTTCATCAGGATGACGTAGAGTTCCAAGCATCCAGTCCATCCATATGGTGTAGTGACCATAGTTATGGCGGTATGTAGTATGGTGAATGGTGTGGTAGCTCGCACCCATAACAGCCATATTTTCGCATGGATGCAATCGTGAGTATTTTTGTCCATATGGCCTCAAGAATATGAGACCTATATGTGTTCTAAAATGGGTCGGTATAAAGAAAAGAACCATCACATGCGGGTCGCTTCTAGTAGCCCGTCGATTGGGTGAAATGCCAAACTCAAGTAAAATCAATGGGTAATATAAAATTTAGCAGTTGATGTGCTCATTGTTAACCTATCAATTGAAAAGACAAGAATGACTACTTGTAAACAAAAACCAATGAGATTCACAAGCATCTCAACTGTTGCAGCTGACAATAGGAGCTTTCTTTAGATCCCACAATATATAAGAGTATCTTCTTCTTTTCAAGGTCATAAGCTCATTGTTCTCTCAATGTTGTCCACTCATCAAGACAGTTTATACAAGCTATTCGCCAAAAGCGACCTCAATACGTAACATTGAAAACCATGCATGCACTAACTTACCAAAGAAAAGGAGACAGGTATTACGCTTATTATAGGTGTGATGGGTAGCATGTAGATACTTACAGAGGCTTAATATCGTGCGGTCCTTTGTGCATCCAATAAATTGCAAACCCACTAGACGAAATAACTAATCGAATACGAATGTATGTAAACCAACCAACTTCGAGATCGTTGAGAAACATTTTGTCCACCAATTTTCTATCATGAACTCGGACAGTGTTGGAAGAGCACAATAAAATGGCATAGCCTTCATAGCAACATATATTTGCAATAGCATGGCTTTTGTTGTAGGAATATTATCTGCAATCACGATGTTCAAACATTGTTAGTTCAAACTGTATCATAGCCTCGATAGTAGATGAACAAGATTTTAGAACACAATGGAGCATCACAAGATCAAAGCGAAATCCAAGATATTTCCATCAAATTGGTAATTGGACTTGAAACTGCATAGAATAACCAACATTCTGTAATGACCTTTAGCAACTCTTCGTTTTATTGTGAGCAAAGGAAGACCAATATTGATCGTCTTGTTTAAAATTTGCAAAGAGAAGGAATTTGCAAATTAAGGATGATATAAAGAAAAAGATTGCCATTTTGGCCACCTGCATCGATGAAAAGGTACACAAATAACTAGAAATAAACATCCTTCTTTACTGATATTTCTCATGTATGATTTCAAGCATTCACAATGTTTGAACTCAGACTTCTGGAAGAGAAGAAACAAAACTGATTTTAATTAGACATTTACAAATCTCAGTTTATTGGGGCTTTATAATAATATAATAGTGAATTATTATGAAAAATTTCCATTGCAGCAATTTCGAAAGTGAGTGCATTAAGGATTAGTAACTGCAAAAAATCATTATAATGGAGACACATATGTCTCAATATCCATTACTATAAATGGAGAAAAAAAGAAGCAAATTATGAAACAAAGCTTTATGATTGGCCTGGTAAAATTATTTCACTATACTATATTCAATATAGTTAAGTACAGTACCGTTTAGTTTTACTTATGCTTTTTATTGTAATTTTAGTTTTTTCTTTTGTTTTTAAATAAAAACAAAAAATGTTTGGTTGTTAATATTAACATAGTTATATTTGTATTACTAATAATAATTTCATATTAGATAAAACTTAAAAACAAATTATTTTAATTAAATAAATTTATTTAATCTCTTATATAATATTTATTAACAAATTATTAATAAAATTATGTTATTTTAATAAAAATAATTTAAAATTAAAGTTATTTGAAATATATTTTAATTATTAAATAAAATTTATTTGAATATTTATGTATGTTAAATTTAATTATATTTATTAATAGTTATTAAAATTTAATTACCTATTAATTTAATTATAAAATTAAATTAGTCATAATTTTTATTGATAATTTATTTTAATTTAGTAAATATATAATGTTGAATTAAATTATTCATAATTTTATTAAAACTTAAATAATTAAATAATATAGTAAATGATAGTAAATCATGAAAAACAAAATCAGGAAACAAAAACCAACCATGTTCCACATTTGAACTCCTTAGGTAAGGTATCCAGTCCAAGTTGAAAATGCAGGGGGAAAAAAAAGATATAACGAAGATAATATAAATTAAAAGAAAGAAATAGCAAGATATGTTTCTGAATTTCTGACTGCGGAAGAACCGTGGCTCCTTGCTAGACGGATTTGGATAGCTTATGTCTAAAACTCGATCCCCTCATTATACGTTGGATGACTCAAAGCTCCTGAAGCAAGCAATACACCAGAAAGCATCCTTGAAAAGCTAGCCTTTACTGCTTAGTCTACTGCATTTGGAAGAAAGAAGGAGTGCCACAGATACAACTGCAACAGTCTTACAAATGACAAGGGAAAGCTATTTTGCTCTGATCTCCAACTTTCATCTTCAGTTGTATATATCCTTGCTTTTGTAAGGGTTGTTATTGTATGAGCTAATGTGTACTCTGTTTTTAGCTTACTTTATATAAGGAGTTAACTCGAACGACATCGATCCTTTAAGGAAAACAGATGCCAAATTAACATCTGAACTAAATAAAACAAAACCAACATGGAAACAAAATTTTGGAAATCTGAAAGATAAACAAAGAAGGAGAAAAAAAGAAGAAAGAAAACGCAAAACAAGGCCGACGCCATATAAAGAACAGACAACGAGGAAACAGAAGTAAAGCTTGGTGAAAACAAAACGCAGACAGAAGCATACCTGTGTGGACATATACATTTCGCTTCCAGTAATATATGTAGAAGCACCACAGAAAGCTGGAGACGAAGTAGAGGAGGGTTGCGGCAAGGTAGTTACGAAGCCATGTCTGAAAGTAGTGTGGGAGTGGGCCCCGCCAATGCTACGGAAGCAAGTGCCCCAGTACAATGTCATTGTACAGCGTGGTCTCGTCCACGAACTTCTGCAGATACATGTCGCCGAGCATATTCGTCAAGTGGAGAGACAGAAAAAGAGGAGTGACAGCGAGTCTTAAGTTAGAAAGACGAAAAGGCAAGCGAAGAGCCTTTTTGTGTTCTGATATCATATTAAGGATACGTGATCATGCTCGTTATTTGCTGGCTGGCTCCTTTTTTATTGATCCTGAAACCCACTTGTATTCATCTTCCTTAAGATTTTTTTCTCTCTCTACACGTTCGAGCATTCTTCTTTCGAATATTTTTGAAGCCTTGTTTCGTAAATAGTTGACAAGTTTCCTTTTTTTTTTGTTTGATCCATTTCAACTTATTAATTTTATGAAAAAAATTATTTAAAATATTTGATTATTAGCTGGTTGGATTGGTCAACTAGTTAATTTTACATCAGCTGCTTGTAAGCAGCGTTTATAAAATAACTGATTCACGTTTCCTATAATGCCCTTGTAATCGTACTCACATGTTAGACGCTTCTAGTGGGTTTTTGTTGTTGCGCTGGGAGTGACTCACTTAATGTCTTTGCCCTCAATTTCTTTTATTAGATGTTTGTTTATTATGTAATAATATTTAAAAATAGGGTGATTAAATTCTTATTTTATTTATAACTAAAAATTAATTTGGTTGATTTTTATATCAATAAATAAAATTGTAAAATTTTATAATATTTATATCTTATTATTTATAAAAGATTTAAATTATTGTCATGTTAAACTAATGAATATTCTTCAGGCCCTATTTTACTTCATTTTGTTCTTTATAAAGATTCAAAATGAGTCATATTTTGTTCTTCGTAAAAGTGGACCTGAGGGTTGAAGTTTGAACCCTTTTTACGACTTGCATGCAAAATATAGCAATTTGAAAATTTTCCACGCATTTAGTTTCTAACAATTATAAATCATAAACAAAAATATACTAAATTTTGATTAGATTAAAAATTTTATTTAACTCTAATTTATTAATTCATTAAATAATTTATTATTCTTTACTAAGAATATTCAACAAAATACTAAGACATATAATATTTATATCTTTATAATTTTTTTAAAATCATATTCTCATGAGTCATTTTACGCATAAACAATTAATTTTACTAAACATCTGTAACAAATAGCTAATACAATCCGCTGGTCAAATCAACTGATAAAAACAGCTATCAGCTAACAACTGATAAAATCAACTGATTGCCAAACAGGGCCAAACTCGTCTTTTCCCTTTATTTTTTACTTTTAAACTTTGAATTTTTTTGTTTTAAATAACTATTCAAAAAAAATTGTTACCACATTTTTTTATCACTACCTAGTAATAGAAACAAATTCCTTAAACTTTGTTCAAAATAAATTGTCCTTCCGACCCCCAAGGTTGTTTCTATTATTTTATAGGTCCTAGGCGACATAAAAAAAGGGCTCCAATAAATTGACAATATACTTAAGTTTACATATTTGTATGAAATATAAATGACTCAATTTATAAGTCTACATAATCAACCAAATATTAAATGATCATAATATCGCCTAATAATATCTTACAAATATCATTAACAATAAAATAATTAAAATAGTAACAGATAATAATAAAATAGCAATAACAACAATCAAACAACAATATTAGATTGCAAAACACTAAGAAAATTACACTAACAAATACACAGAGGATCATGATTTATGAAAAACAATTTTTCCGTACATTTGTAGATGTAAAATCATTAATAATATTATCAAGATTAATATTGTCCAACATATCCTTCTCAATACATAACATAGCTAAACCATTCAACTTTTTTTTGGTGACATTGATGATCTTAAGTAGGTTTTCAATAATTTTAACTTTGAAAAACTTCTCTTAGCTGATGCTACAGTCACAGGTATAATCAATACAATTTGATAAGCAATTGAAACATTTGGATAATCATCTGCAGCTTTAACAAATTTTAAAATTTCAACTGATGACATTAATTCATTTGGCAAAGTTATTTGCAATACTTTTAATTCAGAAAAAAGATTACCTAAATCTACATCTGACACACTAGCATGAGAAAAAGTCGTCGTAAAATTAGTGCAACATTCTCTTAATTCGTTATCATCCAATGACCTCAATTTTTTGAATCAAATAAGAATCCAAAAATATTATTAAATGTCATGAATTATTTAAATATATTCTTTAACGAAATAATTGTCATATCCACAACAACTAGAAAGTAATTAACTCTAAAAGAATACTCAGCTGATTGTATTTCTCCATTATAGTTAATTTCATCAAATTGTCTTTTCCTAATAATACAACGTTAGGAGGAAATGTAGACTCTATATTTATCTCAAGCGCAAGACTTTTGAAAATATTCATACTAGAGCTAAACCCTTCATCTCTATATTCCTAAAAAAATACCATCATACCTTCTAATTGCTTTACGATAGCATTAATGCACATAGATTTAGATTGCAACTTTTTATTCATCATATTAATGGTGAATAAAATATCATACCAAATAACCATACCAAGTAAAAACTCAAAACTCTCAAGGACACTAACCAAGCTTTCTGCTTCACTCTTTGACTTGGTATCATCACAAGATCTAGATAATTCCATCAAAGCTAATCTTATTTGAGGAGCTTGAAATCTAATAGCTTTAATACTTTTTATTCGACTCTGCCAACGAGAGTTGTACAATGATTTTATACTTAAGCCTAAAACATTATCAAACAAAACCTTCCACTTTTTAGGAGAACTTGAAAATAATGCATATATACGTTGCACAGTTCTAAAAAATGAAACAGCTTTAACACAAGAATGTGTCATATCACTAAGAGTAAGATTAAGATTATGACAAGCACATAGCATATATAATGCTCTTGGATTTATTTCAAGTAATCAGTTTGGAACCCTTTAGTGTTTTACCTTCATATTAGAACCATTGTCATAAACTTAACCCTTTACATTATAAACATTAAGATCAAGAGAATTAAATGAATTCAATAATTCATTGAAAAGTCCCAATCCAGATGTGTCATCTACCTTTAAGAACTCTAAATAATACTCCTCTATTTTTATTTTTTATTTGACATATTCACACATCGTACTTTCAACCTTATTTGTTTTTTATGACTCAAATTTGGGGTAGAGTCAAGAATAATAGAAAAGTATCTCGTCTTTTTAATGATCCCTATGATAGAACTTCTAACTCTATGGGCCAACAGAGAAATCAACTCATTTTGAATTTTGTGACCAAGATAATGATGATGAATTTCATGATTTTGAATACGTCTAACATGATCTTGCATTATCACATCAAATCCAGCAATCATCTCAATCAATCCTAAAAAATTATCATTATCATCTTAGTAAAGTTTCTCATTGGATCCTCTAAAAGCTAAATTATATTTAGCAATATATTTCATAACAAAAACTATTCTTATCAAAACTTATCTCCAACGTTCTTTCTCCTTTGCAATTTCTTGTTGCAAATCTTTATCAATTGTTGGATTTTTTTGCTCAATCCTAGTCTTAATTCATTCCAGGTTCTCATATTAGTCATATGCTCAATGCAATTCTCATGTTCTTTGAGTCTCTCACTAAGATGCTTTCAATCTTTAAATTTGTCATTTGCTAATCCACTTTGTTTGTTAGAATAAGCCAACCATTTTCTATTGCTAATATTTCCATTACTCAAATTTCTATAATAATAAGAATCTGAAAAATGACGAGAGATATTGTCTAAAGGAAACATAAGATTCAAGTCTCTTACAGGCCTTTTTTCAACTAAAATATCCCTTGCTTTATTATCAAGATTATCCCAATTTTTAGGATCATAAATGTCCAATATAGGGCTTACTTGCTCATCTATCTTTAAATTTTCTAAAGTGGATGCATTTGGTACATGATCATGCTGACTCAGATTTCTAATATCCTCGTGAATATGAATCTCATCACTTAAGTTTTCTTTATATTATTCAAAACCACCTTTACCTAATTTCTCGGGACTCTCACTAGAGAAGCCTACTCATTTAATAAATTTATTAATTGCTCCTTTTTGAGATTCTATCAATTGTGTTACTTGTTTTCTTTTCTTTTTCCCCCCTTTTTTCACTTCCAGACAAATTTTTTTTAAGCAACATAATATAAACCAATTATAACACTGTTGGATTAGAAAAAGAACAAAAGCACTTATGTGAAATTAGAAGAAATAAGTAGGCATAACCAAACTCGAATAGCTTTATAATATATCATAAAGTTATATAAATGGTATTATATCTGCTATAAAGGAAAAATAAATAGTAAAATTAAATGTCTAATATTAATAAATAAAAACAAAGAGCAAATTTTAATGATAGAGACACACTAATATCTAAAATACAAGAAATTAACATACTTAAGAAATAAGCTAATGTAATGTCCACGCCAATGAAAAATTACAAATTACTTATAACATATTCAAATATTTAATAAGCTTAAAATACATTAAAAATTAGAAACTATACCTTTAAATTATACTCATAACTCAAAAGATAGAATCGTGAAATTTTTTGCTGCTAATTTTTTAGTTGAAGTGCCTTAAATATATATATTGATGAAAATAAAGAAATTATAAAGTTAAAATACAGCTAAATATTTCAAAACTATTTATAAGCTTGACCTGATAACTTAACCACAACATTAACTTATAATGTTAACTTATCAATCTTGGAATTTCATGGCTTCCACCAACAGCTTCCAGCCTTCCACTAACGTTTAACTCTTGAAAATATCAACTACACCAACGTTCTAATCATTTGTTACTACCTCTCCATTAAATACATTTATTATTACCTGCAACCTACGGCATGTTTGAGCCTTAAGGCTTTCTCGTTGGGCCTTGCGAATAACATAGGAGGTAACCATGTTAGCTTACGTGCTTCAGATCTTGAGACTTTGAAGGACTGATATAGTGATATTGCAGCTGTGAGAGTCGAGAGGTCAGATAACAAAACATAGGGAATGAGGCCCCTTTTTATTGTGGGCTACCCCTGTCTCCTTCTTCAACCTTTAACCCCTAAGCCAAAACAATCCATACTCTATAACTAGGCTCCTAGAATTCTACACAAAAAGCCTCATTGATAAATCCGTTTTTAAACTGGGGGCAAGTCATCGGTGAGGAGTCTAATGGATCTCTACAATAAACACCTCCTTCTACAGAGGATAGGTAAATCATAGTTGAGTTAGAAATTCAAATACTAAAAGTGGGTGTGAAGGCATGATATCTAATTTAGTAGGTTTTTATGTGGCAAACGTCTTCCTTTCCTAACTATGAGAGAATGAATAAGGAGGAGCTATATTCGCTATATTCGCTTCCTCAAGGTGGAGGGAAACTAGTAAATATTCTAAGAGGGGAGCTATATTAAGTTGATGGGATTAAACCAACTTAGTTAAGAGATGGAGACATCAATAACTTGCATAATAATAATAATATTATTATTATGGAGAACATTGAGAAAATTGGTAATTTGAAGGAATTGGGAGAGAAGGTTACTAAAGATTCTTGGAAAGATAAATTGGAAGAGAATTCATCCTTGAATAAGGGTATCTTAGAAACAAAACTTAGAAAAATTTGAAAGATCAATGATTTGGAAAGTTTCTAATTTCTTAAATGTAATCCGAAAAGTTCACTACCGGCTTCTTCAATAGAGAGAGCAGTTGAGACAAGTAATGGAGACCTCAAGGTTATAAGGAGGAGGAAATATTGAAGAAATAAAAGCTTAAAGGGATCCTCTTATAAAACCCCTCCTAACGTTGATAACATCAAAAATTATGAGAGGCCTTAATGACCTAAAGAAACAACAACAACTTAGATATTTTATAGTTAGTAATAAGCTATAAGTTATTAGCATCTAAGAGAGCAAGCTATCTCGTGAGAACTTTTTGAAACTAAAACTAAAACCTGTGGGGACTTCGGTGGGTTGGTCGTCGCAAATGGAGGGATGGGTGAAGCTAAATACCGATGGGGCAGTCTCATCGGGGGCAGTTCAGGCATCAATTGGAGGGTTAATTCAGGATCGATGTGGGCAATGGTGTGAGGGTTTCCAGCAGCGGTTCGATCGTTGTTCCCCCCTCACAATAGAACTCCATGGGGTCCATTCCGGACTCCTGTTGGCCTGAGACCGGGGTTTCCGTCACCTTATTCTTGAAGTCGATTCGTTGGAAGTTATTAACATACTTTCCTCTTCTCAGCAGGTTCTGATTGAGGATCTTTTGTTGGTTGCAGGTATTCACGGGCTGTTACAGCGAGATTGGGAGGTGGTTCTGCGACATGTCGGGTGCGAGGGGAACCAGTGCGCTGACAGACTGGCGACTTGTGTCATTTTATTAGATCCGGGCCTACATCTTCTTAGGGAGCCTTCAGTAGCCGTCCAGGAGCTTCTGCACCACCATGCGGGCAGGGCTTTGTACCCCCGTCATATGTGATCATTCTTGTACCTTTCTTTTGTAATAAAAAAAAACTTTATGGTAATTAGTGGTCTTTGTTTTCAACCATAACCACCATTATTTTTTTTTAGAATTACAATTTTTGTTGACATAATGAGGGTGGAGCTTCTAGTAACACATTCAAGTGATTGATAATATATACACCAAAATCAAGATTGTTTATTTATGTATGGTTCTCACTTTATCTTTCAAAGAAGGATATTACGGAACTATCCACAAGTTATCAAACGTTTTGGTTAAGACCCTTGGTTGGTCATAGGATATTTTAACAATACAATATACTAGTCTAAGTTTGAAGGAAATACTAGTTTGAGGAAATACTAAATGGAGTTCAGGGAATATGTTAAAAAACTAGAGGTCGTAAACATGAGTTTTTAAAGATATCTCTCTTTATTCTTTTAAGGATTCCTTACGTATGCTAGCTAAGAGTAAGGCTTGCAGATAATTTCTTAGCTCTTTCATTTCTCATAAGTTCCCTTTAGAGGTGATCCAGGATCTAACTATTCCTTTTGGTGGAAATGATATCGAAAAATTGGTGTTTAAAATGAGCCTAGATAAAACACTAAGACATGATGGATTGATGGTGTGATCTTTCAGAAAGCTTGACCTTTGATTAAAGATATGGTCATTAAGGTTTTGATGGAAACCTTTAAGTCAAGAAAGTTGCTTTTGGAAGATAATAAATCTTCATATACATTATCCTTCAAATTCCAACCCAAAGTTTTTAAAAGGAATTTAGACCTATTTCTTGTTAAATTTTTTTTCCAATCTTTATCCAAAAGGATGAGAAAGGCTCTAAAACCCATCATTACTCCTGCTCAAAATACCTTTCTAGAGGGAAGGGTAATAAGTGTTAATATGCTCCTAGATAAAAAATGTTTTATTGGATACTCTAACAGAATTTTCATAAGAATTATGCAATAAAAGTTGATTTTCATAAATTAAATGATTTAATCAATTAGCACTTTATTGAATATCTCCTTATTAGGGAACCGACAATTCTTTATAAGGGAAAAAAGGACATAAAGAAACCATCTTTCCAATTCCATAGTAATGCAAGTATCTCAATATCTTTCACCTTATGTATGTTGATGATATGTTGCTTCTCCCAAAGGCACATGATATATGTGTTTAAATCTTTGTGACCTCTCTTTAATCCTTTAAGGAGCTTTTAGGACTAGTTATTCACAGGCAAAAGAGCCACCTTATTCTCTCAATGAGTGTAAATCAATTAGAGTCATGGCTGTAATATCCCATCACCAATGGGAAGTGTAATTTGGTAAAGTGGGACGGGTTAGGCGAGAGCAGATAGATCTCGGCATGATCATGCATCACACAACCTCTATAATTATAGGAATGGTAATTTTTGCACACGCATATGTTTGTACATGCATTCATGACATTTCCCGGCATGTGGTTCTGAATGTAATTTTATGTGATTCATGTGATTATTGTATTTGAAAAATTGATTTGAAATGGGTTATATGTGTTTTATATTTTTAGGAAATTTCAAGAATTTTCCTAAAATTTTTTGAGAAAATTTCCGGACCGAAAAAGTCATCAAGTGGCGGATTGATCGGTTTCCAGTACCGAAGATTTCTGTCCGATGACACTGGATTTTTGAGTGTATTAATTTGGGATTGTTTTAAGAGCCATTGGATTTGGATGAGTTAAAGATTAAATTGGTTTTGGGTTCTTTGATTAAATGGTTAATTGGTGTTTTGTCTTTTTTTCCATAAGGACAAGTGTTTGTCGTTTTCTCCATAAGGACAAGTGTCCTCATGCATTTAATATATTTGTCTTTTTCCCTTCATGGATTCTCGGTTCTTCTCCTTAAGTGCTTTAGAAAATCACCTTGGAAAGTGAAAAAAAAAACATCCTCCATCCGTAGGTGCTTTACTCTCTTCCTTCGATTGTTTCTTTTCCATCCCATACAAGAAGCTCTCTTTCCATCCCATACAAAGGAGACCGTCTCTAACGGTAACCACGCAGAGATCGGAGAACCTAACCGAGACAAACCCTTTGACCCGGGAATAGTTAGAACAAATTAAAGAGTGCTAGCTCTTACCTTTGTCCTTGGAGAGCTTGAATCAACGATGAAGAGGAGATGAAAAGGAAGCTTGGAGAGTATGAAAATCGTTGATGGAGAAGAGAGGAAGAAACACTTTTTCTTCAAACTTTTCTCCTACTTCCAAAAGCCAACGATCATCTTCTATCAAAAGCCCCTTCCTTTTGTTTTTAAACCCTTTTAAATGATGCCCATCGATCACCACCTCTTCCATTCTAGCTATTTTGTCTTTAGCCATTAAATGGAATTGATGACTAAGCATATGAAAGAAGCTTCTTATGCTTCTTCTCCTCTTCCACGTTGCAACATATATATATATATATACATATTAATTAATTATTTAATTAATTAATCATATATATATATGTATATAACTGCTGAAGTGGTCCAATCACACTGGGGTCGGTCCTACCGGCTTACCGGGTCCCGATATGGGAAAAACCCTTGAAAACCTTTTTCAGCAATATCGATGTCGCGATCTCATCGGGACATATCTCGATCTTATCGGGATCCATTTAGTCCTTTTGCTCTCCATATATTGGAACTCTGTCTAAAACTATTTTACGAATTTTTCGAGACACTCTTATGCGTGTGACCCATTAGGTTCCTGGTTATGTTGGCCACTTAGATTAACACTTAATCTGAGCAAGTCATGAGCGGTATCTAGCAACACATCATGACCCCCAATTGACCGGAAAGTAATTGGTTTGACGAATGAACATGTATTCATCATGAACCATATCATGAACCTTTTCATAGACAATTACCGTGCAATTCGTCATTTCACCATGCTATACCCCACTTGGTTATGAGTATGGGCAAAGTGTCAACTCTTTACTAGACTGACTATGTCAAATCTAGTCCAAGTGATATCAGTTCTTGTCCTGGGACTCATTACTTAATATGTCAATGAAGACATTCTTCATGACATATATGCTCCGGCCAAAGACTTCCAAGTAATGACCCTGACAAGAGGCCATGGGTATCATCTTCTGCTATCACAAAAGTGGTGAATCCTCTATTGGCTACTCAATTACCTTCGAATACCTCAAGCTGTACCCAATCACTACCCTATGAGCAACCTCTGTAAGGCAACAAGGAATGGAGTCAAAGCACAGAATCAGTATCCAAGATATCCTTGAGCACCTCAAGTCTAAGGATACTTGCACCATTGCTATGATGAGATTATCACTGACATTAGAATAGGACATCCATGTGATGATCTCATAGCAGGTCATCCAATGTACTTACTACCTCTAGTAAGCATCCACATCTCAACCCTAAATATCTCATATTTACACTTTCCGAGATCCACCGCTGATCAAATCAAGGAGCTTGAGATGTGCTAGTCTCTCCGGACACCGATGTCCGGTCTTAGTAATCCTATGACTAGGGATAATTTAGATATCGACATAATTGCACATGATAGGAATCTCGAGAGTATGATCACATCATAATTTCCTTCATGCTATGTCATATATCATGGACTTCATTAATTTGCTTATAGATCAATATCTATTCATAAATAATGAACAGCAAGTTAATGAAATATGCCTTTCTTTATTTATTCATAAAGTATGTACACAACTTTGTACAAAATGCGCTAAAGGCGATTGCCTTCAGGGCACTACTTTAACAATCTCCCACTTAACCTATAGCCAATCCCTTTGATATCTAATACCATAGGCGAGTATATAAGAATCAAAACTATTTTGTGATAATGGCTTTGTCAACGGATCAGCAATATTCTGCTCGGTGGGAATTCTCTCGATCTGGACATAACCTCGTCCTATGATCTCCCTGATCAGATGATATCTGCGGAGTACGTGTTTGGATCGTTGATGAGACATTGGTTCTTTCGCCTGCGCAATAGCCCCATTATTGTCACAATACAACTGCATGGGCCCATCACAGCTAGGAACCACACCAAGTTCAGTAATGAACTTTTTGATCCAAACTGCTTCCTTTGCTGCTTCTGAAGCGGCAATGTACTCTGCCTCGGTTGTTGAATCAGCAGTTGTCTCTTGTTTGAAACTCTTCCAACTAACTGCCTCACCATTCAGTGTGAAAACGTAACCTGATTGGGATTTGGAATCATCCTTATCAGATTGAAAACTGACATCTGTATACTCGCTCACTTTGAGATCTCCATCTCCATATATCAAGAAAACATCCTTAGTCCTTCGCAAGTACTTGAGGATATTCTTGATAGCCACCCAGTGACCCTCACCAGGATCCGATTGGTATCTGCTCGTAACACTTAGAGCATATGATACATCGGGTCTCGTACATAGCATTGCATATATGATAGATCCTACCGCAGATGCATACGGGATCATATTCATGCACATCCTCTCATCTTGTGTCTTAGGACACATAGATTTCGAGAGTGTTATCCCATGAGTCACGGGAAGGTACCCTCTCTTTGATTGCTCCATGCTAAACCTCTTTAGCATCTTGTCTATGTACGTTGATTGTGAAAGACCAAGCAACCTTTTTGATCTATCTCTATAGATCCTTATCCCAAGGATATAAGTTGCTTCACCAAGGTCCTTCATGGCAAATTTTTTGGACAACCAAATTTTCACTGATTGTAGCATAGAGACATCGTTTCCTAGCAATAATATGTCATCTACATATAGCACAAGGAATACGATTGCAGTCCCATTAACCTTCTTATACACACAGTGTTCATCCGAATTTTTTGAGAAACCAAACTCTTTGATTACCTCATCAAAACGGATATTCCAACTCCTGGATGCTTGCTTCAATCCATAGATGGATTTCTGAAGCTTGCATACCTTTTCGCCATCATAGGAGGTGAAGCCCTTAGGTTGTGTCATATACACATCCTCAGCTAGATTTCCATTTAGGAAAGCTGTCTTCACATCCATTTGTCATATCTCATAATCATAATGAGTGGCAATGGCTAGGAGTATCCTAATGGATTTAAGCATTGCTATTGGGCTGAAGGTCTCGTCGTAGTCAACTCCTTGTCTTTGACGAAAACCTTTAGCCACAAGCCTTGCTTTATAGGTAATTACATTACCATCCATGTCGGTTTTCTTTTTGAAAATCCATTTACACCCTATGGGTTTGATTCCTTCGGGTGCCTCAACCAAAGTCCATACTTGGTTTTCTTACATGGAATCCATTTCAGCCTGCATGGCATGAAGCCATTTCTCAGACTCTGAACTCTTCAGAACCTCTTCATAGGTGGTAGGCTCATTATCTTCTATGAGCAATAAGTCATTCTGTTCACTCACGAGAAATCCATATCTCTCGGGAACAGAGCGTATCCTACGTGACCTACGAATTTCGTGTTTTATAGAAGGTTGAACTGTTACTTCATTTGTATGAGTCACAGTTTCAGGTTCAGGCAGTTGATCTGTATCTGTTCGAGCATCTTGAACTTCTTCAAGTTCTATTTTGCTCCCACTGTCTTCTTGTAAAAGAACCTCTTTCTCTAAAAAGACAGCATGCTTCGAAACAAACACCTTTTGTTCCTCAAAGAAGGTAGAATTGATATCCCATTGTTTCTTTAGGATATCCTACGAACAAACACTTGTCGGACTTTGCATCAAGTTTATCTCGATCGTGTCCGCTTCACATAAGGTGACAACCCCAAACTTTCAAATGATTAAGATAGGGTCTTTTGTTAGTCCACATCTCATATGGAGTAACATCAATCGCTTTGATGGAACTCGTTTAACAAGTAAACAAATTGTCTCGAGTGCATACCCCAAAAGGATTTTGGTAACTTTGCAAAGCCCATCATTGATCGTACCATGTCTAACAAGGTTCGATTTCTCCTTTCTGTCACACCATTATCTTTGTGGTGTGTAAGGAGGAGTCCATTGAGATAAAATCCCATTATCTCCGAGATAATCCAAAAACTGTTGGTCTAAGTATTCCCCACCACGATCTGATCGTAATGTCTTGATACTTTTCCCAAGTTGGTTTTCTACTTCATTTCTGAATTATTTGAACTTTTAAATGCTTGATTTGTATCTCATCGATCTGGTACCCATATCGAGAATAATCATCGATAAAGGTAATGAAGTAAAGACAACCACTTCTGGCATGGATGGACATCGGACCACATACATCTTAATGTATTAGGTCTAATACTCCAGTAGCTCGTTCACCCTTTCCCTTAAAGGGTAATTTAGTCATCTTGCCTAATAAACAAGATTCGCATGTGTCATATGATTCATAATCAAATGTCCCTAAACTACCACTCTTATGGAGCTTAACTATGCGTCTCTCATTTATATGGCCAAGGCGACAATGTCATAAGTAAGTTGATTTTAAATTATCTCGTTTATGTCTTTTCGTGTCATTGACATTCATAATTGGATGTGACATATCTAATATGAAAATTCCATTGCATAATGTACCAGTACCATAAAGCATTCCATTCAAACTAATAGAACAACCATTGTTACTAAAAGTCAAATGGAAACCAGCTTTATTTAAACAAGAAATAGACAATATGTTCTTTGTTAATACAGGTACAAAATAACATTCATCCAATTTAATTACAAGCCCACTGGGGAGTGACAAGAAATAAGTGTTATGGCTAATGCAAAACTCTTGCTCCATTTCCTACACGCAGTCTATCTCTCCTTTATGAGTTGTCTCATCGTCCCCGAGGCCCGCGATATCATTGCATATGTGTGAGCCACAACCGTATCTAATACCCATATGTTATGATCGAAACAGATTAACCTCAATGACAAACATAACTGAAGAAGTCGAGGCATCTGATGCCTTCTTCTGCTTCAATTCTTCCAGATAGACTTTATAGTTCCGCTTCCAGTGGCCAGTCTTGCCACAATGGAAGCAAGTTCCTTTTGGAGCAGTTTCTTTGGTTTTCTTCTTGGCTACACTTCCTTTCGGTTTCTTAGACCTTTTCTTCTTCAGCTTCTTTTTCTTGGAACCAGAAGAAGAGTCCACCATAAGCAGTTGCTTGCTATCCTTTTTGATAGCATCAACAGCAAGTGGATCAGGAAGTGGAACATCTAGGATATACCTTAACTCCTCAGATCTGAGAACAATTCTCAGATTTCTCAACCAATCAAGAAAGTTGGGTCCAGTTAATTTATTGGAGTCCATAAGTGAGCGTAAATTCACACTAGAAGTCATCTTCAATCAACCTAAAGGGAAAAAGAGAAAGAATGTTAGAATAGAATTACATGCATGATCATAAGGACTTGCATGACATGCATATGGCTCCCACTAGTTTCAAAGAATCCATAACCCTCAAGATTTAATCCAAGAAACATTATGACAAAATGTCCTAGTGGGTCGATATCCGACATTACTAAAATGACCTTGGGTTTACCCAACAAGCCACCTTAGGTCAATCGGTAGGTATCGGTCATACCAATTGCATCATAGATATCCGACATTACTAAAATGACCTTGGGTTTACCCAACAAGCTACTGTAGACCTATCGGCAGGTATCGGTCATACTATTTGCTACATAGATGCAACTATCGACTAGTGCTATCACGAGGTGATGTATGCACACACATTGGGTTATCAACTCTTGATGCGCGTACATCTGATGTACACTACCCAATTTCGCCTCTGTCCACGTTGACCTTGAGTTTACTCAACAAATCAACGCTTTTAGTGAAAACCGACCCATTAATCCGAAAATCTTATTTTCATGGTTCGAACATATCCGTATAGAGTGAGCTTGGGTTTACCCAACAACCCAACTCTATAAGAACTATGGTTTTCCCCATATTAATGGAAGGCGTTAGTTTTCATATGATGTGTGAGGGTTTTCAGGTCTCATCTTCTTCTTCTCCAAGCCGTAGGATTATAGTCACCATGACTATATGGAATGATTTAGGGCAATTCATCAATCACATTGAATCTATACCTAAAATCATCCATCATCCCACCTTTGATGTCAGAGTCGATGGGTGCATGTGCTAGTCGACTGATGCATATGCCAGCCGACTGGTACATGTGCTAGTCGACTACTATGGATTACTGTGCACAAACTAGTCGATTGGTGCATGTTCTAGTTGACTACTCGATTATCACGCACGAGCGGTCGATTGGTGCATGTGCTACGACGAATGCACGTATAGTCGATCGGTGAATGTGCGGTCAATGACCGAACATGTATCTTGGCATGCTCTCTAATCGCTAATTTCTCAATTCGTAGTTCAAATTCACAATACCAAGTGTAATATCCTTTATTATGATGTACTAATGAAACACTTTCATTGTTCCATGCTTACCATATATAGTCAAACTACACATGAAAAACTTGAAATTGATGAATACACTCTTATTCATTTAGATTTCCAAATAATTTGAGAATATCAAACTATCACCCTAAGTATCTCTAGCTAGTCTACATTTTATCAAGATTACTTCGGCACTGGTCACAAAATTGTGACGGCCAAAACAATCAGAACAATGAAATACACTAACGAGACGCTAATGTGACATATTTGACATCCGAAAATTTTTGGAAACCCAATTTCATGAAAATCATTTTGGCAAGCATACAACATCAATTTAACACATTTTTTAATCACATTAAAAATGATCCAAGGCATTGGAATTGAAAAATACACAATCATACATTTCAAACAAAACAACTCCAGCAACTTTCTTAAAACTGCCAAGCTCTGTGTTTTGCTTGAAAAACTCATTGAAACAATTTCAATAAATTCTGAGAAAATTACAGAGGTTACAAAATGTTCACAATATGCTCCATGAAGTTTTTCAGGATTTATTTCCATCAAAAAATTAACCAACCTCAACAACAAATCCAATGTAGAATCTGTGTTCCTCAACACAGTTATTCCCAGCAGCACACAATAAATTCTCAAATAAATAGTAAATCACCTCAAAAACATTTTTCCAATCTCATAGACATGCATAAACATCTTAGAGACATGTTGGTGAAAGAAAATCCGAAAAACAAAAATTCTACAATTTATTCTCGAATTTACAAGCATGCCTGTTCATTGAATGTGCACAAACACAGCAACCAGAACATTAGGGAATAAATTAGCAAAACCATATCAAATCACACTGATAAATTCCAAGCTTCCACAGACATATGCAACAACATCTTGTAAACATATCTGGGCAAAAAAATTTCGAAAACAATATTTTTACACTGAATTCTAAATTAACATTTGCAACATGCATCATAGTCACAAGCAATAGGCAACTCCGACCTAGTCATGATTTCTTCGTTATATACGACACAAGTGGCTCTAATACCACTGTAGGAAAATCCCGGTGTGAGCATCACATGCCCACGGTGCGGAAAACAAAAATTTTTATTCCGGGACCTTCCCAAAAGCCAAGATCCATGTGTCTATACAACAAACTCAAACCATAACGGCCAAAGGAGACCGTCTCTAATGGTATCCACGCAGAGATCGGAGAACCTAATCGGGACAAACCCTTTGACCCAGGAATAGTTAGAACAAATTAAAGAGTGCTAGCTCTTACCTTTGTCCTTGGAGAGCTTGAATCAACGATGAAGAGGAGATGAAAAGGAAGCTTGGAGAATATGAAAATCGTTGATGGAGAAGAGAGGAAGAAACACTTTTTCTTCAAACTTTTCTCCTACTTCCAAAAGCCAACAATCATCTTCTATCAAAAGCCCCTTCCTTTTGTTTTTAAACCCTTTTAAATGATGCCCATCGATCACCACCTCTTCCATTCTAGCTATTTTGTCTTTAGCCATTAAATGGAATTGATGACTAAGCATATGAAAGAAGCTTCTTACGCTTCTTCTCCTCTTCCACGTTGCAACATATATATATATATATATATATACATATTAATTAATTATTTAATTAATTAATCATATATATATATGTATAAAACTGTTGAAGTGGTCCAGTCACACTGGGGTCGGTCCTACCGGCCTACCGGGTCTCGATATGGGAAAAACTCCCGAAAATCTTTTTCAGCAATATCGATGGCGCGATCTCATCGGGACATATCTCGATCTTATCGGGATCCATTTAGTCCTTTTTCTCTCCATATATTGGAACTCTGTCTAAAACTATTTTACGAATTCTCCGAGACAC
Organism: Erythroxylum novogranatense; assembly: GCA_029891385.1. Lineage (NCBI taxonomy): Eukaryota > Viridiplantae > Streptophyta > Magnoliopsida > Malpighiales > Erythroxylaceae > Erythroxylum > Erythroxylum novogranatense. Next base: position 86,001,987 of record CM057229.1, read on the forward strand.
TCTTATGCGTGTGACCCATTAGGTTCCTGGTTATGTTGGCCACTTAGATTAACACTTAATCTGAGAAAGTCATGAGCGGTATCTAGCAACACATCATGACCCCCAATTGACCGGAAAGTAATTGGTTTGACGAATGAACATGTATTCATCATGAATCATATCACGAACCTTTCCATAGACAATTACCGTGCAATTCGTCCTTTCACCATGCTATACCCTACTTGGTTATGAGTATGGGCAAAGTGTCAACTCTTTACTAGACTGACTATGTCAAATCTAGTCCAAGTGATATCAGTTCTTGTCCTGGGACTCATTACTTAATATGTCAATGAAGACATTCTTCATGACATATATGCTTCGGCCAGAGACTTCCAAGTAATGACCCTGACAAGAGGCCATGGGTATCATCTTCTGCTATCACAAAAGTGGTGAAACCTCTATTGGCTACTCAATTACCTTCGAATACCTTAAGCTGTACCCAATCACCACCCTATGAGCAACCTCTGTAAGGCAACAAGGAATGAAGTCAAAGCACATAATCAATATCCAAGATATCCTTGAGCACATCAAGTCTAAGGATACTTGCACCATTGCTATGATGAGATTATCACTGACATTAGAATAGGACATCCATGTGATGATCTTATAGCAGGTCATCCAATGTACTTACTACCTCTAGTATGCATCCACATCTCAACCCTAAATATCTCATATTTACAGCTTTTGAGATCCACTGCTTAATCAAATCAAGGAGCTTGAGATGTGCTAGTCTCTCCAGATTACCGATGTCCAGTCTCAGTAATCCTATGACTAGGGATAATTTAGATACTGACATAATTGCACATGATAGGAATCTCAGTAGTATGATCACATCACAATTTTCTTCATGCTATGTCATATATCATGGACTTCATTAATTTGCTTATTGATCAAAATCAGTTCATAAATAATGAACAACAAATTAATGAAATATTCCTTTCTTTATTTATTCATAAAGTATGTACACAACTTTGTACAAAATGCGTTAAAGGCGATTGCCTTCAGGGCACTACTCTAACATGTGTGAGGGAAAATGGTATGGAAGTGAAAGAATATGACTTTAGTGCTTTCAATGAAGTATATAATGTTAGATGAGTTGAAATAAAGTCAAAAAATTGTGTATGATGTGTACTGCCCAAATTGTGTTTTATCACTCAATTATTTTGTCTTGATGAATTTGTGGCTAATCTCTTAGCTAAATGAGAGGTTTAGTGATGTGGTATTGATGGTTTATGAAAGAAGTAGGATTTAGTATGAAATCTGGAAAATGGAACTTGTATATGTTTCAGGGATGTGTTTATAACTTTTGATGTGGTTATGCTATTGAGTTGAGGTTTGCTTTAAATTAAACTTGAGAGATAGGGCTAGAATTCCTATGAGGAAGTTCTGCCCAATTATGGCTGGAAGAGCTTTGAAATTAGCTCGGAAGTTTGAAATGTATGTGTTGGATGAACAGTATCCGAGCTTTGGTTCCATTTTGATGACATGAATCTTTGAGAATTTTTCTAGGTTAAAGGAAATCGATTTTGAGAAATTGGTATTACTGAAAGTTGAAGATTTATGTGTTAGCTGTTTAATGCCATTGAGTATGATATTTTTTGATGTGTAGTCTACAAGTTATGGTCTGATAATGCTCAAGTGGTAATTCAGTCCAAAAATGTGTTTTAGTGAGAAATTGTGCTTTCTGAGTTCTGATATTTATTTGGGACTGTTAAGGGTGAAATTGGCTCAAATGACATTCTAGAAAGTTGTAGAGGATTGTAGTAGCTTTTTAATGAGATATTTTATGTGAATTTTGGATGTGAGGACTGCACGATATAAATTTGGAAAGTTTTGTTACAGTTGAGATTACTTGTTGAGTTCTTAAGCTTTTACAGGACAATCACCTTCATGAGAGAATTTGACCTAGTTTGAATTGGAATTTGTTGTGAAGTCTTTCTGAAAATTGTAGTTTATTGTCTGAGCTTTTTATCCCTTTATAATATGGAAATTTTTGCCAAGAGAATTTACAGTTATGAATTTTGAAAGATTGGGTTCCTTTTGAGAATAAATTGAGTAGGCTGGATCTTTGGTTGCAAATTTGATTTGATTAGAGATGGAATTGACTTCTAAGTTATTACTGAAAGATGTAGCATTTGTTTTGGTCTTTTATTGATATAAAATTTGGAATTTTTGGTTAAGGGGATGAAAAGTTATGAATTTTTGTGATAATGTTGCATTATGGTAGTAAATGTGTGACTAGGCTGAGTCTTAGAGTGAATTTTTGACACCCTTAAAAGTGTTATTAAATTTCAAGTTCTTCATGAAACTTGTCGAATTTTCCGAGAGCTTTCCAACGAGACTGATTTTGTATTATTTGGACATTTGTGTGAAAAGATCGAGCTTATGAAAGAAGAAGGGGTTTTGGGTTAATGTTTGAAAAAAGAAAAAAAAAGAATGGAGCAGCATCGCTCGCCCATGCGGGCGAGGTCGCTCGCTCGTGCGAGCGAGCTACTCGGCCCGCCCTCCGACCTCTGTGCAATCTTTTGAGTATAACTTTTTCATCCGACCTCTAATCGACTTGATTTTTGAAGCGTTGGTTTCCTAAGAGATTTTTCTATCTTTCTATACCACACTTAGGATTTTTTAGGTCAGACTAAGACAGGAAGGTCGGATCTAAGTGAGCGGATCAGTTGGAACAGTCTGAGCATGCTTTAGTAATTTGGGGATATCTTGAGCTAGAGAGCTCGGATCGAGCTGATTCTTTTTCCTAAGTAAACTAGAGACATATCTCTACAAATGTCATGAAGAGGTCGGTTTTCAATTTAGCCCTTAAGATGTTCATTTTCCTGAGTGAAGTCTCATATAGTGTGTTGATCTGAACATGTTTTGGGAATAACTTTTCCGTCCGACGTCCGATTGACCTGATTCCGAAGGCGTCGGATTCATGAAATATTTAATTTCATTTATTTGTAAAATCGGGAAATTTTAAAGCAGAAATTGACAGGAATTGGTTAGGTCGAAATGAGGGGACCGGAAAATGATTTTTTCGATCGATGTTTTCTTAATAATCGGACCTAGAGAGGTTCGAATTGAGTGATTTTAGTGTCAATAATTTTCTAATAATTCAGGAATATTGTTGTGTTGGGAAATTATGCAATAGTGTTGGGAATGTCACGAACATGCATTGTACATATCTAAATTTGCTGCATGTGCATTATTTAATATTTCTGATTGTGCAATTGGTAATGTGTGATTATTATGACTGATATAGAGGCACAGTTGGAACGTCATCACATGGACGTTGCTGAGACTTCCCGGCATTAGCTCGGAAGTTACTTGGTGAGTAACCTAGATAGTTTCTCGATTATTAATTGTTTATATTGTGCACTTATGATATTGTGGAGAATAATGGTGGGTTTGTGTTGTTCGTGCCTGGTTCCGAACCGAAGGTGTCTGATGTATTGGGAGCTTTTGACATAGACGTGTTATATGTGATTCGAAATGTGATAAATTGTGACTATGTGTATGAATGTGATAAATTTGGAATCAAATGTGATGTGAGTCTTACTTGTATTGCCTTGTGCAATCCATGCATGATGCATGATCGAGAATTGATTAACAGATCAAGCGACCACGGGAGCTTAAAGCTCAACGTATTTGAGCTTCAAGTCCACAGTGCTACAGAGCCTCAGGCTCAACGAATAATGCGCCCATATTGGGACAGTTTAGGTGCTCGATCACAACAACGAAATAAATTGAAAAAAAGGGTCACATATGCATTACGTGTACATTTGATTGAATACCTGATTGAGTGAAAGACAAATCGCTTTGGTTTTATGTGAAAAACCCTGTAATATTTCTGAATGAGCTATTATGTGATGATTGTGTTATACTTGACAATGCATGAATTGGGTGAACCATCGATGATGGTTCCTCACTGAGTTCGCAAACTCACCCAAAATTGCAAATTATTTTTCAGGATCGAGAGAGTAGACTCCTAGCTCCAGAGAGACTTTTCCTGCCGTGTTGATCGTGTTGGCAAGAGAAGTCATGGCACACAGGTGGGTCAGCTGAGATCTTTTGGGGATGACCTAGTTAGGCATGTTGTACTAGATTTCCATTGGAGTTTTGCACTGACAATGAAAAACAGACAGATGTGTAATTACTATTTTGATGATATGACGAGAAAGTTTATGGTTTTTAAAAATTAGTGATTTTCAGTATTAATGCTTTATGTTTTGATGTCATGTGAGGTATAGTAGTGATTGTTCGTAGTTCACTCTTATCGTAGGACATGTACCGGAATGACCTACGGGCGTCTCGGTGCATACCCTAGGGTAAGGGGGTGCTACAATGGCTCTTAAATATTTTAGGCCAGTAGGTAAAACATACTACTTTCATGTGTCTTAGTTTACATATTATCACTAGAAAGTTGTTATTAAGGAATGTTTATCCTTAATTAAGAGAGTCCAAAAAAGGCTAAGAAACTGTTGTAGCTTATATCTGTCACCAACAAGAAGACTTCACATATACTAGTGTTCATATTTTTTCTTGCTACGAGGCTGGTAAAGACAGTGAAAAGGTTGATGAGAAGATTATTGTAGAATAAATATTCTAAAAAATTACTCTACTAATTAGAGTTGGAGGGAAGTTTATAAGCTAAGAGAGATTGGTGGGCTTAGAGTGTTTCTTATTAGTTTGTGGAATAAGTTTTTCATAGGAAAAAATATAGAGAATTTTAATCCTCAAAGAATCACTATGGTTGATGTGCATTCATATCTTCTTCTTGAAAGGGGAGGATTTTAAAAAGTTAAGAAGAAACCTATACATTCTTAGTTGTTTTCATATTTATTAAAACTAAGAAGAACAATGTCAAGACATGCATGTTATAGATATGATGGGTAATAGGGAAATTACGTCTTTGTTTTTTAAAAACTGGGGCAAGATAAGGATCTTGAATTGAGTTCAAGTTTCCCCCAACTATCTAACATCTCTAAGGAAGTTAATCTTTTATCAAAGTTCGTTATTGCAGAAACCACTAACACGAGACGGACACCCTTTTGTGACGAGGTATCTTACGACGGTCTCAATTATGAAAAAACTCTTCTAAATCATTCACTAATTTCTGCTCGAGTTGGATAGATCCTTTTTGCGAGAGGCAAACTACGAGATGGACATTTTTATTATTTCTTTCTATTTTCTATCGTTAGATGGTTTCCTTCGTTTCAGTTGTTTTAGTGTGCTTGTTTTAATGCTTCTTCAAAGTCTTTAGAATTTCAGAAGACTACACTTCCATGTTTCAAGAATTTCAAGAACAAACAAAAAATCGATTTCTATAGCTTTTGATCACAATCATCAATACCCATTAAATCTCATACAAACACAAAGTCTGGGAGTATGTAACTTTACATTTATTTATATAGTATGTAACAACCTTTATTCCATACAAAGTATACCCCTCAAATTGTTTTGCATATCAAAGATCTAACCAGCCAGAAACAAAGCAATGGGGCTCAGGACATGGACATATCACAGACAAAAGTTACCAAGCGTGAGTATGCCTCCCGAATGAGTATTTACTTCAACTTGTCGTTTGCATCTTCATCAGGATGACGTAGAGTTCCAAGCATCCAGTCCATCCATTTGGTATAGTGACCATAGTTATGGCGGTATGTAGTATGGTGAATAGTGTGGTAGCCTGCACCCATAATAGGCCATATTTTCGCATGGATGCAATCGTGAGTATTTGCTGTCCATATGGCCTCGAGGAATATGAGACCTATATGTGTTCTAAAATGGGTCGGTATAAAGAAAAGAACCATCACATGCGGTGCTGCTTCTAGTAGCCCGTCGATTGGGTGAAATGCCAAACCTGAAGTAAAATCAATGGGTCAGATAAAATTTAGCGTTGATGTGCTCATTGTTAACCTATTAATTGAAAAAGACAAGAATGACTACTTGTAAACAAAAACCAATGAGATTCACAAGCATCTCAACTATTGCAGCTGATAATAGGAGCTTTCTTTAGATCCCACAATAAGAGTATCTTCTTCTTTTCAAGGTCATAAGCTCATTGTTCTCTCAATGTTCTCCACTCATCAAGACAGTTTATACAACTGTTTCGCCAAAAGCGAGCTCAATACGTAACATTGAAAACCATGCATGCACTTAACTTACCAAAGAAAAGGAGACAGGTATTCGGTTATTGTAGGTGTGATGGGTAGCATGCAGATACTTGTACAGTGGCTTAATATCGTGCATTCCTTTGTGCATCCAATAAATTGCAAACTCCACTAGGACGAAATAACTAACTGAATACAAAATGTATGTAAACCAACCAACTTCAGAGATCGTTGAGAAACATTTTGTCCACCCATTTTCTATCATGAACTCGGACAGTGTTGGAAGAGCACAATAAAATGGCATAGCCTTCATAGCAACATATATTTGCAATAGCATGGCTTTTGTTGTAGGAATATTATCTGCAATCACGATGTTCAAACATTGTTAGTTCAAACTGTATCATAGCCTCGATAGTAGATGAACAAGATTTTAGAACACAATGGAGCATCACAAGATCAAAGCGAAATCCAAGATATTTCCATCAAAATGGTAATTGGACTCAAAGCGCATAGAATAACCAACATTCTGTAATGACCTTTAGTAACTCTTCGTTTTATTGTGAGCAAAGGAAGACCAATATTGATCGTCTTGTTTAAAATTTCCAAAGAGAAAGAATTTGCAAAATAAGGATGATATAAAGAAAAAGATTGCCATTTTGGCCACCTGCATAGATGAAAAGGTACACAAAGAACTAGAAATAAACATCCTTCTTTACTGATATTGTATGATTTCAAGCATTCACAATGTTTGAACTCAGACTTCTGGAAGAAGCAAAACTGATTTTAATTAGACATTTACAAATCTCAGTTTATTGGGGCTTAAAATAATATAATAGTGAATTATTATGAAAATTTTCCATGGCAACAATTTCGAAAGTGAGTGCATTAAGGATTAGCAACTGCAAAAAATCATTATAATGGAGGCACATATGTCTCAATATCCATTACTATAAATGGAGAAAAAAAGAAGCAAATTATGAAACAGAGCTTTATGAGTGGCCTGGCAAAATTATTTCACTATATTATATTCAATATAGTTAAGTACAGCCGTTTAGTTTTACTTATGTTTTTTATTGTAATTTTAGTTTTTGCTTTTGTTTTTTAAAATAAAAAAACTGTTTGGTTGTTAATATTAGCATAGTTATATTTGTATTACTAATAATAATAATTGCATATTAGATAAAACTTAAAATAAATTATTTTTAATTAAATAAATTTATTTAATCTCTTATATAATATTCATTAACAAATTATTAATAAAATTATGTTATTTTAATAAAATAAATAATTTTAAAATTAAAAGTTATTTTAAATATATTTTAATTATTAAATAAAATTTATTTGAATATTTATGTATGTTAAATTTAATTATATTTATTAATAGTTATTAAAATTTAATTACCTATTAATTTAATTATAAAATTAAATTATTCATAATTTTATTGATAATTTATTTTAATTTAGTAAATATATAATGTTGAATTAAATTATTCATAATTTTATTAAAACTTAAATAATTAAATAATATAGTAAATCATGAAAAACAAAATCAGGAAACAAAAACCAACCATGTTCCACATTTGAACTCCTTAGGTAAGGTACCCAGTCCAAGTTGAAAATGCAGGGGAAAAAAAAAGATATAACGAAGATAATATAAATTAAAAGAAAGAAATAGCAAGATATGTTTCTGAATTTCTGACTGCGGAAGAACCGTGGCTCCTTGCTAGACGGATTTGGATAGCTTATGTCTAAAACTCGATCCCCTCATTATACGTTGGATGACTCAAAGCTCCTGAAGCAAGCAATACACCAGAAAGCATCCTTGAAAAGCTAGCCTTTACTGCTTAGTCTACTGCACTTGGAAGAAAGGAGTGCCACAGATACAACTGCAACAGTCTTACAAATGACAAGGGAAAGCTATTTTGCTCTGATCTCCAACTTTCATCTTCAGTTGTATATATCCTTGCTTTTGTAAGGGTTGTTATTGTATGAGCTAATGTGTACTCTGTTTTTAGCTTACTTTATACAAGGAGTTAAATCGAACCACATAAGGTTTCCAGTAATATATAAAGGACAGACAACGAGGAAACAGAAGAAAAGCTTGGTAAAAAACAAAACGCAGACAGAAGCATACCTGTGTGGACATATACATTTCGCTTCCAGTAATATATGTAGAAGCACCACAGAAAGCCGGAGACGAAGTAGATGAGGGTTGCGGCAAGGTAGTTACGAAGCCATGTCTGAAAGTAGTGTGGAGTGGGCCCCGCCAATGCGACGGAAGCAAGTGCCCCAGTACAATGTCATTGTACAGCGTGGTCTCGTCCACGAACTTCTGCAGATACATGTCGCCGAGCATATTCGCCAAGTGGAGAGACAGAAAAAGAGGAGTGACAGCGAGTCTTAAGGTCAAGCGAAGAGCCTTTTTGTGTTCTGATATCATATTAAGGATACGTGATCATGCTCGTTATTTGCTGGCTGGCTCCTTTTTTATTGATCCTGAAACCCACTTGTATTGATAGCTTAGCTTAATAAGGAGAAGACTTATTAAAAAAAAGCACCCAAAAGTTTCTTTCTTAGATTGTCTTCTTATATGCTGGCTTGTCTTCTTTCTTAGGTTGACTTTCCTTCGATTTCCATGGATTTAAGTTTCCCGAGGGAGTTTGAACTAATTTTCATCTTCCTTAAGATTTTTTTTCTCTCTCTACACGTTCGAGCATTCTTCTTTGGAATATTTTTGAAGCCTTGTTTCGTAAATAGTTGACAAGTTTCCTTTTTTTTTTGTTTGACCCATTTCAACTTATTAATTTTATGAAAAATTATTAAAATATTTGATTATTAGCTGGTTGGATTGGTCAACTAGTTAATTTTACATCAACTGCTTGTAAGCAGCGTTTATAAAATAACTGATTCACGTTTCCTATAATGCCCTTGTAACCGTACTCACATGTTAGACGCTTCTAGTGGGGTTCTGTTGTTGCGCTGGGAGTGACTCACTTAATGTCTTTGCCCTAAATTTCTTTTATTAGATGTTTGTTTATTATGTAATAATATTTAAAAATAGGGTGATTAAATTCTTATTTTATTTATAACTAAAAATTAATTTGGTTGATTTTTATATCAATAAATAAAATTGTAAAATTTTATAATATTTATATCTTATTATTTATATCAAAAGGTACAAACAATTTTTAATAATATCTTACAAATATCATTAACAATAAAATAACTAAAAATAGTTACAGTAATAATAAAATAGCAATAAAGAATCAAACAACAATATCATATTGCAAAACACTAAGAAAATTACACTAACAAATACACAGAGGATCATGATTTATGAAAAACAATTTTTTCGTACATTTGTAGATGTAAAATCATTAATAATATTATCAAGATTAATATTGTCCAACATATCATTCTCAATACATAACATAGCTAAACCATTCAACTTTTTTTTGGTGACATTGATGATCTTAAGTAGGTTTTCAATAATTTTAACTTTGAAAAACTTCTCTTAGCTGATGCTACAGTCACAGGTATAATCAATACAATTTGATAAGCAATTGAAACATTTGGATAACAATCTGTAGCTTTAACAAATTTTAAAATTTCAACTGATGACATTAATTCATTTGACAAAGTTATTTGCAATACTTTTAATTCAGAAAAAAGATCACCTAAATCTACATTTGACACACTAGCATGAGAAAAAGTCGTCGTAAAATTAGTGCAACATTCTCTTAATTCGTTATCATCCAATGACCTCAATTTTTTTGAATCAAATAAGAATCAAAAAATATTATTAATGTTATTAATTATTTAAATCTATTCTTTAACGAAATAATTGTCATATCCACAACAACTAGAAAGTAATTAATTCTAAAAGAATACTCAGCTGATTGTATTTCTCCATTATGGTTAATTTCATCAAATTGTCTTTTCCTAATAATACAACGTCTAGGTGGAAATGTAGACTCTATATTCATCTCAAGCGCAAGATTTTTGACAATATTCATACTAGAGCTAAACCCTTCATCTCTATATTCCTAAAAAAATACCAACACACCTTCTAATTGCTTTACGGTAGCATTAATGCAAATAGATTTAGATTGCAACTTTTTATTCATCATATTAATAGTGAATAAAGTATCATACCAAATAACCATACCAAGTAAAGACTCAAAACTCTCAAGGACACTAACCAAGCTTTCTGCTTCACTCTTTGACTTGGTATCATCACAAGATCTAGATAATTCCATCAAAGCTAATCTTATTTGAGGAGCTTGAAATCTAATAGCTTTAATACTTTTTATTCGACTCTGCCAACGAGAGTTGGACAATGATTTTATAGTTAAGCCTAAAACATTATCAAGCAAAACCTTCCACTTTTTAGGAGAACTTGAAAATAATGCATATATACATTGCACAGCTCTAAAAAATGAAACAGCTTTAACACAAGAATGTGTCATATCACTGAGAGTAAGATTAAGATTATGACAAGCACATAGTATATATAATGCTCTTGGATTTATTTCAAGTAATCACTTTTGAACCCTTTAGTGTTTTACCTTCATATTAGAACCATTGTCCTACACATTATAAACATTAAGATCAAGAGAATTAAATGAATTCAATAATTCATTGAAAAGACCCAATCCAAATTTGTCATCTACCTTTAAGAACTCTAAATAGTACTCCTCTATTTTTATTTTTTATTTGACATATTCACACATCGTACTATCAACCTTATTTGTTTTTGATGACTCAAATTTGTGGTACAGTCAAGAATAATAGAAAAGTATCTCGTCTTTTTAATGATCCCTGTGATAGAACTTCTAACTCTATGGCCCAACAGAGAAATCAACTCATTTTGAATTTTGTGATCAAGATAATGATGATGAATTTCATGATTTGGAATACGTCTAACATGATCTTGCATTATCACATCAAATCCAGCAATCATCTCAATCAATCTTAAAAAATTATCATTATCATCTTTGTAAAGTTTCTCATTGGATCCTCGAAAAGCTAAATTATATTTAGCAAGATATTTCACAGCAAAAACTATTATTATCAAAACTTATATCCAACGTTCTTTCTCCTTTGCAATTTCTTGTTGCAAATCTTTATCAATTGTTTGATTTTTTTGCTCAATCTTACTCTTATTTCATTCCAGGTTCTCATATTAGTCATATGCTCAATGCAATTCTCATGTTCTTTGAGTCTCTCACTAAGATGCTTCCAATCTTTAAATCTGTCATTTGCTAATCCACTTTGCTTGTTAGAATAAACCAACAATTTTCTATTGCTAATATTTCCATTACTCAAATTTCTATAATAATAAGAATATGAAAAATGACGAGAGGTATTGTCTAAAGGAAACATAAGATTCAAGTCTCTTACAGACCCTTTTTCAACTAAAATATCCCTTGCTTTATTATCAAAATTATCCCAATTTCTAGGATCATAAATGTCCAATATAGGGCTTACTTGCTCATCTGCCTTTAAATTTTCTAAAGTGGATGCATTTGGTACGTGGTCATGCTCACTTAGATTTCTAATATCCTCGTGAATATGAATCTCATCACTTAAGTTTTTTTTATATTGTTCAAAACCACCTTCACCTAATTTCTCGGGACTCTCACTAGAGGAGCCTACTCATTTAATAAATTTATTAATTGCTCCTTTTTGGGATTCTATCAATTGTGCTACTTGTTTTCTTTTCTTTTTTACCCCTTTTTTCACTTCCAGACAAATGCTTTTTAGGCAACATAATATAAACCAATTATAACACTGTTGGATTAAAAAAAGAACAAAAGCACTTGTGTGGAACTGGAAGAAGTATGCAGGCAGAACCAAACTCTAATAGCTTTACCGTATATCATAAAGATAAATAAATGGTATTATATCTGCGATAAAGGAAAAAATAAATAGAAAAATTACATATCTAATATTAAAAAATAAAAAACAAATAGAAAATTTTAATGATAGAGACACACTAATATCTACAAATACAAGAAATTAACATACTTAAGAAATAAGTTAATATAATGTCCACGTCAATGAAAAATTGCAAATTAATTATAACATATTCAAATATTTAATAAGTTAAAAATACATTAAAACTAGAAACTATACCTTTAAATTATACTCATAACTCAAAAGACAGAATCGTGAAATTTTTTGCTGCTAATTTTTTAGTTGAAGTACCTTAAATACATATATTGATGAAAATAAATAAATTATAAAGTTAAAATACAACAAAATATTTCAAAACTATTTATAAGCATGACATGATAACTTAACCACAACATTAACTTATAATGTTAACTTATCAATCTTGGAATTTCATGGCTTCCACTAACAACTTCCAGCGTTCCACTAACGTTTAACTCTTGAAAATATAAACTACACCAACGTTTTAATCTTTTGTTACTACCTCTCCATTAAATACATTTATTACTACCTGCAGCCTACGACATGTTTGAGCCTTGAGGCTTTCTTGTTGGGCCTTGCGAATAACGTAGGAGGTAACCATGTTAGCTTACGTGCTGCAGATCTTGAGACTTTGAAGGATTGATATAGTGATATTGTAGCTGTGAGAGTCGAGAGGTCAGATAACAAAACATAGGGAATGAGGCCCCTTTTTATAGTGGGCTACCCCTGTCTCCTTCTTCAACCTTTAACCCCTAAGCCAAAACAATCCATACTCTATAACTAGGCTCTTTGAATTCTACACAAAAAGCCTCACTAATAAATCCGTTTTTAAACTGGGGGCAAGTCATCGGTGAGGAGGCTAATGGATCTCTACAATAAACACCTCCTTCTACAGAGGATAGGTAAATCATAATTGAGTTAGAAATTCAAATACTAAAAGTGGGTGTGAAGGCATGATTATCTAATTTAGTAGGTTTTTATGTGGCAAACGTCTTCCTTTCCTAACTATGAGAGAATGGATAAGGAGGACATGAATGAAGTTCTTCTTTTGGAATACAACTACGTGCTTTTCAAAATCTCTTCTTAATCAATTGCTAAGGAGAAATTTAAGGTAGAACCATGGCGTATAATAAGAATCCCTTATTTTTGTAACCATGAAATATGTCTGGACAATGTCAAATAGGATTAGATTCTAGATAAACCATCATAGGGTCCCTTTGGAGTATTGTTCCACAAAAGGGTTGGGTGTGTTGGCTAGCTTTACTGAAAAACTAGTATGCATAGAAAATAAGGGAACTAAATAGAATGATAGGTTATGCTAGACTGAGTCAATATGGAAATAAGCGAGGAACATCTAGACTCTATTCTTATTGGGAGATTGGGAGAGGATGATGCCCTATATGAAGATTCTGTCAGAGTGTCCTTGCAGTTGAGACTAAATTCGCTTCCTCAAGGTGGAGGGAAACTAGTAAATATTCTAAGAGGGGAGCTATATTAAGTTGATGGGATTAAACCAACTTAGTTAAGAGATGGAGACATCAATAACTTGCATAATAATAATTTTATTATTATTATGGAGCACATTGAGAAAATTGGTAATTTGAAGGAATTGGGAGAGAAGGTTACTAAAGATTCTTGGAAAGATAAATTGGAAGAGAATTCATCCTTGAAGAAGGGTATCTTAGAAACAAAACTTAGAAAATTTTCAAATATCAATGATTTGGAAAGTTTCTAATTTCTTAAATGTAATCCGAAAAGTTCACTATCGACTTCTTCAATAGAGAGAGCAGTTGAGACAAGTAATGGAGACCTCAAGGTTATAAGGAGGAGGAAATATTGAAGAAATAAAAGTTTAAAGGGATCCTCTTATAAAACCCCTCCTAACGTTGATAACATCAAAAATTATGAGGGGCCTTAATGACCTAAAGAAACAACAAGAACTTAGATATTTTATAGTTAGTAATAAGCTATAAGTTATTAGCATCTTAGAGAGCAAACTATCTAGTGAGAACTTTTTGAAACTAAAACTTTATGGTAATTGGTGGTCTTTGCTTTCAACCATAACCACCATTATTTTTTGTAGAATTACAATTTCTTTTGACATAATGAGGGTGGAGCTTATAGTAACGCATTCAAGTGATTGATAATATATACACCAAAATCAAGATTGTTTATTTACGTATGGTTCTCACTTTATCTTTCAAAGAAGGATATTACGGAACTATCCACAAGGTATCAAACCTTTTGGTTAAGACCCTTGGTTGGTCATAGGATATTTTAACAATACAATATACTAGTCTAAGCTTGAAGGAAATACTAGTTTGAGGAAATACTAAATGGAGTTCGTGGAATATGTTAAAATCGGAGGTCGTAAACATGAGTTTTGAGGACTAAAGATATCTCTCTTTATTCTTTAAGGATTCCTTATGTATGCTAGCTAAGAGTAAGGCTTGCAGATAATTTCTTAGCTCTTTCATTTCTCATAAGTTCCCTTTAGAGGTGATCCAGGATCTAACTATTCCTTTTGGTGGAAATGATATCGAAAAATTGGTGTTTAAAATGAGCCTAGATAAAACACTAAGACATGATGGATTGATGGTGTGATCTTTCAGAAAGCTTGACCTTTGATTAAAGATATGGTCATTAAGGTTTTGATGGAAACCTTTAAGTCAAAAAGTTGCTTTTGGACGATAATAAATCTTCATATACATTATCCTTCAAATTCCAACCCAAAGTTTTTAAAAGGAATTTAGACCTATTTCTTGTTAAATTTTTTTTCCAATCTTTATCCAAGAGGATGAGAAAGGCTCTAAAACCCATCATTACTCCTGCTCAAAATACCTTTCTAGAGGGAAGGGTAATAAGTGTTAATATGCTCCTAGATAAAAAATGTTTTATTGGATACTCTAACAAAATTTTCTTAAGAATTATGCAATAAAAGTTGATTTTCATAAATTAAATGATTTAATCAATTAGCACTTTATTGAATATCTCCTTATTAGGGAACCAACAATTCTTTGTAAGGGAAAAAAGGACATAAAGAAATCATCTTTCCAATTCCATAGTAATGCAAGTATCTCAATATCTTTCACCTTATGTATGTTGATGATATGTTGCTTCTCCCAAAGGCACATGATATATGTGTTTACATCTTTGTGACCTCTTTTTAATCCTTTAAGGAGCTTTGAGGACTAGTTATTCACGGGAAAAGAGCCACCTTATTCTCTCAATAAGTGTAAATCAATTGAGTCATGGCTCTTAAATATTTTAGGCCAGTAGGTAAAACATACTACTTTCATGTGTCTTAGTTTACATATTATCACTAGAAAGTTGTTGTTCAAGGAATGTTTACCCTTAATTAAGAGAGTCCAAAAAAGGCTAAGAAATTGGTGTAGCTTATATCTGTCATTAACAAGAAGACTTCACATATACTAGTGTTCATATTTTTTCTTGCTACGAGGTTGGGAAAGACAGTGAAAAGGTTGATGAGAAGATTATTGTATAATAAATATTCTAAAAAATTACTCTACTAATTAGAGTTGGAGGGAAGTTTATAAGCTAAGAGAGATTGGTGGGCTTAGAGTGTTTCTTATTAGTTTGTGGAATAAGTTTTTCATAGGAAAAAAAATATAGAGAATTTTAATCCTCAAAGAATCACTATGGTTGATGTGCATTCATATCTTCTTCTTTGAAGGGGAGAATTTTAAAAAGTTAAGAAGAAACCTATACATTCTTAGTTGTTTTCATATTTATTAAAACTAAGAAGAACAATGTCAAGACATGTTATTGGTATGGTGGGTAATGGGGAAATTACGTCTTTGTTTTTTAAAAACTGGGGCTAGATAAGGATCTTGAATTGAGTTCAAGTTTCCCCCAACTATCTAACATCTCTAAGGAAGTTAAGGTCAAAGAATGGATCAATGAAGATCAGCGGAGTAATATGCCTCCATGGCTACTCTATATTTTGCCTAACTATAACCCCTAATAATAAGCATTGAGTTTGCACATATAAATAAGTAAATTTTGTTGATAGTTTTTGACTTAAAATTTGAGATTATCAGCTAAGTCGGAGAGCCAATACTACTGAACAATAAGGTTTGTTGTTATAGTAAATTGATGGCAACTTCATAGAAGCTTTGACATAAAGTAATCTCTTTGATGTATTCTATGCCACTTTAGTTAATGTTGCACATTACAATAGTATAGGCACCAAATATTGGTTGTAACAATTAGTAATTCTCCTTGAGTTCAGTTAGTACTACAAGTTGTGTAATTTTTTAGGTTACCTAATCCTTTTACACTTCTTAAGGACTATTTAATATTAATATGAATTTAACCTTTTTAAAATAATATTAACTACTTCTCTAGAATAAATTTTAAGATAAAATAAATGGAAAGTAACCGAGATATTATATAATATTGTATTACTGTAACACTTTTCTTGCTTTATTAAGTATGGACTTCATTTATTTTATTCATAATTTAAGTGTAAAGTATAATATTTTTATATTTCTTAACCAATAAAATATTAAAATTTATAAATTCAAATCAATAGATTTAAAACTCATAAATTTATTAAAATCCATAGATTTGGAAATATTCTGGTTACAAAAATGGATACTTGTATTTTTTTTTTTTAAATGGTTGCTTTCTAAGTATAGAAAGTTGAAAGAATGGCAGTTTGACATTTTGAAACGTGGACATGTTGCCCGATCAATTACTCCAACTGCGGGAAGCGTTATTCACGGGCTGACATTCTTAAACAAATAGGTCTGTTGAACAAACGAGCCACAAAATAGGAAGTCTTGGACATTGGAAACGTGAACACTGTTCCAACACCATTGCTGTCGTTTACACATGGGGTGGCGTATACGTAAAGAGAAACGTATTTTATGTTTTTCGGATTTCAACTGGGTTGGATAACTCTTAAGCTCTGTTTTGAAACTCGGACCGGACCGGCCGGTCTGACCCGTCCAACCGGTAACCGGTCGGTAGTCCGGTCCGGTTTATCCCTCAAAACCGATATTGAATCGCCCAGTTTGAACAGGTCAAAACCGGTCAATTGACCAGTTTTTGACCGGTCGAACCGGTCCGACAATTTTTTTGAATTTTTTTAATTTTTTTTAAATATTATATATAATTAAATATAATTATTGCATCATTATTACGTCACACCGGTTCGACCGGTGGTTGAACCGGTCGAACCGATCAAACCAGTAACTAGTAAGGCCACCGGTTCGATGACCGATCCGGACCGGTCGAACCGATCAAACCAGTAACTAGTAAGGCCACCGATTCGATGACCGATCCGGGTTTCAAAACATTGCTCTTAAGCCTTCATGTCTTTGTCTTGGTTCTTAAGCAGCATCATTATACTATCTTATCATTCTTCAACTTTTTTTTTGTTTCAAAAGGAAGGTATTTTTACATTTAAAAAATCATGTTAGACTAAATACAAAACAAACTAAATTACTCTTACTTGTTTGACTTACAAACTTCCTTTTGGGAAATTAAACAATTCATTTCAAAATTTAAGAGTGAATTTAACACTTCGCCCAAAAGGTATTCCAGCATATGAATATGAACTGAAAGCTACATTGAATGTCCTGCTTTCAGCTCTAAGTCAGACCATGGAAGAAACAAATCCTCACAATTTACCTTGTAGGCCACGAAGATTAACAAGAGACCAGGTTGGAGATAACACAGGGCTACAAACTGTTTGAAACTGGTTCACCACAATCTGTTCCCTTATTCAAAGGATTACTTCTTGCAGAGGGATTTATCTCCAACTAAATTGCACCTAACTTTCGAGGATTTCAACGTAAAAAAGGCTTCAGAGATATAATCTGCATAAATCCGATATTACTGTCCATATGTATGCTGAGGATCCCATATTACAGAAATTATAGTCACTTCTCCATCATATATACACCAATGCATGTTTAGTTGCATTCTTCTTTTGGTTTAGTTAAACATAATATCTCTAAATACAAATGTACGCCTTTATGCACTACAAGAGAAGCTTACATTTTGCGTCGTCTAATAGACGTCATAGATTCTATTTCGACGTCGTAGAAAACCATCTACGACGTCTAACAAAACATCATAATAGACGTCATAGATAGTGGGTAGGTAATGAGTTTCTCCGACATCTGAGTGAAGACGTCGTAGATAGATTAGTGATTTTGCGACGTTGAAGAGAACGTCAGAAAAGTGGCGTATAATACTCGACGTTTTGTTAAAACGCGGGGATTCAGAGTTTTAACGACGTTGTGTAGACGTCGGAGAACATGGACATTCTCCGACGTTGATTAAGACGTCGAGAAGTAGCATATAATTATCGACGTTTGGTTAAACGTCAAGGATTGTGTTAGTTTTAATGACGTTGTTAAGACGTCGTGGAAAAAAGATATTCAATGACGTCTAATTCGATGAGCGTCGTGGATTGTCAAGTATTTATAAAATTATAATTAGTTTATAATAATTTAGGTTAATTTTGTTAATAAGGTTTGAATATAAATTAGAAATTCATGATTTGTTTTAATTGATATGAATTTTGGACTAATTTATAATTTAATCAAATTTAATTATTAAATTTTAAATTTTGGGAAAAATTTTGAATTGAATAAATTTGAATTTTAAAGGTTTTATTTAAATATGTTTTAAATTTCCAAAACATTTTATTTAATTATTTGCTAATTTTAAATTTAACTAAATATTAAAATATTATTTATTTAATAAGTATTAAATATTATTAATGAAATAATAATGTTTAATAATGCAAAATATTTTGAATATATAATCAATAATTATTCATGTATAACAAGACTTGAATATATGCAAACAATTTATTAGTTAAATTGCAATTCCCGAATATGTCATAAAACGAAAATTAAAATAAACAAAATTTCGTAAGTGTTTAATATATGAAAATGAGTACATGTTTGGTCTAAACGAACATTATGTGTAGAGCATAAAAGTTCCAATCGATCCCGCATTTCTTTAAATTTTATAGTCAATTGATCGACTTGGGACTGCAATTCTTGATTAGCCCACTTTGACTCTTCTAATTCGTCTCGAAGTCTCTTTCTGGTCGAAGTATTCCCTTGTGGTCGAGGCCCAATTCCCATGCCAATAATGTAATCTGTTCTAGTGCCCAGGACTTTATCGCACACTTCATCTACTGTCATCGGGTAATCTTGTTCTATTGAATGTGTCATTTCATTCACTAATTTCTGCTCGAGTTGGATAGATCCTTTTTGCGAGAGGTAAACTACAAGATGGACACTTTTATTATTTCTTTATATTTTCTATCGTTAGATGGTTTCCTTCGTTTCAGTTGTTTTAGTGTGCTTGTTTCAATGCTTCTTCAAAGTCTTTAGAATTTCAGAGACTACACTTCCATGTTTCATGAATTTAAGAGTGAATTTAACACTTCGCCCAAAAGGTATTCCAGCATATGAATATGAACTGAAAGCTACATTGAATGTCCTGCTTTCAGCTCTAAGTCAGACCATGGAAGAAACAAATCCTCACAATTTACCTTGTAGGCCACGAAGATTAACAAGAGACCAGGTTGAAGATAACACAGGGCAACAAACTGTTTGAAGCTGGTTCACCACAATCTGTTCCCTTATTCAAAGGATTACTTCTTGCAGAGGGATTTATCTCCAACTAAAATGCACCTAACTTTCGAGGATTTCAACGGAAAAAAGGCTTCAGAGATATAATCTGCATAAATCCGATATTACTGTCCATATGTATGCTGAGGATCCCATATTACAGAAATTATAGTCACTTCTCCATCATATATACACCAATGCATGTTTAGTTGCATTCTTCTTTTGGTTTAGTTAAACATAATATCTCTAAATACAAATGTACGCCTTTATGCACTACAAGAGAAGCTTACATTTTGCGTCGTCTAATAGACGTCATAGATTCTATTTCGACGTCGCAGAAAACCATCTACGACGTCTAACAAAACGTCATAATAGACGTCGTAGATAGTGGGTAGGTAATGAGTTTCTCCGACATCTGAGTGAAGACGTCGTAGATAGATTAGTGATTTTGCGACGTTGAAGAGAACGCCGAAAAGTGGCGTATAATGCTCGACGTTTTGTTAAAACGTCGGGGATTGCAGAGTTTTAACGACGTTGTGTAGACGTCGGAGAACATGGACATTCTCCGACGCGTTGATTAAGACGCCGAGAAGTAGCATATAATTATGGACGTTTGGTTAAACGTCAAGGATTGTGTTAGTTTTAATGACGTTGTTAAGACGTCGTGGAAAAAAGATATTCAATGACGTCTAATTCAATGAGACGCCGTGGATTGTCAAGTATTTATAAAATTATAATTAGTTTATAATAATTTAGGTTAATTTTGTTAATAAGGTTTGAATATAAATTAGAAATTCATGATTTGTTTTAATTGATATGAATTTTGGAATAATTTATAATTTAATCAAATTTAATTATTAAATTTTAAATTTTGGGAAAAATATGAATTGAATAAATTTGATTTTTAAAAGGTTTTATTTAAATATGTTTTAAATTTCCAAAAACATTTTTATTTAATTATTTGCTCATTTTAAATTTAACTAAATATTAAAATATTATTTATTTAATAAGTATTAAATATTATTAATGAAATAATAATGTTTAATAATGCAACAATATTTTGAATATATAATCAATAATAATTCTTGTATAACAAGACTTGAATATATGCAAACAATTTATTATTTAAATTGCAATTCCCGAATATGTCATAAAACGAAAATTAAAATAAACAAAATTTCGTAAGTGTTTAATATATGAAAATGAGTACATGTTTGGTCTGAACGAACATTATGTGTAGAGCATAAAAGTTCCAATCGATCCCGCATTTCTTTAAATTGTATAGTCAATTGATCGACTTGGGACTGCAATTCTTGATTAGCCCTCTTTGACTCTTCTATTTCATCTCGAAGTCTCTTTTTGGTCGAAGTATTCCCTTGTGGTCGAGGCCCAATTCCCATGCCAATAATGTAATCTGTTCTAGTGCCCAGGACTTTATCGCACACTTCATCTACTGTTATCGGGTAATCTTGTTCTATTGAATGTGTCATTTCATTCACTAATTTCTGCTCGAGTTGGATAGATCCTTTTTGCGAGAGGTAAACTACAAGATGGACACTTTTATTATTTCTTTATATTTTCTATCGTTAGATGGTTTCCTTCGTTTCAGTTGTTTTAGTGTGCTTGTTTCAATGCTTCCTCAAAGTCTTTAGAATTTCAGAGACTACACTTCCATGTTTCATGAATTTAAGAGTGAATTTAACACTTCGCCCAAAAGGTATTCCAGCATATGAATATGAACTGAAAGCTACATTGAATGTCCTGCTTTCAGCTCTAAGTCAGACCATGGAAGAAACAAATCCTCACAATTTACCTTGTAGGCCACGAAGATTAACAAGAGACCAGGTTGAAGATAACACAGGGCTACAAACTGTTTGAAGCTGGTTCACCACAATCTGTTCCCTTATGCAAAGGATTACTTCTTGCAGAGGGATTTATCTCCAACTAAAATGCACCTAACTTTCGAGGATTTCAACGTAAAAAAGGCTTCAGAGATATAATCTGCATAAATCCGATATTACTGTCCATATGTATGCTGAGGATCCCATATTACAGAAATTATAGTAACTTCTCCATCATATATACACCAATGCATGTTTAGTTGCATTCTTCTTTTGGTTTAGTTAAACATAATATCTCTAAATACAAATGTACGCCTTTATGCACTACAAGAGAAGCTTACATTTTGCGTCGTCTAATAGACGTCATAGATTCTATTTCGACGCCGCAGAAAACCATCTACGACGTCTAACAAAACGTCATAATAGACGTCGTAGATAGTGGGTAGGTAATGAGTTTCTCCGACATCTGAGTGAAGACGTCGTAGATAGATTAGTGATTTTGCGACGTTGAAGAGAACGTCAGAAAAGTGGCGTATAATGCTCGACGTTTTGTTAAAACGTCAGGGATTGCAGAGTTTTAACGACGTTGTGTAGACGTCGGAGAACATGGACATTCTCCGACGTTGATTAAGACGTCGGAGAAGTAGCATATAATTATGGACGTTTGGTTAAACGTCAAGGATTGTGTTAGTTTTAATGACGTTGTTAAGACGTCGTGGAAAAAAAGACATTCAGCGACGTCTAATTCAGTAGACGTCGTGGATTGTCAAGTATTTATAAAATTATAATTAGTTTATAATAATTTAGGTTAATTTTGTTAATAAGGTTTGAATATAAATTAGAAATTCATGATTTGTTTTAATTGATATGAATTTTGGAATAATTTATAATTTAATCAAATTTAATTATTAAATTTTAAATTTTGGGAAAAAATATGAATTGAATAAATTTGATTTTTAAAGGTTTTTATTTAAATATGTTTTAAATTTCCAAAACATTTTATTTAATTATTTGCTCATTTTAAATTTAACTAAATATTAAAATATTATTTATTTAATAAGTATTAAATATTATTAATGAAATAATAATGTTTAATAATGCAACAATATTTTGAATATATAATCAATAATTATTCATGTATAACAAGACTTGAATATATGCAAACAATTTATTATTTAAATTGCAATTCCCGAATATGTCATAAAACGAAAATTAAAATAAACAAAATTTCGTAAGTGTTTAATATATGAAAATGAGTACATGTTTGGTCTGAACGAACATTATGTGTAGAGCATAAAAGTTCCAATCGATCCTGCATTTCTTTAAATTGTATAATCAATTGATCGACTTGGGACTGCAATTCTTGATTAGCCCTCTTTGATTCTTCTAATTCGTCTCGAAGTCTCTTTCTGGTCGAAGTATTCCCTTGTGGTCGAGACCCAATTCCCATGCCAATAATGTAATCTGTTCTAGTGCCCAGGACTTTATCGCACACTTCATCTACTGTCATCGGGTAATCTTGTTCTATTAAATGTGTCATTTCATTCACTAATTTCTGCTCGAGTTGGATAGATCCTTTTTGCGAGAGGTAAACTACAAGATGGACACTTTTATTATTTCTTTATATTTTCTATCGTTAGATGGTTTCCTTCGTTTCAGTTGTTTTAGTGTGCTTGTTTCAATGCTTCTTCAAAGTCTTTAGAATTTCAGAGACTACACTTCCATGTTTCATGAATTTAAGAGTGAATTTAACACTTCGCCCAAAAGGTATTCCAGCATATGAATATGAACTGAAAGCTACATTGAATGTCCTGCTTTCAGCTCTAAGTCAGACCATGGAAGAAACAAATCCTCACAATTTACCTTGTAGTCCACGAAGATTAACAAGAGACCAGTTTGAAGATAACACAGGGCTACAAACTGTTTGAAGCTGGTTCACCACAATCTGTTCCCTTATTCAAAGGATTACTTCTTGCAGAGGGATTTATCTCCAACTAAAATGCACCTAACTTTCGAGGATTTCAACGTAAAAAAGGCTTCAGAGATATAATCTGCATAAATCTGATATTACTGTCCTTATGTATGCTGAGGATCCCATATTACAGAAATTATAGTCACTTCTCCATCATATATACACCAATGCATGTTTAGTTGCATTCTTCTTTTGGTTTAGTTAAACATAATATCTCTAAATACAAATGTACGCCTTTAGGGACTCTTATGTTCTTTATATATATATCACGTATTTGATTTCAAAAGACAAACTATGTCTCCGGTGAAAGTTCAAAGTAAAAGATAAAGTGAGCACTTACAGTAGGAATTAACCAGATGGCTAATGAACAATTCTAGCAAGGAATAGTGGAATACTAAATTACTCTTTCTTACTTGTTTGACTTACAAACTTCCTTTTGGGAAATTAAACAATTCATTTCAAAATTTAAAAGGAATTTATTGCCTTAATAACCCTGTGTTATTCAAAAGTTGCTAAAAAAACTTTGACATATAAAATTAGCAAAAAACCCGAGTTGAAATTTTATTAACTCACGCCCTTAAGCGTGGAGGAAAACATGGTTAGGGTTTTTTGCAAAAAATCAAAACATAAGGTTAATAGAGTAACATTTTATATCTCGGGTTTAATTAACTACTTTCAGATAACAGCGGTCATTCATGTTAATTTTGTCAATTTAAAAGTGAATATAACACTTCGCCCAAAAGGTGTTCCAGCATAATTTCTGTGGGCTAGCAAGCTGAATATGAACTGAATCTGCATCAACTGGCAATGGTTTCCTCATCCACCAGTCAACAAAGCGCGGTTCTAGGCCTTCCAATAATCTATCAGTTTCCCTCTCAAAGAGAGATCCATTAATTGATAGAACCTCTTTATCTTCATCGCCGTTTCCACTTGAAATGGACTCCAGTGCTCCATCTTTGATGGAAATACTTCCATGGACAGTAACTGCATTAGAACTCTCCATCAACGCATAATTGTGCCTTCTATAAATAACATGAACATCTTTCCGAGTCCAAACAACCAAGCCTCCAGTCTTCATCTGATTACAAAGCAAAGCAATAAGGAGTTTCATACAGACAATAAACTTAACGAGCAAAAAGTAATCTCCATAAATGCAACATCAAACAAAAACACAGTTCAAAATAGTTATGTTTTCCATAATCTCCCTTGCAATTACAAAACGAACCTATTTACTCTCAAGGATCTAGATAAGTACTTTAAACCCGTGTAAGATTTGTGTGCAAGGGTTTTGAACCCCGTCACTCAAAATATAAAGCTTGTCTGCAAAGGGTTAGTCATAATGGCTTTTTCCATCCATGTTTCTTGTGTGTAAAAAGAAAATAATTCAGTTCTTTATTGACAGATACCCAGTAAGATTAACGCGCAGATGGTGGTAATCTACATCCAGCTTTCTTCTTGTTAAAAGAATTATAATCCTACTCTGAATTGAAAGTTTGAAATAAGTAAAAACCTACTTAGCCCATTCTATTAACGTAATAGTTCAGAACCATCTGACTAATAGCTTTAGAATACAGCTTTAAAAGGCAACATCAGCTATTATTGATATTCTGACACCGGTATATACTGAACAAATACGTTATGCAAGCAATGTAATCATGATTAAATTCCTGATCACTCTCTTCTGCTGTGGAAACATTTCAAGAACATGAATAAGACCAAGTAAACAATTCATATACCTCGAGAATTTCCCTCGCTCTATCCATATTTCGACACAGAGGGAGATAAAATTTAACCATAGCAAGCTCACTACTTTTCCAAGCCAAATTTATCTCATCAACTACACTTTCTGTCACTCCCGCTTTGTTCACGTTGACCCATTTCCTCATCCTTCTAGCCTCCGTTCTCAATTCCCTGAGTAACTCAGGGTCAAGCTTCGATTCAGCTTCAGTGACTACCCTTTCCTTCTTCATTCTCCAATACACAGCTTTATCTTTCCTAACCCACGGAAAATTCCGACCAACCACTACATCATTGTCTCCTCCGATCCCATTCAAGCTCTCTCCAACATGAACTTCCCCACAACTCTCTTGGGTATCGACTAAAACTTGTTTTGGTTCGAGTTTTTCAATTCTCTTAACAATCTTTGCGATTGCTTTCTTACCCCTGAGCCCACTTTCCTTGCGCAACAGAGCCTTATCGGCCTTTTCTTGATTAGCATTCTTTAAAGGGCTAGTGTTTCTGGGTTTTAACGGGTTGAGGAGTTCATGGGGTTGGAGAAGAATGGGACGCTTCATCCATGGAGGTGAGGGGGCTTTAATGGGAGCATTGGGGTCTGGGGATGAGAGACTGAGATGTGTAGTTTTTGTTGGAGTGTGAGCGTTGCTTACGGTAGAACAAGCGTTGGTTGTTACTTTTGTAGCTTTTGTTGTTGCGTTTAAGGATGTCGGGACTGTGGGAAGGAAGAGAGCGGAAGGCATGAGCGTGTGGTGCTAGTGGCTGCTCTACCGATTATTTGGAAAGAAGAAACTAATTCCTGCGGATCTTTTATCAAAGTTCGTTATCGCAGAAACCACTAACACGATACTTTTAATGTATTTTAGGAGGGTCTCAATTATAAGAAGACACTTTTAAATTATTCATTAATTTCTGCTCAAATTGAATAGATCCTTTGTGGACGGCAAACTATGAGATGGACACTTTTATTATTTCTTTCTATTTTCTATCGTTGGATGGTTTCCTTTGTTTTAGTTATTTTAGTGTGCTTGTTTCAATGCTTCTTCAAAGTCTTTAGAATTTGAGAAGACTACACTTCCATGTTTCATGAATTTCAAGAACAAACCAAAAATCGATTTCTATAGCTTTTGATCATAATCGTCAATACCCATTAAATCTCATACAAACGCAAAGTTTACATTTATTTATATAATATGTAATAGCCTATATTCCATACAAAGTATGCCCCTCAAATTGTTTTGCATATCAAAGATCTAACCAGCCAGAAACAAAGCAATGGGGCTCAGGACATGGACATATCACAAACAAAAGTTACCAAACGTGAGTATGCCTCCCGAATAAGTATTTACTTCAACTTCTCGTTTGCATCTTCATTAGGATGACGTAGAGTTCCAAGCATCCAGTCCATCCATATGGTGTAGTGACCATAGTTATGGCGGTATGTAGTATGGAGAATGGTGTGGTAGCCTGCACCTATAACAGGCCATATTTTCGCATGGATGCAATCGTGAATATTTGCTGTCCATATGGCCTTGAGGAATATGAGACCTATATGTGTTCTAAAATGAGTCGGTATAAAGAAAAGAACCATCACATGCGGTGCTGCTTGTAGTATCCCGTCGATTGGGTGAAATGCCAAACTTAAAGTAAAATCAATGGGTCAGATAAAATTTAGCAGTTGACAAGCTCATTGTTAACCTATCAATTGAAAAAGACAAGAATGACTAATTGTAAACAAAAACCAATGAGATTCACAAGCATCTCAACTGTTGCAGCTGACAATAGAAGCTTTCTTCAGATCCCACAATAAGAGTATCTTCTTCTTTTCAAGGTCATAAGCTCATTGTTCTCTCAATGTTCTCCACTCATCAAGATAGTTTATACAACTGTTCTGCCAAAAAGCGAACTCAATATAGAACATTGAAAACTATGCATGTACTAACTTACCAGCAAAAGGAGACAGGGTATTCTGCTTATTGTAGGTGTGATGGGTAGCATGCAGATACTTGTACAGAGGCTTAATATCGGGCAGTCCTTTGTGCATCCAATAAATTGCAAACTCCACTAGGACGAAATAACTAACTGAATACAGAATGTACGTAAACCAACCAACTTCAGAGATCGTTGAGAAACATTGTCCACCCATTTTCTATCATGAACTCTGTAACATCCTACCCCCGACAGGAAGGGTAAAATAGTAAATTTGGCATAGGATGAGATGGATTGGGATGAATTAGGATTGTTCATGCATAATAGGATTGGTACACAGTATCATTTGTGCACATGAAATTACTGTACATGCATACATGACATTCCCGGTTTTTGTGCTTAAGGCAATTTTATTGTGATTAACATAGCTATTGGGTTCGAAAAATTATTCTGAATGCGCCATTGAGTGTTTTATAATTTAAGGGTTTTCGTATCACAGGCCAGAATCGTTTATTATTTCCGCGCACGCGACTGCTTTCAAAAAGAAAAATATCATAATGAGTTTTTTTAAACTGCATTGACTGCTCTAGCATACCACCCTCGCGGGTCACAGGCTCAGATATCACCATCGATATCGGGTTCGGGTCTTGCGGGAGTGGGATGCTACAAACTCGGACAGTGTTGGAAGAGCACAATGGAGCAAGATTTTAGAACACAATGGAGCATCACAAGATCAAAGCGAAATCCAAGATATTTCCATCAAAATGGTAATTGGACTCAAAATTGCATAAAATAACCAACATTCTGTAATGACCTTTACCAACTCTTCGTTTTATTGTGAGCAAAGGAAGACCAATATTGATCATCTTGTTTAAATTTTCTAAAGAAAAGGAATTTGCAAAATAAGGATGATATAAAGAAAAAGATTGTCATTTTGGCCACCTGCATAGATGAAAAGGTACACAAAGAACTAGAAATAAACATCCTTCTTTACTGATATTTAGGTACACAAAGAACTAGAAATAAACATCCTTCTTTACTGATATTTCTCATGTATGATTTCAAGCATTCACAATGTTTGAACTCAAATTTCTGGAAGAAACAAAACTGATTTTTAATTAGACATTTACAAATCTCAGTTTATTGGGGCTTATAATAATATAATAGTGAATTATTATGAAAATTTTCCATTGCAGCAATTTCGAAAGTGAGTGCATTAAATATTAGCAACTGCAAAAAATCATTATAATGGAGGCACATATGTCTCAATATCCATTACTATAAATGGAGAAAAAAAGAAGCAAATTATAAAACAAAGCTTTATAATTGGCCTGGTAAACTTATTTCACTATACTATATTCAATATAGTTAAATACGTTTAGTTTTACTTATGTTTTTTATTGTAATTTTAGTTTTTTAAATAAACACAAAAACTGTTTGGTTGTTAACGTTAACATAGTTATATTTGTATTATTAATAATAATTACATATTAGATAAAATTTAAAAATAAATTATTTTTAATTAAATAAATTTATTTAATCTATTATATAATATTTATTAACAAATTATTAATAAAATTATGTTATCCTAATAAAATAAATAATTTAAAATTAAAATTTATTTGAAATATATTTTAATTATTAAATCAAATTTTATTTGAATATTTATGTATATTACATTTAATTATATTTATTAATAGTTATTAAAATTTAATTGCATATTAATTTAATTATAAAATTAAATTATTCATAATTTTATTGATAATTTATTTTATTTATTAAATATATAATGTTGAATTAAATTATTCATAATTTTTATTAAAACTTAATTAATTAAATAATATAGTAAATGATAGTAAATCATGAAAAACAAAATCAGGAAACAAAAGTATATTTTATGATTTTATAATTTTTGAAAATTAGAAGAAACTACAAAAAAACAAAAATTATATTTTATGTTTTCATAATTTTGAAAATAGAAAGAAACTAAAACAAAAAATAGAAACTAAAACTTAAATAAACAAATTTTTTACTAAATTTAAAATCAAAATAAAAATAAAATAAAATAAAAATAAAAACGAAAACCCATAAAGTTTTTGTGAGAAGAAAGAGTGACTGAAACTCCTCCATTTATGTTCATGTGAGGGTTCTCCAGACCGAGAAGTCAAACTCATCTTTACCGAATAGTTTAAGTGCAGAAAAAAAAATTAAGAATGACAATGAGTTTATATAGTTAGGTTTTTTAAAATATTTTTTTAAAAATTAAAAGTATTACACGATGTCTTTTTTTAATTAAGTCTGAATTATATCGTTTTATTTAAAAGAATTAGGTCTTAATTCATATCCCGTGACAGAATAAAACTAAGGGGTGTAGCAAAAATATTTCATTATCCATATAAAGTCCGGTCATTAGTCATTTAGCAAGATCAGGGGGGCCAAAACCATTAACTACAATGAAAAGATCAACAAGACAAGGAAAACCAAATTCACAATCAGGAAAATTAATGTGACAAAGTCTCAGATATGAACATTACTTAAAACAAAACCAATGGATCATAAAGTACAATTTTACTTCGTAATTGACCGAAATTAGGGTGCAAGACTCAAGAACCAGAACCCATAATAAAAGCCCAAAATACCACAAATTTCAAATTATTTAACTATCCGAACCAGACAGAGAGTACGATAATCAATGAATAGACCACATTAAAAGTCAACTAGCCATGTTCCACATTCACTTCGTAGCTCCTTGCTATACGAATTTGGCACTTAATTTTGGATTTTCTGACTAATATTACCAAATGTGAGTATGCCTCCTGAATGAGTATTTACTTCAACTTGTCGTTTGCATCTTCATCAGGATGACGTAGAGTTCCAAGCATCCAGTCCATCCATATGGTGTAGTGACCATAGTTATGGCGGTATGTAGTATGGTGAATGGTGTGGTAGCCTGCACCCATAACAGGCCATATTTTCGCATGGATGCAATCGTGAGTATTTGCTGTCCATATGGCCTCGAAGAATATGAGACCTATATGTGTTCTAAAATGGGTCGGTATAAAGAAAAGAACCATCACATGCGGTGCTGCTTCTAGTAGCCCGTCGATTGGGTGAAATGCCAAACCTGAAGTAAAATCAATGGGTAATATAAAATTTAGCAGTTGACAGGCTCATTGTTAACCTATCAATTGAAAAAGACAAGAATGACTACTTGTAAACAAAAACCAATGAGATTCACAAGCATCTCAACTGTTGCAGCTGACAATAGGAGCTTTCTTCAGATCCCACAATATATAAGAGTATCTTCTTCTTTTCAAGGTCATAAGCTCATTGTTCTCTCAATGTTCTCCACTCATCAAGACAGTTTATACAACTATTCTGCCAAAAAGCGAGCTCAATACAGAACATTGAAAACCATGCATGCACTAACTTACCAGCAAAAGGAGACAAGGTATTCTGCTTATTGTAGGTGTGATGGGTAGCATGCAGATACTTGTACAGAGGTTTAATATCGTGCATTCCTTTGTGCATCCAATAAATTGCAAACTCCACTAGGACGAAATAACTAACTGAATACAGAATGTATGTAAACCAACCAACTTCAGAGATCGTTGAGAAACATTTTGTCCACCCATTTTCTATCATGAACTCGGACAATGTTGGAAGAGCACAATAAAATGGCATAGCCTTCATAGCAACATATATTTGCAATAGCATGGCTTTTGTTGTAGGAATATTATCTGCAATCACGATGTTCAAACATTGTTAGTTCAAACTGTATCATAGCCTCGATAGTAGATGAACGAGATTTTAGAACACAATGGAGCATCACAAGATCAAAGCGAAATCCAAGATATTTCCATCAAAATGGTAATTGGACTCGAAACTGCATAGAATAACCAACATTCTGTAATGACCTTTAGCAACTCTTCGTTTTATTGTGAGCAAAGGAAGACCAATATTGATCGTCTTGTTTAAAATTTCCAAAGAGAAGGAATTTGCAAAATAAGGATGATATAAAGAAAAAGATTGCCATGGCCACCTGCATAGATGAAAAGGTACAGAAAGAACTAGAAATAAACATCCTTCTTTACTGATATTACTCATGTATGATTTCAAGCATTCACAATATTTGAACTCAGACTTCTGGAAGAAACAAAACTGATTTTAATTAGACATTTACAAATCTCAGTTTATTGGGGGCTTATAATAATATAATAGTGAATTATTATGAAAATTTTCCATTGCAGCAATTTCGAAAGTGAGTGCATTAAGGATTAGCAACTGCAAAAAATCATTATAATGAAGGCACATATGTCTCAATATCCATTACTATAAATGGAGAAAAAAAGAAGCAAATTATGAAACAAAGCTTTATGATTGGCCTGGTAAAATTATTTCACTATACTATATTCAATATAGTTAAGTACAACCGTTTAGTTTTACTTATGTTTTTTATTGTAATTTTAGTTTTAGTTTTTAGTTTTATTTTTTAAATAAAACAAAAACTATTTGGTTGTTAATATTAACGTAGTTATATTTGTATTACTAATAATAATTACATAATAGATAAAACTTAAAATAAATTATTTTAATTAAATAAATTTATTTAATCTCTTATATAATATTTATTAACAAATTATTAATAAAATTAAGTTATTTTAATAAAATAAATAATTTAAAATTAAAAGTTATTTGAAATATATTTTAATTATTAAATCAAAATTTATTTGAATATTTATGTATGTTAAATTTAATTATATTTATTAATAGTTATTAAAATTTAATTACCTATTAATTTAATTATAAAAATTAAATTATTCATAATTTTATTGATAATTTATTTTAATTTAGTAAATATATAATGTTGAATTAAATTATTCATAATTTTATTAAAACTTAAATAATTAAATAATATAGTAAATCATGAAAAACAAAATCAGGAAACAAAACTATATTTTATGATTTTTATAATTTTGAAAATTAAAAGAAACTACAAAAAAACAAAATTACATTTTATGTTTTCATAATTTTTAAAATAGAAAGAAACTGAAACAAAAAATAGAAACAAAAATTTAAATAAACAAAATTTTTTACTAAATTTAAAATAAATAAAAATAAAAATAAAACGAAAACCCATAAATAAAAGTCAACCAACCATGTTCCACATTTGAACTCCTTAGGTAAGGTACCCAGTCCAAGTTGAAAATGCAGGGGAAAAAAAAAAGATATAACGAAGATAATATAAATTAAAAGAAAGAAATAGCAAGATATGTTTCTGAATTTCTGACTGCGGAAGAACCGTGTCTCCTTGCTAGACGGATTTGGATAGCTTATGTCTAAAACTCGATCCCCTCATTATACGTTGGATGACTCAAAGCTCCTGAAGCAAGCAATACACCAGAAAGCATCCTTGAAAAGCTAGCCTTTACTGCTTAGTCTACTGCATTTGGAAGAAAGAAGGAGTGCCACAGATACAACTGCAACAGTCTTACAAATGACAAGGGAAAGCTATTTTGCTCTGATCTCCAACTTTCATCTTCAGTTGTATATATCCTTGCTTTTGTAAGGGTTGTTATTGTATGAGCTAATGTGTACTCTGTTTTTAGCTTACTTTATACAAGGAGTTAAATCGAACCACATAAGGTTTCCAGTAATATATAAAGGACAGACAACGAGGAAACAGAAGAAAAGCTTGGTAAAAAACAAAACGCAGACAGAAGCATACCTGTGTGGACATATACATTTCGCTTCCAGTAATATATGTAGAAGCACCACAGAAAGCCGGAGACGAAGTAGATGAGGGTTGCGGCAAGGTAGTTACGAAGCCATGTCTGAAAGTAGTGTGGGAGTGGGCCCCGCCAATGCGACGGAAGCAAGTGCCCCAGTACAATGTCATTGTACAGCGTGGTCTCGTCCACGAACTTCTGCAGATACATGTCGCCGAGCATATTCGCCAAGTGGAGAGACAGAAAAAGAGGAGTGACAGCGAGTCTTAAAGGCAAGCGAAGAGCCTTTTTGTGTTCTGATATCATATTAAGAATACGTGATCATGCTCGTTATTTGCTGGCTGGCTCCTTTTTTATTGATCCTGAAACCCACTTGTATTGATAGCTTAGCTTAATAAGGAGAAGACTTATTAAAAAAAAGCACCCAAAAGTTTCTTTCTTAGATTGTCTTCTTATATGCTGGCTTGTCTTCTTTCTTAGGTTGACTTTCCTTCGATTTCCATGGATTTAAGTTTCCCGAGGGAATTTTCATCTTCCTTAAGATTTTTTTCTCTCTACACGTTCGAGCATTCTTCTTTCGAATATTTTTAAAGCCTTGTTTCGTAAATAGTTGACAAGTTTCCTTTTTTTTTTTGTTTGACCCATTTTAACTTATTAATTTTATGAAAAAATTATTAAAAATATTTGATTATTAGCTGGTTGGATTGGTCAACTAGTTAATTTTACATCAGCTGCTTGTAAGCAGCGTTTATAAAATAACTGATTCACGTTTCCTATAATTTCCTTGTAACCGTACTCACATGTTAGACGCTTCTAGTGGGGTTCTGTTGTTGTGCTGGGAGTGACTCACTTAATGTCTTTGCCTCAATTTTTTATTAGATGTTTGTTTATTATGTAATAATATTTAAAAATAGGGTGATTAAATTCTTATTTTATTTATAACTAAAAATTAATTTGGTTGATTTTATATCAATAAATAAAATTGTAAAATTTTATAAAATTTATATTTTATTATTTATATCAAAAGGTACAAACAATTTTTAATATTAAATGATAATTCATTTTATTAATAATATAATAAAAATTAATAAAAGGTTTAAATTATTGTCATGTTAAACTAATGAATGCTCTTTATAAGGGTTAAAGTACGCCCTATTTTACTTCATTTTGTTCTTTATAAAGATTCAAAATGAGTCATATTTTGTTCTTCGTAAAAGTGGACCTGAGGGTTGAAGTTTGAACCCTTTTTATGACTTGCAAGTGCAAAATATAGGAATTTGAAAATTTTCCACGCATTTTTTTCTAACAATTATAAATCATAAACAAAATATACTAAATTTTGATTAGATTAAAATTTTATTTAACTCTAATTTATTAATTCATTAAATAATTTATTATTCTCTACTAAGAATATTCAACAAAATATTAAGATATATGATATTTATATCTTTATATTTTTTAAAAATCATGTTCTCATAAGTCATTTTACGCATAAACAACTAATTTTACTAAACATCTGTAACAAAACACTAATACAATCCGCTGGTCAAATCAAATGATAAAATCAGCTATCAACTAACAGCTGATAGAATCAACTGATTGCCAAACAGGGCCAAACTCGTCTTTTCCCTTTATTTTTTACTTTTAAACTTTGATTTTTTTTTGTTTTAAATAACTATTTTAAAAAATTTGTTACCACATTTTTTAATCACTACCTAGTAATAGAAACAAATTCCTTAAACTTTGTTCAAAATAAATTGTCCTTCCTACCCCCAAGGTCGTTCTTATTGTTTTATAGGTCCTGGGCGAAATAAAAAAAGAGCTCCAATAAATTGACAATATACTTAAGTTAACATATTTGTATAAAGCATAAATGACTCAATTTATAAGTGCATAATCAACCAAATATTAAATGATTATAATATCCTAATAATATCTTACAAATATAATTAACAATAAAATAACTAAAAATAGTAATGATAATAATAAAATAGCAATAACAACAATATTAGATTGCAAAACACTAAGAAAATTACACTAACAAATACACAGAGGATCATGATTTATGAAAAATAATTTCTCCGTACATTTGTAGATGTAAAATCATTAATAATATTATCAAGATTAATATTGTCCAACATATCATTCTCAATACATAACATAGTTAAAACATTCAACCCTTTTTTGGTGACATTGATGACCTCAAGTAGGTTTTCAATAATTTTAACTTTGAAAAACTTCTCTTAGTTGATGCTACAGTCACAGGTATAATCAATACAATTTGATAAGCAATTGAAACATTTGGATAACAATCTGCAGCTTTAACAAATTCTAAAATTTCAACTGATGACATTAATTCATTTGGCAAATTTATTTGCAATACTTTTAATTCAGAAAAAAGATCACTTAAATCTACATCTGACACACTAGCATGAGAAAAAGTCGTTGTAAAATTAGTGCAACATTCTCTTAATTCGTTATCACCCAATGACCTCAATTTTTTTGAATCAAATAAGAATCTAAACATAT
The DNA here is from genome assembly GCA_029891385.1 of Erythroxylum novogranatense. Lineage (NCBI taxonomy): Eukaryota > Viridiplantae > Streptophyta > Magnoliopsida > Malpighiales > Erythroxylaceae > Erythroxylum > Erythroxylum novogranatense. The sequence continues at coordinate 86,037,423 of CM057229.1, forward strand.
TATTAAATGTTATTAATTATTTAAACCTATTCTTTAACGAAATAATTGCCATATCCACAACAACTAGAAAGTAATTAATTCTAAAAGAATACTCAGCTGATTGTATTTCTCCATTATGGTTAATTTCATCAAATTGTCTTTTCCTAATAATACAACGTCTAGGTGGAAATGTAGACTCTATATTCATCTCAAGCGCAAGAATTTTGGCAATATTCATACTAGAGCTAAACCCTTCATCTCTATATTCCTAAAAAAATACCAACACACCTTCTAATTGCTTTACGGTAGCATTAATGCAAATAGATTTAGATTGCAACTTTTTATTCATCATATTAATAGTGAATAATGTATCATACCAAATAACCATACCAAGTAAAAACTCAAAACTCTCAAGGACATTAACCAAGCTTTCTGCTTCACTCTTTGACTTGGTATCATCACAAGATCTAGATAATTCCATCAAAGCTAATCTTATTTGAGAAGCTTGAAATCTAATAACTTTAATACTTTTTATTTGAATCTGCCAACGAGAGTTGGACAATGATTTTATACTTAAGCCTAAAACATTATCAAACAAAACCTTCCACTTTTTAGGAGAACTTGAAAATAATGCATATATACGTTGCACAGTTCTAAAAAATGAAACAGCTTTAACACAAGAATGTGTCATATTACTAAGAGTAAGATTAAGATTATGACAAGCACATAGCATATATAATGCTCTTGGATTTATTTCAAGTAATCACTTTTGGACCCTTTAGTGTTTTACCTTTATATTAGAACCATTGTCATAAACTTAACCCTTTACATTACAAACATTAAGATCAAGAGAATTAAATGAATTCAATAATTCATTGAAAAGTCCCAATCCAGATGTGTCATCTACCTTTAAGAACTCTAAATAGTACTCCTCTATTTTTATTTTTTTATTTGACATATTCACACATCGTACTATCAACCTTATTTGTTCTTGATGACTCAAATTTGTGGTATAGTCAAGAATAATAGAAAAGTATCTCGTCTTTTTAATGATCCCTATAATAGAACTTCTAACTCTATGGGCCAACAAAGAAATCAACTCATTTTGAATTTTGTGATCAAGATAATGATGATGAATTTCATGATTTGGAATACGTCTAACATGATCTTGCATTCACATCAAATCCAGCAATCATCTCAATCAATCCTAAAAAATTATCATTATCACCTTGGTAAAGTTTCTCATTGGATCCTCGAAAAGCTAAATTATATTTAGCAAGATATTTCAAAGCAAAAACTATTCTTATCAAAACTTATATCCAATGTTCTTTCTCCTTTGCAATTTCTTGTTGCAAATATTTATCAATTGTTTGATTTTTTTGCTCAATCTTACTCTTAATTCATTCCAAGTTCTCATATTAGTCATATGCTCAATGAAATTCTCATGTTCTTTGAGTCTCTCACTAAGATGCTTCCAATCATTAAATTTGTCATTTGCTAATCCACTTTGCTTGTTAGAATAAACCAACCATTTTCTATTGCTAATATTTTCATTACTCAAATTTCTATAATAATAAGAATATGAAAAATGACGAGAGGTATTGTCTAAAGGAAACATAAGATTCAAGTCTCTTACAGGCCCTTTTTCAACTAAAATATCCCTTACTTTATTATCAAAATTATCCCAATTTCTAGGATCATAAATATCCAATATAGGGCTTACTTGCTCATCTGCCTTTAAATTTTCTAAAGTGGATGCATTTGGTACGTGGTCATGCTCACTTAGATTTCTAATATCCTCGTGAAGATGAATCTCATCACTTAAGTTTTTTTTATATTGTTCAAAACAACCTTCACCTAATTTCTCGGGACTCTCACTAGAGGACCCTACTCATTTAATAAATTTATTAATTGCTCTTTTTGGGATTCTATCAATTGTGCTACTTGTTTTCTTTTCTATTTTTCCCCCTTTTTTCACTTCCAGACAAATACTTTTTAGGCAACATAATATAAACCAATTATAACACTATTGGATTAAAAAAAGAACAAAAGCACTTGTGTGGAACTAGAAGAAGTATGCAGGCAGAACCAAACTCTAATAGCTTTATAGTATATCATAAAGATATATAAATGGTATTATATCTGCGATAAAGGAAAAAATAAATAGTAAAATTAAATGTCTAATATTAATAAATAAAAACAAAGAGCAAATTTTAATGATAGAGACACACTAATATCTAAAATACAAGAAATTAACATACTTAAGAAATAAGCTAATATAATGTCCACGCCAATGACAAATTACAAATTACTTATAACATATTCAAATATTTAATAAGCTAAAATAAATTAAAAACTAGAAACTATACCTTTAAATTATACTCATAACTCAAAAGACAAAATCGTGAAATTTTTTGCTGCTAATTTTTGAGTTGAAGTACCTTAAATACATATATTGATGAAAATAAAGAAATTATAAAGTTAAAATACAGCTAAATATTTCAAAACTATTCATAAGAATGACATGATAACTTAACCACAACATTAACTTATAATGTTAACTTATCAATCTTGGAATTTCATGGCTTCCACTAACAGCTTCTAGCGTTCCACTAACGTTTAACTCTTGAAAATATCAACTACACCAACGTTTTAATCTTTTGTTACTACCACTCCATTAAATACATTTATTACTACCTGCAGCCTACGACATGTTTGAGCCTTGAGGCTTTCTTCTTGGGCCTTGCGAATAACGTAGGAGGTAACCATGTTAGCTTACGTGCTTCAGATCTTGAGACTTTGAAGGATTGATATAGTGATATTGCAACTGTGAGAGTCGAGAGGTCAGATAACAAAACATAGGGAATGAGGCCCCTTTTTATAGTGGGCTACTCCTGTCTCCTTCTTCAACCTTTAACCCCTAAGCCAAAACAATCCATACTCTATAACTAGGCTCCTTGAATTCTACACAAAAAGCCTCACTAATAAATCCGTTTTTAAACTGGGGGCAAGTCATCGGTGAGGAGGCTAATAGATCTCTACAATAAACACCTCCTTCTATAGAGGATAGGTAAATCATAGTTGAGTTAGAAATTCAAATACTAAAAGTGGGTGTGAAGGCATGATTATCTAATTTAGTAGGTTTTTATGGGGCAAACGTCTTCCTTTCCTAACTATGAGAGAATGGATAAGGAGGACATGAATGAAGTTCTTCTTTTGGAATACAACTACGTGCTTTTCAAAATCTCTTCTCAATCAATTGCTAAGGTGAAATTTGAGGTAGAACCATAGCGTATAATAAGAATCCCTTATTTTTGTAACCATGAAATATGTCTGGACAATGTCAAATAGGATTAGATTCTAGATAAACCATCATAGGGTCCCTTTGGAGTATTGTTCCACAAAAGGGTTGGGTGTGTTGGCTAGCTTCTTGAAAAACTAGTATGCATAGAAAATAAGGGAACTAAATAGAATGATAGGTTATGCTAGACTGAGTCAATATGGAAATAAGCGAGGAACTTCTAGACTCTATTCTTATTGGGAGATTGGGAGAGGATGATGCCCTATATGAAGATTCTGTCAGAGTGTCCTTGCAGTTGAGACTAAATTCGCTTCCTCAAGGTGGAGGGAGAACTAGTAAATATTCTAAGAGGGGAGCTATATTAAGTTGATGGGATTAAACCAACTTAGTTAAGAGATGTACATCAATAACTTGCATAATAATAATATTATTATTATTATGGAGCACATTGAGAAAATTGGTAATTTGAAGGAATTGGGAGAGAAGGTTACTAAAGATTCTTGGAAAGATAAATTGGAAGAGAATTCATCCTTGAAGAAGGGTATCTTAGAAACAAAACTTAGAAAAATTTCAAATATCAATGATTTGGAAAGTTTCTAATTTCTTAAATGTAATCCAAAAAGTTCACTACCGGCTTCTTCAATAGAGAGAGCAGTTGAGACAAGTAATGGCGACTTCAAGGTTATAAGGAGGAGGAAATATTGAAGAAATAAAAGCTTAAAGGGATCCTCTTATAAAACCCCTCCTAATGTTGATAACATCAAAAATTATGAGGGGCCTTAATGACCTAAAGAAACAACAAGAACTTAGATATTTTATAGTTAGTAATAAGCTATAAGTTATTAGCATCTTAGAGAGCAAACTATCTAGTGAGAACTTTTTGAAACTAAAACTTTATGGTAATTGGTGGTCTTTGCTTTCAACCATAACCACCATTATTTTTTGTAGAATTACAATTTCTTTTGACATAATGAGGGTGGAGCTTATAGTAACACATTCAAGTGATTGATAATATATACACCAAAATCAAGATTGTTTATTTACGTATGGTTCTCACTTTATCTTTCAAAGAAGGATATTATGGAGCTATCCACAAGGTATCAAACCATTTGGTTAAGACCCTTGGTTGGTCATAGGATATTTTAACAATACAATATACTAGTCTAAGCTTGAAGGAAATACTAGTTTGAGGAAATACTAAATGGAGTTCAGGGAATATGTTAAAAATCTGGAGGTTGTAAACATGAGTTTTGAGGACTAAAGATATCTCTCTTTATTCTTTTAAGGATTCCTTATGTATGCTAGCTAAGAGTAAGGCTTGTAGATAATTTCTTAGCTCTTTCATTTCTCATAAGTTCCCTTTAAAGGTGATCCAGGATCTAACTATTCCTTTTGGTGGAAATGATATCGAAAAATTGGTGTTTAAAATGAGCCTAGATAAAACACTAAGACATGATGGATTGATGGTGTGATCTTTCAGAAAGCTTGACCTTTGATTAAAGATATGGTCATTAAGGTTTTGATGGAAACCTTTACGTCAAGAATGTTGCTTTTGGACGATAATAAATCTTCATATACATTATCCTTCAAATTCCAATCCAAAGTTTTTAAAAGGAATTTAGACCTATTTCATGTTATTTTTTTTCCAATCTTTATCCAAGAGGATGAGAAAGGCTCTAATACCCATCATTACTCCTTGCTCAAAATACCTTTCTAGAGGGAAGGGTAATAAGTGTTAATATGCTCCTAGATAAAAAAATGTTTTATTGGATACTCTAACAAAATTTTCTTAAGAATTATGCAATAAAAGTTGATTTTCATAAATTAAATGATTTAATCAATTAGCACTTTATTGAATATCTCCTTATTAGGGAACCAACAATTCTTTGTAAAGGAAAAAAGGACATAAAGAAACCATCTTTCCAATTCCATAGTAATGCAAGTATCTCAATATCTTTCACCTTATGTATGTTGATGATATGTTGCTTCTCCCAAAGGCACATGATATATGTGTTTACATCTTTGTGACCTCTTTTTAATCCTTTAAGGAGCTTTGAGGACTAGTTATTCACAGGCAAAAGAGCCACCTTATTCTCTCAATAAGTGTAAATCAATTGGAGTCATGGCTCTTAAATATTTTAGGCCAGTAGGTAAAACATACTACTTTCATGTGTCTTAGTTTACATATTATCACTAGAAAGTTGTTGTTCAAGGAATGTTTACCCTTAATTAAGAGAGTCCAAAAAAGGTTAAGAAATTGGTGTAGCTTATATCTGTCACCAACAAGAAGACTTCACATATACTAGTGTTCATATTTTTTCTTGCTACGAGGTTGGGAAAGACTGTGAAAAGGTTGATGAGAAGATTATTGTATAATAAATATTCTAAAAAATTACTCTACTAATTAGAGTTGGAGGGAAGTTTATAAGCTAAGAGAGATTGGTGGGCTTAGAGTGTTTCTTATTAATTTGTGGAATAAGTTTTTCATAGGAAAAAATATAGAGAATTTTAATCCTCAAAGAATCACTATGGTTGATGTGCATTCATATCTTCTTCTTTGAAGGGGAGAATTTTAAAAAGTTAAGAAGAAACCTATACATTCTTAGTTGTTTTCATATTTATTAAAACTAAGAAGAACAATGCCAAGACATGTTATTGGTATGGTGGGTAATGAGAAAATTACGTCTTTGTTTTTTAAAAACTGGGGCTAGATAAGGATCTTGAATTGAGTTCAAGTTTCCCCCAACTATCTAACATCTCCAAGGAAGTTAAGGTCAAAGAATGGATCAATGAAGATCAGCGGAGTAATATGCCTCCATGGCTACTCTATATTTTGCCTAACTATAACCCCTAATAATAAGCATTGAGTTTGCACATATATATAAGTAAATTTTGTTGATAGTTTTTGACTTAAAATTTGAGATTATCAGCTAAGTCGGAGAGCCAATACTACTGAACAATAAGGTTTGTTGTTATAGTAAATTGATGGCAACTTCATAGAAGCTTTGACATAAAGTAATCTCTTTGATGTATTCTATGCCACTTTAGTTAATGTTGCACATTACAATAGTATAGGCACCAAATATTGGTTGTAACAATTAGTAATTCTCCTTGAGTTCAGTTAGTACTACAAGTTGTGTAATTTTTTAGGTTACCTAATCCTTTTACACTTCTTAAGGACTATTTAATATTAATATGAATTTAACCTTTTTAAAATATTATTAACTACTTCTCTAGAATAAATTTTAAGATAAAATAAATGGAAAGTAACCGAGATATTATATAATATTGTATTACTGTAACACTTTTCTTGCTTTATTAAGTATGGACTTCATTTATTTTATTCATAATTTAAGTGTAAAGTATAATATTTTTATATTTCTTAACCAATAAAAATAATAAAATTTATAAATTCAAATCAATAAATTTAAAACTCATAAATTTATTAAAATCCATAGATTTGGAAATATTCTGGTTACAAAAATGGATACTTGTATTTTTTTTTTTTAAAATGGTTGCTTTCTAAGTATCGAAAGTTGAAAGAATGGCAGTTTGACATTTTGAAACGTGGACATGTTGCCCGCAACTGCTGGAAGCGTTATTCACGGGCTGACATTCTTAAACAAATAGGTCTGTTGAACAAACGATGAGCCACAAAATAGGAAGTCTTGGACATTGGAAACGTGAACACTGTTCCAACACCATTGCTGTCATTTACACATGGGGTGGCGTATACGTAAAGAGAAACGTATTTTATGTTTTTCGGATTTCAACTGGGTTGGATAATTCTTAAGCTCTGTTTTGAAACTCGGATCGGATCGGTCGGTCCGGCCGATCTGATCGGTAATCGATCGGTGATTCGGTTTGGTTTATCCCTCAAAATTGGTATTGAATCGACCTAGTCTGAACTAGTCAAAACCGATTAATTGATCGGTCGGACCGATCTTACAATTTTTTTTATTTTTTTATTTTATTTTTTTAAATATTTTTAATATTATATATAATTAAATATAATTATTGCAAGGATTACTTCTTGCAGAGGGATTTATCTCCAACTAAAATGCACCTAACTTTCGAGGATTTCAACGTAACAAAGGCTTCAGAGATATAATCTGCATAAATCCGATATTACTGTCCATATGTATGCCGAGGATCCCATATTACAGAAATTATAGTCACTTCTCCATCATATATACACCAATGCATGTTTTGTTGCATTCTTCTTTTGGTTTAGTTAAACATAATATCTCTAAATACAAATGTACGCCTTTATGGACTCTTATGTTCTTTATATATATATATATATATATCACGTATTTGATTTCAAAAGACAAACTATGTCTCCGGTGAAAGTTCAAAGTAAAAGATAAAGTGAGCACTTACAGTGGGAATTAACCAGATGTATAATGAACAATTCTAGCAAGGAATAGTGGAATACAGTACAATAATAGGTATTCCTGGTAAATTCCAGAGCAGCTGAAGAAGACTTCAGTTCCTGAACAGTTCCTGTAATATTCAATGAAACTGAAACATACAGCCAAGTAGCTCGAGAAGATAATGCACCAACATGCAACTTGGACGAAGGGTACTCGTACACAAGCTAGCTAAGTAATAATAGTGGTCAATCCAAGTTTAGCATACGCCAAATAGTTCATTAAGTAGAGACGGTATAAGATAGACTCCTTTATTTCTAAGCCTTGTCGTTCTAGAAAGTTGCTCCCTTGAAGGACTGAAGATGGCCTCTCTACTACACAACCTGTTGAGCGTGAATGATGGTTGAGGCAAATAATTGAACACCTTCTGTACTGATCACGCAAGACTCCTTCAGCTGTAAGTGTTGGAACTTCTGATCTTCAGTTTGTAATGTGCGTGTATGAAATGTCTCCAAAACATCAACTTTGATTGCTCACTAATTTTGTGAATGTATGGCAGATGATTTGTGTAAATAGAAAATAAATGTAGCTCTTCTATAGCATCCGAATAATGAACTTCAGCTCTGAAAATTTTGTATGTATGAAATCTACTACAGCTATTCACTCGCTAACTTGTGACTATTTGAAGGGACTAAAATGATGAGGAAAGATGACTAACTGAACAAAAAAAACTGATTTGAGACTTGTAGAAAGATTGAATTTCGGTATTCACTCACAAGGTTAACTCCAAGCTAGTATCAGGTTTTTTAATAAAACAGAACACTCACAAACTACTTCTTCAAAATATTCAACTTCTGAACTTGCTACTGAAACTAAAACAACTATGAAACATAAGGGAAAATGAAGTTTGAAAGAGGAAAATGATCTTGTATTGAAGGTTTTCTATATTTTTCTTACACCTTTTCACCTTCTTCTACTCTTTTAACTCTACATCTACGAAAATGAGGAGGATGATGAGCTTTTTATATTAGCTCTACAACTTTCAGCTACAACTTGTAAAGAAATAACTAGAGAACAAAAGCATAAAATGATGTATAATGACTAGCTAGTAATAACTTTTCCGGATTTAGGAAAACACAAAAGTAAACAATTTTGTTTTTAGTGTAACTAAAACCAACATTTTCAAAAACAGAAAATGAACGACAATTAATTCTTCTGCAGTAACTTGATTCTCCATCTCCAAAAGACTGACATGCAAATCTGATTGTCAGTTGTTGATTAACACTAAGCTTGATTTTGCTAATTAAACTTCTTGAAATTTTCTTCAACCTTCTGCTGATTTTTCAACTCTGCACTTCTGGTTACTTCGTTCCTGGTTACTTCATTCTAAGTAACTAACTGAAATTCTAAATTTCTGCAGTGCTTTTCTTTAATCTACACTTTTGGCCTTTTGCATATCTGCTTCCATCTTCTCTTCAGCTTTCCTTTTACATCGAATTTCCTTCATCTGAATTTCCAAAAGGAAGTTTGACTTACAAACTTCATTTTGGGAAATTAAACAATTCATTTCAAAATTTAAAAGTGAATACAACACTTCGCCTAAAAGGTATTCCAGCATAATTTCAGTGGGCTAGCAAGCTGAATATGAACTGAAAGCTACATTGAATGTCCTGCTTTAATAGGAGCATTGGGGTCTGTGGATGAGAGACTGAGATGTGTAGTTTTTGTTGGAGTGTGAGCGTTGCTTACTGTAGAACAAGCGTTGGTTGTTACTTTTGTAGCTTTTGTTGTAGCGTTTAAGGATGTCGGGACTGTGGGAAGGAAGCGAGCGGAAGGCATGAGTGTGTGGTGCTGGTGGCTGCTCTACCGATTATTTGGAAAGAAGAAACTAATTCCTGTTGATCTTTTATCAAAGTTCATTATTGCAGAAAGCACTAACATGAGACGAAGACCCTTTTGTGACGAGATATTTTAGGAGGGTCTCAATTATGAAAAGATATTTTTAAATCATTCACTAATTTCTGCTCGAATTGGATAGATCCTTTGCGGTAGGCAAACTACAATATGGACACTTTTATTATTTCTTTTTATTTTCTATCGTTAAATGGTTTCCTTGGTTTCAGTTGTTTTAGTGTGCTTGTTTCAATGCTTCTTCAAAGTCTTTAGAATTTCAGAAGACTACACTTCCATGTTTTATGAATTTCAAGAACAAACAAAAAATCGATTTCTATAGCTTTTGATCATAATCGTCAATACCCATTAAATCTCATACAAGCGCAAAGTTTACATTTATTTATATAGTATGTAATAGCCTATATTCCATACAAAGTATGCCCCTCAAATTGTTTTGCATATGAAAGATCTAACCAGCCACAAACAAAGCAATGGGGCTCAGGATATGGACATATCACAAATAGAAGTTACCAAACGTGAGTAAGCCTCCCGAATGAGTATTTACTTCAACTTGTCATTTGCATCTTCATCAGGATGACGTAGAGTTCCAAGCATCTAGTCCATCCATATGGTGTAATGACCATAGTTATGGCGGTATGTAGTATGGTGAATGGTGTGGTAGCCTGCACCCATAATAGGCCATATTTTCGCATGGATGCAATCGTGAGTATTTGTTGTCCATATGGCCTCGAGGAATATGAGACCTATATGTGTTCTAAAATGGTTCGGTATAAAGAAAAGAACCATCACATGCGGTGCTGCTTGTAGTAGCCCGTCGATTGGGTGAAATGCCAAACCTGAAGTAAAATCAATGGGTCATATAAAATTTAGCATTTGACAGGCTCATTGTTAACCTATCAATTGAAAAAGACAAGAATGAATACTTGTAAACAAAACCAATGAGATTCACAAGCATCTCAACTATTGCGGTGACAATAGAGCTTTCTTGGATCCCACAATATATAAGAGTATCTTCTTCTTTTCAAGGTCATAAGCTCATTGTTCTCTCAATGTTCTCCACTCATCAAGACATTTTATACAACTGTTCTACCAAAAGCGAGCTCAATCTGAACATTGAAAACCATGCATGCACTAACTTACCAAAGAAAAGGAGGCAGGGTATTACGCTTATTGTAGGTGTGATGGGTAGCATGCGAGATACTTATCTGAGAGGCTTAATATCGTGCAGTCCTTTGTGCATCCAATAAATTGCAAACTCCACTAGGGACGAAATAACTAGCGAATATAGAATGTACGTAAACCAACCAACTTCAGAGATCGTTGAGAAACATTTTGTCCACCCATTTTCTATCATGAACTCGGACAGTGTTGGAAGAGCACAATAAAATGGCATAGCCTTCATAGCAACATATATTTGCAATAGCATGGCTTTTGTTGTAGGAATATTATCTGCAATCACGATGTTCAAACATTGTTAGTTCAAACTGTATCATAGCCTCGATAGTACATGAACAAGATTTTAGAACACAATGGAGCATCATAAGATCAAAGCGAAATCCAAGATATTTCCATCAAAATGGTAATTGGACTTGAAACTGCATAGAATAACCAACATTCTGTAATGACCTTTAGCAACTCTTCGTTTTATTGTGAGCAAAGGAAGACCAATATTGATCGTCTTGTTTAAAATTTCCAAAGAGAAGGAATTTGCAAAATAAGGATGATATAAAGAAAAAGATTGCCATTTTGGCCACCTGCATAGATGAAAAGGTACACAAAGAACTAGAAATAAACATCCTTCTTTACTGATATTTAGGTACACAAAAAACTAGAAATAAACATCCCTCTTTATTGACATTTCTCATGTATGATTCCAAGCATTCACAATGTTTGAACTCAGACTTCTGGAAGAAACAAAACTGATTTTTAATTAGACATTTACAAATCTCAGCTTATTGGGGCTTATAATAATATAATAGTGAATTATTATGAAAATTTTCCATTGCAGTAATTTCGAAAGTTAGTGCATTAAGGATTAGCAACTGCAAAAAATCATTATAATGGAGGCACATATGTCTCAATATCCATTACTATAAATGGAGAAAAAAAGAAGCAAATTATGAAACAAAGCTTTATGATTGGCCTGGAAAACTTATTTCACTATACTATATTCAATATAGTTAAGTACAACCGTTTAGTTTTACTTATGTTTTTTATTGTAATTTTAGTTTTTACTTTTGTTTTTTAAATAAAAACAAAAATTGTTTAATTGTTAATGTTAACATAGTTATATTTGTATTACTAATAATAATTACATAATATATAAAACTTAAAAATAAATTATTTTAATTAAATAAATTTATTTAATCTCTTATATAATATTTATTAACAAATTATTAATAAAATTATGTTATTTTAATAAAATAAATAATTTAAAATTAAAATTTATTTGAAATATATTTTAATTATTAAATCAAATTTTATTTGAATATTTATGTATATTACATTTAATTATATTTATTAATAGTTATTAAAATTTAATTACATATTAATTTAATTATAAAAATTAAATTATTCATAATTTTATTGATAATTTATTTTAATTTAGTAAATATATAATGTCTAATTAAATTATTCATAATTTTTTAAAACTTAATTAATTAAATAATATAGTAAATGATAGTAAATCATGAAAAACAAAATCAGGAAAGAAAAATTATATTTTATGATTTTTATAATTTTGAAAATTAGAAGAAACTACAAAAACAAAAATTATATTTTATGTTTTCATAATTTTTAAAATAGAAAGAAATTAAAACAAAAATAGAAACTAAAACTTAAATAAACAAAAATTTTACTAAATTTAAAATAAAAATAAAAATAAAAATAAAACCGAAAACCCATAAAGTTTTTGTGAGAATAAAGAGTGACTGAAACTCCTCCATTTATGTTCATGTGAGGGTTCTCCGCACCGAGAAGTCAAACTCATCTTTACTGAATAGTTTAAGTGTAGAAAAAAGTTAAGGGGGCGCTTGGTTCATAAAGGGTAATGAGAATATGAATGGGAATGAATACAGTGAGGAATGATAATGGATATAATCATTATAATTATGATGGTTAGTTAAGATAAAGGAATGATTACCATTATCATTGATGGTGGTTGGTTTATTAAAATGTTAAAAATAAAATTTTGTTAAAAATTAGTTTTATAGCAAATTTTAAATATATTTTAAATAATTATTTTAATTTATGAACCATAATTATAATGACAAAATATTTAAAATCAAGTATATTGCGATTTTTCCTTTCCAATAACTCTTAAAGAAAAAATACTCAAATATTTTCTTGCATCAACATATTATTAGTTACATAATATCCTCAAAATATAAATTAATCATCCAAAATATTATGTAATTTATCGACACAACTATAATATCCTTCATTTCATTACTACAGTAAAATCAAGTAACATAGTTTAATACAATTTACATTCATCTAATAATACAAATGATATTATATTTTAAGTAATTAATGAATAATATTTTAATTAATTACATTATAATTAACTAATTATATTTTAATTAATTAATTATATTTTAATTAGATTTTAATTAATCACGTAATTAATTATATTTTAATTAACTAATTAGATTTTAATTAGACTTTAATTAATCATGTAATTAATTATATTTTATGTTGATTAATTATTTTAATTAATTAATTAATTAGATTTTATCTTAATTAATTTAATTTATTAATTGTAATTAACTAATTAATTAATTTTAATTATATTTTAATTTCATTTTAATTAATTAATCATATTTTAATTAATCACGTAATCAATTATATTTTAATTAACTAATTAGATTTTAATTATACTTTAATTAATCAATTAGATTTTATGTTGATTAATTACTTTAATTAATTAATTAATTAGATTTTTTAATTATTTTAATTAATTAGCTTTTATCTTAATTAATTAAAGTTATCAATTAATTATATTTAATATTTTAATTAAATATATTTTAATTAATTACATTTTAAGTATATTTAATTAAAATGTTTAACTCGAATTAAAAAAAAGTTTTAATTCTTGGTTTTGGAAGTTTGTTATAGGAATCACTCCCATTCCTCTGAAAATCCGGAGGAATGGAGTATTACTAAAACCAAGGAATCAAAATCATACCTCTGCAATGATATATCCATACCAACCATTAGTTTTAATTCCATTCTCATATCTTTTTCTTAAACCCTCCAAACAAGCACCGACAATGAGTTGATATAATTAGGTTTTTAAAATATTTTTTAAATTAAAAGTATTACGATGTCTTTTTTAATTAAGTTTGAATTATATCGTTTTATTTAAAAGAATTAGGTCTTAATTCATATCCGTAAGAATAAAATCAAGGAGTGTAGCAAAATATTTCATTATCCATATAAAGTCCGGTCATTAGTCATTTAGCAAGATCGGGGGCCCAAACCATTAAATACAATGAAAAGATCTTCAAATTTGAGCTCCAAATGAAGATAAAAATCATTTGAAAAATTCTAACGTAGGAAAAATCAACAATACAAGGAAAATCAAATTCACAATCAGGAAAATTAATGTGACAAAGTCTCAGATACGAACATTACTTAAAACAAAAGCAATGGATCATAAAGTACAATTTTACTTCGTAATTGACCGAAACTAGGGTGCAAGACTCAAGAACCAGAACCCATAATAAAAGCGCAAAATACCACAAAATTTGAATTATTTAACTATCCGAACTAGACAGAGAGTATGATAATCAATGAATAGACCACATTAAAAGTCAACCAACCATGTTCCACATTCACTCCGTAGCTCCTTGCTAGACGGATTTGACACTTAGTTTTGGATCCTCTGATTAATATTATTCTATTTCATGAAATCTCAATCATTTATTTTGCGGAATGTACGCGGGATCTACACGAGACTTATACGGGACCTACGTAAATAAATGGCTGAGATTTATTGAATACAATAAAATACCATAATATTAGACAAGAGATCTGAACACAGTCTTGGATAGCTTATGTCTAAAACTCCCCACAACAGGAAAGGCAGAACATTATAAGTTCGATGAGTTAGTGCACCTCAAGCAATGCATTAGAGCCTTTACTGCTTATGCTTATTCTACTGCATTTGGAAGAAAGAAAGTAGAGATTTTTCAAGTCAATTGCAAGGAGTGACACAGATACAAGCGCAGCGATCTTACAAATGACAAGGCAACTAATAGACAAGGCTTCTTGGCTGACTAGTTCATGAAGATCTAGCTAGTTGTTGCTGGAAAATATCGAGCGACTTTCATCTTGATTGTATATATCCTTGTTTTGTAAGGTTGTTATTGTTTTTAGCTTACTTTATACAAGGAGTTAAATCGAACCACGTCCTTTGAAGAAAACAGATGCCAAATTAACATCGATATCATGTTAACTATTAAGAATATTACGGCGGGTTCTTCGCCAAGTGGAGGCGAGAAAAGAGGAGTGACGATGAGTCTTAAGTTAGAAAGACGAAAAGGCAAGCGAAGAGCCTTTTTGTGTTCTGATATCATATTAACTATTAAGAATACGTGATCATGCTCGCTATTTGCTGGCTGGCTCCTTTTTTATTGATCCTGAAATCCACTTGTATTGATAGCTTAATAAGGAGAAGACTTATTAAAAAAAAGCACCCAAAAGTTTCTTTCTTAGCTTGTCTTCTTATATGCTGGCTTGTCTTCTTTCTTAGGTTGACTTTCCTTCGATTTCCATGGATTTAAGTTTCCCGAGGGAGTTTGAACTAATTTTCATCTTCCTTAACATTTTTTTTCTCTCTCTACACGTTCGAGCATTCTTCTTTCGAATATTTTTAAAGCCTTGTTTCGTAAATAGTTAACCCTTTACATTATAAACATTAAGATCAAGAGAATTAAATGAATTCAATAATTCATTGAAAAGTCCCAATCCAGATGTGTCATCTACCTTTAAGAACTCTAAATAGTACTCCTCTATTTTTATTTTTTATTTGACATATTCACACATCGTACTATCAACCCTATTTGTTTTTGATGACTCAAATTTGGGGTACAGTCAAGAATAATAGAAAAGTATCTCGTCTTTTTAATGATCCCTATGATAGAACTTCTAACTCTTTGGGCCAACAGAGAAATTAACTCATTTTGAATTTTGTGACCAAGATAATGATGATGAATTTCATGATTTTGAATACGTCTAACATGATCTTGCATTATCACATCAAATCCAGCAATCATCTCAATCAATCCTAAAAAATTATCATTATCATCTTGGTAAAGTTTCTCAATGGATCCTCGAAAAGCTAAATTATATTTAGCAAGATATTTCATAACAAAAACTATTCTTATCAAAACTTATCTCCAACGTTCTTTCTCCTTTGCAATTTCTTGTTGCAAATCTTTATCAATTATTTGATTTTTTTGCTCAGTCTTACTCTTAATTCATTCCAGGTTCTCATATTAGTCATATGCTCAATGCAATTCTCATGTTCTTTGAGTCTCTCACTAAACTAAGATGCTTTCAATCTTTAAATTTGTCATTTGCTAATCCACTTTGCTTGTTAGAATAAGCCAACCATTTTCTATTGATAATATTTCCATTACTCAAATTTCTATAATAATAAGAATATGAAAAATGATCAGAGATATTGTCTAAAGGAAACATAAGATTCAAGTCTCTTACAGGCCCTTTTCAACTAAAATATCCCTTGCTTTATTATCAAGATTATCCCAATTTTTAGGATCATATATGTCCAATATAGGGCTTACTTGCTCATCTGTCTTCAAATTTTCTAAAGTGGACGCATTTGGTACATGATCATGCTGACTCAGATTTCTAATATCCTCGTGAATATGAATCTCATCACTTAAGTTTTTTTTATATTATTCAAAACCACCTTCACCTAATTTCTCGAGACTCTCACTAGAGAAGCCTACTCATTTAATAAATTTATTAATTGCTCTTTTTGGGATTCTATCAATTGTGTTACTTGTTTTCTTTTCTTTTTTTCCTCCTTTTTTCACTTCCAAAAAAATGCTTTTTAAGCAATATAATATAAACCAATTATAACACTGTTGGATTAGAAAAAGAACAAAAGCACTTGTGTGGAACTAGAAGAAATAAGCAGGCATAACCAAACTCTAATAGCTTTATAATATAATATAAAGATATATAAATGGTATTATATCTGCGATAAAGGAAAAAATAAATAGTAAAATTAAATGTCTAATATTAATAAATAAAAACAAACAAACAAATTTTAATGATAGAGACACACTAATATCTAAAATACAAGAAATTAACATACTTAAGAAATAAGCTAATATAATGTCCACGCCAATGACAAATTACAAATTACTTATAACATATTCAAATATTTAATAAGCTAAAATACATTAAAATTAGAAACTATACCTTTAAATATACTCATAACTCAAAAGACAGAATCGTGAAATTTTTTCCTGCTAATTTTTGAGTTGAAGTACCTTAAATATATATATTGATGAAAATAAAGAAATTATAAAGTTAAAATACAACTAAATATTTCAAAACTATTTATAAGCTTGACTTGATAACTTAACCACAACATTAACTTATAATGTTAAGTTACCAATCTTGGAATTTCATGGTTTCCACCAACAGCTTCCAGCCTTCCACTAACGTTTAACTCTTGAAAATATCAACTACACCAACGTTCTAATCATTTGTTACTACCTCTCCATTAAATACATTTATTATTACCTGCAGCCTACGACATGTTTGAGCCTTGAGGCTTTCTCGTTGAGCGTTGCGAATAACGTAGGAGGTAACCATGTTAGCTTACGTGCTTCAGATCTTGAGACTTTGAAGGACTGATATAGGGATATAACAGCTGTGAGAGTCGAGAGGTCAGATAACAAAACACAGGGAATGAGGCCCCTTTTTATTGTGGGCTACCCCTGTCTCCTTCTTCAACCTTTAACCCCTAAGCCAAAACAATCCATACTCTATAACTAGGCTCCTAGAATTCTACACAAAAAGCCTCACTATTAAATCCGTTTTTAAACTAGGGGCAAGTCATCGGTGAGGAGGCTAATGGTTCTCTACAATAAACACCTCCTTCTACTGAGGATAGGTAAATCATAGTTGAGTTAGAAATTCAAATATTAAAAGTGGGTGTGAAGGCATGATTATCTAATTTAGTAGGTTTTTATGTGGCAAACGTCTTCCGTTCCTAACTATGAGAGAATGAATAAGGAGGACATGAATGAAGTTCTTCTTTTGGAATACAACTATGTTCTTTTCAAAATCTCTACTCAATCAATTGCTAAGGAAAATTTTGAGGTAGAACCATGGCGTATAATAATAATCCCTTATTTTTGTAGCCATGAAATATGTCTGGACAATGTCAAATAGGATCAGATTCTAGATAAACCATCATAGGGTCCCTTTGGAGTATTGTTCCACAAAAGGGTTGGGTGTGTTGGCTAGCTTTACTAAAAAACTAGTATGCATAGAAAATAAGGGAACTAAATAGAATGATAGGTTATGCCAGAATGAGTCAATATGGAAATAAGCGAGGAACTTCTAGACTCTATTCTTATTGGGAGATTGGGAGAGGATGATGCCCTATATGAAGATTCTGTTAGAGTGTCCTTGCAGTTGAGACTAAATTCGCTTCCTCAAGGTGGAGGGAAACTAGTAAATATTCTAAGAGGGGAGCTATATTAAGTTGATGGGATTAAACCAACTTAGTTAAGAGATGGAGACATCAATAACTTGCATAATAATAATATTATTATTATTATGGAGCACATTGAGAAAATTGGTAATTTGAAGGAATTGGGAGAGAAGGTTACTAAAGATTCTTGGAAAGATAAATTGGAAGAGAATTCATCCTTGAATAAGGGTATCTTAGAAACAAAACTTAGAAAAATTTCAAAGATCAATGATTTGGAAAGTTTCTAATTTCTTAAATGTAATCCGAAAAGTTCACTACCGGCTTCTTCAATAGAGAGAGAAGTTGAGACAAGTAATGGAGACCACAAGGTTATAAGGAGGAGGAAATATTGAAGAAATAAAAGCTTAAAGGGATCCTCTTATAAAACCCCTCCTAACGTTGATAACATCAAAAATTATGAGAGGCCTTAATGACCTAAAGAAACAACAAGAACTTAGATATTTTATAGTTAGTAATAAGCTATAAGTTATTAGCATCTTAGAGAGCAAACTATCTCGTGAGAACTTTTTGAAACTAAAACTAAAACCTGTGGGGACTTCGGTGGGTTGGTCGTCGCAAATGGAGGGATGAGTGAAGCTGAATATCGATGGGGCAGTCTCATCGGGGGCAGTTCAGGCATCAACTGGAGGGTTAATTCGAGATCAATGTGGGCAATGGTGTGGGGGTTTCCAGCAGCGGTTCGATCGCTGTTCCCCCCTCACAATAGAACTCTGTGGGCCCATTCCGGACTCCTATTGGCCTGAGACCGGGGTTTCGGTCACCTTATTCTTGAAGTCGATTTGTTGGAAGTTATTAACATACTTTCCTCTTCTCAATAGGTTTTGACTGAGGATCTTTTGTTGGTTGCAGGTATTCACGGGCTGTTACAGCGAGATTGGGAGGTGGTTCTGCGACATGTCGGGTGGGAGGGGAACCAGTGCACTGACAGACTAGCGACTTGTGTCATTTTATTAGATCCGGGCCTACACCTTCTTAGGGAGCCTTTGGTAGCCGTCCAGGAGCTTCTGCACCACTATGCGGGTAGGGCTTTGTACCCCCGTCATATGTGATCATTCTTGTACCTTTTTTTTGTAATAAAAAAAACTTTATGATAATTAGTGGTCTTTGTTTTCAACCATAACCATCATTATTTTTTGTAGAATTACAATTTCTGTTGACATAATGAGGGTGGAGCTTCTAGTAACACATTCAAGTGATTGATAATATATACACCAAAATCAAGATTGTTTATTTATGTATGGTTCTCACTTTATCTTTCAAAGAAGGATATTACGGAACTATCCACAAGGTATCAAACGTTTTGGTTAAGACCCTTGGTTGGTCATAGGATATTTTAACAATACAATATACTAGTCTAAGTTTGAAGGAAATACTAGTTTGAGGAAATACTTAATGGAGTTCAGGGAATATGTTAAAAAACTGGAGGTCGTAAACATGAGTTTTGAGGACTAAAGATATCTCTCTTTATTCTTTTAAGGATTCCTTACGTATGCTAGCTAAGAGTAAGGCTTGCAGATAATTTCTTAGCTCTTTCATTTCTCATAAGTTCCCTTTAAAGGTGATCCAGGATCTAACTATTCCTTTTGGTAGAAATGTTATCAAAAAATTGGTGTTTAAAATGAGCCTAGATAAAACACTAAGACATGATGGATTGATGGTGTGATCTTTCAGAAAGCTTGACCTTTGATTAAAGATATGGTCATTAAGGTTTTGATGGAAACCTTTACGTCAAGAAAGTTGCTTTTGGACGATAATAAATCTTCATATACATTATCCTTCAAATTCCAACCCAAAGTTTTTAAAAGGAATTTAGACCTATTTCTTGTTAATTTTTTTCCAATCTTTATCCAAAAGGATGAGAAAGGCTCTAAAACCCATCATTACTCCTGCTCAAAATACCTTTCTAGAGGGAAGGGTAATAAGTGTTAATATGCTTCTAGATAAAAAATGTTTTATTGGATACTCTAACAGAATTTTCATAAGAATTATGCAATAAAAGTTGATTTTCATAAAGTAAATGATTTAATCAATTAGCACTTTATTGAATATCTCCTTATTAGGGAACCGACAATTCTTTATAAGGGAAAAAAGGACATAAAGAAACCATCTTTCCAATTCCATAGTAATGCAAGTATCTCAATATCTTTCACCTTATCTATGTTGATGATATGTTGCTTCTCCCAAAGGCACATGATATATTTGTTTACATCTTTGTGATCTCTCTTTAATCCTTTAAGGAGCTTTTAGGACTAGTTATTCACAGGCAAAAGAGCCACCTTATTCTCTCAATAAGTGTAAATCAATTAGAGTCATGGCTGTAACATCCCATCACCGATGGGAATGGTAATTTGGTAAAGTGGGACGGGTTAGGCGAGAGCAGATAGATCTCGGCATGATCATGCATCACACAACCTCTATAATTATAGGAATGGTAATTTCAGGGATGTGTTTATAACTTTTGATGTGGTAATGCTATTGAGTTGAGGTTTGCTTTAAATTAAACTTGAGAGATAGGGCTAGAATTCCTACGAAGGAAGTTCTACCCAATTATGGCTGGAAGAGATTTGAAATTAGCTCGGAAGTTTGAAATGTATGTGTTGGATGAACAGTATCCGAGCTTTGGTTCCATTTTGATGACATGAATCTTTGAGAATTTTTCTTGGTTTAAAGGAAATCGATTTTGAGAAATTGGTATTACTGAAAGTTGAAGATTTATGTGTTAGCTTTTTAATGCCACTGATTATGATATTTTTTTATGTGTAGTCTACAATTTATGGTCTGATAATGCTCAAGTGGTAATTCAGTCCAAAAATGTGTTTTAGTGAGAAATTGTGCTTTTTGAGTTCTGATATTTATTTGGGACTGTTAAGGGTGAAATTGGCTCAAATGACATTCTGGAAAGTTATAGAGGATTGTATTAGATTTTTAATGAGATATTTTATGCGAATTTTGGATGTGAGGACTGCACGATATAAATTTGGAAAGTTTTGTTACAGTTGAGATTACTTGTTGAGTTCTTAAGCTTTTACAGGATAATCACCTTTATAAGAGAATTCAACCTAGTTTGAATTGGAATTTGTTGTGAAGTCTTTTTTGAAAATTGTAGTTTATTGTCTGAGCTTTTTATACCTTTATGATATGGAAATTTTTGCCCAGAGAATTTGGAGTTATGAATTTTGAAAGATTGGGTTCCTTTTGAGAATAAATTGAGTAGGCTGGATCTTTGGTTGCAAATTTGATTTGATTAGAGATGGAATTGACTTCTAAGTTATACTGAAAGATGTAGCATTTGTTTTGCTCTTTTTATTGATATAAAATTTGGAATTTTTGGTTAAGGGGATGAAAAGTTATGAATTTTTGTGATAATGTTGCATTGTGGTAGTAAATGTGTGACTAGGCTGAGTCTTAGAGTGAATTTTTGACACCCCTAAAAGTGTTATTAAATTTTAAGTTCTTCATGAAACTTGTCGGATTTTTCGAGAGCTTTCCAACGAGACCGATTTTGTATTATTTGGACATTTGTGTGAAAAGATCGAGCTTATGAAAGAAGAAGGGGTTTTGGGTTAATGTTTGAAAAAAGAAAAAGAAAGAATGGAGCAGCATCGCACGCCCATGCGGGCGAGCGAGCTACTCGGCCCGCCCTCCGACCTCTGTCCAATCTTTTGAGTATAACTTTTTCATCCGACCTCCAATTGACCTGATTTTTAAAGCGTTGGTTTCCTAAGAGATTTTTCTATCTTTCCATACCACACTTAGGATTTTTGAGGTCAGACTAAGACAGGACGGTCAGATCTAAGTGAGCGGATCAGTTGGAACAGTCTGAGCATGCTTTACTAATTTGGGGATATCTTGAGCTAGAGAGCTCGGATCGAGCTAATTCTTTATCCTAAGTAAACTAGAGACATAGCTCTACAAATGTCATGAAGAGGTTGGTTTTCAATTTAGCCCTTAAGATGTTCATTTTCCTGAGTGAAGTCTCATATAGTGTGTTGATCTGAACATGTTTTGGGAATAACTTTTCCGTCCGACGTCCGATTGACCTGATTACGAAGGCGTCGGATTCATGAAATATTTAATTTCATTTATTTGTAAAATCGGGAAATTTTAGAGCAGAAATTGACAGGAATTGCTTAGGTCGAAATGAGGGGACCGGGAAATGATTTTTCCGATCCATGTTTTCTTAATAATCGGACCTAGAGAGGTTCGAATTGAGTGATTTTAGTGTCAATAAGTTTCTAATGATTCAGGAATATTGTTGTGTTGGGAAATTATGCAATAGTGCCGGGAATGTCACGAACATGCATTGTACATATCTAAATTTGCTACATGTGCATTATTTAATATTTATGATTGTGCAATTGGTAATGTGTGATTATTGTGACTGATATAGAGGCACAGTTGGAACGTCATCCCACGGACGTTGCAGAGACTTCCCGGCATTAGCTCGAAAGTTACTTGGTGAGTAACCTAGATAGTTTCTCGATTATTAATTGTTTATATTGTGCACTTATGACATTGCAGAGAATAATGGTGGGTTTTGTGATGTTTGTGCCTGGTTCCGGACCGAAGGTGTCCGATGTATTGGGAGCTTTTGATATAGAAGTGTTATATGTGATTCGAAATGTGATAAATTGTGACTACGTGTATGAATGTGATAAATTTGGAATCAAATGTGATGTGAGTCTTACTTGTATTGCCATGTGCATTCCATGCATGATGCATGATCAGTAATTGACAGTTGTGTTGGGTCCCGTTTTTGAAACCCAACCCTCTTGCGAAAACTTGAAACCTTGAGCGTGGATATGACCTCGAAAAGGTTCTTTCATTGAACCCTTAAAAGAAATTATCAATTTAAAAATCATTACTATTTTTTTTCTTCATAACATCCCCAAAATTACTCACAATTTGCTCAAAGATGCTCGTACAAATCAGTCACTAAGCTTATACTCAATTCTCCTATTTGCAAACAGAATTTGAAAACCTTCAAATCGGGATTTCAATTTGACTTCTTCATATCAATCATAGCTCTAAATCTCTTGTTTAATTCGAAGCAAGAATCACCTCAAATGGAGTTATACAACTCAAGATATCAACAAATTACCATAATGTGTTCATATTCGAAACAAGCCCTCCTATCCGACTTCTCACTTGATTTTATTTAAACTTTCTCAAATAAACTCTAAATGATACAATTTTTCATGGAGAGGTACCTACATGTCTTAGGAATTCAATGCTTCAAGAATCGCCTCAATCCGAGGTCGGATGAGTGAGTTATGATCAAAACAATACAACATGTTCAAACCCTAAATCGATTTGAAACTCGTTTGGCGCAAACACCATAACGTTCTCTACAAATATCCAAATGCCTTTGTTCTTGTTCCATTTGAAAGATAACATCAAGATCTACAACTCGTATTAGAAACCCAAAAACGAGATTAAGCCTTAAAACTGGTTAAAAACATGATTTTCATAAGTGGACCCGTGGCTGTCCGTTAAACGGACATGCATATCCATTTAACGGACACAAACTGGCAAAACACTCCAATTTCACCCGAGACTGTCCGTTAAACGGACATCCATGTCCGTTTAACGGACACATACTGTCCTAACACTCTAAAACTCCTTCTAAAGCCTTTCCAAAGCTTCCAAACTCCATCCTAACCCCATATACATTCATAATCACCCCAAATCCAACTCTTCAAGTAGAAAACAACTTAATAATCATCCAAATCAAACTCTTCAAGCACATCCCAACTTCACAACCATTCTAATACTAATCTAACACAATCAATAATTGGCAATCCTCAACACTTACCATAAACACAAACAATATACACAATCAATTTGTATAGACTTTGAAAGTACACAATCATACAAAAGGAAACCTTTAAAAGACATATTCAAATACATAGGGACATCCCAAATTTAGCACTCTCATAAATAAATAAACAAATAAACATTTGAACAATCCTCTTTACAAATTGAAGTACACATCACAACTTAAACCATTACAAATGAATACTCAAAATTTATCATTCTTAAGAAGCTATACAGAGGGGTTCATCTAGCTTAATACAAACTAACTATCTCGACGCGTCCGAATGTCTTACAAGGATTACCGGCCTTCGTATATTGCACCTGAGGGGGGAAAAACATGGGTTGAGCTTGACAGCTCAGTGGCTAAACCATTTATAGCCATTGGATTTGGAGCCACACAAACAACCAATACATATGCATACACGCATGTATATAAACATACATACATCAATAATAGTTCATCTATTGCAAAGCAAGTGACATTTCATAATTCAAATTATCCTCACCTATTAACCACAATTTAGGTCATTGCATCATTCAAGCGTAACTCACAAATCATAAATGCAATGCACATCAAGGCAAATGTGCAATCAAATGTCTCGAGGGTTCCGTGAACAAAATGACGAAACCGAAGTTTACGTCATAAACGAAACGAGTCCACTTCGGATCTCGTGGGCCACAAGCGGGCAGCCGGGAGAAGGCTTTGGTCGTCAATGTGCACGTGACTTGAAACGATTCCACTCTCGCCCACACAAAGCACGTAATTCAATTCAATGCTTAATTTAATCACTCATAGACAAAATGCCATGTTTCACATGACATAAGCATAATTCAATTGTTCATGCTCTCATTTCCTTCTTATACAAAATGCCATGATTTAGCCCAATGGCCTAACAAACATATCGAAATGTCAAGCACTACACAATGCATGACATGACATAATCACAATTTCATGATTCAATCATCCATTTATATGCAAAATGCCATAATTCAATTTAATGGCATGATAATTATATCCAAACGTTAAGCATTTGAAATTTCATAACATGGCATAATCACAATTTCATTTGTTTCATCAATTAGACAAACATCATATCAACATAACAACCATTCTAAGTCAATCATTTAACACATAGCACACATACACACATTTTTGCCCATTTGCACCAAAAACCATAAAGGATTTACCCACCTTATAGTCTAAAATCCACAAATCACTTGTCTCCTTCCTCTTGCTCTTGGATTGACCCTTGATTGCCTTAGGAAGCTTGAATCTTCCTCTTTTCCACGATTTTCTCCCTTTTCCTCTTGGATTTTTCCTTCTCTTCTTTCCTCTTCCACGATTTCTCCTTTCTTCTCTCTTTATTTTCCTTCTCTCTCTCCTCTCTTTGCCTCTCACGACACTCTCCTCTCCCTCTCTAATTTGTCTTCTTCTTTTATCTTCCTTCTTTACCCATTATACCCTTCATTAACTATGCCTTTCCCATTTTGCCCTCCTTTGTTCTTTAACCTCACAACTTACACTTCTAACTTCCTAACTAATTATCTTAGATCAATTGAAGGAATTTGCCAATACTTCCTTCTAGAAAAATGTTTCTCAATGTCTTACGTTTCCATAGACACTAAAAAGGCTCAAATCGGGTCAGAAAAGAAAGAGTTATGGTCGAATTACTATCGAACCTGCACAAAATTCGAGACTGAACATTAACCCAACTTTGACTCAAATATTTACAACCTTAGGGACTAAATTAAAACTCGATCCCTTCATATGATTTGTAGCCCCATATCTTAATTTTAATCTTCCTCAAGAATCAACTAAATCGGAGTTGTACAGCTCCCGAATTCCTCAAAATACTGAACTATGTTCAGAAAATTATCCAACTCATGACCTTTAACCAATCCTATGACTTTTGATTCAATCAATCTCTTTCCATTTCATTTCAATCTCATAATTTCCTCTCTTATTTACACATAACTATTTGCCAATAATTCCTCGATTAAAAGTCCTTGCTCATAGAAAGGTTCGAGGTCCAACAAGTTGTGACCGGAGCAGCCACCGAGAGCTTAAAGCTCAACATATTTGGGCTTCGAGTCCACAGTGCTACAAAGCCTCAGGCTCAATGAATAATGCGTCCTTATTGGGACAGTTTAGACGCTCGGTCACAACAACGAAATAAATTGAAAAAAGGGTCACATACGCATTACGTGTGCACTTGATTTAATACCTGATTGAGTGAAAGACAAATCGCTTTGGTTTTATGTGAAAAACCCTGTAATATTTCTGAATGAGCTATTTTGTGATGATTGTGTTATACTTGACAATGCATGAATTGGGTGAACCATCGATGATGGTTCCTCACTGAGTTCGCAAACTCATCTAAAATTGCAAATTATTTTTCAGGACCGAGAGAGTAGACTCCTAGCTTCAGAGAGACTTTTCCTATCGCGTTGATCGTGTTGGCAAGAGAAGTAACGGCACACTGGTCGGTCAGCTGAGATCTTTTGGGGATGACCTAGTTTGGCATGTCGTACTAGATTTTCATTGGAGTTTTGTACTGACAATGAAAAACAGACTGATGTGTAATTACTATTTTGATGATATGACGAGAAAGTTTATAGTTTTTAAAAATTAGTGATTTTCAGTATTAATGCTTTATGTTTTGATGCCATGTGAGGCATAGTAGTGATTGTTCGTAGTTCACTTTTATCGTAGGACATGTACCGGAATGACCTACGGGCGTCTCGGTGCATACCCTAGGGTAAGGGGGTGCTACATTTAGGTGGTATCAGAGCATGGTTTGGCATATGTTGGGACTAGTGAAATATTTAGGCTTAAATTATTGCGAAATGCAGAAACTAAGCGAGATTATTGTTTTGTTATAGGTCATCCATTCTAGGTGATCAGATTGATCAACCAGCTGACCAAGAATCAGTCGGAGCTAGTAGGGAGTCCTCGGTGCCTCGTTCTAAGGAGCTACCTCCTAGAGTTCCCATGAGACGGGAGAGGAGGTATGATAGACTGCGCAAGCAGGGGGCTGTAGATTTCTATGGCAGCACAGACCCTGCTGAGACTGAGGGATGACTAGAGAGGATTGAGAGAGTCTTCGACCAGATGGATTGTGACTCAGATGAGCGGTTCGATTATGTAGTTTCTCTTTTGCAGGGCCCAGCTTATCAGTGGTGGAAGACTGTCCCGGGCAGTACCACTAGGCCTTGCCATTTGACATGGGAAGATTTTCTTAGGGCATTTAGAGATAACTACATGCCCAAGGTGTATCTTGAGATGAAGATGCAGGAGTTTCTAGAGCTGAAACAGGGTAGGATGACAGTGGTTGAGTATGAGGTGAGGTTTAATGAGCTTATAAGTTATGCTACTGCTTTGATTTCCACGGAGGCTGATAGGTGCCGGAGGTTCGAAAATGGCCTCAATCTTGAGATCCGCACCAGATTAGCTCGATCTGATATGGGTACTTTTATTGAGCTGAGAGCTGATGCTGTACGAGTTGAGCAGCTATGAGACAGAGACAGACAGAGATGGGTCAGGGGTCCAGGGGGAAGCGACCGAGTGATGATCGAGGCGATTCTGGCAGGGGTTTAGTAAGCCAGAGCAGGATTTTTAAGTCACCGGCGAGTTCGAACGATCTGGTTTTAGCGAGAGAGGAGGTTCGCTCAGCTAGCGATGGCGATAGTAGAGGTACAGGCGATTTCCCCGATCGTGAGCATTGTGACAAGAGGCATAGTGGGGAGTGTTGGCGTTTGACTGGAGCTTGCCTCAAATGCGGCTCCACGGATCATCAGATTAGGAATGATGAATTTTGAATTTTGTCTATGGGCCAACAGAGAAATCAACTCATTTTGAATTTTGTGATCAAGATAATGATGATGAACTTCAAGATTTTGAATACGTCTAACATGATCTTGCATTATCACATCAAATCCAGCAATCATCTCAATCAATCCTAAAAAATTATCATTATCATCTTGGTAAAGTTTCTCATTGGATCCTCGAAAAGCTAAATTATATTTTGCAAGATATTTCATAACAAAAACTATTCTTATCAAAACTTATCTCCAACGTTCTTTCTCCTTTGCAATTTCTTGTTGCAAATCTTTATCAATTGTTTGATTTTTTGCTCAATCTTACTCTTAATTCATTCCAGGTTCTCATATTAGTCATATGCTCAATGCAATTCTCATGTTCTTTGAGTCTCTCACCAAGATGCTTCCAATCTTTAAATTTGTCATTTGCTAATCCACTTTGCTTGTTAGAATAAACCAACCATTTTCTATTGCCAATATTTCCATTACTCAAATTTCTATAATAATAAGAATATGAAAAATGACGAGAGGTATTGTCTAAAGGAAACATAAGATTCAAGTCTTTTACAGGCCCTTTTTCAACTAAAATATCCCTTGCTTTATTATCAAGATTATCCCAATTTTTAGGATCATAAATGTCCAATATAGGGCTTACTTGCTCATCTGCCTTTAAATTTTCTAAAGTGGATACATTTGGTACATGATCATGCTCACTCAGATTTCTAATATCCTCGTGAATAAGAATATCAATACTTAAGTTCTCTTTATATTGTTCAAAACCACCTTCACGTAATTTCTCGGGATTCTCACTAGAGAAGCCTACTCATTTAATAAATTTATTAATTGCTCCTTTTTGGGATTCTATCAATTGTGCTACTTGTTTTCTTTTCTTTTTTTCCCCATTTTTTCACTTCTAGACAAATGCTTTTCAGGCAACATAATATAAACTAATTATAATACTGTTGGATTAGAAAAAGAACAAAAGCACTTGTGTGAAACTGGAAGAAATATGCAGGCATAACCAAACTCTAATAGCTTTATAATATATCATAAAGATATATAAATGGTATTATCTCTGCTATAAAGGAAAAATAAATAACAAAATAAATATCTAATATTAAAAATAAAAACAAAGAGCAAATTTTAATGATAGAGACACACTAATATCTAAAAATACAAGAAATTGACATACTTAAGAAATAAGCTAATATAATGTCCACCCAATGACAAATTACAAATTAATTATAACATATTCAAATATTTAATAAGCTAAAAATACATTAAAAATTAGAAACTATATCTTTAAATTATACTCATAACTCAAAAGACAGAATCGTGAAATTTTTTTCTGCTAATTTTTGAGTTGAAGTACCTTAAATACATATATTGATGAAAATAAAGAAATTATAAAGTTAAAATACAGCTAAATATTTCAAAACTATTTATAAGCATGACATGATAACTTAACCACAACATTAACTTATAATGTTAACTTATCAATCTTGGAATTTCATGGCTTCCACCAACAGCTTCCAGCCTTCCACTAACGTTTAACTCTTGAAAATATCAACTACACCAATGTTCTAATCATTTGTTACTACCTCTCCATTAAATACATTTATTATTACCTGCAGCCTACGACATGTTTGAGCCTTGAGGCTTTCTCGTTGGGCCTTGCGAATAACGTAGGAGGTAACCATGTTAGCTTACGTGCCGCAGATCTTGAGACTTTGAAGGACTGATATAGTGATATTGCAGCTGTGAGAGTCGAGAGGTCAGATAACAAAGCATAGGGAATGAGGCCCCTTTTTATTGTGGGCTACCCCTGTCTCCTTCTTCAACCTTTAACCCCTAAGCCAAAACAATCCATACTCTATAACTAGGCTCCTTGAATTCTACACAAAAAGCCTCACTAATAAATCCGTTTTTAAACTGGGGGCAAGTCATCGGTGAGGAGGCTAATGGATCTCTACAATAAACACCTCCTTCTACAGAGGATAGGTAAATCATAGTTGAGTTAGAAATTCAAATACTAAAAGTGGGTGTGAAGGCATGATTATCTAATTTAGTATGTTTTTATGTGGCAAACGTCTTCCTTTCCTAACTATGAGAGAATGAATAAGGAGGACATGAATGAAGTTCTTCTTTTGGAATACAACTACGTGCTTTTCAAAATCTCTACTCAATCAATTGCTAAGGAAAATTTTGAGGTAGAACCATGGTGTATAATAAGAATCCCTTATTTTTGTAGCCATGAAATATGTCTGGAGAATGTCAAATAGGATCAGATTCTAGATAAACCATCATAGGGTCTCTTTGGAGTATTGTTCCACAAAAGGGTTGGGTGTGTTGGCTAGCTTTACTGAAAAACCAGTATGCATAGAAAATAAGGGAACTAAATAGAATGATAGGTTATGCTAGACTGAGTCAATATGGAAATAAACGAGGAACTTCTAGACTCTATTCTTATTGGGAGATTGGGAAAGGATGATGCCCTATATGAAGATTATGTCAGAGTGTCCTTGCTGTTGAGACTAAATTTGCTTCCTCAAGGATGAGGGAAACTAGTAAATATTCTAAGAGGGGAGCTATATTAAGTTGATGGGATTAAACCAACTTAGTTAAGAGATGGAGACATCAATAACTTGCATAATAATAATATTATTATTATACAAGAGCACATTGAGAAAATTGGTAATTTGAAGGAATTGGGAGAGAAGGTTACTAAAGACAAGCGAAGAGCCTTTTTGTGTTCTGATATCATATTAAGAATACGTGATCATGCTCGTTATTTGCTGGCTGGCTCCTTTTTTATTGATCCTGAAACCCACTTGTATTGATAGCTTAGCTTAATAAGGAGAAGACTTATTAAAAAAAAGCACCCAAAAGTTTCTTTCTTAGATTGTCTTCTTTCTTAGGTTGACTTTCCTTCGATTTTCATGGATTTAAGTTTCCCGAGGGAGTTTGAACTAATTTTCATCTTCCTTAAGATTTTTTTCTCTCTACACGTTCGAGCATTCTTCTTTCGAATATTTTTAAAGCCTTGTTTCGTAAGTAGTTGACAAGTTTCCTTTTTTTTTTTGACCCATTTTAACTTATTAATTTTATGAAAAAATTATTAAAAATATTTGATTATTAGCTGGTTGGATTGGTCAAGTAGTTAATTTTACATCAGCTGCTTGTAAGCAGCGTTTATAAAATAACTTATTCACGTTTCCTATAATTCCCTTGTAACCGTACTCACATGTTAGACGCTTCTAGTGGGGTTCTGTTGTTGTGCTGGGAGTGACTCACTTAATGTCTTTGCCCTCAATTTATTTTATTAGATGTTTGTTTATTATGTAATAATATTTAAAAATAGGTGATTAAATTCTTATTTTATTTATAACTAAAAATTAATTTGGTTGATTTTATATCAATAAATAAAATTGTAAAATTTTATAAAATTTATATTTTATTATTTATATCAAAAGGTACAAACAATTTTTAATATTAAATGATAATTCATTTTATTAATAATATAATAAAATTAATAAAAGGTTAATTATTGTCATGTTAAACTAATGAATGTTCTTTATAAGAATTAAAAGTACGCCTATTTTACTTCATTTTGTTCTTTATAAAGATTCAAAATGAGTCATATTTTGTTCTTCGTAAAAGTGGACCTGACGGTTGAAGTTTGAACCCTTTTTACGACTTGCAAGTGCAAAATATAGCAATTTGAAAATTTTCCACGCATTTTTTCTAACAATTATAAATCATAAACAAAAATATACTAAATTTTGATTGATTTAAATTTTATTTAACTCTAATTTATTAATTCATTAAATAATTTATTATTCTCTACTAAGAATATTCAACAAAATATTAAGATATATGATATTTATATCTTTATATTTTTTTAAAAATCATGTTCTCATAAGTCATTTTACGCATAAACAACTAATTTTACTAAACATCTGTAACAAAACACTAATACAATCCGCTAGTAAAATCAACTGATAAAATCAGCTATCAGCTAACAACTGATAGAATCAACTGATTGCCAAACAGGGCCAAACTCGTCTTTTCCCTTTATTTTTTATTTTTAAACTTTGAATTTTTTTGTTTTAAATAACTATTTTAAAAAAATTTGTTACCACATTTTTTTATCACTACCTAGTAATAGAAACAAATTCCTTAAACTTTGTTCAAAATAAATTGTCCTTCCTACCCCCAAGGTCGTTCCTATTGTTCTATAGGTCCTGGGTGAAATAAAAAAAGGGCTCCAATAAATTGATAACATACTTAAGTTTACATATTTTTATGAAATATAAATGACTCAATTTATAAGTCTATATAATCAACCAAATGTTAAATGATCATAATATCACTAATAATATCTTACAAATATAATTAACAATAAAATAACTAAAAATAGTAATGATAATAATAAAATAGCAATAACAACAATCAAACAACAATATTAGATTGCAAAACACTAAGAAAATAACACTAACAAATACACAGAGGATCATGATTTATGAAAATAATTTCTCCGTACATTTGTAGATGTAAAATCATTAATAATATTATCAAGATTAATATTGTCCAACATATCATTCTCAATACATAACATAGTTAAACCATTCAACCTTTTTTGGTGACATTAATGACCTCAAGTAGGTTTTCAACAATTTTAACTTTGAAAACTTCTCTTAGGCGATGCTACGATCACAGTATAATCAATACAATTTGATAAGCAATTAAAACATTTTGATAACAATCATAGCTTTAACAAATTCTAAAATTTCAATTGATGACATTAATTCATTTGGCAAAGTTATTTGCAATACTTTAAATTCAGAAAAAAAAGATCACCTAAATCTACATCTGACACACTAGCATGAGAAAAAGTTGTCGTAAAATTAGTGCAACATTCTCTTAATTCGTTATCATCCAATGACCTCAATTTTTTTGAATCAAATAAGAATCAAAAAATATTATTAAATGTCATTAATTATTTAAATCTATCATTTAACGAAATAATTGTCATATCCACAACAATTAGAAAGTAATTAACTCTAAAAGAATACTCAGCTGATTGTATTTCTCCATTATGGTTAATTTCATCAAATTGTCTTTTCCTAATAATACAACGTCTAGGTGGAAATGTGGACTCTATATTCATCTCAAGCGCAAGACTTTTGGCAATATTCATACTACAGCTAAACCCTTCATCTCTATATTCCTAAAAAAATACCATCACACCTTCTAATTGCTTTACGGTAGCATTAATGCACATATATTTAGATTGCAACTTTTTATTAATCATATTAATAGTGAATAAAATATCATACCAAATAACCATACCAAGTAAAAACTCAAAACTCTCAAGGACACTAAGGGCCTGTTTGGTTGAGCTTTTATCAGTAGAGCTTTTGTCAGTAGAGTTTTTCTGAAAAGAGTTTTTTTTAAAAGCCAGTTGACTGTTTGGCTGTTAATTAAAAAAATAGCTTTTTAAAAAGAGCTTCATTCAGTAGACTGTTTGGTAACATAAAAATAAAAAGCACTTTTATTAATTTTAACTATATTTTATTTTATACTAAAATTATTTATTCTAAATAATTTTTAAAGTATATTAAACAATATGCCAAGTATTATATTGTAGGAAATTTTTGATAATCATCTTATAAGAAATAATTTAAAGACATGTCTCATTTTTTTTATAGAAAATAAAATTAATATGAAAAACAAATATTAAAATATGTAAAAAAGTTAAATAATATTACAAATTGTTAAAGACAAACGTTAATGCCGCCTTCAATAGAGGAAAATAAAATTTGAGGAGACAAATAAAAATAAAAAGAAGAACCAACCTGAGAAGATAAGAGGGTTAGATGAGCAAAAGAAACAAAACAGAGTCAACAACTGATTTTGTCAAGAGGAGAACAGACGCTATTTCAAGTTTTATTTACGTAAGTGATGGAAACATTAAACAATTAAAGAATCCATTTTTTAATATATTTTCTATTTTTATTAATAAAAATTTTATTATTTTATTATTTTATTATTAATTATATAAAATTTATTATTAATTATATAAAATTTATTATTAATTATATAAAAATATTATTATTAATTATTTAATAAAATTTATTATATTAAATATTATTCTATTCTATTTGATTTATATTTAAAAATATTTTATTTCTATAACATAAAAGTAGCTTCCTGAAAAAGCTGAAATTTTGGCTTTTCTGAAGAGCTCCAAATTTTAGCTTTTGAAAAAGCTGTATTTTAGCTTTTGAAAAAGCTATTTCTACTTAAAAAGTGCTTTTGAAGTTTGCAGCCAAACACCCATTTTTTCCTAAAAATAGCTTTTGCGGTGAAAAAAAAGTGCTTTTAGAGTTTCCAAAAGCTGAACCAAACAGGCACTAACCAAGCTCTCTGCTTCACTATTTGACTTGATATCATCACAAGATCTAGATAATTCCATCAAAGCTAATCTTATTTGAGAAGCTTGAAATCTAATAGCTTTAATACTTTTTATTTGAATCTGCCAACGAGAGTTGGACAATTATTTTATAGTTAAGCCTAAAACATATCAAACAAAACCTTTCACTTTTTAGGAGAACTTGAAAATAATGCATATATACGTTGCACAGCTCTAAAAAATGAAACAGCTTTAACACAAGAATGTGTCATATCACTAAGAGTAAGATTAAGATTATGACAAGCACATAGCATATATAATGCTCTTGGATTTATTTCAAGTAAACACTTTTGAACCCTTTAGTGTTTTACCTTCATATTAGAACCATTGTCATAAACTCAACCCTTTACATTATAAACATTAAGATCAAGAGAATTAAATGAATTCAATAATTCATTGAAAAGTCCCAATCTAGATGTGTCATCTACCTTTAAGAACTCTAAATAGTGCTCCTCTATTTTTATTTTTTATTTGACATGTTCACACATCGTACTATCAACCTTATTTGTTCTTGATGACTCAAATTTGGGGTACAGTCAAGAATAGTAGAAAAGTATCTCGTCTTTTTAATGATCCCTATGATAGAACTTCTAACTCTATGGCCCAACAGAGAAATCAACTCATTTTGAATTTTGTGATCAAGATAATGATGATGAATTTCATGATTTGGAATACGTATAACATGATCTTGCATTATCACATCAAATCCAGCAATCATCTCAATCAATCCTAAAAAATTATCATTATCATCTTGATAAAGTTTCTCATTGGATCCTCGAAAAGCTAAATTATATTTAGCAAGATATTTCACTACAAAAACTATCCTTTTCAAAACTTATCTCCAACGTTCTTTCTCCTTTACAATTTCTTGTTGCAAATCTTTATCAATTGTTTGATTTTTTTGCTCAATCTTACTCTTAATTCATTCCAAGTTCTCATATTAGTCATATGCTCAATGCAATTCTCATGTTCTTTGAGTCTCTCACTAAGATGCTTCCAATCTTTAAATCTGTCATTTGCTGATCCACTTTGTTTGTTAGAATAAACCAACCATTTTCTATTGCTAATATTTCCATTACTCAAATTCTATAATAATAAAAATATGAAAAATGACGAGAGGTATTGTCTAAAGGAAACATAAGATTCAAGTCTCTTACAGGCCCTTTTTTAACTAAAATATCCCTTGCTTTATTATCAAGATTATCCCAATTTCTAGGATCATAAATGTCCAATATAGGGCTTACTTGCTCATCTACATTTAAATTTTCTAAAGTGGATGCCTTTGGTACGTGATCATGCTCACTCAGATTTCTAATATCCTTGTGAATATGAATCTCATCACTTAAGTTTTCTTTATATTATTCAAAACCGCCTTTACCTAATTTCTCGGGACTCTCACTAGAGGAGCCTACTCATTTAATAAATTTATTAATTGCTCCTTTTTGGGATTCTATCAATTGTGCTACTTGTTTTCTTTTTTTTTTTCCCCTTTTTTCACTTCCGGACAAATGCTTTTAGACAACATAATATAAACCAATTATAACACTTTGTTGGATTAGAAAAGAACAAAAGCACTTGTGTGAAACTGGAAGAAGTATGTAGGCACAACCAAACTCTAATAGTTTTATAGTATATCATAAAGATATATAAATGGTATTATATCTGCGATAAAGGAAAAATAAATAGCAAAATTAAAACCTAATATTAAAAATAAAAACAAAGAGCAAATTTTAATCATAGAGACACACTAATATCTAAAATACAAGAAATTAACATACTTAAGAAATAAGCTAATATAATGTCCACGTCAATGACAAATTACAAATTAATTATAACATATTCAAATATTTAATAAGCTAAAATACATTAAAATTAGAAACTATACCTTTAAATTATACTCATAACTCAAAAGACAGAATCGTGAAAGTTTTTTTGCTAATTTTTAGTTGAAGTACCTTAAATACATATATTGATGAAGATAAAGAAATTATAAAGTTAAAATACAGCTAAATATTTCAAAACTATTTATAAGCATGACATGATAACTTAACCACAACATTAACTTATAATGTTAACTTATCAATCTTGGAATTTCATGGCTTCCACCAACAGCTTCCAACCTTCCACTAACGTTTAACTCTTGAAAATATCAACTACACCAACGTTCTAATCATTTGTTACTACCTCTATTAAATACATTTATTACTACCTACAGCCTACGACATGTTTGAGCCTTGAGGTTTTCTCGTTGGGCCTTGCGAATAAAGTAGGAGGTAACCATGTTAGCTTACGTGCCGCAGATCTTGAGACTTTGAAGGACTGATATAGTGATATTGCAGCTATGAGGGTCGAGAGGTCAGATAACAAAACATAGGGAATGAGGCCCCTTTTTATAGTGGGCTACCCCTATCTCCTTCTTCAACCTTTAACCCCTAAGCCAAAACAATCCATACTCTATAGCTAGGCTCTTTGAATTCTACACAAAAAACCTCACTAATAAATCCGTTTTTAAACTGGGGGCAAGTCATCGATGAGGAGGCTAATGGATCTCTACAATAAACACCTCCTTCTACAGAGGATAGGTAAATCATAGTTGAGTTAGAAATTCAAATACTAAAAGTGGGTGTGAAGGCATGATTATCTAATTTAGTAGGTTTTTATGTGGCAAACGTCTTCCTTTCCTAACTATGAGAGAATGGATAAGGAGGACATGAATGAAGTTCTTCTTTTGGAATACAACTACGTGCTTTTCAAAATCTCTTCTCAATCAATTGCTAAGGAAAAATTTGAGGTAGAACCATGGCGTATAACAAGAATCCCTTATTTTTGTAACCATGAAATATGTCTGGACAATGTCAAATAGGATCAGATTCTAGATAAACCATCATAGGGTCTCTTTGGAGTATTGTTCCACAAAAGGGTTGGGTATGCTGGCTAGCTTTACTGAAAAACTAGTATGCATAGAAAATAAGGGAACTAAATAGAATGATAGGTTATGCTAGACTGAGTCAATATGGAAATAAACGAGGAACTTCTAGACTCTATTCTTATTGGGAGATTGGGAAAGGATGATGCCCTATATGAAGATTATGTCAGAGTGTCCTTGCTGTTGAGACTAAATTTGCTTCCTCAAGGATGAGGGAAACTAGTAAATATTCTAAGAGGGGAGCTATATTAAGTTGATGGGATTAAACCAACTTAGTTAAGAGATGGAGACATCAATAACTTGCATAATAATAATATTATTATTATACAAGAGCACATTGAGAAAATTGGTAATTTGAAGGAATTGGGAGAGAAGGTTACTAAAGGCAAGCGAAGAGCCTTTTTGTGTTCTGATATCATATTAAGAATACGTGATCATGCTCGTTATTCTTTGGTGGCTCCTTTTTATTGATCCCGAAACCCACTTGTATTGATAGCTTAGCTTAATAAGAGAAGACTTATTAAAAAAGCACCCAAAAGTTTCTTTCTTAGATTGTCTTCTTTCTTAGGTTGACTTTCCTTCGATTTTCATGGATTTAAGTTTCAGGGAGTTTGAACTAATTTTCATCTTCCTTAAGATTTTTTCTCTACACGTTCGAGCATTCTTCTTCGAATATTTTTAAAGCCTTGTTTCGTAAGTAGTTGACAAGTTTCCTTTTTTTTGACCCATTTTAACTTATTAATTTTATGAAAAATTATTAAAATATTTGATTATTAGTGGTTGGATTGGTCAAGTAGTTAATTTTACATCACCTTTAAGCGGCGTTTATAAAATAACTTATTCACGTTTCCTATAATTCCTTGTAACCGTACTCACATGTTAGGCGCTTCTAGTGGGGTTACATTGTTCTTGTTGGGAGTGACTCACTTAATGTCTTTGCCCTCAATTTATTTTATTAGATGTTTGTTTATTATGTAATAATATTTAAAAATAGGGTGATTAAATTCTTATTTTATTTATAACTAAAATTAATTTGGTTGATTTTATATCAATAAATAAAATTGTAAAATTTTATAAAATTTATATTTTATTATTTATATCAAAAGGTACAAACAATTTTTAATATTAAATGATAATTCATTTTATTAATAATATAATAAAAATTAATAAAAGGTTAATTATTGTCATGTTAAACTAATGAATGTTCTTTATAAGAATTAAAAGTACGCCCTATTTTACTTCATTTTGTTCTTTATAAAGATTCAAAATGAGTCATATTTTGTTCTTCGTAAAAGTGGACCTGACGGTTGAAGTTTGAACCCTTTTTACGACTTGCAAGTGCAAAATATAGCAATTTGAAAATTTTCCACGCATTTTTTTCTAACAATTATAAATCATAAACAAAAATATACTAAATTTTGATTGATTTAAATTTTTATTTAACTCTAATTTATTAATTCATTAAATAATTTATTATTCTCTACTAAGAATATTCAACAAAATATTAAGATATATGATATTTATATCTTTATATTTTTTAAAAATCATGTTCTCATAAGTCATTTTACGATAAACAACTAATTTTACTAAACATCGTAACAAAACACTAATACAATCCGCTAGTAAAATCAATCGATAAAATCACTATCGCCTAACAACCGATAGAATCAATGATTGCCAAACAGGCCAAACTCGTCTTTTCCTTTATTTTTATTTTAAACTTTGAATTTTTTGTTTTAAATAACTATTTTAAAAAATTTGTTACCACATTTTTATCACTACCTAGTAATAGAAACAAATTCCTTAAACTTTGTTCAAAATAAATTGTCCTTCCTACCCCAAGGTCGTTCCTATTGTTCTATAGGTCCCGGTGAAATAAAAAAGGGCTCCAATAAATTGATAACATACTTAAGTTTACATATTTTATGAAATATAAATGACTCAATTTATAAGTCTATATAATCAACCAAATGTTAAATGATCATAATATCGCCTAATAATATCTTACAAATATAATTAACAATAAAATAACTAAAATAGTAACAGTAATAATAAAATAGCAATAACAACAATCAAACAACAATATTAGATTGCAAAACACTAAGAAAATAACACTAACAAATACACAGAGGATCATGATTTATGAAAAATAATTTCTCCGTACATTTGTAGATGTAAAATCATTAATAATATTATCAAGATTAATATTGTCCAACATATCATTCTCAATACATAACATAGTTAAACCATTCAACCTTTTTTTGGTGACATTAATGACCTCAAGTAGGTTTTCAACAATTTTAACTTTGAAAAACTTCTCTTAGCTGATGCTACAGTCACAGGTATAATCAATACAATTTGATAAGCAATTAAAACATTTTGATAACAATCTGCAGCTTTAACAAATTCTAAAATTTCAATTGATGACATTAATTCATTTGGCAAAGTTATTTGCAATACTTTAAATTCAGAAAAAAAAGATCACCTAAATCTACATCTGACACACTAGCATGAGAAAAAGTTGTCGTAAAATTAGTGCAACATTCTCTTAATTCGTTATCATCCAATGACCTCAATTTTTTTGAATCAAATAAGAATCAAAAAATATTATTAAATGTCATTAATTATTTAAATCTATCATTTAACGAAATAATTGTCATATCCACAACAATTAGAAAGTAATTAACTCTAAAAGAATACTCAGCTGATTGTATTTCTCCATTATGGTTAATTTCATCAAATTGTCTTTTCCTAATAATACAACGTCTAGGTGGAAATGTGGACTCTATATTCATCTCAAGCATGAAGACTTTTGGCAATATTCATACTACTGCCTAAACCCTTCATCTCTATATTCCTAAAAATACCATCACACCTTCTAATTGCTTTACGGTAGCATTAATGCACATATATTTAGATTGCAACTTTTATTAATCATATTAATAGTGAATAAAATATCATACCAAATAACCATACCAAGTAAAACTCAAAACTCTCAAGGACACTAAGGGCTGTTTGGTTGAGCTTTTATCAAGAGAGCTTTTGTCAAGAGAGTTTTTTCGAAAAGAGTTTTTTAAAAGCAGGTGATTTGTTTGGTACATTAATTAAAAAATAGCTTTTAAAAGAGCTTCATTCAAGAGATCGTTTGGTAACATAAAATAAAAAGCACTTTTATTAATTTTAACTATATTTTATTTTATACTAAAATTATTTATTCTAAATAATTTTTAAAGTATATTAAACAATATGCCAAGTATTATATTGTAGGAAATTTTGATAATCATCTTATAAGAAATAATTTAAAGACATGTCTCATTTTTTATAGAAAATAAAATTAATATGAAAACAAATATTAAAATATGTAAAAAGTTAAATAATATTACAAATTGTTAAAGACAAACGCTCGGCGTCTGCCTTCAATAGAGGAAAATAAAATTTGAGGAGACAAATAAAAATAAAAAGAAGAACCAACCTGAGAAGATAAGAGGGTTAGATGAGCAAAAGAAACAAAACAGAGTCAACAACTGATTTTGTCAAGAGGAGAACAGACGCTATTTCAAGTTTTATTTACGTAAGTGATGGAAACATTAAACAATTAAAGAATCCATTTTTTAATATATTTTCTATTTTTTATTAATAAAAATCTTATTATTTTATTATTTTATTATTAATTATATAAAATTTATTATTAATTATATAAAATTTATTATTAATTATATAAAAATATTATTATTAATTATTTAATAAAATTTATTATATTAAATATTATTCTATTCTATTTGATTTATATTTAAAATATTTTATTTCTATAACATAAAAGTAGCTTCCTGAAAAAGCTGAAATTTTGGCTTTTCTGAAGAGCTCCAAATTTTAGCTTTTGAAAAAGCTGTATTTTAGCTTTTGAAAAAGCTGTATTTTAGCTTTTGAAAAAGCTATTTCTACTTAAAAAGTGCTTTTGAAGTTTGCAGCCAAACACCCATTTTTTCCTAAAAATAGCTTTTGCGGTGAAAAAAAAGTGCTTTTAGAGTTTCCAAAAGCTGAACCAAACAGGCACTAACCAAGCTCTCTGCTTCACTATTTGACTTGATATCATCACAAGATCTAGATAATTCCATCAAAGCTAATCTTATTTGAGAAGCTTGAAATCTAATAGCTTTAATACTTTTTATTTGAATCGCCAACGAGAGTTGGACAATTATTTATAGTTAAGCCTAAAACATATCAAACAAAACCTTTCACTTTTTAGGAGAACTTGAAAATAATGCATATATCGTTACTGACTCTAAAAATGAAACAGCTTTAACACAAGAATGTGTCATATCACTAAGAGTAAGATTAAGATTATGACAAGCACATAGCATATATAATGCTCTTGGATTTATTTCAAGTAAACACTTTTGAACCCTTTAGTGTTTTACCTTCATATTAGAACCATTGTCATAAACTCAACCCTTTACATTATAAACATTAAGATCAAGAGAATTAAATGAATTCAATAATTCATTGAAAAGTCCCAATCTAGATGTGTCATCTACCTTTAAGAACTCTAAATAGTGCTCCTCTATTTTTATTTTTTATTTGACATGTTCACACATCGTACTATCAACCTTATTTGTTCTTGATGACTCAAATTTGGGGTACAGTCAAGAATAGTAGAAAAGTATCTCGTCTTTTTAATGATCCCTATGATAGAACTTCTAACTCTATGGCCCAAGAGAAATCAACTCATTTTGAATTTTGTGATCAAGATAATGATGATGAATTTCATGATTTGGAATACGATAACATGATCTTGCATTATCACATCAAATCCAAGAATCATCTCAATCAATCCTAAAAATTATCATTATCATCTTGATAAAGTTTCTCATTGGATCCTCGAAAAGCTAAATTATATTTAGCAAGATATTTCACTACAAAAACTATCCTTTTCAAAACTTATCTCCAACGTTCTTTCTCCTTTACAATTTCTTGTTGCAAATCTTTATCAATTGTTTGATTTTTTTGCTCAATCTTACTCTTAATTCATTCCAAGTTCTCATATTAGTCATATGCTCAATGCAATTCTCATGTTCTTTGAGTCTCTCACTAAGATGCTTCCAATCTTTAAATCTGTCATTTGCTGATCCACTTTGTTTGTTAGAATAAACCAACCATTTTCTATTGCTAATATTTCCATTACTCAAATTCTATAA
The DNA here is from genome assembly GCA_029891385.1 of Erythroxylum novogranatense. Lineage (NCBI taxonomy): Eukaryota > Viridiplantae > Streptophyta > Magnoliopsida > Malpighiales > Erythroxylaceae > Erythroxylum > Erythroxylum novogranatense. The sequence continues at coordinate 86,079,983 of CM057229.1, forward strand.
TAATAAAAATATGAAAAATGACGAGAGGTATTGTCTAAAGGAAACATAAGATTCAAGTCTCTTACAGGCCCTTTTTTAACTAAAATATCCCTTGCTTTATTATCAAGATTATCCCAATTTCTAGGATCATAAATGTCCAATATAGGGCTTACTTGCTCATCTACATTTAAATTTTCTAAAGTGGATGCCTTTGGTACGTGATCATGCTCACTCAGATTTCTAATATCCTTGTGAATATGAATCTCATCACTTAAGTTTTCTTTATATTATTCAAAACCGCCTTTACCTAATTTCTCGGGACTCTCACTAGAGGAGCCTACTCATTTAATAAATTTATTAATTGCTCCTTTTTGGGATTCTATCAATTGTGCTACTTGTTTTCTTTTTTTTTTTCCCCTTTTTTCACTTCCAGACAAATGCTTTTTAGACAACATAATATAAACCAATTATAACACTGTTGGATTAGAAAAAGAACAAAAGCACTTGTGTGAAACTGGAAGAAGTATGTAGGCACAACCAAACTCTAATAGTTTTATAGTATATCATAAAGATATATAAATGGTATTATATCTGCGATAAAGGAAAAAATAAATAGCAAAATTAAAAACCTAATATTAAAAAATAAAAAACAAAGAGCAAATTTTAATCATAGAGACACACTAATATCTAAAAATACAAGAAATTAACATACTTAAGAAATAAGCTAATATAATGTCCACGTCAATGACAAATTACAAATTAATTATAACATATTCAAATATTTAATAAGCTAAAATACATTAAAAATTAGAAACTATACCTTTAAATTATACTCATAACTCAAAAGACAGAATCGTGAAAGTTTTGCTGCTAATTTTTTAGTTGAAGTACCTTAAATACATATATTGATGAAGATAAAGAAATTATAAAGTTAAAATACAGCTAAATATTTCAAAACTATTTATAAGCATGACATGATAACTTAACCACAACATTAACTTATAATGTTAACTTATCAATCTTGGAATTTCATGGCTTCCACCAACAGCTTCCAACCTTCCACTAACGTTTAACTCTTGAAAATATCAACTACACCAACGTTCTAATCATTTGTTACTACCTCTCTATTAAATACATTTATTACTACCTACAGCCTACGACATGTTTGAGCCTTGAGGTTTTCTCGTTGGGCCTTGCGAATAAAGTAGGAGGTAACCATGTTAGCTTACGTGCCGCAGATCTTGAGACTTTGAAGGACTGATATAGTGATATTGCAGCTATGAGGGTCGAGAGGTCAGATAACAAAACATAGGGAATGAGGCCCCTTTTTATAGTGGGCTACCCCTATCTCCTTCTTCAACCTTTAACCCCTAAGCCAAAACAATCCATACTCTATAGCTAGGCTCTTTGAATTCTACACAAAAAACCTCACTAATAAATCCGTTTTTAAACTGGGGGCAAGTCATCGATGAGGAGGCTAATGGATCTCTACAATAAACACCTCCTTCTACAGAGGATAGGTAAATCATAGTTGAGTTAGAAATTCAAATACTAAAAGTGGGTGTGAAGGCATGATTATCTAATTTAGTAGGTTTTTATGTGGCAAACGTCTTCCTTTCCTAACTATGAGAGAATGGATAAGGAGGACATGAATGAAGTTCTTCTTTGGAATACAACTACGTGCTTTTCAAAATCTCTTCTCAATCAATTGCTAAGGAAAAATTTGAGGTAGAACCATGGCGTATAACAAGAATCCCTTATTTTTGTAACCATGAAATATGTCTGGACAATGTCAAATAGGATCGATTCTAGATAAACCATCATAGGTCCCTTTGGAGTATTGTTCCACAAAGGGTTGGGTATTTGGCTAGCTTTCTTGAAAAACTAGTATGCATAGAAAATAAGGGAACTAAATAGAATGATAGGTTATGCTAGACTGAGTCAATATGGAAATAAGCGAGGAACTTCTAGACTCTATTCTTATTGGGAGATTGGGAGAAGATGATGCCCTATATGAAGATTCTGTCAGAGTGTCCTTGCAGTTGAGACTAAATTCACTTCCTCAAGGTGGAGGGAAACTAGTAAATATTCTAAGAGGGGAGCTATATTAAGTTGATGGGATTAAACCAACTTAGTTAAGAGATGGAGACATCAATAACTTGCATAATAATAATATTATTATTATTATGGAGCACATTGAGAAAATTGGTAATTTGAAGGAATTGGCAGAGAAGGTTACTAAAGATTCTTGGAAAGATAAATTGGAAGAGAATTTATCCTTGAAGAAGGGTATCTTAGAAACAAAACTTAGAAAAATTTCAAATATCAATGATTTGGAAAGTTTCTAATTTCTTAAATGTAATCCGAAAAATTCACTACCGGCTTCTTCAATAGAGAGAGCAGTTGAGACAAGTAATGGCAACTTCAAGGTTATAAGGAGGAGGAAATATTGAAGAAATAAAAGCTTAAAGGGATCCTCTTATAAAACCCCTCCTAACATTGATAACATCAAAAATTATGAGGGGCCTTAATGACCTAAAGAAACAACAAGATCTTAGATATTTTATAGTTAGTAATAAGCTATAAGTTATTAGCATCTTAGAGAGCAAACTATCTAGTGAGAACTTTTTGAAACTAAAACTTTATGGTAATTGGTGGTCTTTGCTTTCAACCATAACCACCATTATTTTTTGTAGAATTACAATTTCTTTTGACATAATGAGGGTGGAGCTTATAGTAACACATTCAAGTGATTGATAATATATACAATATACTAGTCTAAGTTTGAAGGAAATACTAGTTTGAGGAAATACTAAATGGAGTTCAGGGAATATGTTAAAAAACTGGAGCTCGTAAACATGAGTTTTGAGGACTAAAGATATCTCTCTTTATTCTTTTAAGGATTCCTTATGTATGCTAGCTAAGAGTAAGGCTTGCAGATAATTTCTTAGCTCTTTCATTTCTCATAAGTTCCCTTTAGAGGTGATCTAGGATCTAACTATTCCTTTTGGTGGAAATGATATCAAAAAATTGGTGTTTAAAATGAGCCTAGATAAAACACTAAGACATGATGGATTGATGGTGTGATCTTTCAGAAAGCTTGACCTTTGATTAAAGATATGGTCATTAAGGTTTTGATGGAAACCTTTAAATTAAGAAAGTTGCTTTTGGACGATAATAATTCTTCATATACATTATCCTTCAAATTCCAACCCAAAGTTTTTAAAAGGAATTTAGACCTATTTCATGTTAATTTTTTCCAATCTTTATCCAAGAGGATGAGGAAGGATCTAAAACCCATCATTACTCCTGCTCAAAATACCTTTCTAGAGGGAAGGGTAATAAGTGTTAATATGCTCCTAGATAAAAAATGTTTTATTGGATACTCTAACAAAATTTTCTTAAGAATTATGCAATAAAAGTTGATTTTCATAAATTAAATGATTTAATCAATTAGCACTTTATTGAATATCTCCTTATTAGGGAACCAACAATTCTTTATAAGGGAAAAAAGGACATAAAGAAACCATCTTTCCAATTCCATAGTAATGCAAGTATCTCAATATCTTTCACCTTATGTAGGTTGATGATATTTTGCTTCTCCCAAAGGCGCATGATATATGTGTTTACATCTTTGTGACCTCTTTTTAATCCTTTAAGGAGCTTTTAGGACTAGTTATTCACAGGCAAAAGAGCCACCTTATTCTCTCAATAAGTGTAAATCAATTGGAGTCTTGGCTCTTAAATATTTTAGGCCAGTAGGGAAAACATACTACTTTCATGTGTCTTAGTTTACATATTATCACTAGAAAGTTGTTCTTCAAGGAATGTTTACCCTTAATTAATAGAGTCCAAAAAAGGCTAAGAAACTGGTGTAGCTTATATCTGTCACCAACAAGAAGACTTCACATATACTAGTGTTCATATTTTTTCTTGCTACGAGGCTAGTAAAGACAGTGAAAAGGTTGATGAGAAGATTATTGTAGAATAAATATTCTAAAAAATTACTCTACTAATTAGAGTTGGAGTGAAGTTTATAAGCTAAGAGAGATTGGTGGGCTTAGAGTGTTTCTTATTAGTTTGTGGAATAAGTTTTTCATAGGAAAAAAATATAGAGAATTTTAATCCTATAAGAATCACTATGGTTGATGTGCATTCATATCTTCTTCTTTGAAGGGGAGAATTTTAAAAAGTTAAGAAGAAACCTATACATTTTTAGTTTTTTTCATATTTATTAAAACTAAGAAGAACAATGTCAAGACATGTTATAGGTATGGTGGGTAATGGGGAAATTACGTCTTTGTTTTTTAAAAACTGGGGCTAGATAAGGATCTTGAATTGAGTTCAAGTTTTCCCCAACTATCTAACATCTCTAAGGAAGTTAAGGTCAAAGAATGGATCAATGAAGATCAGCGGAGTAATATGCCTCCATGGCTACTTTATATTTTGCCTAACTATAACCCCTAATAAGCATTGAGTTTGCACATATAAGTAAATTTTGTTGATAGTTTTTGCCTTAAAATTTGAGATTATCAGCTAAGTCGGAGAGCCAATACTACTGAACAATAAGGTTGGTTGTTATAGTAAATTGATGACAACTTCATAGAAGCTTTGACATAAAGTAATCTCTTTGATGTATTCTATGCCACTTTAGTTAATGTTGCACATTACAATAGTATTGGTTGTAACAATTAGTAATTCTCCTTGAGTTCAGTTAGTACTACAAGTTGTGTAATTTTTTAGGTGACCTAATCCTTTTACACTTCTTAAGGACTATTTAATATTAATATGAAATTAACGTTTTAAAAATATTAGTTACTTCTCTAGAATAAATTTTAAGATAAAAAAATGGAAAGTAACCGAGATATTATATAATATTGTATTACTTTAACACTTTTCTTGCTTTATTAAGTATGGACTTCATTTATTTTATTCATAATTTAAGTGTAAAGTATAATATTTTTATATTTCTTAACCAATAAAATATTAAAATTTATAAATTCAAATCAATAGATTTAAAACTCATAAATTTATTAAAATCCATAGATTTGGAAATATTCTGGTTACAAAAATGGATGCTTGTATTTTTTTTTTTAAAATGGTTGCTTTCTAAGTATAGAAAGTTGAAAGAATGGCAGTTTGACATTTTGAAACGTGGACATGTTGCCCGCAACTGCTGGAAGCGTTATTCACGGGCTGACATTCTTAAACAAATAGGTCTGTTGAACAAACGAGCCACAAAATAGGAAGTCTTGGACATTGGAAACGTGAACAGTGTTCCAACACCATTGCTGTCATTTACACATGGGGTGGCGTATACGTAAAGAGAAACGTATTTTATGTTTTTCGGATTTCAACTGGGTTGGATAACTCTTAAGCCTTCATGTCTTTGTCTTGGTTCTTAAGCAGCATCATTATACTATACTATCTTATCATTCTTCAACAACCTTTTCTTGTTTCAAAAGGAAGGTATTTTTACATTTAAAAAATCATGTTAGACTAACATGATTTTTTACCTTGTAGTCCGCGAAGATTAACACAGGGCTACAAACTGTTTGAAGCTGGTTCACCTCAATCTGTTCCCTTATTCAAAGGATTACTTCTTGCAGAGGGATTTATCTCCAACTAAAATGCGCCTAACTTTCGAGGATTTCAACGTAACAAAGGCTTCAGAGATATAATCTGCATATCTCTGAACAGGTCCATATGTATGCTGAGGATCCCATATTACAGAAATTATAGTCACTTCTCCATCATATATACACCAATGCATGTTTTGTTGCATTCTTCTTTTGGTTTAGTTAAACATAATATCTCTAAATACAAATGTACGCCTTTATGGACTCTTATGTTCTTTATATATATATATATATATATATCGCGTATTTGATTTCAAAAGACAAACTATGTCTCCGGTGAAAGTTCAAAGTAAAAGATAAAGTGAGCACTTACAGTAGGAATCAACCAGATGGCTAATGAACAATTCTAGCAAGGAATAGTGGAATACAGTACAATAATAGGTATTCCTGGTAAATTCCAGAGGAGCTGAAGAAGACTTCAGTTCCTGAACAATTCCAGTAATATTCAACGAAACTGAAACATACAGCCAAGTAGCTCGAGAAGATAATGCACCAACATGCAACTTGGACGAAGGGTACTCGTCCACAAGCTAGCTAAGTAATAATAGTGGTCAATCCAAGTTTAGCATACGCCAAATAGTTCATTAACTAGAGACGGTATAAGATAGACTCCTTTATTTCTAAGCCTTGTCGTTCTAGAAAGTTGCTCCCTTGAAGGACTGAAGATGGCCTCTCTACTACACAACCTGTTGAGCGTGAATGATGGTTGAGACAAATAATTGAACACCTTCTGTACTGGTCACGCAAGATTCCTTCAGCTGTAAGTGTTGGAACTTCTGATCTTCAGTTTGTAATGTGCGTGTATGAAATGTCTCCAAAACATCAACTTTGATTGCTCACTGATTTTGTGAATGTATGGCGGATGATTTGTGTAAATAGAAAATAAATGTAGCTCTTCTATAGCATCCGAATAATGAACTTCAGTTCTGAAAATTTTGTGTGTATGAAATCTACTACAGCTATTCACTCTCTAACTTGTGACTATTTGAAGGGATTAAAATGATGAGGAAAGATGACTAACTGAACAAAAAAACTGATTTGAGACTTGTAGAAAGATTGAATTTGGGTATTCACTCACAAGATTAACTCCAAGCTAGTATCAGGTTTTTTAATAAAACAGAACACTCACAAACTACTTCTTCAAAATATTCAACTTCTGAACTTGCTACTGAAACTAAAACAACTATGAAACATAAGGGAAAATGAAGTTTGAAAGAGGAAAATGATCTTGTATTGAAGGTTCTCTGTGTTTTTCTTACACCTTTTCACCTTCTTCTACTCTTCTAACTCTACATCTACGAAAATGAGGAGGATGATGAGCTTTTTATATTAGCTCTACAACTTTCAGCTACAACTTGTAAAGAAATAACTAGAGAACAAAAGCATAAAATGATGTATAATGACTAGCTAGTAATAACTTTTCCAGATTTAGGAAAACACAAAAGTAAACAATTTTATTTTTAGTGTAACTAAAACCAACATTTGCAAAAACAGAAAATGAACGACAATTAATTCTTCTGCAGTAACCTGATTCTCCATCTCCAAAAGACTGACATGCAAATCTGATTGTCAGTTGTTGATTAACACTAAGCTTGATTTTGTTAATTAAACTTCTTGAAATTTTCTTCAACCTTCTGTTGATTTTTCAACTCTGCACTTCTGGTTACTTCGTTCCTGGTTACTTCCTTCTAAGTAACTAACTGAAATTCTAAATTTCTGCAGTGCTTTTCTTCAATCTACACTTTTGGCCTTTTGCATATCTGCTTCCATCTTCTCTTCAGCTTCCCTTTTACATCGAATTTCCTTCATCTGAATTTCCAAAAGGAAGTTTGACTTACAAACTTCCTTTTGGGAAATTAAACAATTCATTTAAAAATTTAAAAGTGAATACAACACTTCGCCTAAAAGGTATTCCAGCATAATTTCAATGGGCTAGCAAGCTGAATATGAACTGAAAGCTACATTGAATGCCTTGCTTTAATAGGAGCATTGGGGTCTGTGGATGAGAGACTGAGATGTGTAGTTTTTTTTGGAGTGTGAGCGTTGCTTACTGTAGAACAAGCGTTGGTTGTTACTTTTGTAGCTTTTGTTGTTGCGTTTAAGGATGTCGGGACTGTGGGAAGGAAGAGAGCGAAAGGCATGAGTGTGTGGTGCTGGTGGCTGCTCTACCGATTATTTGGAAAGAAGAAACTAATTCATGTTGATCTTTTATCAAAGTTCGTTATTGCAGAAAGCACTAACATGAGACGAAGACCCTTTTGTGACGAGATATTTTAGGAAGGTCTCAATTATGAAAAGATATTTTTAAATCATTCACTAATTTCTCCTCGAATTGGATAGATCCTTTGCGGTAGGCAAACTACAATATGGACACTTTTATTATTTCTTTCTATTTTCTATCGTTAAATGGTTTCCTTGGTTTCAGTTGTTTTAGTGTGCTTGTTTCAATGCTTCTTCAAAGTCTTTAGAATTTCAGAAGACTACACTTCCATGTTTTATGAATTTCAAGAACAAACAAAAAATCGATTTCTATAGCTTTTGATCATAATCGTCAATACCCATTAAATCTCATACAAGCGCAAAGTTTACATTTATTTATATAGTATGTAATAGCCTATATTCCATACAAAGTATGCCCCTCAAATTGTTTTGCATATCAAAGATCTAACCAACTAGAAACAAAGCAATGGGGCTCAGGATATGGAAATATCACAGACAGAAGTTACCAAACGTGAGTAAGTCTCCCGAATGAGTATTTACTTCAACTTGTCGTTTGCATCTTCATCAGGATGACGTAGAGTTCCAAGCATCCAGTCCATCCATATGGTGTAATGACCATAGTTATGGCGGTATGTAGTATGGTGAATGGTGTGGTAGCCTGCACCCATAATAGGCCATATTTTCGCATGGATGCAATCGTGAGTATTTGCTGTCCATATGGCCTCGAGGAATATGAGACCTATATGTGTTCTAAAATGGGTCGGCATAAAGAAAAGAACCGTCACATGCGGTGCTGCTTGTAGTAGCCCGTCGATTGGGTGAAATACCAAACCTGAAGTAAAATCAATGGGTCATATAAAATTTAGCATTTGACAGGCTCATTGTTAACCTATCAATTGAAAAAGACAAGAATGACTACTTGTAAACAAAAACCAATGAGATTCACAAGCATCTCAACTGTTGCAGCTGACAATAGGAGCTTTCTTCAGATCCCACAATATATAAGAGTATCTTCTTCTTTTCAAGGTCATAAGCTCATTGTTCTCTCATTGTTCTCCACTCATCAAGACATTTTATACAACTGTTCTACCAAAAAGCGAGCTCAATACAGAACATTGAAAACCATGCATGCACTAACTTACCAGCAAAAGGAGACAGGGTATTCTGCTTATTGTAGGTGCGATGGGTAGCATGCAGATACTTGTACAGAGGCTTAATATCGTGCAGTCCTTTGTGCATCCAATAAATTGCAAACTCCACTAGGACGAAATAACTAACTGAATATAGAATGTACGTAAACCAACCAACTTCAGAGATCGTTGAGAAACATTTTGTCCACCCATTTTCTATCATGAACTCGAACAGTGTTGGAAGAGCACAATAAAATGGCGTAGCCTTCATAGCAATAACTAACTGAATATAGAATGTACGTAAACCAACCAACTTCAGAGATCGTTGAGAAACATTTTGTCCACCCATTTTCTATCATGAACTCGGACAGTGTTGGAAGAGCACAATAAAATGGCATAGCCTTCATAGCAACATATATTTGCAATAGCATGGCTTTTGTTGTAGGAATATTATCTGCAATCACGATGTTCAAACATTGTTAGTTCAAACTGTATCATAGCCTCGATAGTACATGAACAAGATTTTAGAACACAATGGAGCATCATAAGATCAAAGCGAAATCCAAGATATTTCCATCAAAATGGTAATTGGACTTGAAACTGCATAGAATAACCAACATTTCAGAATGACCTTTAGCAACTCTTCGTTTTATTGTGAGCAAAGGAAGACCAATATTGATCGTCTTGTTCACAATTTCCAAAGAGAAGGAATTTGCAAAATAAGGATGATAAAAAGAAAAAGATTGCCATTTTGGCCACCTGCATAGATGAAAAGGTACACAAAGAACTAGAAATAAACATCCTTCTTTACTGATATTTAGGTACACAAAAAACTAGAAATAAACATCCTTCTTTATTGACATTTCTCATGTATGATTTCAAGCATTCACAATGTTTGAACTTAGACTTCTGGAAGAAACAAAACTGATTTTTAATTAGACATTTACAAATCTCAGTTTATTGGGGCTTATAATAATATAATAGTGAATTATTATGAAAATTTTCCATTGCAGCAATTTCAAAAGTTAGTGCATTAAGGATTAGCAACTGCAAAAAATCATTATAATGGAGGCACATATGTCTCAATATCCATTACTATAAATGGAGAAAAAAAGAAGCAAATTATGAAACAAAGTTTTATGATTGGCCTGGTAAACTTATTTCACTATACTATATTCAATATAGTTAAGTACAGCCGTTTAGTTTTACTTATGTTTTTTTATTGTAATTTTAGTTTTTGCTTTTGTTTTTTAAATAAAACAAAAATTGTTTAATTGTTAATGTTAACATAGTTATATTTGTATTATTAATAATAATTTCATAATAGATAAAACTTAAAAATAAATTATTTTAATTAAATAAATTTATTTAATCTCTTATATAATATTTATTAAAAATTATTAATAAAATTATGTTATTTTAATAAAATAAATAATTTAAAATTAAAATTTATTTGAAATATATTTTAATTATTAAATCAAATTTTATTTGAATATTTATGTATATTACATTTAATTATATTTATTAATAGTTATTAAAATTTAATTACATATTAATTTAATTATAAAATTAAATTTTCATAATTTTATTGATAATTTATTTTAATTTATTAAATATATAATGTTGAATTAAATTATTCATAATTTTATTAAAACTTAATTAATTAAATAATATAGTAAATGATAGTAAATCATGAAAAAACAAAATCAGAAACAAAAATTATATTTTATGATTTTTATAATTTTGAAAATTAGAAGAAACTACAAAAAAAAAATTATATTTTATGTTTTCATAATTTTGAAAATAGAAAGAAACTAAAACAAAAAAAATAGAAACTAAAAACTTAGATAAACAAATTTTTTTACTAAATTTAAAATAAAAATAAAAATAAAACCGAAAACCCATAAAGTTTTTGTGAGAATAAAGAGTGACTGAAACTCCTCCATTTATGTTCATCTAAGGGTTCTCCGGATCGAGAAGTCAAACTCATCTTTACCGAATAGTTGAAGTGTAGAAAAAAATTAAGGGGGCGCTTGGTTCATAAAGGGTAATGAGAATGAAAATGAGAATGAATACAGTGAGGAATGATAATGGATATAATCATTATAATTATGATGGTTAGTTAAGATGAAGGAATGATTACCATTATCATTGATGGTGGTTGGTTTGTTAAAAATGTTAAAAAATAAAATTTTGTTAAAAATTGCTTTATAGCAAATTTTAAATATATTTTAAATAATTATTTTAATTTATGAACCATAATTATAATGACAAAATATTTAAAATAAAGTATATTGCGATTTTTCCTTTCCAATAACTCTTAAAGAAAAAATACTCAAATATTTTCTTGCATCAACATATTATTAGTTACATAATATCCTCAAAATATAAATTAATCATCCAAAATATTGTGTAATTTATCGACACAACTATAATATCCTTCATTTCATTACTACAGTAAAATCAAGTAACATAGTTTAATACAATTTACATTCATCTAATAATACAAATGATATTATATTTTAAGTAATTAATGAATAATATTTTAATTAATTACATTATAATTAACTAATTATATTTTAATTAATTAATTAGATTTTAATCAATCATGTAATTAATTATATTTTAATTAACTAATTATATTTTAATTAGACTTTAATTAATCATGTAATTAATTATATTTTATGTTGATTAATTATTTTAATTAATTAATTAATTAGATTTTATCTTAATTAATTTAATTTATTGTAATTAATTAAATTATATTTAATTTATTAATTGTAATTAACTAATTAATTAATTTTAATTATATTTTAATTTCATTTTAATTAATTAATCATATTTTAATTAATCACGTAATCAATTATATTTTAATTAACTAATTAGATTTTAATTATACTTTAATTAATCAATTAGATTTTATGTTGATTAATTACTTTAATTAATTAATTAATTAGATTTTTAATTATTTTAATTAATTAGCTTTTATCTTAATTAATTAAAGTTATTAATTAATTATATTTTATATTTTAATTAAATATATTTTAATTAATTACATTTTAAGTATATTTAATTAAAAATGTTTAACTCAGAATTAAAAAAAAATTAGTTTTAATTCTTGGTTTTGGAAGTTTGTTATAGGAATCACTCCCATTCCTCTGAAAATCCAGAGGAATGGAGTATTACTTAAAACCAAGGAATCAAAATCATACCTCTGCAATGATATATCCATACCAACCATTAGTTTTAATTCCATTCTCATATCTTTTTTCTTAAACCCTCCAAACAAGCACCTGACAATGAGTTGATATAATTAGGTTTTTTAAAATATTTTTTTAAATTAAAAGTATTACACGATGTCTTTTTTTAATTAAGTCTAAATTATATCGTTTTATTTAAAAGAATTAGGTCTTAATTCATATCCCGTAACATAATAAAATCAAGGAGTGTAGCAAAAATATTTCATTATCCATATAAAGTCCAGTCATTAGTCATTTAGCAAGATCAGGGGGGCCCAAACCATTAAATACAATGAAAAGATCTTCAAATTTGAGCTCCAAATGAAGATAAAAATCATTTGAAAAATTCTAACGTAGGAAAAATCAACAATACAAGGAAAACCAAATTCACAATCAATTAAATTAATGTGACAAAGTCTCAGATACGAACATTACTTAAAACAAAAGCAATGGATCATAAAGTACAATTTTACTTCGTAATTGACCGAAACTAGGGTGCAAGACTCAAGAACCAGAACCCATAATAAAAGCGAAAAATACCACAAAATTCGAATTATTTAACTATCCGAAACAGACAAAGAGTATGATAATCAATGAATAGACCACATTAAAAGTCAACCAACCATGTTCCACATTCACTCCGTAGCTCCTTGCTAGACGGATTTGACACTTAGTTTTGGATCCTCTGATTAATATTATTCTATTTCATGAAATCTCAATCATTTATTTTGCGAAATATACGCGGGATCTACACGAGACTTATACGGGACCTACGTAAATAAATGGCTGAGATTTATTGAATACAATAAAATATCATAATATTAGACAAGAGATCTGAACACAGTCTTGGATAGCTTATGTCTAAAACTCCCCACAACAGGAAAGGCAGAACATTATAAGTTCGATGAGTTATTGCACCTCAAGCAATGCATCAGAGCCTTTACTGCTTATGCTTATTCTACTGCATTTGGAAGAAAGAAAGTAGAGATTTTTCAAGTCAATTGCAAGGAGTGCCATAGATACAACTGCAACAGTCTTACAAATGACAAGGCAACTAATAGACAAGGCTTCTTGGCCCCAGCTAGTTCATGAAGATCTAGCTAGTTGTTTCTGAAAAATATCGAGCAGCTTTCATCTTCAGTTGTATATATCCTTGCTTTTGTAAGGGTTGTTATTGTTTTTAGCTTACTTTATACAAGGAGTTAAATCGAACCACGTCCTTTAAGGAAAACAGATGCCAAATTAACATCAGATATCATATTAACTATTAAGAATATTCTGACAGGTTCTTCGCCAAGTGGAGAGACAGAAAAAGAGGAGTGACAACGAGTCTTAAGTTAGAAAGACGAAGAGGCAAGCGAAGAGCCTTTTTGTGTTCTGATATCATATTAACTATTAAGAATACGTGATCATGCTCGTTATTTGCTGGCTGGCTCCTTTTTTATTGATCCTGAAACCCACTTGTATTGATAGCTTAATAAGGAGAAGACTTATTAAAAAAAAGCACCCAAAAGTTTCTTTCTTAGCTTGTCTTCTTATATGCTGGCTTGTCTTCTTTCTTAGGTTGACTTTCCTTCGATTTCCATGGATTTAAGTTTCCCGAGGGAGTTTGAACTAATTTTCATCTTCCTTAACATTTTTTTCTCTCTCTACACGTTCGAGCATTCTTCTTTCGAATATTTTTAAAGCCTTGTTTCGTAAATAGTTAACCCTTTACATTATCAACATTAAGATCAAGAGAATTAAATGAATTCAATAATTCATTGAAAAGTCCCAATCCAGATGTGTCATCTACCTTTAAGAACTTTAAATAGTACTCCTCTATTTTTATTTTTTATTTGACATATTCACACATCGTATTATCAACCTTATTTGTTTTTGATGACTCAAATTTGGGGTACAGTCAAGAATAATAGAAAAGTATCTCGTCTTTTTAATGATCCCTATGATAGAACTTCTAACTCTATGGGCCAACAGAGAAATCAACTCATTTTGAATTTTGTGACCAAGATAATGATGATGAATTTCATGATTTTGAATACGTCTAACATGATCTTGCATTATCACATCAAATCCAGCAATCATCTCAATCAATCCTAAAAAATTATCACTATTATCTTGGTAAAGTTTCTCATTGGATCCTCGAAAAGCTAAATTATATTTAGCAAGATATTTCATAACAAAAACTATTCTTATCAAAACTTATCTCCAACGTTCTTTCTCCTTTGCAATTTCTTGTTGCAAATCTTTATCAATTATTTGATTTTTTTGCTCAGTCTTACTCTTAATTCATTCCAGGTTCTCATATTAGTCATATGCTCAATGCAATTCTCATGTTCTTTGAGTCTCTCACGAAGATGCTTTCAATCTTTAAATTTGTCATTTGCTAATCCACTTTGCTTGTTAGAATAAGCCAACCATTTTCTATTGCTAATATTTCCATTACTCAAATTTCTATAATAATAAGAATATGAAAAATGACAGGAGATATTGTCTAAAGGAAACATAAGATTCAAGTCTCTTACAGGCCATTTTTCAACTAAAATATCCCTTGCTTTATTATCAAGATTTTCCCAATTTTTAGGATCATAAATGTCCAATATAGGGCTTACTTGCTCATCTGTCTTTAAATTTTCTAAAGTGGATGCATTTGGTACATGATCATGCTGACTCAGATTTCTAATATCCTCGTGAATATGAATCTCATCACTTAAGTTTTCTTTATATTATTCAAAACCACCTTCACCTAATTTCTCGGGACTCTCACTAGAGGAGCCTACTCATTTAATAAATTTATTAATTGCTCCTTTTTGGGATTCTATCAATTGTGTTGCTTGTTTTCTTTTCTTTTTTTCCCCTTTTTTCACTTCCAAAAAAATGCTTTTTAAGCAACATAATATAAACCAATTATAACACTGTTGGATTAGAAAAAGAACAAAAGCACTTGTGTGGAACTAAAAGAAATAAGCAGGCATAACCAAACTCTAATAGCTTTATAATATATCATAAAGATATATAAATGGTATTATATCTGCGATAAAGGAAAAATATATAGTAAAATTAAATGTCTAAAATTAATAAATAAAAACAAAGAGCAAATTTTAATGATAGAGACACACTAATATCTAAAAATACAAGAAATTAACATACTTAAGAAATAAGCTAATATAATGTCCACGCCTAATGACAAATTACAAATTACTTATAACATATTTAAATATTTAATAAGCTAAAATACATTAAAATTAGAAACTATACCTTTAAATTATACTCATAACTCAAAAGATGTAATTGTGAAATTTTTTCGCTAATTTTTAGTCAAGTACCTTAAATATATATATTGATGAAAATAAAGAAATTATAAAGTTAAAATACAGCTAAATATTTCAAAACTATTTATAAGCTTGACCGATAACTTAACCACAACATTAACTTATAATGTTAAGTTATCAATCTTGGAATTTCATGGCTTCCACCAACAAACTTCCACCTTCCACTAACGCTTAACTCTTGAAAATATCAACTACACCAACGTTCTAATCATTTGTTACTACCTCTCCATTAAATACATTTATTATTACCGCAATTTCACGACATGTTTGAGCCTTGAGGCTTTCTCGTTGGGCCTCATGAATAACGTAGGAGGTAACCATGTTAGCTTACGTGCTTCAGATCTTGAGACTTTGAAGGACTGATATAGTGATATAACAGCTGTGAGAGTCGAGAGGTCAGATAACAAAACATAGGGAATGAGGCCCCTTTTTATTGTGGGCTACCCCTGTCTCCTTCTTCAACCTTTAACCCCTAAGCCAAAACAATCCATACTCTATAACTAGGCTCCTAGAATTCTACACAAAAAGCCTCACTATTAAATCCGTTTTTAAACTGGGGGCAAGTCATCGGTGA
Organism: Erythroxylum novogranatense; assembly: GCA_029891385.1. Taxonomy (NCBI): domain Eukaryota; kingdom Viridiplantae; phylum Streptophyta; class Magnoliopsida; order Malpighiales; family Erythroxylaceae; genus Erythroxylum; species Erythroxylum novogranatense. The sequence continues at coordinate 86,096,096 of CM057229.1, forward strand.
GGAGGCTAACGGTTCTCTACAATAAACACCTCCTTCTACTGAGGATAGGTAAATCATAGTTGAGTTAGAAATTCAAATATTAAAAGTGGGTGAGAAGGCATGATTATCTAATTTAGTAGGTTTTCATGTGGCAAACGTCTTCCATTCCTAACTATGAGAGAATGAATAAGGAGGACATGAATGAAGTTCTTCTTTTGGAATACAACTACGTTCTTTTCAAAATCTCTACTCAATCAATTGCTAAGGAAAATTTTGAGGTAGAACCATGGCGTATAATAAGAATCCCTTTTTTTTTTTAGCCATGAAATATGTCTGGACAATGTCAAATAGGATCAGATTCTAGATAAACCATCATAGGGTCCCTTTGGAGTATTGTTCCACAAAAGGGTTGGGTGTGTTGGCTAGCTTTACTGAAAACCTAGTATGCATAGAAAATAAGGGAACTAAATAGAATGATAAGTTATGCCAGAATGAGTCAATATGGAAATAAGCAAGGAACTTCTAGACTCTATTCTTATTGGGAGATTGGGAGAGGATGATGCCCTATATGAAGATTCTGTCAGAGTGTCCTTGCAGTTGAGACTAAATTCGCTTCCTCAAGGTGGAGGGAAGCTAGTAAATATTCTAAGAGGGGAGCTATATTAAGTTGATGGGATTAAACCAACTTAGTTAAGAGATGGAGACATCAATAACTTGCATAATAATAATATTATTGTTATTATGGAGCACATTGAGAAAATTGGTAATTTGAAGGAATTGGGAGAGAAGGTTACTAAAGATTCTTGGAAAGATAAATTGGAAGAGAATTCATCCTTGAATAAGGGTATCTTAGAAACAAAACTTAGAAAAATTTCAAAGATCAATGATTTGGAAAGTTTCTAATTTCTTAAATGTAATCCGAAAATTTCACTACCGGCTTCTTCAATAGAGAGAGCAGTTGAGACAAGTAATGGAGACCACAAGGTTATAAGGAGGAGGAAATATTGAAGAAATAAAAGCTTAAAGGGATCCTCTTATAAAACCCCTCCTAACGTTGATAACATCAAAAATTATGAGAGGCCTTAATGACCTAAAGAAACAACAAGAATTTAGATATTTTATAGTTAGTAATAAGCTATAAGTTATTAGCATCTTAGAGAGCAAACTATCTCGTGAGAACTTTTTGAAACTAAAACTAAAACCTGGGGGGACTTCGGTGGGTTGGTCGTCGCAAATGGAGGGATGGGTGAAGCTGAATACCGATGGGGCAGTCTCATCGGGGGCAGTTCAGGCATCAGCTGGAGGGTTAATTCGGGATCGATGTGGGCAATGGTGTGGGGGTTTCCAGCAGCGGTTCGATCGCTGTTCCCCCCTCACAATAGAACTCCGTGGGGTCCATTCCGGACTCTTGTTGGCCTGAGATCGGGGTTTCCGTCACCTTATTCTTGAAGTCGATTTGTTGGAAGTTATTAACATATTTCCTCTTCTCAGCAGGTTCTGACTGAGGATCTTTTATTGGTTGCAGGTATTCACGGGCTGTTACAGCGAGATTTGGAGGTGGTTCTGCGACATGTCGGGTCAAAAGAGGGAACCGGTCATGTTGACAGACTAGCGACTTGTGTCATTTTTTTAGATCCGGGCCTACACCTTCTTAGGGAGCCTTGGTGAGTCGCCCAGAGCTTCGCACCACCACGCGGGTAGGCTTTGTACCCCGTCATATGTGATCATTCTAGTACCTTTCTTTTGTAATAAAAAAACTTTATGGTAATTAGTGGTCTTTGTTTTCAACCATAACCATCATTATTTTTTGTAGAATTACAATTTCTGTTGACATAATGAGGGTGGAGCTTCTAGTAACACATTCAAGTGATTGATAATATATACACCAAAATCAAGATTGTTTATTTATGTATGGTTCTCACTTTATCTTTCAAAGAAGGATATTACGGAACTATCCACAAGGTATCAAACGTTTTGGTTAAGACCCTTGGTTGGTCAAAGGATATTTTAACAATACAATATACTAGTCTAAGTTTGAAGGAAATACTAGTTTGAGGAAATACTTAATGGAGTTCAGGGAATATGTTAAAAAACTGGAGGTCATAAACATGAGTTTTGAGGACTAAAGATATCTCTCTTTATTCTTTTAAGGATTCCTTACGTATGCTAGCTAAGAGTAAGGCTTGCAGATAATTTCTTAGCTCTTTCATTTCTCATAAGTTCCCTTTAGAGGTGATCCAGGATCTAACTATTCCTTTTGGTAGAAATGATATCAAAAAATTAGTGTTTAAAATGAGCCTAAATAAAACACTAAGACATGATGGATTGATGGTGTGATCTTTCAGAAAGCTTGACCTTTGATTAAAATATGGTCATTAAGGTTTTGATGGAAACCTTTACGTCAAGAAAGTTGTTTTTGGATGATAATAAATCTTCATATACATTATCCTTCAAATTCCAACCCAAAGTTTTTAAAAGGAATTTAGACTTATTTCTTGTTAATTTTTTTCCAATCTTTATCCAAAAGGATGAGAAAGGCTCTAAAACCCATCATTACTCCTGCTCAAAATACCTTTCTAGAGGGAAGGGTAATAAGTGTTAATATGCTTCTAGATAAAAAATGTTTTATTGGATACTCTAACAGAATTTTCATAAGAATTATGCAATAAAAGTTGATTTTCATAAAGTAAATGATTTAATCAATTAGCACTTTATTGAATATCTCCTTATTAGGGAACCGACAATTCTTTATAAGGGACAAAAGGACATAAAGAAACCATCTTTCCAATTCCATAGTAATGCAAGTATCTCAATATCTTTCACCTTATCTATGTTGATGATATGTTGCTTCTCCCAAAGGCACATGATATATGTGTTTACATCTTTGTGACCTCTCTTTAATCCTTTAAGGAGCTTTTAGGACTAGTTATTCACAGGCAAAAGAGCCACCTTATTCTCTCAATAAGTGTAAATCAATTAGAGTCATGGCTGTAACATCCCATCATCGATGGGAATGGTAATTTGGTAAAGTGGGACGGGTTAGGCGAGAGCAGATAGATCTCGGCATGATCATGCATCACACAGCCTCTATAATTATAGGAATGGTAATTTTTGCATACGCATATGTTTGTACATGCATTCATGACATTTCCCGGCATGTGATTCTGAATGTAATTTTATGTGATTCATGTGATCATTGTATTTGAAAAATTGATTTGAAATGGGTTATATGTGTTTTATATTTTTAGGAAATTTCAGAAATTTTCCTGAAATTTTTCTGGAAAATTTCCGGACTAAAAAAGTCACCAAGTGGCGGATTGATCAGTTTCTAGTACCCAAGATTTCTGTCCGATGACACTGGATTTTTGAGTGTATTAATTTGGGATTGTTTTAAGAGCCATTGGATTTGGATGAGTTAAAGATTAAATTGGTTTTGGGTTCTTTGATTAAATGGTTAATTGGTGTTTTGTCTTTTTCTCCATAAGGACAAGTGTCCTCATGCATTTAATATATTTGTCTTTTTCCCTTCATGGATTCTCGGTTCTTCTCCTTAAGTGCTTTAGAAAATTACCTTGATGGTTGAATAAGATTACTTGGAAAGTGAAAAAAAAAACATCCTCCATCCGTAGGTGCTTTACTCTCTTCCTTCGATTGTTTCTTTTCCATCCCATACAAGAAGCTCTCTTTGCTACTTACTTGCCTCTCCTTATTCTCAACCAAGACTACACTTAAGCCTTGTAAAGATGATGAATTGTGTGTGTTGGGGTGATAGCCGTTTGAAGTGTTGGTGAGAGGTAGAGAAGTTTGAAGTGTTAGTGAATTGAAGAGCTTGAGGCTTGTTTAGGTAAGAACTTGTTTTGTGTTCTTTCCTTAGTAGGTAGAAGCATTTATTGTGTTTATTGGTGCATTAATTTCATGACGCTTGTGTATTAATTTTATGGGTATAGGTGTATGCTTGTGTGAGGGAAAATGGTATGGAAGTGAAAGAATATGACTTTAGTGCTTTCAATGAAGTATATAATGTTAGATGAGTTGAAATAAAGTCAGAAAATTGTGTATGATATGTACTGCCCTAATTGTGTTTTACCACTCAATTATTTTGTCATGATGAATTTGTGGCTGATCTCTTAGCTAAATGAGAGTTTTAGTGATATGGCATTGATGGTTCATGAAAGAAGTAGGATTTAGTATGAAATCTGGAAAATGGAACTTGTATATATTTCAGGGATGTGTTTATAACTTTTGATGTGGTAATGCTATTGAGTTGAGGTTTGCTTTAAATTAAACTTGAGAGATAGGGCTAGAATTCCTACGAAGGAAGTTATGCCCAATTATGGCTGGAAGAGGTTTGAAATTAGCTCGGAAGTTTGAAATGTATGTGTTGGATGAACAGTATCCGAGCTTTGGTTCCATTTTGATGACATGAATCTTTGAGAATTTTTCTTGGTTTAAAGGAAATCGATTTTGAGAAATTGGTATTATTGAAAGTTGAAGATTTATGTGTTAGCTTTTTAATGCCACTGATTATGATATTTTTCGATGTGTAGTCTACAATTTATGGTCTGATAATGCTCAAGTGGTAATTCAGTCCAAAAATGTGTTTTAGTGAGAAATTGTGCTTTCTGAGTTCTGATATTTATTTGGGACTGTTAAGGGTGAAATTGGCTCAAATGACATTCTGGAAAGTTGTAGAGGATTGTATTAGATTTTTAAGGAGATATTTTATGCGAATTTTGGATGTGAGGATTGCACGATATAAATTTGGAAAGTTTTGTTACAGTTGAGATTACTTGTTGAGTTCTTAAGCTTTTACAGGACAATCAACTTCATGAGAGAATTCGACCTAGTTTAAATTGGAATTTGTTGTGAAATCTTTCTGAAAATTGTAGTTTATTGTCTGAGCTTTTTATCCCTTTATGATATGGAAATTTTTGCCAAGAGAATTTGGAGTTATGAATTTTGAAAGATTGGTTTCCTTTTGAGAATAAATTGAGTAGGCTGGATCTTTGGTTGCAAATTTGATTTGATTAGAGATGGAATTGACTTCTAAGTTATACTGAAAGATGTAGCATTTCTTTTGCTCTTTTTATTGATATAAAATTTGGAATTTTTGGTTAAGGGGATGAAAAGTTATGAATTTTTGTGATAATGTTGCATTGTGGTAGTAAATGTGTGGCTAGGCTGAGTCTTAGAGTGAATTTTTGACACCCTTAAAAGTGTTATTAAATTTCAAGTTCTTCATGAAACTTGTTGGATTTTCCGAGAGCTTTCCAACGAGACCGATTTTGTATTATTTGGACATTTGTGTGAAAAGATTGAGCTTATGAAAGAAGAAGGGGTTTTGGGTTAGTGTTTGAAAAAAGAAAAAAAAAAAGAATGGAGCAGCATCGCTCGCTCATGCGGGCGAGCGAGCGAGCTCGTGCGAGCGAGCTACTCGGTCCGCCCTCCGACCTCTGTCCAATCTTTTGATTATAACTTTTTCATCCGACCTCCAATTGACCTGATTTTCAAAGCATTGGTTTCCTAAGAGATTTTTCTATCTTTCCATACCACACTTAGGATTTTTGAGGTCAGACTAAGACAAGACGGTCGGATCTAAGTGAGCGGATCAGTTGGAACAGTCTGAGCATGCTTTAGTAATTTGGTGATATCTTGAGCTAGAGAGCTCGGATCGAGCTGATTCTTTTTCCTAAGTAAACTAGAGACATAGCTCTACAAATGTCATGAAGAGGTCGGTTTTCAATTTAGCCCTTAAGATGTTCATTTTCCTGAGTGAAGTCTCATATAGTGTGTTGATCTGAACATGTTTTGGGAATAACTTTTCCGTCCGATGTCCGATTGACCTGATTACGGAGGCGTCGGATTCATGAAATAATTAATTTCATTTATTTGTAAAATCAGGAAATTTTAGAGCAGAAATTAACAGGAATTGCTTAGGTCGAAATGAGGGGACCGGGAAATGATTTTTCCGATCCATGTTTTCTTAATAATCGGACTTAGAGAGGTTCGAATTGAGTGATTTTGGTGTCAATAAGTTTCTAATGATTCAGGAATATTGTTGTGTTGGGAAATTATGCAATAGTACCGGGAATGTCATGAACATGCATTGTACATATCTAAATTTGCTACATGTGCATTATTTAATATTTATGATTGTGCAATTGGTAATGTGTGATTATTGTGACTGATATAGAGGCATAGTTGGAACGTCATCCCACGGAAGTTGCTGAGACTTCCCGGCATTAGCTCGGAAGTTATTTGGTGAGTAACCTAGATGGTTTCTCGATTATTAATTGTTTATATTGTGCACTTATGACATTGTGGAGAATAATGGTGGGCTTTGTGTTGTTTGTGCCTGGTTTCGGACCGAAGGTGTCCGATGTATTGGGAGCTTTTGACATAGAAGTGTTATATGTGATTCGAAATGTGATAAATTGTGACTACGTGTATGAATGTGATAAATTTGGAATCAAATGTGATGTGAGTCTTACTTGTATTGCCTTGTGCATTCCATGCATGATGCATGATCAGTAATTGACAGTTTTGACTGGAGCAGCCACCGAGAGCTTAAAGCTCAACATATTTGGGCTTCGAGTCCACAGTGCTACAGAGCCTCAGGCTCAATGAATAATGCGTCCTTATTGGGATAGTTTAGACGCTCGGTCACAACAACGAAATAAATTGAAAAAAAGGGTCACATACGCATTACGTGTGCACTTGATTGAATACCTGATTGAGTGAAAGACAATTCGCTTTGGTTTTATGTGACAAACCCTGTAATATTTCTGAATGAGCTATTTTGTGATGATTGTGTTATACTTGACAATGCATGAATTGGGTGAACTATCGATGATGGTTCCTCACTGAGTTCGCAAACTCACCCAAAATTGCAAATTATTTTTCAGGACCGAGAGAGTAGACTCCTAGCTCTAGAGAGACTTTTCCTGCCGCGTTGATCATGTTGGCAAGAGAAGTCATGGTACACAGGTCGGTCAGCTGAGATCTTTTGGGGATGACCTAGTTAGGCATGTTGTACTAGATTTCCATTGGAGTTTTGTACTGACAATGAAAAACAGACAAATGTGTAATTACTATTTTGATGATATGACGAGAAAGTTTATGGTTTTTAAAAATTAGTGATTTTCAGTATTAATGCTTTATGTTTTGATGCCATGTGAGGTATAGTAGTGATTATTCGTAGTTCACTCTTATCGTAGGACATGTATCGGAATGACCTACGGGCGTCTCGGTGCATACCCTAGGGTAAGGGGGTGCTACATTTAAGTGGTATCAGAGCATGGTTTGGCATATGTTGGGACTAGTGAAATATTTAGGCTTAAATTTTTGCGAAATGCAGAAACTAAGCGAGATTATTGTTTTGTTATAGGTCATCCGTTCTAGGTGATCAGATTGATCAACCAGCTGACCAAGAATCAGTCGGAGCTAGTAGGGAGTCGTCGGTGCCTCGTTCTAAGGAGCTACCTCCTAGAGTTCCCGTGAGACGGGAGAGGAGGTATGATAGATTGCATGTGGGGGTCATAGATTTCTATGGCAGCCTGAGACCGCCGAGGCCGAGGATGATTGGAGAGGATCGAGAGAGTCTTGACGGATAGATTGTGACTCAGATGAGCGGTTCGATTATGTAGTTTCTCTTTTGCAGGGCCCAGCTTATCAGTGGTGGAAGACTGTCCCGGGCAGTACCACCAGGCCTTGCCATTTGACATGGGAAGATTTTCTTAGGGCATTTAGAGATAACTACATGCCCAAGGTATATCTTGAGATGAAGATGCGGAGTTTCGAGTGAAACAGGTAGGATGATGATGGTGAGTATGAGGTGAGGTTTAATGAGCTTATAAGTTATGCTACTGCTTTGATTTCCACGGAGGTTGATAGGTGCCGGAGGTTCGAAAATGGCCTCAATCTTGAGATCCGCACCAGATTAGCTCGATCTGATATGGGTACTTTTGTTGGTGAGAGGCGTCTTTGTGACGAGTTGAGCAAATGCATGAGACAGAGAGAGAGAGCAGAGAGATGGGTCAGGGTCCAAGGGAAGCGCACTGAGTGATGCCGAAGCGATTCTGGCGGGGGTTTAGCAAGCGCCAGAGCAGGATTTTTAGGTCACCGACAGGATCCAGACAGTCTGGTTTTAGGCAGAGAGGGAGGTTCGCTCAAGCTAGCGATGGCGATGGTAGAGTGCAGGCGATTTCCCCGTCTGTGAGCATTGTGACAAGAGGCATAGTGGGGAGTGTTGGCGTTTGACTGGAGCTTGCCTCAAATACGGCTCCACGGATCATCAGATTAGGAATTGCCCTGCTACGGTGGAAGTTCAGTCCGTTGTCAGTGCTAGATCTGGTAGCAACACCACGGTGCAGCAGAGTAGAGGAGGTGGATCTAGGTAGAGGGGCCGAGGCAGAGCCTGAGGCAGAGCTGAGGGATCTTTTGTGAGGACTGAGGGTCGGGGCAGCCGACCACAGTCCCAGGCCAGGGTCTATGCCACAACTAGGCAGGAGGCCCAGGATTCTCCAGATGTGGTAGCTGGTATGCTTCTTCTCTCTGATATTGAGGCATTTGCATTGTTGGATCCAGGATCCACCCATTCTTTTGTTGCACTGCATTTGGCATGTAGATTGCATAGGGATAGAGAGTTGTTACAATTTGGGCTAGAGGTGAGTACACCTCTAGGTAGTATGACTGCTTTGGGAGAGGTCTGCAAGGGGTGTTCGATCCAGATTGATCAAGCAGTGTTGAGAGCAGACCTCATAGTGTTGCCATTGAGAGAGATCGATGTTATTCTGGGGATGGACTAGCTTACTGCCTATAGGGCTATCATGGACTGCTACACCAAGGAGGTCGTATTAGATTCTCCTGGTTAGCCTGAAGCGATGTTGAGAGGAGTTAGTCGAGCGTGCCGGCCGGATGACCTCTTTTCTGAGTGCCCTGAGATTGATGCAGGGAGGTTGTGAGGCCTATTTGGCTCATGTGATTGACACGAGAGTCGGCAGGAGGTGAGGATATTCCGTAGTTAGGAAATTTCAGTGTGTTTCGATGAGTTCTGGGTTTACACGGATCGGAAATAGAGTTCACCATTGACCTCGTTCCAGGTACTGCTCCTATATCTATACCCCTATATAGGATGGCACCTATGGAACTAAGGGAGATGAAGGCTCAGTTGCAGGAGTTATTGGAGAAGGGTTTTATCAGGCCTAATGTTTCACCTTGGGGAGCTCCAGTACTGTTTGTGAAGAAGAAAGATGGAATTCTGAGATTGTGCATCGACTACAGGCAGCTGAATCGGGTGACAGTGAAGAATAAGTATCCACTGCCTAGGATCAATGATTTATTTGATCAGTTGCAGGGAGCTCAGGTATTCACTAAATTGGATCTGAGGTCTGAGTATTATCAGCTGAAGATAACAGAGGCTGATGTGCCTAAGAGTGCCTTCAGGAGCAGGTATGGGCATTTCAAATTTCTGGTGATGTCATTTGGATTAACAAATGTCCCAGCAGCTTTTATGGCCTTGATGAATAAGGTCTTTCAGCCCTACCTAGATCATTTTGTCATCGTATTCATTGATGACATATTGGTGTATTCGAGGAGTAGACAGGAGCATACTGAGCATTTGAGAGTGGTTCTGCAGCTTATGAGGGATAAGCAACTATTTGCCAAATTCAGTAAGTGTGAATTTTGGCTAGATGAGGTGGTGTTTCTGGGCCACATAGTGACTGGAGAGGGTATTCAGGTTGACCCTAGTAAGATTGAGGTAGTGATGAAGTGGGAAGCTCCTAGGAATGTGTCTGAGATTCGGAGTTTTCTAGGATTGGCAGGTTATTACCGGAGGTTTGTCGAGGGGTTTTCATTGCTCGCAACCCCTCTGACAAAACTTCTGAGTAAGAATGTACCGTTCAGATGGACCGAGGAGTGCCAGAAGAGCTTCGAGGAGCTGAAACATCGGTTAACCACTGCACCGGTGTTAGCTATTCCATCTGGGACTGGAGGCTATGAGGTGTATAGTGATGCTTCCCATCAGGGATTAGGGTGTGTTTTGATGCAGCATGGTAGAGTGATTGCTTATGCCTCGAGACAGTTGAGGTCTCACGAGGCTAATTATCCAGTACATGATTTGGAGTTAGCTGCAGTTGTGTTTGCCCTGAAGATTTGAAGACATTATTTATATGGGGAGACATTTCAGACTTATACTGATCACAAGAGTTTGAGGTATATGTTGAGTCAGAGAGAGTTGAATCTGAGACAGAGGAGATGGATGGAGCTGCTTAAGGACTATGATTGTACAATAGAGTACCACCCGGGGAAGGCTAATGTGGTGGCAGATGTGTTGAGCAGAAAGTCTCATATCAGTACAGCTCAGATTCAGATTGAGAGATTGCCTAATTTGATTCAGTTGAGAGCTCTGAATGTGTAGGTGAATCTGGATCAAGACGGTGCTTTGATAGCCACTATGAAGCTCAGACCGATGCTACATGATAGAATCAGGCGAGTTCAGGACAAGGATCCTACTTTAGTGAGACTGATTGAGAGAGTGACATTTAATCCGACTTCTAATTTTGAGTTGAGAGATGGGACATTATGGATGGGTCAGAGACTGTGTGTGCCAGATGTGGATGAGCTGAGACGTGAGATTCTAGAGGAGGCGCATACGGCCGCCTATGCTATGCATCCTGGTACTACCAAGATGTATAACACTCTTAAGCCACATTTCTGGTGGCCTGGCATGAAGAAGCATGTAGCAGAGTATGTCTCTAGATGTATGACGTGCCAGCAAGTTAAGGCTGAGTACCAGGATCCAGTGGGAAAGCTTCATTCGTTGCCCATTCCTGAGTGGAAATGGGAACGAATTACTATAGATTTCATTATGGGGTTGCCTAGGACGCCGAGGCAGCATGACGCTATCTGGGTCATAGTGGACCGATTGACTAAATCGACCCATTTCTTGCTAGTAAGGGAGAACAATTCTCTTGATCAGTTGGCCCAGAAGTATGTGACTGAGATAGTGAGACTGCATGAGGTTCCATTGTCTATAGTTTCAGACAGGGATCCCAGGTTTACTTCAAGGTTCTGGAAGAGTCTACAGTCTGCTATAGGTACCCGGTTAAATTTTAGTACAACGTTTCATCCTCAGACAAATGGGCAGAGTGAGAGGACGATTAAGACTGTTGAGGATATGCTCCGGGTGTGTGTATTGGAGTTTAGAGGAGCATGGGATCAGTATTTGACCTTGATCGAGTTTGCATATAATAATCATTATCACAATAGCATCGGGATGGCACCATATGAGGCTTTATATGGGAGACAGTGTCGATCGCCTCTGTACTGGGATGAAGAAGGTGAGAGGATGATTAAGGGTCCGGAATTGATTCAGGATACAGTGGATAAGGTGACATTGATCCGGAGCCGAATAAAAGCGGCTCAGGATAGACAGAAGAGCTATATGGATCAGCATCGGAGAGAGATAGAGTATAATGTGGGAGACAGGGTTTTCCTTCAAGTGTCACCGTGGAGAGGAGTGCTGAGATTTGGGAAAAAGGGCAAGTTGAGCCCTAGGTACATTGGTCCGTATGAGATTATTGAGAGGATAGGACCTTTGGCATATAAGTTGGCGTTACCGAGTGAGATGTCTCAGCTACATAATGTCTTCCATGTGAGTATGCTCCGGAGATATCGATCGGATCCGACACATGTTATACCGGCTCAGGAGATGGAGGTAACTAGCAACTTGAGCTATGTTGAGGAGCCGATTCAGATTATAGGGTCTTGAGTCAAGCAGTTGAGGAGCATGGTTATTCCATTGGTGAAAGTCCTATGGAGGAACCACTCAACTGAGGAAGCAACTTGGGAGACCGAGGCGCATATTTGGAGACAGTATCCTCACCTATTCGATCAAGCAGGTAAGAATTTTGAGGACGAAATGTTTTTTAGGAGGGGAGAATTGTAACATCCCATTACCGATGGGAAGGGTAATTTGGTAAAGTGGGACGGGTTAGGCGAGAGCAGATAGATCTCGGCATGATCATGCATCACACAACCTCTATAATTATAGGAATGGTAATTTTTGCACACGCATATGTTTGTACATGCATTCATGACATTTCCCAGCATGTGGGTCTGAATGTAATTTTATGTGATTCATGTGATTATTGTATTTGAAAAATTGATTTGAAATGGGTTATATGTGTTTTATATTTTTAGGAAATTTCAGAAATTTTTCTCAAATTTTTTGAGAAAATTTTCAGACCGAAAAAGTCGCCAAGTGGCGGATTGGTCGGTTTCCAGTACCGAAGATTTCTGTCCGATGACACTAGATTTTTGAGTGTATTAATTTGGGATTGTTTTAAGAGCCATTGGATTTGGATGAGTTAAAGATTAAATTGGTTTTGGGTTCTTTGATTAAATGGTTAATTGGTGTTTTGTCTTTTTCTCCATAAGGACAAGTGTCCTCATGCATTTAATATATTTGTCTTTTTCCCTTCATGGATTCTCGGTTCTTCTCCTTAAGTGCTTTAGAAAATCACCTTGATGGTTGAATAAGATTACTTGGAAAGTGAAAAAAAAAAACATCCTCCATCCGTAGGTGCTTTACTCTCTTCCTTCGATTGTTTCTTTTCCATCCCATACAAGAAGCTCTCTTTGCTACTTACTTGCCTCTCCTTATTCTCAACCAAGACTACACTTAAGCCTTGTAAAGATGATGAATTGTGTGTGTTGGGGTGATAGCCGTTTGAAGTGTTGGGGAGAGGTAGAGAAGTTTGAAGTGTTGGTGAATTGAAGAGCTTGAGGCTTGTTTAGGTAAGAACTTGTTTTGTGTTCTTTCCTTAGTAGGTAGAAGCATTTATTGTGTTTATTGGTGCATTAATTTCATGACGCTTGTGTATTAATTGTATGGGTATAGGTGTATGCTTGTGTGAGGGAAAATGGTATGGAAGTGAAAGAATATGACTTTAGTGCTTTCAATTAAGTATATAATGTTAGATGAGTTGAAATAAAGTTAGAAAATTGTGTATGATGTATACTGCCCAAATTGTGTTTTATTACTCAATTATTTTGTCTTGATGAATTTGTGGCTAATCTCTTAGCTAAATGAGAGGTTTAGTGATGTGGTATTGATGGCTCATGAAAGAAGTAGGATTTAGTATGAAATCTGGAAAATGGAACTTGTATATGTTTCAGAGATGTATTTATAACTTTTGATGTGGTTATGTTATTGAGTTGAGGTTTGCTTTAAATTAAATTTGAGAGATAGGGCTAGAATTCCTATGAAGGACGTTCTACCAAATTATGGCTGAAAGAGCTTTGAAATTAGCTTGGAAGTTTGAAATGTATGTGTTGGATGAACAGTATCCAAGCTTTGGTTCCATTTTGATGACATGAATCTTTGAGAATTTTTCTAGGTTAAAGGAAATCGATTTTGAGAAATTGTTATTATTGAAAGTTGAAGATTTATGTGTTAGCTTTTTAATGCCACTGAGTATGATATTTTTCGATGTGTAGTCTACAAGTTATGGTCTGATAATGCTCAAGTGGTAATTCAGTCCAAAAATGTGTTTTAGTGAGAAATTGTGCTTTTTGAGTTCTGATATTTATTTGGGACTGTTAAGGGTGAAATTAACTCAAATGACATTCTGGAAAGTTGTAGAGGATTGTAGTAGCTTTTTAATGAGATATTTTATGCGAATTTTGGATGTGAGGACTGCACGATATAAATTTGGAAAGTTTTGTTACAGTTGAGATTACTTGTTGAGTTCTTAAGCTTTTACAGGACAATCACCTTCATGAGAGAATTCGACCTAGTTTGAATTGGAATTTGTTGTGAAGTCTTGTATGAAAATTGTAGTTTATTGTCTGATCTTTTTATCCCTTTATGATATGGAAATTTTTGCTAAGAGAATTTGGAGTTATGAATTTTGAAAGATTGGGTTCCTTTTCAGAATAAATTGAGTAGGCTGGATCTTTGGTTGCAAATTTGATTTGATTAGAGATGGAATTGACTTCTAATTATTACTGAAAGATGTAGCATTAGTTTTGCTCTTTTTATTGATATAAAATTTGGAATTTTTGGTTAAGGGGATGAAAAGTTATGAATTTTTGTGATAATGTTGCATTGTGGTAGTAAATGTGTGACTAGGCTGAGTCTTAGAGTGAATTTTTGACACCCTTAAAAGTGTTATTAAATTTCAAGTTCTTCATGAAACTTGTCGGATTTTCCGAGAGCGTTCCAACGAGACCTATTTTGTATTATTTGGACATTTGTATGAAAACATAGAGCTTATGAAAGAAGAAGGGGTTTTGGGTTAATGTTTGAAAAAAAAAGAAAAGAATGGAGCAGCATCGCTCGCCCATGCGGGCCAGCGAGCTCGCCTATGTGGGCGAGCGAGGTACTCGGCCCGCCCTCCGACCTCTGTCCAATCTTTTGAGTATAACTTTTTCATCCGACCTCCAATCGACCTTATTTTTGAAGCGTTGGTTTCTTAAGAGATTTTTCTATCTTTCCATACCACACTTAGGATTTTTAAGGTCAGACTAAGACAGGACGGTCGGATCTAAGTGAGTGGATCAGTTGGAACAGTCTGAGCATGCTTTACTAATTTGGGGATATCTTGAGCTAGAGAGCTCGTATCGAGCTGATTCTTTTTCCTAAGTAAACTAAAGACATAGCTCTACAAATGTCTTGAAGAGGTCAGTTTTCAATTTAGCCCTTAAGATGTTCATTTTCTTGAGTGAATTCTCATATAGTGTGTTGATCTGAACATGTTTTGGGAATAACTTTTCCGTCCGACGTTCGATTGATCTGATTCCGAAGGTGTCGGATTCAAGAAATATTTAATTTTATTTATTTGGAAAATCGGGAAATTTTAGAGTGGAAATTGACGGGAATTGGTTAGGTCAAAATGAGGGGACCGGGAAATGATTTTTTCGATCCATGTTTTCTTAATAATCGGACCTAGAGAGGTTCGAATTGAGTGATTTTAGTGTCAATAAGTTTCTAATGATTCAGGAATATTGTTGTGTCAGGAAATTATGCAATAGTGCCGAGAATGTCACGAACATGCATTGTACATGTCTAAATTTGCTACATGTGCATTATTTAATATTTCTGATTGTGCAATTGGTAATGTGTGATTATTGTGACTGATATAGAGGCACAGTTGGAACGTCATCCCACGGACGTTGCTGAGACTTGCCGGCATTAGCTAGGAAGTTACTTGGTGAGTAACCTAGATGGTTTTTCGATTATTAATTGTTTATATTGTGCACTTATGACATTGTGGGGAATAATGGTGGGCTTTGTGTTGTTTGTGCCTAGTTTCGGACCGAAGGTGTCCGATGTATTGGGACCTTTTGACATAGAAGTGTTATATGTGATTCGAAATGTGATAAATTGTGACTATGTGTATGAATGTGATAAATTTGGAATCAAATGTGATGTGAGTCTTACTTGTATTGCCTTGTGCATTCCATGCATGATACATGATCAGTAATTGACAGTTGTGACCGAAGCAGCCACCGAGAGCTTAAAGCTCAACGTATTTGGGCTTCGAGCCTACAGTGCTACAAAGCCTCAGGCTCAACGAATAATGTGCCCTTATTGGGACAGTTTAGGCGTTCGGTCACAACAACGAAATAAATTTAAAAAAA
The DNA here is from genome assembly GCA_029891385.1 of Erythroxylum novogranatense. Taxonomy (NCBI): domain Eukaryota; kingdom Viridiplantae; phylum Streptophyta; class Magnoliopsida; order Malpighiales; family Erythroxylaceae; genus Erythroxylum; species Erythroxylum novogranatense. The sequence goes on from CM057229.1 coordinate 86,111,723, forward strand.
GGGTCACATACGCATTACGTCTGCACTTGATTGAATACCTGATTGAGTGAAAGACAAATCGCTTTGGTTTTATGTGAAAAACCCTGTAATATTTCTAAATGAGCTATTATGTGATGATTGTGTTATACTTGACAATGCATGAATTGGGTGAACCATCGATGATGGTTCCTCACTGAGTTCGCAAACTCACCCAAAATTGCAAATTATTTTTCAGGACCGAGAGAGTAGACTCCTAGCTACAGAGAGACTTTTCCTGCCGCGTTGATCGTGTTGGCAAGAGAAGTCATGGGACACAGGTTGGTCAGCTGAGATCTTTTGGAGATGGCCTAGTTAGGCATGTTGTAATAGATTTCCATTGGAGTTTTATACTGACAATGAAAAACAGACAGATCTGTAATTACTATTTTGATGATATGACGAGAAAGTTTATGATTTTTAAAAATTAGTGATTTTCAGTATTAATGCTTTATGTTTTGATGCCATGTGAGGTATAGTACGTAGTGATTGTTCGTAGTTCACTCTTATCGTAGGACATGTACCGGAATGACCTACGGGCGTCTCGGTGCATACCCTAGGGTAAGGGGGTGCTACAATGGCTCTTAAATATTTTAGGCCAGTAGGTAAAACATACTACTTTCATGTGTCTTAGTTTACATATTATCACTAGAAAGTTGTTATTAAGGAATGTTTATCCTTAATTAAGAGAGTCCAAAAAAGGCTAAGAAATTGGTGTAGCTTATATCTGTCACCAACAAGAAGACTTCACATATACTAGTGTTCATATTTTTTCTTGCTACGAAATTTGGTAAAGGCAAAGTGAAAAGGTTGATGAGAAGATTATTGTAGAATAAATATTCTAAAAAATTACTCTACTAATTAGAGTTGGAGGGAAGTTTATAAGCTAAGAGAGATTGGTGGGCTTAGAGTGTTTCTGATTAGTTTGTGGAATAAGTTTTTCATAGGAAAAAAATATAGAGAATTTTAATCCTCCAAGAATCACTATGGTTGATGTGCATTCATATCTTCTTCTTTAAAGGGGAGAATTTTAAAAAGTTAAGAAGAAACCTATACATTCTTAGTTGTTTTCATATTTATTAAAACTATGAAGAACAATGTCAAGACATGCACGTTACAGGTATGGTGGGTAATGGGGAAATTACGTCTTTGTCTTTTAAAAACTGGGGCAAGATAAGGATCTTGAATTGAGTTCAAGTTTCCCCTAACTATCTAACATCTCTAAGGAAGTTAATCTTTTATCAAAGTTCGTTATTGCAGAAACCACTAACACGAGACGAACACCCTTTTGTGACGAGGTATCTTACGACGGTCTCAATTATGAAAAAACACTTTTAAATCATTCACTAATTTCTGCCCGAGTTGGATAGATCCTTTTTGCGAGAGGCAAACTACGAGATGGACACTTTTATTATTTCTTTCTATTTTCTATTGATAGATGGTTTCCTTCGTTTCAGTTGTTTTAGTGTGCTTGTTTCAATGCTTCTTCAAAGTCTTTAGAATTTTAGAAGACTACACTTCCATGTTTCATGAATTTCAAGAACAAACAAAAAATCGATTTCTATAGCTTTTGATCATAATCATCAATACCCATTAAATCTCATACAAATGCAAAGTCTGGTAGTATGTAACTTTACATTTATTTATATAGTATGTAACAACCTTTATTCCATACAAAGTATACCCCTCAAATTGTTTTGCATATCAAAGATCTAACTAGCCAGAAACAAAGCAATAGGGCTCAGGACATGGACATATCACAGACAGAAGTTACCAGAAATGAGTATGCCTCCCGAATGAGTATTTACTTCAACTTTTCGTTTGCATCTTCATTAGGATGACGTAGAGTTCCAAGCATCCAGTCCATCCATATGGTGTAGTGACCATAGTTATGGCGGTATGTAGTATGGTGAATGGTGTGGTAGCCTGCACCTATAACAGGCCATATTTTTGCATGGATGCAATCGTGAGTATTTGCTGTCCATATGGCCTCGAGGAATATGAGACCTATATGTGTTCCAAAATGGGTCGGTATAACGAAAAGAACCATCACATGCGGTGCTGCTTGTAGTAGCCCGTCGATTGGGTGAAATGCCAAACCTGAAGTAAAATCAATGGGTCGATAAAATTTAGCAGTTTGATGAGGCTCATTGTTAACCTATCAATTGAAAAGACAAGAATGACTACTTGTAAACAAAACCAATGAGATTCACAAGCATCTCAACTATTGCGGTGACAATAGGAGCTTTCTTCGATCCCACAATAAGAGTATCTTCTTCTTTTCAAGGTCATAAGCTCATTGTTCTCTCAATGTTCTCAACTCATCAAGACAGTTTATACAACTGTTACGCCAAAAGCGAGCTCAATCGGAACATTGAAAACCATGCATGCACTAACTTACCAAAGAAAAGGAGGCAGGTATTACGCTTATTGTAGATGTGATGGGTAGCATGCAGATACTTCAGTACAGAGGCTTAATATCGTGCATTCCTTTGTGCATCCAATAAATTGCAAACTCCACTAGGACGAAATAACTAACTGAATACAGAATGTATGTAAACCAACTAACTTTAGAGATCGTTGAGAAACATTTTGTCCACCCATTTTCTATCATGAACTCGGACAGTGTTGGAAGAGCACAATAAAATGGCATAGCCTTCATAGCAACATATATTTGCAATAGCATGGCTTTTGTTGTAGGAATATTATCTGCAATCACGATGTTCAAACATTGTTAGTTCAAACTATATCATAGCCTCGATAGTAGATGAACAAGATTTTAGAACACAATGGAGCATCACAAGATCAAAGCGAAATCCAAGATATTTCCATCAAAATGGTAGTTGGACTCGAAACTGCATAGAATAACCAACATTCTGTAATGACCTTTAGCAACTCTTCGTTTTATTGTGAACAAAGGAAGACCAATATTGATCGTCTTGTTTAAAATTTCCAAAAAGAAGGAATTTGCAAATAAACATCCTTCTTTACTGATATTTCTCATGTATGATTTCAAGCATTCACAATGTTTGAACTCAGACTTCTGGAAGAGAAGAAACAAAACTGATTTTAATTAGACATTTACAAATCTCAATTTATTGGGGCTTTATAATAATATAATAGTGAATTATTATGAAAATTTTCCATTGCAGCAATTTCGAAAGTGAGTGCATTAAGGATTAGCAACTGCAAAAAATCATTGTAATGGAGGCACATATGTCTCAATATCCATTACTATAAATGGAGAAAAAAAGAAGCAAATTATGAAACAAAGCTTTATGATTGGCCTGGTAAACTTATTTCACTATACTATATTCAATATAGTTAAGTACAACCGTTTGGTTTTACTTTTATTTTTTATTAGAGTTTTAGTTTTTGCTTTTGTTTTTAAAATAAAAACAAAAATTATTTGGTTGTTAATGTTAATATAGTTATATTTGTATTACTAATAATAATTAAATATTAGATAAAACTTAAAATAAATTATTTTAATTAAATAAATTTATTTAATCTCTTATATAATATTTATTAACAAATTATTAATAAAATTATGTTATTTTGATAAAATAAATAATTTAAAATTAAAATTATTTTAATTATATTTTAATTATTAAATCAAATTTTATTTGAATATTTATGTATATTAAATTTAATTATATTTATTAATAGTTATTAAAATTTAATTACATATTAATTTAATTATAAAATTAAATTATTTATAATTTTATTGATAATTCATTTTAATTTAGTAAATATATAATGTTGAATTAAATTATTCATAATTTTTATTAAAAATAAATAATTAAATAATATAGTAAATGATAGTAAATCATGAAAAACAAAATCAGGAAACAAAACAATATTATATGATTTTTATAATTTTGAAAATTAGAAGAAACTAAAAAGAAAAACTATATTTTATGTTTTCATAATTTTCGAAAATAGAAAGAAACTAAAACAAAAAATAGAAACTAAAAACTTAAATAAACAATTTTTTGACTAAATTTAAAATCAAAAATAAAAACGAAAACCCATAAAGTTTTGGTGAGAATAAAGAGTGACTGAAACTCCTCCATTTATGCTCATGTGAGGTTTCTCCGGACCGAGAAGTCAAACTCATCTTTACCGAATAGTTTAAGTGTCGAAAAAATAAAGAATGACAATGAGTTGATGTAGTTAAGTTTTTAAAATATTTTTTAAATTAAAAGTATTAGACGATGTCTTTTTTTAATTAAGTCGAATTATACCGTTTTAATTAAAAGAATTAGTACTTAATTCATATCCCGTAACAGAATAAAACCAAGGGTGTAGCAAAAATATTTCATCATCCACATAAAGTCAAGTCATTAGTCATTTAGCAAGACCAGGGGGACCAAAACCATTAACTACAATGAAAAGATCTTCAAATTTGAGCTCTAAATGAAGATCAAAATCATTTGAAAAATTCTAACGTAGGAAAAATCAACAAGACAAGGAAAACCAAATTCTCAATCAGGAAAATTAATGTGACAAAGTCTCAGATACGAACATTAGTTATAAAACAAAAACAATGGATAAAGTCGTAATTGACCAAAACTAGGGTAGAAGCGTCGAGTACCAGAACCCATAACAGCCCAAAAGACCACAAAATTTGAATTATTTAACTATCCGAAGCAGACAGAGAGTACGATAATAAATGAATAGACCACATTAAAAGTCAACCAACCATGTTCCACATTCACTCCGTAGCTCCTTGCTAGCTAGACGGATTTGGCACCTAGTCTAGGATGGGACAAAATCCTCTGTCTAATATTATCCTGTCTTATTCTGTCTCATGAAATCTTAGCCATTTATTTTACGGGATCCACGCAAGATCTACGCGGAACCTATAAGAGCACCATAGAAAAGCTTGTCTTTACTGCTTATGCTTATTCTACTGCATTTGGAAGAAAGAAACTAGAGAATTTTCAAGTCAATTGCAAGGAGTGCCACAGATACAACTGCAACAGTCTTACAAATGACAAGGGAAATCTATTTTGCTCTGATCTCCAACTAATAGACAAGGCTTCTTGGCCCCAGCAAGTTCATGAAGATCTAGCTAGTTGTTGCTGGAAAATATCGAGCAGCTTTCATCTTCAGTTGTATATATCCTTGCTTTTGTAAGGGTTGTTATTGTTTTTAGACTTTATACAAGGAGTTAAATCGAACCACGTCCTTTAAGGAAAACAGATGCCAAATTAACATCTGAACTAAATAAAACAAAACCAACATGGAATCAAAATTCCTTCGATTTCCATGGATTTAAGTTTCCCGAGGGAGTTTGAACTAATTTTCATCTTCCTTAAGATTTTTTTCTCTCTCTACACGTTCGAGCATTCTTCTTTCGAATATTTTTGAAGCCTTGTTTAGTAAATAGTTGACAAGTTTCCTTTTTTTGTTTGATCCATTTCAACTTATTAATTTTATGAAAAAATTATTAAAATATTTGATTATTAGCTGGTTGGATTGGTCAACTAGTTAATTTTACATCATTTGCTTATGGCAGCGTTTATAAAATAACCGATTCACGTTTCCTATAATGCCCTTGTAACCGTACTCACATGTTAGACGCTTCTAGTGGGGTTCAGGTTGTTACTGGAAGTGACTCACTTAATGTCTTTGCCTCAATTTCTTTTATTAGATGTTTGTTTATTATGTAATAATATTTAAAATAGGGTGATTAAATTCTTATTTTATTTATAACTAAAATTAATTTGGTTGATTTTATATCAATAAATATAATTTTATAATTTTATAATATTTATATCTTATTATTTATATCAAAAGGTACAAACAATTTTTAATATTAAATGATAATTCATTTTATTAATAATATAATAAAAATTAATAAAATATTTAAATTATTTTCATGTTAAACTAATGAATGTTCTTTATAAGGGTTAAAAGTACGCCTATTTTACTTCATTTTGTTTTTTATAAAGATTAAAAATGAGTCATATTTTGTTTTTCGTAAAAGTGGACCTGAGGGTTGAAGTTTGAACCCTTTTTACGACTTGCAAGTGCAAAATATAGCAATTTAAAAAATTTCCACGCATTTTTTCTAACAATTATAAATCATAAATAAAAACATACTAAATTTTGATTAGATTAAAAATTTTATTTAACTCTAATTTATTAATTCATTAAATAATTTATTATTCTTTACTAAGAATATTCAACAAAATATTAAGATATATGATATTTATATCTTTATATTTTTTTTAAAATCATGTTCTCGTAAGTCATTTTACGCATAAACAGCTAATTTTACTAAACATCTGTAACAAAACACTAATACAATCCGCTGGTCAAATCAACTTATAAAATCAGCTATCAGCAAACAGCTGATAAAATCAACTGATTGCTAAACAGGGCCAAACTCGTCTTTTCCCCTTATTTTTTACTTTTAAATGATTTTTTTTGTTTTAAATAACTATTTTAAAAAAATTTGTTACCACATTTTTTTATCACTACCTAGTAATAGAAACAAATTCCTGAAACTTTGTTCAAAATAAATTGTCCTTCCGACCCCCAAGGTCGTTTCTATTGTTTTATAGGTCTTGGGCGAAATAAAAAAAGGGCTCCAATAAATTGACAATATACTTAAGTTTACATATTTGTATGAAATATAAATGACTCAATTTACAAGTCTACATAATCAACCAAATATTAAATGATCATAATATCACTAATAATATCTTACAAATATCATTAACAATAAAATAACTAAAAATAGTAATGATAATAATAAAATAGCAATAACAGACAATCAAACAACAATATTAGATTGCAAAACACTAAGAAAATTACACTAACAAATACACAAAGGATCATGATTTATGAAAAACAATTTGTTCGTACATTTGTAGATGTAAAATCATTAATAATATTATCAAGATTAATATTGTCCAACATATCCTTCTCAATACATAATATAGCTAAACCATTCAACCTTTTATTTGGTGACATTGATGACCTCAAGTAGGTTTTCAATAATTTTAACTTTGAAAAACTTCTCTTAGTTGATGCTACAGTCACAGGTATAATCAAAATACAATTTGATAAGCAATTGAAACATTTGGATAACAATCTGCAGTTTTAACAAATTCTAAAATTTCAACTGATGACATTAATTCATTTGACAAAGTTATTTGCAATACTTTTAATTCAGAAAAAAAATCACCTAAATCTACATCTGACACACTAGCATGAGAAAAAGTTGTCGTAAAATTAGTGCAACATTCTCTTAATTCGTTATCATCCAATGACCTCAATTTTTTTGAATCAAATAAAAATCCAAAAATATTATTAAATGTCATTAATTGTTTAAATCTATTCTTTAACGAAATATTGTCATATCCACAACAACTAGAAAGTAATTAACTCTAAAAGAATACTCAGCTGATTGTATTTCTCCATTATGGTTAATTTCATCAAATTGTCTTTTCCTAATAATACAACGTCTAGGTGGAAATGTAGACTCTATATTCATCTCAAGCGCAAGACTTTTGACAATATTCATACTAGAGCTAAACTCTTCATCTCTATATTCCTAAACAAATACCATCACACCTTCTAATTGCTTTACGGTAGCATTAATGCACATAGATTTAGATTGCAACTTTTTATTCATCATATTAATAATGAATAAAATATCATGCCAAATAACCATACCAAGTAAAAACTCAAAACTCTCAAGGAAACTATCCAAGCTTTTTGTTTCACTCTTTGACTTGGTATCATCACAAGATCTAGATAATTCCATTAAAGCTAATCTTATTTGAGGAGCTTGAAATCTAATAGCATTAATACTTTTTATTCGACTCTGCCAACGAGAGTTGGACAATGATTTTATAGTTAAGCCTAAAACATTATCAAACAAAACCTTCCACTTTTTAGGAGAACTTGAAAATAATGCATATATACGTTGCACAGCTCTAAAAAATGAAACAACTTTAACACAAGAATGTGTCATATCACTAAGAGGAAGATTAAGATTATGACAAGCACATAGCATATATAATGCTCTTGGATTTATTTCAAGTAATCACTTTTGAACCCTTTAGTGTTTTACCTTCATATTAGAACCATTGTCATAAACTTAACCCTTTACATTATAAACATTAAGATCAAGAGAATTAAATGAATTCAATAATTCATTGAAAAGTCCCAATCCAGATGTGTCATCTACCTTTAAGAACTCTAAATAGTACTCCTCTATTTTTATTTTTTATTTGACCTATTCACACTTCGTACTATCAACCTTATTTGTTTTTGATGACTCAATTTTGGGGTACAGTCAAGAATAATAGAAAAGTATCTCGTCTTTTTAATGATCCCTATGATAGAACTTCTAACTCTATGGGCCAACAGAGAAATCAACTCATTTTGAATTTTGTGATCAAGATAATGATGATGAATTTCAAGATTTTGAATACGTCTAACATGATTTTTTATTATCACATCAAATCCAGCAATCATCTCAATCAATTCTAAAAAATTATCATTATCATCTTGGTAAAGTTTCTCATTGGATCCTCGAAAAGCTAAATTATATTTAGCAAGATATTTCATAGCAAAAACTATTCTTATCAAAACTTATCTCCAACGTTCTTTCTCCTTTGCAATTTCTTGCTGCAAATCTTTATCAATTGTTTGATTTTTTGCTCAATCTTACTCTTAATTCATTCCAGGTTCTCATATTAGTCATATGCTCAATGCAATTCTCATGTTCTTTGAGTCTCTCACCAAGATGCTTCCAATCTTTAAATTTGTCATTTGCTAATCCACTTTGCTTGTTAGAATAAACCAACCATTTTCTATTGCTAATATTTCCATTACTCAAATTTCTATAATAATAAGAATATGAAAAATGACGAGAGGTATTGTCTAAAAGAAACATAAGATTCAAGTCTTTTATAGGCCCTTTTTCAACTAAAATATCCCTTACTTTATTATCAAGATTATCCCAATTTTTAGGATCATAAATGTCCAATATAGGGCTTACTTGCTCATCTGCCTTTAAATTTTCTAAAGTGGATGCATTTGGTACATGATTATGCTGACTCAGATTTCTAATATCCTCGTGAATATGAATATCATCACTTAAGTTTTCTTTATATTGTTCAAAACCACCTTCACCTAATTTCTCGGGACTCTCACTAGAGGAGCCTACTCATTTAATAAATTTATTAATTGCTCCTTTTTGGGATTCTATCAATTGTGCTACTTGTTTTTTTTTCTTTTTTTCCCATTTTTTCACTTCCAGACAAATGCTTTTCAGGCAACATAATATAAACCAATTATAATACTGTTGGATTAGAAAAAGAACAAAAGCACTTGTGTCAAACTGGAAGAAATATGCAGGCATAACCAAACTCTAATAGCTTTATAGTATATCATAAAGATATATAAATGGTATTATATCTGCTATAAAGGAAAAAATAAATAACAAAATTAAATATATAATATTAAAAATAAAAAACAAAGAGCAAATTTTAATGATAGAGACACACTAATATCTAAAAATACAAGAAATTAACATACTTAAAAATAAGTTAATATAATGTCCACCCCAATGATAAATTACAAATTAATTATAACATATTCAAATATTTAATAAGCTAAAATACATTAAAATTAGAAACCATATCTTTAAATTATACTCATAACTCAAAAGACAGAATCGTGAAATTTTTTTCTGCTAATTTTTTAGTTTAAGTATCTTAAATACATATATTGATGAAAATAAAGAAATTATAAAGTTAAAATACAGCTAAATATTTTAAAACTATTTATAAGCATGACATGATAACTTAACCACAACATTAACTTATAATGTTAACTTATCAATCTTGGAATTTCATGGCTTCCACCAACAGCTTCCAGCCTTCCACTAACGTTTAACTCTTGCAAATATCAACTACACCAATGTTCCAATCATTTGTTACTACCTCTCCATTAAATACATTTATTATTACCTGCAACCTACGACATGTTTGAGCCTTGAGGCTTTCTCGTTGGGCCTTGCGAATAACGTAGGAGGTAACCATGTTAGCTTACGTGCCGCAGATCTTGAGACTTTGAAGGACTGATATAGTGATATTGGAGCTGTGAGAGTCGAGAGGTCAGATAACAAAGCATAGGGAATGAGGCCCCTTTTTATTGTGGGCTACCCCTGTCTCCTTCTTCAACCTTTAACCCCTAAGCCAAAACAATCCATACTCTATAACTAGGCTCCTTGAATTCTACACAAAAAGCCTCACTAATAAATCCGTTTTTAAACTAGGGGCAAGTCATCGGTGAGGAGGCTAATGGATCTCTACAATAAACACCTCCTTCTAAAGAGGATAGGTAAATCATAGTTGAGTTAGAAATTCAAATACTAAAAGTGGGTGTGAAGGCATGATTATCTAATTTAGTAGGTTTTTCTGTGGCAAACGTCTTCCTTTCCTAACTATGAGAGAATGAATAAGGAGGACATGAATGAAGTTCTTCTTTTGGAATACAACTACGTGCTTTTCAAAATCTCTTCTCAATCAATTGCTAAGGAAAATTTTGAGGTAGAACCATGGCGTATAATAAGAATCCCTTATTTTTGTAGCCATGAAATATGTCTGGAGAATGTCAAATAGGATCAGATTCTAGATAAACCATCATAGGGTCCCTTTGGAGTTTTGTTCCAAAAAAGGATTGGGTGTGTTGGCTAGCTTTACTGAAAAACTAGTATGCATAGAAAATAAGGGAACTAAACAAAATGATAGGTTATGCTAGACTGAGTCAATATGGAAATAAGCGAGGAACTTCTAGACTCTATTCTTATTGGGAGATTGGGAGAGGATGATACCCTATATGAAGATTCTGTTAGAGTGTCCTTACAGTTGAGACTAAATTCGCTTCCTCAAGGTGGAGGGAAACTAGTAAATATTCTAAGAGGGGAGCTATATTAAGTTGATGGGATTAAACCAACTTAGTTAAGAGATGGAGACATCAATAACTTGCATAATAATAACATTATTATTATACAGGAGCACATTGAGAAAACTGGTAATTTGAAGGAATTGGGAGAGAAGGTTACTAAAGATTCTTGGAAAGATAAATTGGAAGAGAATTCATCCTTGAATAAGGGTATCTTAGAAACAAAACTTAGAAAAATTTCAAAGATCAATGATTTGGAAAGTTTCTAATTTCTTAAATGTAATTCGAAAAGTTCACTACCGGCTTCTTCAATAGATAGAGCAGTTGAGACAAGTAATGGTGACCTCAAGGTTGTAAGGAGGAGGAAATATTGAAGAAATAAAAGCTTAAAGGGATCCTCTTATACCCCTCCTAACGTTGATAACATCAAAAATTATGAGGGGCCTTAATGACCTAAAGAAACAACAAGAACTTAGATATTTTATAGTTAGTAATAAGCTATAAGTTATTAGCATCTTAGAGAGCAAACTATCTCGTGAGAACTTTTTGAAACTAAAACTAAAACCTGTGGGGACTCCGGTGGGCTGGTCGCGGCCAATGGAGGATGGGTGGCCCGAATCCGATAGAGGCGGTCTCATCGAGGCGATTCAGCGTCATTGGAAGGTTAATTCGGGATCGATTTGGGCAATGGTATTTGGGTTTCCAACAGCGGTTCGATCGCTGTTCCCCCCTCACAACAGAACTCCGTGGGGTCCATTCCGGACTCCTGTTGGCCTGGAATTGGGGTTTCTGCCACCTTATTTTTGAAGTCGATTCGCTGGAAGTTATTAACATACTTTCTTCTTCTCATCAGGTTTTAATTGAGGATCTTTTATTGGTTGCAGGTATTCACGGGCTGTTACAGCGAGACTAGGATGTGGTTCTGTGACATGTCGGGTGCGAGAGGAACCAGTGCGCTTACAAACTGGCGACTTGTGCCATTTTCTTAGATCCGGGCCTACACCTTCTTAGGGAGCTTTCGGTAGCCGTCCAGGAGCTTCTGCACCACGATGCGGGCGGGGCTTTGTACCCCCGTCATATGTGATCATTCTTATACCTTTCTTTTGTAATAAAAAAACTTTATGGTAATTAGTGGTCTTTGCTTTCAACCATAACCACCATTATTTTTTGTAGAATTACAATTTCTTTTGACATAATGAGGGTGGAGCTTATAGTAACACATTCAAGTGATTGATAATATATACACCAAAATCAAGATTGTTTATTTATGTATGGTTTTCACTTTATCTTTCAAAGAAGGATATTACAGAACTATCCACAAGGTATCAAACCTTTTGGTTGAGACCCTTGGTTGGTCATAGGATATTTTAACAATACAATATACTAGTCTAAGTTTGAAGGAAATACTAGTTTGAGGAAATACTTAATGGAGTTCGGGGAATATGTTAAAAAACTGGAGGTCGTAAACATGAGTTTTGAGGACTAAAGATATCTCTCTTTATTCTTTTAAGGATTCCTTATGTATGCTAGCTAAGAGTAAGGCTTGTAGATAATTTCTTAACTCTTTCATTTCTCATAAGTTCCCTTTAGAGGTGATCCAGGATCTAACTATTCCTTTTGGTGGAAATGATATCAAAAAATTGGTGTTTAAAATGAGCCTAGATAAAACACTAAGACATGTTGGATTGATGGAGTGATCTTTCAGAAAGCTTGACTTATGATTAAAGATATGGTCATTAAGGTTTTGAAGGAAACCTTTAAGTCAAGAAAGTTGCTTTTGGAAGATAATAAATCTTCATATACATTATCCTTCAAATTCCAACCTAAAGTTTTTAAATGGAACTTAGACCTATTTCTTGTTAATTTTTTCCAATCTTTATCCAAGAGGATGAGAAAGGCTCTAAAACCCATCATTACTCCTGCTCAAAATACCTTTCTAGAGGGAAGGGTAATAAGTGTTAATATACTCCTAGATAAAAAATGTTTTATTGGATACTCTAACAAATTTTCTTAAGAATTATGCAATAAAAGTTGATTTTCATAAAGTAAATGATTTCATCAATTAGAACTTTATTGATTATCTCCTTATTAGGGAACCAACAATTCTTTATAAGGGAAAAAAGGACATAAAGAAACCATCTTTCCAATTCCATAGTAATGCAAGTATCTCAATATCTTTCACCTTATGTATGTTGATGATATGTTGCTTCTCCCAAAGGCACATGATATATGTTTTTACATCTTTGTGACCTCTCTTTAATCCTTTAAGGAGCTTTTAGGACTAGTTATTCATAGGCAAAAGAGCCTCCTTATTCTCTCAATAAGTGTAAATCAATTGGAGTCATGGCTCTTAAATATTTTAGGCCAGTAGGTAAAACATACTACTTTCATGTGTCTTAGTTTACATATTATCACTAGAAAGTTGTTGTTCAAGGAATGTTTATCCTTAATTAAGAGAGCCAAAAAAAGGCTAAAAAACTGGTGTACCTTATATCTGTCACCAACAAGAAGACGTCACATATACTAGTGTTCATATTTTTTCTTGCTACGAGGATGGTAAAGACAGTGAAAAGGTTGATGAGAAGATTATTGTAGAATAAATATTCTAAAAAATTACTCTACTAATTAGAGTTGGAGTGAAGTTTATAAGCTAAGAGAGATTGGTGGGCTTAGAGTGTTTCTTATTAGTTTGTGGAATAAGTTTTTCATAGGAAAAAAATATAGAGAATTTTAATCCTCAAAGAATCACTATGGTTGAAGTGCATTCATATCTTCTTCTTTAAAGGGGAGAATTTTAAAAAGTTAAGAAGAAACCTATGCATTCTTAGTTGTTTTCATATTTATTAAAACTAAGAAGAACAATGTCAAGACATGCATGTTATAGGTATGGTGGGTAATGGGGAAATTACGTCTTTGTTTTTTAAAAACTGGGGCTAGATAAGGATCTTGAATTGAGTTCAAGTTTCCCCCAACTATCTAACTTCTCTAAGGAAGTTAATCTTTTATCAAAGTTTGTTATTACAGAAACCACTAACATGAGACGAACACCCTTTTGTGACGAGGTATCTTACGACGGTCTCAATTATGAAAAAACACTTTTAAATCGTTCACTAATTTCTGCTCGAGTTGGATCGATCCTTTTTGCGAGAGGCAAACTATGAGATGGACACTTTTATTATTTCTTTCTATTTTTTATCGTTAGATGGTTTCCTTCGTCTCAGTTGTTTTAGTGTGCTTATTTCAATGTTTCTTCAAAGTCTTTAGAATTTCAGAAGACTACACTTCAATGTTTCATGAATTTCAAGAACAAACAAAAAATCTATTTCTATAGCTTTTGATCATAATCATCAATACCCATTAAATCTCATACAAACGCAAAGTCTGATAGTATGTAACTTTACGTTTATTTATATAGTATGTAACAGCCTTTATTCCATACAAATTATACCCCTCAAATTGTTTTGCATATCAAAGATCTAACCAGCCAGAAACAAAGCAATGGGGCTCAGGATATGGACATATCACAGACAGAAGTTACCAAACGTGAGTATGCCTCCCGAATGAGTATTTATTTCAACTTCTCGTTTGCATCTTCATCAGGATGACGTAGAGTTCCAAGCATCCAGTCCATCCATATGGTGTAGTGACCATAGTTATGGCGGTATGTAGTATGGTGAATGGTGTGGTAGCCTGCACCCATAACAGGCCATATTTTTGCATGGATGCAATCGTGAGTATTTGTTGTCCATATGGCCTCGAAGAATATGAGACCTATATGTGTTTTAAAATGGGTTGGTATAAAGAAAAGAACCATCACATGCGGTGCTGCTTGTAGTAGCCCGTCGATTGGGTGAGATGCCAAACTCAAGTAAAATCAATGGGTCGATAAAATTTAGCAGTTGATGTGCTCATTGTTAACCTATCAATTGAAAAGACAAGAATGACTACTTGTAAACAAAACCAATGAGATTCACAAGCATCTCAACTATTGCGACTAACAATAAGAGCTTTCTTGAGATCCCACAATAAGAGTATCTTCTTCTTTTCAAGGTCATAAGCTCATTGTTCTCTCAATGTTCTCCACTCATCAAGACAGTTTATACAACTATTACGCCAAAAAGCGAGCTCAATACGAACATTGAAAACCATGCATGCACTAACTTACCAAAAAAGGAGGCGAGGTATACGCTTATTATAGGTGTGATGGGTAGCATGTAGATACTTGTATGAGAGGCTTAATATAAATGGAGTCCTTTGTGCATCCAATAAATTGCAAACTCCACTAGGACGAAATAACTAATGAATATAGAATGTATGTAAACCAACCAACTTCGAGATCATTGAGAAACATTTTGTCCACCCATTTTCTATCATGAACTCGGACGGTGTTGGAAGAGCACAATAAAATGGCATAGCCTTCATAGCAACATATATTTGCAATAGCATGGCTTTTGTTGTAGGAATATTATCTACAATCACGATGTTCAAACATTGTTAGTTCAAACTGTATCATAGCCTCGATAGTAGATGAACAAGATTTTAGAACACAATGGAGCATCACAAGATCAAAGCGAAATCCAAGATATTTCCAAAAAATGGTAATTGGACTCAAAGCGCATAGAATAACCAACATTTCAGTAATGACCTTTAGCAACTCTTCGTTTTATTGTGAGCAAAGGAAGACCAATATTGATCATCTTGTTTAAAATTTCCAAAGAGAAGGAATTTGCAAAATAAGGATGATATAAAAAAAAAAGATTGCCATTTTGGCCACCTGCATAGATGAAAAGGTACATAAACAACTAGAAATAAACATCCGTCTTTACTGATATTTCTCATGTATGATTTCAAGCATTCACAATGTTTGAACTCAGACTTCTGGAAGAAACAAAACTGATTTTTAATTAGACATTTACAAATCTCAGTTTACTGGGGCTTATAATAATATAATATTCAATTATTATGAAAATTTTCCATTGCAGCAATTTCGAAAGTGAGTCCATTAAGAATTAGCAACTGCAAAAAATCATTATAATGGAGGCACATGTGTCTCAATATCCATTACTATAAATGGAGAAAAAAAAGAAGCAAATTATGAAACAAAGCTATATGATTGGCCTGGTAAACTTATTTCACTATACTATATTTAATATAGTTAAGTTCAGCCGATTAGTTTTACTTTTATTTTTTTATTGCAGTTTTGTTTTTGAAATAAAACAAAAATTGTTTAGTTGTTAATGTTAACATAGTTATATTTGTATTATTAATAATAATTACATATTAGATAAAACTTAAAAATAAATTATTTTAATTAAATAAATTTGTTTAATCTCTTATATAATATTTATTTACAAATTATTAATAAATTTATGTTATTTTAATAAAATAAATAATTTAAAATAAAAGTTATTTGAAATATATTTTAATTATTAAATCAAAATTTATTTGAATACTTATGTGTGTTAAATTTAATTATATTTATTAATAGTTATTAAAATTTAATTACCTTTTAATTTAATTATAAAAATTAAATTATTCATAATTTTTATTGATAATTTATTTTAATTTAGTAAATATATAATATTGAATTAAATTATTCATAATTTTTATTAAAACTTAAATAATTAAATAATATAGTAAATCATGAAAAACAAAATCAGGAAACAAAACTATATTTTATGATTTTTATAATTTTGAAAATTAGAAGAAACTACAAAAAACAAAAATTACATTTTATGTTTTCATAATTTTTAAAATAGAAAGAAACTGAAACAAAAAATAGAAACTAAAACTTAAATAAACAAAAAATTTACTAAATTTAAAATCAAAAAATAAAAATAAAAAAAATAAAAACGAAAACGAAAACGAAAACCCATAAATAAAAGTCAACCAACCATGTTCCACATTTGAACTCCTTAGGTAAGGTACCCAGTCCAAGTTGAAAATGCAGGGGAAAAAAAAAAGATATAACGAAGATAATATAAATTAAAAGAAAGAAATAGCAAGATATGTTTCTGAATTTCTGACTGCGGAAGAACCGTGTCTCCTTGCTAGACGGATTTGGATAGCTTATGTCTAAAACTCCCCTCATTATACGTTGGATGACTCAAAGCTCCTGAAGCAAGCAATACACCAGAAAGCATCCTTGAAAAGCTAGCCTTTAATGCTTAGTCTACTGCATTTGGAAGAAAGAAGGAGTGCCACAGATACAACTGCAACAGTCTTACAAATGACAAGGGAAAGCTATTTTGCTCTGATCTCCAACTTTCATCTTCAGTTGTATATATCCTTGCTTTTGTAAGGGTTGTTATTGTATGAGCTAATGTGTACTCTGTTTTTAGCTTACTTTATACAAGGAGTTAAATCGAACCACATAAGGTTTCCAGTAATATATAAAGGACAGACAACGAGGAAACAGAAGAAAAGCTTGGTAAAAAACAAAACGCAGACAGAAGCATACCTGTGTGGACATATACATTTCGCTTCCAGTAATATATGTAGAAGCACCACAGAAAGCCGGAGACGAAGTAGATGAGGGTTGCGGCAAGGTAGTTACGAAGCCATGTCTGAAAGTAGTGTGGAGTGGGCCCCGCCAATGCGACGGAAGCAAGTGCCCCAGTACAATGTCATTGTACAGCGTGGTCTCGTCCACGAACTTCTGCAGATACATGTCGCCGAGCATATTCGCCAAGTGGAGAGACAGAAAAAGAGGAGTGACAGCGAGTCTTAAGGGCAAGCGAAGAGCCTTTTTGTGTTCTGATATCATATTAAGGATACGTGATCATGCTCGTTATTTGCTGGCTGGCTCCTTTTTTATTGATCCTGAAACCCACTTGTATTGATAGCTTAGCTTAATAAGGAGAAGACTTATTAAAAAAAAGCACCCAAAAGTTTCTTTCTTAGATTGTCTTCTTATATGCTGGCTTGTCTTCTTTCTTAGGTTGACTTTCCTTCGATTTCCATGGATTTAAGTTTCCCGAGGGAGTTTGAACTAATTTTCATCTTCCTTAAGATTTTTTTTCTCTCTCTACACGTTCGAGCATTCTTCTTTCGAATATTTTTGAAGCCTTGTTTCGTAAATAGTTGACAAGTTTCCTTTTTTTTTTGTTTGACCCATTTCAACTTATTAATTTTATGAAAAAATTATTAAAAATATTTGATTATTAGCTGGTTGGATTGGTCAACTAGTTAATTTTACATCAACTGCTTGTAAGCAGCGTTTATAAAATAACTGATTCACGTTTCCTATAATGCCCTTGTAACCGTACTCACATGTTAGACGCTTCTAGTGGGGTTCTGTTGTTGCGCTGGGAGTGACTCACTTAATGTCTTTGCCCTCAATTTTTTTATTAGATGTTTGTTTATTATGTAATAATATTTAAAAATAGGGTGATTAAATTCTTATTTTATTTATAACTAAAAATTAATTTGGTTGATTTTTATATCAATAAATAAAATTGTAAAATTTTATAAAATTTATATTTTATTATTTATATCAAAAGGTACAAACAATTTTTTAATATTAAATGATAATTCATTTTATTAATAATATAATAAAAATTAATAAAAGGTTTAAATTATTGTCATGTTAAACTAATGAATGCTCTTTATAAGGGTTCAAGTACGCCCTATTTTACTTCATTTTGTTCTTTATAAAGATTCAAAATGAGTCATATTTTGTTCTTCGTAAAAGTGGACCTGAGGGTTGAAGTTTGAACCCTTTTTATGACTTGCAAGTGCAAAATATAGCAATTTGAAAATTTTCCACGCATTTTTTTCTAACAATTATAAATCATAAACAAAAATATACTAAATTTTGATTAGATTAAAATTTTTATTTAACTCTAATTTATTAATTCATTAAATAATTTATTATTCTCTACTAAGAATATTCAACAAAATATTAAGATATATGATATTTATATCTTTATATTTTTTAAAAAATCATGTTCTCATAAGTCATTTTACGCATAAACAATTAATTTTACTAAACATCTGTAACAAAACACTAATACAATCCGCTGGTCAAACTCGTCTTTTCCCTTTATTTTTTACTTTTAAACTTTGAATTTTTTTTGTTTTAAATAACTATTTTAAAAAATTTGTTACCACATTTTTTTATCGCTACCTAGTAATAGAAACAAATTCCTTAAACTTTGTTCAAAATAAATTGTCCTTCCTACCCCCAAGGTCGTTCCGATTGTTTTATAGGTCCTGGGCGAAATAAAAAAAGAGCTCCAATAAATTTACAATATACTTAAGTTAACATATTTGTATAAAGCATAAATGACTCAATTTATAAGTCGCATAATCAACCAAATATTAAATGATTATAATATCGCCTAATAATATCTTACAAATATAATTAACAATAAAATAACTAAAAATAGTAACAATAATAACAAAATAGCAATAACAACAATATTAGATTGCAAAACACTAAGAAAATTACACTAACAAATACAGAGGATCATGATTTATGAAAAATAATTTCTCCGTACATTTGTAGATGTAAAATCATTAATAATATTATCAAGATTAATATTGTCCAACATATCATTCTCAATACATAACATAGTTAAAACATTAAACCTTTTTTTGATGACATTGATGACCTCAAGTAGGTTTTCAATAATTTTAACTTTGAAAAACTTCTCTTAGCTGATGCTACAATCACATGTATAATCAATACAATTTGATAAGCAATTGAAACATTTGGATAACAATCTGCAGCTTTAACAAATTCTAAAATTTCAATTGATGACATTAATTCATTTGGCAAAGTTATTTGCAATACTTTTAATTCAGAAAAAAGATCACCTAAATCTACATCTGACACACTAGCATGAGAAAAAGTCGTCGTAAAATTAGTGTAACATTCTCTTAATTCGTTATCATCCAATGACCTCAATTTTTTTGAATCAAATAAGAATCCAAAAATATTATTAAATTTTATTAATTATTTAAACCTATTCTTTAACGAAATAATTGTTATATCCACAACAACTAGAAAGTAATTAACTCTAAAAGAATACTCAGCTGATTGTATTTCTCCATTATGGTTAATTTCATCAAATTGTCTTTTCCTAATAATACAACTTCTAGGTGGAAATGTAGACTCTATATTCATCTCAAGCGCAAGACTTTTGGCAATATTCATACTAGAGCTAAACCCTTCATCTCTATATTCCTAAAAAAATACCAACACACCTTCTAATTGCTTTACGGTAGCATTAATGCACATAGATTTAGATTGCAACTTTTTATTCATCATATTAATAGTGAATAAAATATCATACCAAGTAAAAACTCAAAACTCTCAAGGACACTAACCAAGATTTCTGATTCACTCTTTGACTTGGTATCATCACAAGATCTAGATAATTCCATCAAAGCTAATCTTATTTGAGGAGCTTGAAATCTAATAGCTTTAATACTTTTTATTTAAATCTGCCAACGAGAGTTGGACAATAATTTTATAGTTAAGCCTAAAACATTATCAAGCAAAACCTTCCACTTTTTAGGAGAACTTGAAAATAATGCATATATACGTTGCACAGCTCTAAAAAATGAAACAGCTTTAACACAAGAATGTGTCATATCACTAAGAGTAAGATTAAGATTATGACAAGTACATAGCATATATAATGCTCTTGGATTTATTTCAAGTAATCACTTTTGAACCCTTTAGTGTTTTACCTTCATATTAGAACCATTGTCCTAAACATTATAAACATTAAGATCAAGAGAATTAAATGAATTCAATAATTCATTGAAAAGTCTCAATCTAGATGTGTCATCTACCTTTAAGAACTCTAAATAGTACTCCTCTATTTTTATTTTTTATTTGACATATTCACACATCATACTATCAACCTTATTTGTTCTTGATGACTCAAATTTGGGGTACATTCAAGAATAATAGAAAAGTATCTCATCTTTTTAATGATCCCTATGATAGAACTTCTAACTCTATGGCCCAACAGAGAAATCAACTCATTTTGAATTTTGTGATCAAGATAATGATGATGAATTTCATGATTTGAAATACGTCTAACATGATCTTGCATTATCACATCAAATCCAACAATCATCTCAATCAATCCTAAAAAATTATCATTATCATCATGATAAAGTTTCTCATTGGATCATCGAAAAGCTAAATTATGTTTAGCAAGATATTTCACAACAAAAACTATTCTTATTAAAACTTATCTCCAACGTTCTTTCTCCTTTACAATTTCTTGTTGCAAATCTTTATCAATTGTTTGATTTTTTGCTCAATCTTACTCTTAATTTATTCTAGGTTCTTATATTAGTCATATGCTCAATGCAATTCTCATGTTCTTTGAGTCTCCCACTAAGATGCTTCCAATCTTTAAATATGTCATTTGCTAATCTACTTTGTTTGTTAGAATAAACCAACCATTTTCTATTGCTAATATTTCCATTCCTCAAATTTCTATAATAATAAGAATATGAAAAATGCCGAGAGGTATTATCTAAAGGAAATATAAGATTCAAGTCTCTTACAGACCCTTTTTTTTAAACTAAAATATCCCTTGCTTTATTATCAAGATTATCCCAATTTCTAGGATCATAAATGTCCAATATATGGCTTACTTGCTCATCTGCCTTTAAATTTTCTAAAGTGGATGCATTTGGTACGCGATCATGCCCACTCAGATTTCTAATATCCTCGTGAATATGAATCTCATTACTTAAGTTTTCTTTATATTATTCAAAACAACCTTCACCTAATTTCTCGGGACTCTCACTTGAGGAGCCTACTCATTTAATAAATTTATTAATTCCTCCTTTTTGGGATTCTATCAATTGTGCTACTTGTTTTCTTTTCTTTTTTTCCCCCTTTTTTAACTTCCAGACAAATGTTTTTTAGGCAACATAATATAAACCAATTATAACACTGTTGGATTAGAAAAAGAACAAAAGCACTTGTGTGGAACTGGAAGAAGTATGTAGGCACAACCAAACTCTAATAGCTTTATAGTATATCATAAAGACATATAAATGGTATTATATCTGCGATAAAGGAAAAAATAAATAGCAAAATTAAATATCTAATATTAAAAAATTAAAAACAAAGAGCAAATTTTAATGATAGAGACACACTAATATCTAAAATACAAGAAATTAACATACTTAAGAAATAAGCTAATATAATGTCCACGTCAATGACAAATTACAAATTAATTATAACATATTAAAATATTTAATAAGCTAAAATACATTAAAATTAAAACTATACCTTTAAATTATACTCATAACTCAAAAGATGTAATCGTGAAATTTTTCTGCTAATTTTGAGTTGAAGTACCTTAAATACATATATTGATGAAAATAAAGAAATTATAAAGTTAAAATACAGCTAAATATTTCAAAACTATTTATAAGCATGACATGATAACTTAACCACAACATTAAGTTGTAATGTTAACTTATCAATCTTGGAATTTCATGGCTTCCACCAACAGCTTCCAACCTTCCACTAACGTTTAACTCTTGAAAATATCAACTACACCAACGTTCTAATCATTTGTTACTACCTCTCCATTAAATACATTTATTACTACCTGCAGCCTACGACATGTTTGAGCCTTGAGGCTTTCTCGTTGGGCCTTGCGAATAACGTAGGAGGTAACCATGTTAGCTTACGTGCCGCAGATCTTGAAACTTTGAAGGACTGATATAGTGATATTGCAGCTGTAGGAAAATCCCGGAAGGAACATCACATGCTCCAGCAGCGGAAAAACAAAAATTTTGTTACCGGGACCTTCCCGAAAGCCAGGATCCAGGTGTCGGTATGAAGACTCAAACCAGAATAGCCAATAGAGACTATCTCTAAAGGTATCCATGCAGAGATCAGAAAACCTAACCGGGACAAACCCCTTTGACCCGGGAATAGCTAGAACAAATTAAAGGCTGCTAGACCTTACCTTTGTCCTGTGGAGAGCTTGGATTGAACATTGAACCTTGGAGAAGAAGAGAGGATCGTTGATGCCTTTAGGAAGAAAGAAGAATGAAAAACCTAGTTTTCACCTTATACTTAACACTTAAGCATTTCTCCTTTTCTCCTTAGCAAAACCCGTCGGCCTTCTCCCACTTAGCAAGCTTCATATAGGTTTATTTAACAATTAAAAAGACTATCCATAAGAAGCTAACAAGTGGAGGGCTTATGGCCATTCATTTAATTAATGAATTAATGAAACAAACTTTGAAAAGTCAAAGTTCTATCCTCTCTCCCTCATTCCAACGGCACATGTCTAAATATATAATAATTAATTAATTAATTTACTTAATTAATTAATTAGAATATAATTGCTAAGGTCCAGTCCAACTGGGAATTGGCCCTACTGCCTCTGGGCCCCGTCTCAAAACGACCGAAACCTTTCTTAGCAATATTGATGTCGCGATCTCATGGGACATATCCCAATCTCATCGGGATCCATTTGATCCTAATGTCTCCAATAATTGGAACTCACCAATACTATTTTCTGATTCTTTGAATCACTCTTACGCGTGTGACCCTTTAGGTTCCGGTTATGTTGGCCACTTAGATTAACAATTAATCTGAGCAAGTCATGAGCGGCGTCTAGCAACACATCATGACCCCAATTGACCGGAAAGTAATTGGTTTGATGAATTCATCACGAACGGATCACGAACCCTTCCATGTACAATTCTTGTGCAATTCGTCCTTTCACCATCCTATACCCCACTTGGTTATGAGTATGGTCAAAGTGTCAACTCTTACTAGACTGAGTCTAGCCCAAGTGATATCAGTTCTCGTCTTAGGACTCATTACTTAATATGTCAAGGAAGACAGTCTTCATGACACATCTACTCTGGCCAGAGATTTCAAGTAATGATCCTGACAAGAGGCCATGGGTATCTCTTCTACTATCACATAAGTGATGAATCCTTTATTGGCTACTCAATTACCTTCGAATACCTCAAACTGTACCTAAGCACCACCCTATGAGTAACCTCTGGAAGGCAACAAGGAATGGAGTCAAAGCACAGAATCAGTATCCAAGATATCCTTGAGTACCTCAAGTCTAAGGATACTTGCACCATTGCTATGATGAGATTATCACTGACATTTAAATAGGACATCTATGTGATGATCTCATGGCAGGTCATCCAATGTACTTACTACTGCTAGTAAGCATCCACATGTCAAATCTAAATATCTCAATATTTACAGTTTCTGAGATCCACTGCTTGATCCAATCAAGGAGTATGACATGAGCTAGTCTATCCGGATTAACGATGTCCATTCTCGTTAATCCTATGACTAGGGATAATTTAGATATTGATATAATTGCACATGATAGGAATCTCAGTAGTATGATCACATCATAATTTCCTTCATGCTATGTCATATATCATGGACTTCATTAATTCGATTTAAAGATCAATATCAATTCATAAACAATGTTCATGAACATCAAATTAATGAAATATGCCTTTCTTTATTTATTCATAAAGTCTGCACACGACTTTGAATAAAACGCGCTAAAGGGGATTGCCTTTAGGGCACAATTAACAGTATCGTCCTTGAATAAGTTGACTTACCCAATGTACAAGTCAACTTATCGGTACTGGACATGTGTAAGTCGCCTTGCATAAGCACACAAGTCGACTTACACCTACAGCAGCTGTGAGAATCGAGAGGTCAGATAACAAAACATAGGGAATGAGGCCCCTTTTTATAGTGGGCTACCCCTATCTCCTTCTTTAACCTTTAACCCCTAAGCCAAAACAATCCATACTCTATAACTAGGCTCCTTGAATTCTACACAAAAAGCCTCACTAATAAATCCGTTTTTAAACTGGGGGCAAGTCATCGGTAAGGAGGCTAATGGATCTCTACAATAAACACCTCCTTCTAAAGAGGATAGGTAAATCATAGTTGAGTTAGAAATTCAAATACTAAAAGTGGGTGTGAAGGCATGATTATCTAATTTAGTAGGTTTTTCTGTGGCAAACGTCTTCCTTTCCTAACTATGAGAGAATGAACAAGGAGGACATGAATGAAGTTCTTCTTTTGGAATACAACTACGTGCTTTTCAAAATCTCTTCTCAATCAATTGCTAAGGAAAATTTTGAGGTAGAACCATGGCGTATAATAAGAATCCCTTATTTTTGTAGCCATGAAATATGTCTGGAGAATGTCAAATAGGATCAGATTCTAGATAAACCATCATAGGGTCCCTTTGGAGTATTGTTCCACAAAAGGGTTGGGTGTGTTGGCTAGCTTTACTGAAAAACTAGTATGCATAGAAAATAAGGGAACTAAATAGAATGATAGGTTATGCTAGACTGAGTCAATATGGAAATAAGCGAGGAACTTCTAGACTCTATTCTTATTGGGAGATTGGGAAAGGATGATGCCCTATATGAAGATTCTGTCAGAGTGTCCTTGCTGTTGAGACTAAATTTGCTTCCTCAAGAATGAGGGAAACTAGTAAATATTCTAAGAGGGGAGCTATATTAAGTTAATGGGATTAAACCAACTTAGTTAAGAGATGGAGACATCAATAACTTGCATAATAATAATATTATTATTATACAAGAGCACATTGAGAAAATTGGTAATTTGAAGGAATTGGGAGAGAAGGTTACTAAAGATTCTTGGAAAGATAAATTGGAAGAGAATTCATCCTTGAATAAGGGTTTCTTAGAAACAAAACTTAGAAAAATTTCAAAGATCAATGATTTGGAAAGTTTCTAATTTCTTAAATGTAATCCGAAAAGTTCACTACCGGCTTCTTCAATAGAGAGAGCAGTTCAGACAAGTAAGGGCAACTTCAAGGTTATAAGGAGTAACCGAGATATTATATAATATTGTATTACTTTAACACTTTTCTTGCTTTATTAAGCGTGAACTTCATTTATTTTATTCATAATTTAAGTGTAAAGTATAATGTTTTTTATATTTCTCAACCAATAAAAATATTAAAATTTATAAATTCAAATCAATAGATTTAAAACTCATAAATTTATTAAAATCCATAGATTTGGAAATATTCTGGTTACAAAAATGGATGCTTGTATTTTTTTTTAAAAATGGTTGCTTTCTAAGTATCGAAAGTTGAAAGAATGGCAGTTTGACATTTTGAAACGTGGACATGTTGCCCGATCAATTACTCCAACTGCGGGAAGCGTTATTCACGGGCTGACATTCTTAAACAAATAGGTCTGTTGAACAAACGATGAGCCACAAAATAGGAAGTCTTGGACATTGGAAACGTGAACACTGTTCCAACACCATTGCTGTCATTTACACATGGGGTGGCGTATACGTAAAGAGAAACGTATTTTATGTTTTCCGGATTTCAACTGGGTTGGATAATTCTTAAGCTCTGTTTTGAAACTTAGATCGGACCGGTCGGTCCGATCGGTCGATCGATCGATCGAATCGATCGATGATCCGGTTTGATTTATCCTCAAAATCCAGATTAATTCGTCTAGTTTAAGTCCACAAACCGGTTAATTGACCGGTCTGACAATTTTTTATTTTATTTTATTAAATATTTTTAATATTATATATAATTAAATATAATTATTACAAGGATTACTTCTTGCAGAGGGATTTATCTCCAACTAAAATGCACCTAACTTTCGAGGATTTCAACGTAAAAAAGGCTTCAGAGATATAATCTGCATAAATCCGATATTACTGTCCATATGTATGCCGAGGATCCCATATTACAGAAATTATAGTCACTTCTCCATCATATATACACCAATGCATGTTTTGTTGCATTCTTCTTTTGGTTTAGTTAAACATAATATCTCTAAATACAAATGTACGCCTTTATGGACTCTTATGTTCTTTATATATATATATATATATATATATATATATCACGTATTTGATTTCAAAAGACAAACTATGTCTCCGGTGAAAGTTCAAAGTAAAAGATAAAGTGAGCACTTACAGTAGGAATTAACCAGATGGCTAATGAACAATTCTAGCAAGGAATAGTGGAATACAGTACAAGGTATTCCTGGTAAATTCCAAAGCAGCTGAAGAAGACTTCAGTTCCTGAACAGTTCCTGTAATATTCAATGAAACTGAAACATACAGCCAAGTAGCTCGAGAAGATAATGCACCAACATGTAACTTGGACGAAGGGTACTTGTCCACAAGCTAGCTAAGTAATAATAGTGGTCAATCCAAGTTTAGCATACGCCAAATAGTTCATTAACTAGAGACGGTATAAGACAGACTCCTTTATTTCTAAGCCTTGTCGTTTATCTTGTATGAACTTAACCATCATTTATTAATGCAATAATTTTATTTCTAAAAAAAAAGGGGGCTTTACCATGTGTTTAGTTCTTCGACACATTACATTGAAAACAAAAGTGACCATGTCAATAATATAATATATTTTATCCCAAACAAAGCAAGAATTTATTCGCCACTCAATTTTATAAAGTCATATTTATTTATTTTAGTAATTTAAAATTTTGTGAAAATATTAAATTTATTAAATCATTCTATTTCTATAAAATTATGGTCATCGACAATTTTAAAAATTTTACCGTTATTAAATTTTAGTTATTAAAATTTCAATTTCATAAAATTAAAATTAAAATTTTCTAACTCCAATACAATTCTCGTTTATAAAATAACTTTTATTTAAATAAAAACATAGAAAGCTTTACAAATCACAGTCTCCATCTAGCTTTAGTAGCTTTTTAAATTGAAATAAATTGAATAAAGAAATGCCCTCCAGCAGGAAGTACATGACCATAATCTAAAACAAAATTTCAGTAACATAGTCTCATAAGGAAAATTCCAATTAATAAATTAGTAAAGATAGATAATTTATAGATATGACATTCTATCTGTTGTATTGAGTATGTTTTGGGTTGTTAACCTTTTAAAGGATATTTTTGGAATCAAGGCCCTGCTCCATATGATCTTGTGCTATGCTACCTTTGGTTTTCTACTTATTAGCAAATCTTTGGTGATTTTGTTGGTAAGTTTATGGACAAGTTGATCATGCCAGTAGAATGAATCAGGAGAGGTTGGGGTAGGTTGATAAGCAGGCTGTTGATGTCTCAAATTGTGAGGAAAATTCCATGAAACATAATTAATTATAGAGTTAATTCTAATGTTGAGGGATGAGGTTTGTGGGTTGTTTAGGTTGTTGAAATGTTGTATAAGTTATCCCATATCTGACCAGTTGTCATACCAAAAACATATCAAATTACCATTCCCAAGCGATAGAGGTGTGTCTATTGTTTCTATTTGTATAATTGACCAATGCTTAAGTTTTTCAGGGGCTTCAACAAAGATATCGACAGAGGCAAGTCTTTGGGGGTTATGCTTTAAAGACAAAGTATAATGTGGTGTTGATGAATAAAATAACATGAAGCTTAACTACTACAATATCTTTGAGCTGCATAGAACAATTGCAATTCAAGAGTGTTGGTTCTTAATAGCACCTAAGAGGAAAGATAAAAAAAATGTAAGAGCTTGTTTTTTGATTCCATTTTGTGGTCTTTAGCCTATTTAGACCCATATTCTTTCTTGCGTAGGAGGGTCTCTCAATTCCTCGCATCTCTAAATTTTTAAACAATTATTTTCTTATCTAATGAATGAAAATGAATAATAATCAATCTATGATGAAAATAGTTTAATTTAAATTAATAGTAAAAATTTAAAGATGAACCATTTAGTAATAGTTCAGTAACAACCCATACTTAAGTCTACTCTCCAAGACACATACTAAAATTTTCCATAATTCTCTTCTTTCATCAAAGTGAAGAGGAACCTTCTTATAATAATTTTATTTTTCACAAGTAAAGAGCAACTCTTCATACAATATTTATCCAAGGTTAAGTGTAACCCCACTCATAAAATAATTTACAACTCAAAATACCTTACTTGGTTACTTTGATAACCTTAAAGGCCCTCTCACTTTAAAATGCAGCAATGAATGCATATAAAACCTTTTTAAAACTCTTTGAATGTTTTTATGCAAAATTTTAGTATTTTTCTCATATTTAAATTGATGAAAATTATTTATTTACAAGATTTCAGGTTCAAATTAGTTGTTAGAAACAAGAGAAAGTGGCTAGTTTTTATGCAATAGTTAACTAATATAGTATATTAGTTGATATGCATTGAATGTAAGTTCACAAATGGTTGAGACATTGGTTGACCAATATAACATATTTGTTTGCAATTAGTTTTCTTCAGTTATTTCTTGATCTCAAAATTGATAGCTGGGTTGTGTTATCCCTTATGATTAACAACCATTATTCGCTACAAACGGATCTCAAATATAACAATTAAAGATTATATTGAAATTCTAGATATGGGTTCATACATAAACAATTGAACGATAATGAGAATACGATTATCCATACATGAAAACCAAAATCCATAAGCATAGGATAATAATATGTGTTTAAATTTTGATTCATTTGATATACAACACTTAGTAATTAATGTCTTAAAAATGCTTAAGATACTCTCTTTGACTCATTTGTGATTTTAGGCATAATTCAGGAACAAAGAAGTTAAAGTGAGTCAAAAGCACAATATATGAGCCATTTTTTGAGGATTAATATTTACTTGTCTTCATGGAGCAAAAAGAAAGAAAAATAATTTAAAAGACAAGAGAAAGATAAGAAAAATGGAACATAAAGAAGAAGAATCATAGAAAGCAGGTAGTATGTGGAAGCACGAAATGACGAAGAAAATAAGAGAATAAAATGAAGTAGAATGTTGTTTTACATGAACAGCCCCATGCATAGCGTGAATTAAATGGCACCAGTCCATTTGTTAAAATGATGTAGTAGACAAAGGCAAGAAGGATTACGTATTGCATTTCACACAAATAATGCACGCCACTCTGCATTAAACCCAGAATGCAAGCGTTATATGTTGAACATAGATGCGTTGTGCATTTAACACACTAAACAAATTGTTTGCATTCTCACTTAAAAATGCAACGTGAATAGTAGCATGGAGATAAGGTTTATTTTTCACATTAGTGAATAGGAGAAGGGGCATCAAATAGAGAGTAACGAACAGAGAAGGGAGGCGCTAGGTTATCTTCTTCGTTTTTTTCAACACCAAAGCATGGAGCAGATGTCCTATTCTTGGAGCATAAAAATAGAAATGGAAGGCTAGCTTTCCGACGCCAGTTCAACAGGAAATATCGATGCCAAGTCACGGTTAAGCTATTTTTATCATTTTAAGGTTGTAATTTCTTTTTGGATTGTTGTATTGTTGGTGTTGATTTGATTGAGTTTTGGGATAAATGATCTTAATACATTATTTTGATTGTGTTATTTCAAATCTATTACTAAAACATTGAATGTAATTTGCAATTGTTACTTTTGATGCTTGTTAGTAGCAACTAATGATCCAATATTATTAGAAACAACATGAATTAGGTTAGATAACCCAAACGTGTAAGGTTACTGCTTGTACTAATCATTTTTCACTTCATAATGTGGTTGCCAAATTAAACCTAGAGATCGTATCCTAGGTTATTCAGTAGTTAGGTGTAACATCCCACCCTCAATTGGAAGGGTAAAATAGTAAATTTGACATAGGATGGAATAGATTTGGAGTGCATAGGACTGTTCATGCATAATAGGATTGGTCCACAGTCACATTTGTGCACATGAAATTACTGTGCATGCATACATGATATTCCCGGTTTACGTGTCTAAGACAATTTTATTAGGATTAACGTGGTTAATGGGTTTAAAAAATTATTCTGAGTGCGCCATAAATTGTTATCTATTTTAAAGGATTTTTAAGAATTTTTCTGGATTTTTCCGGAAAAAATTCCCGGACCGGAAAAAATCACCAATTAGCGAACCGGTCGATTTTCGGTAGCGAAAATTTCTACCCAATGGCACTGTAATATTGGGTATATTATTTTGGAATTGAAATTAGGGACAATTGAGTTGATTGGGTTAGTTTTTGATCTGGATTAAAGAATTATTAAGTTGACTTTTCATTAAAATTATAAACAAATCACCTTTGGCCACCTTATACCTTCATTTAATGCTCCTTCTTTGTGCCTATCGGTTTTGGCCTTATTAATTCAAGAAAAGAGCAAGTGGATGGGTTGTGAACTCATCCGAAAGCATCCTTTCTCTTTTTGCCTATCCTCCATCGATTTTCTCCTTCTCCATTATCATTGATTTTTGCTTCTTTCTTCACCTTTCTCCAAACTACTTCATGCTTATTGCCTTACCATCATGATGAGTTCTTGTTGGAGGTTAGAAGAAATGGTTAGAAGGCATAGTTAAGCAAAGAGTTGAAAAGAAGTGAAGGTTGGAAGCTAATAGGTAAGTGTTTAAATTAAGCTTTGAATGGTGTTTTCAATGATGCTTAAGTATGACTTTATAAATCATAGTAGGTAGAAACATTGAATGGGAGGTTTGGTGCCTTTATTATGCTTATGGATGCATTAAATTGATGTATATTATGGCTTGAATTAATGGGTATAAGGTTAGGGTTGGTTATGAATTGAAAGTAGGATGATTGATGCATGGTTTTAACTTGATTTTGATGGCATATTGATCATTGATTTTTCTTGGAAATGAAGAAGTGAGTGCTGCCAATTTTTGTGTATTAGCCCTAGTACATGTATGAATGGTATAAGAACTGATTTGTGTTCCTTTGGATGTTTAATGATGTGTTAAAGGCATTGGAAATGATAGAAACTAAGATTGAACCAAATCTGGAAATTTAGGGTTTTAATCGATTGTACTGTTTTGATCATAACTCATTGTATAGGAATGCAAATGAGGTGAGGTTTGTGGCCACTTAAACTTTGGGATGTTAGCTACATATTTGTGTGAAATAGGTGTTGTCAAATTGTAACTCTAAGAGGTTGAAATTTGGCTTGGAAAGTTACTGTTTTGACTTAGGTGAACAGTATCCGGATTAATAACCTGATTGTTTTGATGATTTTTTTAAATTAATTGAGAAGGAATTAGGACAAATGGACTAAATGAAAGTTGAAGCCTATTCAGTTAGCTTTTCCAATGACACTAATTTTGCAATTTTTAGATATGTCTATTAGGAGTTATGGACTGATGATTGTTGGCTGTTTTTATGCATTAAATGAAACCTAGCTGGAATGTCAAATTTGGTGTACATTCAGATTAGGAGGAATTTTAGTAATTTTTGTGCATTGAATTGTGTTGAAAATCTACTTAAGAGTTTTAGATAACACATTCATCTTGAAAATTGTGTATGGAATATAATTTCTGGAAATCAGATGTGGGAGTTATGGATTTTCACAATTTGAACCTACATTGTGATGTTAATAGCTGATTAGGTCAGAAACTTGCATAACAGATTTGACACTGTTAGAGGCTGAATTGGAGTCTAGTTATTTCATGAAGAATTGAAGTTTGAGATTTTATCCTTTCAGGGATATAAAGTGGTGATTTGTTTGACTTGTATACAGGGAGATATGATTGATAGAAAGTTACTGCTCAAATTGAGTGATTTCAGGGACAGCAACCTAGAGTGAATTATTTGACCTAGTTAGCAAGGGAATTGAAATTTGGGTTGTTTCATGAAAGTTGTAGATAACATTGTAATCTTGATGGGCATATTTATTGTATAATGTTTGACTGCATAGAATGAAAGATAGTGAATTTCCAATGACTGTTCTGTTTTAGGAAGTGAATGTGTAAGTAGCTTACATTGGATGTTTGACACCCTTAGGGGTGAAATTGATTTTTCTGGACTAAAGGAAACTTGTAGAGGGTTTCATTACTTTTCCAATGAGATATGGTTTGCATTTTTCTGAATTGTGTAGAATAAGTTATGATTTATTGAATTTCGGTTAAAGGAAAGGGAAAAAGAGTAGGAAATAAGGGCAATATATATATATATATATATATTAATTGTTGAATTTTGGTTTCTTTCGTGAATAACTTTTCCGTCCGACATCCGATTGACCTGATTCTTGAGGCATCGGATTCGTAGAATATTGAATTTCATTTTCTGAGAGATTGGAGATTTTTGGACGGAAAATTGACGTGGGTCCGGGTAAAAGTCTGTGTAATCACTGTTTTGTTTAATTGAGGACCTATAGAGGTCCGATTTGCGCACCGTCAGCGCCAATAGGTTTCTAATTTTTAGATTTTTTTTCTAATGAAAAAAAATAGATTAGGGCCGGTAATATCATGAACACGCATTGTGCACCTTTTCATTATTACATTTCCATTTTGAACTGTTTTTAAATAACCAATTGATAATGTTTATATACTGTCACT
The DNA here is from genome assembly GCA_029891385.1 of Erythroxylum novogranatense. Taxonomy (NCBI): domain Eukaryota; kingdom Viridiplantae; phylum Streptophyta; class Magnoliopsida; order Malpighiales; family Erythroxylaceae; genus Erythroxylum; species Erythroxylum novogranatense. The sequence goes on from CM057229.1 coordinate 86,144,975, forward strand.
GGTATAGAGGTCCTATTAAAGTGCCAATCCACCAATGTCACTGAGAGAAGGTAATAGCTCGGAAATCCAGGTGAGTGACTGAGATGGCTTTCACTCAATTATTATATGTTTAATGTGGAGAATAATGGAGGGATTTGGATTGTAATTATTTATGATCGGATTAGGACTATTTGGTCCGATGAATTGGGAGAACTGACATAGAAGTGTATCTGGGTGTGATTCTGTGAACTGAATTGTTTCTACTGTGTAAAAGTGTACTACATCAATGACTTATATTGTTACTGCTTACTGTTTCAGTGTGATATACTGTGATGTTGTAATATACTGTAATACTGTGATCTGTTGGTTATACTGTGATCAATGACATTGCTTGCTACACTATATCGCATTTAAATCGCCTCTACTACTAGGCATCGTTTATCTTGTTGTGAAATTGGGCATATGCATTGCACACATCAATGCATAAACTGATAATAACAATAGTTGTGACAAGAGTCTCTACTGTTACTCACTGTTACTGAACCGAGCCTCGAGCCTCGAGCTCGAGGGGAGTTAGTGCATACCCAGAGGGCTCTCCTACTCCCTAGACGCGTCTACTGAATACTGATCACTGTTAAGCACTCGGTCACAACACTGAAATAAAATGGGAAAAGAGTCGCATGTGCATTGCATACATACTGGACTAAATACCTGAATGACTGTATGATTTCTGTGACTGATTTCTTACTGTGTATTACTGTGATTGCTGAGGATATGATACTGTGACATTATTATTATTACTGTAATTTGTTATGTGATGCATGAATTGGGTGAACCATCGATGATGGTTCTTCACTGAGTTCGCAAAACTCACCCAAAATTTGTATCTATTTTACAGGTCTTGAAGAATACCCCGTTTGACACGGAAGTACTGTATACAAGTGAAAGAAAGAGGTCGGGATCAGTTTGCGTCTGCATTAGTGTATTTCTATTCTCTGATTTTTTGTATTATTGCTTAAGTCAATTTGTAAAATCAACAGACTGGAGTTAATTGTATTTATGAAAAGGGCCCCGAGTCCATTGAATGGTGTATGTAAATTGTTTCCGTATATGTTATAATGTGTATGTGTGTGTGAAGGAAAAAAAGTTAATACTGAGTTTTGACTGACTGAGTGATGTAGCACGCCACCCTCGTGGGACACGGACTCGGATATCACCATCGATGTCGGGTTCGGGTCATATGGGGGTGGGGTGTTACATTTTGGTGGTATCAGAGCCCAGTAGTACGTAATGTATCTGGGCACAGTCTGAAACATAGGGTGCATGCATTTGAGTCGTGTCATTGCAGACCGTGGCAACTGATCCCTAGTTTGAATCGCACGGGTAGAAATCCTACGTGTACGTACGTGTCAAGTGATTAAGTGAGAGAAAAAGTGAGACTGTGTTAGAGGGTGAACCCCTGGAAGTGTATAAGCAATTAGGAAAGGAAAAAGGAAAAATGAATAAGGAGATTGATATTGTACTGTGGTTAGAATGACTGTGTTGGCCTAGACTGATTAAGGAAAGAAGTGATATTAATGAATTCCCGGATTAAAATGGCAATATTACGGCGACAGAGAACGAATATGTCGAGAACTTGGAGAGGTCCACTGGGGCTTTGAGACGTATACTGGTTATAGTAGGCCTAAGTGAGATTAAAGGTCCGGGATGATTAAGTAATTAGAGTTTTGACTGTATATGTGAGGAAATGGGAAACATTGGAACCGAGTAAAGTGTAGATGGTCTGATTAGGTAGATATTGATTCACTGTATTGGTGTTAGATATTGGTAGATATCATAAATAGATGATGATAGCGAGATTGTAAGAAGATCAATAGTGTACTGTAATGGTCTATCGAGAACTGAAAGAATTGAAAAAGCAAGATGCCTAGTACCTAATAGAGTAAGAAAAAGTAGACATGGTGAGATAAAAGTGTACAGATAAACTGAAATGAATTGGAGAAACGGTTATGATTATGAGCGCCTAAGCGTGAGACTGAAATGGTTATGCGAATATTGTGCTTAGAGTTTGGAAACTAGTATCAAAGGATGGTAAGGGAAAAAGACAGACTGACAATTTTCTACTGAATGTGTATCGGGAAATTTTAGATTTGGTTGAAAAGATGTATATAGACACAGAAATGGTAACTGGATGGGTAAATAGATAGAGATACAATGGAGTTGTATCAACGATTTTGTCGTGTTTTGGGGACTGTGAATGCGCTATTATAGATTGTTTGAGGATATTAAAGAAATACGAAGCAATAAGAAGATGACATTGTATAAGCCAAGTGGACATGACCTTAAAAAGGTCAAGTTGACACATGAAAAAAATGAAACAATGATAGTGATAAGAAAAGAGTTGTCACATTTAAGTTGATTTACCGTTGGGAGTACCTATTGGACAATAAAGTTGATCATGATTAACAAAATGTATGTGAAAGATACATGGAAATCATGGAGGAGATGATCAGTGAATGATTAAATACGTGCTTCTATGAGTGGCTATAAGTGTAAAGTTTATATTAGGTTAAAGTAAGACATAGGAGGACTGAATGTATCTTTATGAGAGGAAATGAGAAATGATTATGGCATCAGTTATTTATTTGAGAATTAGCATAAACGGAAAGGAGTCTTATGGAAGTCTGAATTGTATAGGTTACTAATTGGTTTCCGGATAAAATGCTGAGGTATAGATTACTGAATAAGTGTGAAAGAAAGTGTTTATGTGACTGTCACAAGGAACCTTAGTGTAAGGAATGTTATGATCTTTTAAATTATGGCATAAAATTGTTCTGATTGAGATAGTACGTATAGTGAAGAATGATTGAAAAGCAATTAGGGATAATAATTGGTTGATGATACTTTCGTGAACAATATAAAGATGGTAACAAGACTAATGGTCAAACGGAAAGAAGTATGGACAAAATTAAAAGTGAAATTGAGTCATATCTCATATTATTGAAGTTATCTGTATTGTGTGTACGGAAATGTAAAGTATCCAATAACATGAGTGGAATTTTAATTTGAGATGATCCTATTGCAATGTGAAGTGAAATACTTAAATGAAGTGGAATTTATGGAAGTCCAAGTACGGATGACTAGGTATTGGCATATGTTGATGTGAATGACAGGAAATCAATTGAAAAGAGAAAATGAATAGAGATAAGAAGTCCTAAAGGAAAGCTGACAATGACGTGATGTAGTGATACCTTCATAAAGGGATTGCAAATACACTAATTGTGGACTCAATGAAAAAGTTAAAAGATGTATGGTAAAGTCAATGAGACCCTAATAGGGAATTATGCGAGGTAAGCAAATGGTAGTGACTATGATTATAGAAGGAATGTGCTTGAAAGTGTTGAACAAAAGAACTTTATGAATAATTGAGGAATTTGATACTGATGATAAGCATATCCTTGGAGAGTGGGCAGTGTGTGATGAAATGAGACAATATGTTAAAACGGTATAAGATAAATTGAATTGATTTTGATAAATGGTATTGGTTCTATGATCGAAATTGTTTAAAGCCTTGGAGACCTTAGATTTCTATAAGGATACCTTGGGTTCATTCGAGGAAAAAGATGAGCATAATGACTACTATACCGACAATTATGAAATGAACAAACAATTCTGCCTACTAAATTCAAATAGTGAATAAATAATGTTGCAATGAACAGATTACAGATATTGAGATTTCCAATGAATGTCAGGTAGGTTATGGCTAATTGTGAAGTATTTCTGGAAACTTGAGATACTGGATAAAGGTAAGGAATGGTTAAGAGTGCTGGAGTTAAAGTGGTGAGTCCTATAAGGAGTCTGAATATGCGAGTGAAATCGGAACAACAATATTGAATGCTTCAAAGAATAAGTTGTGTACCCGATAAAAAGTGATAGAATAAAAAAGTGAACAGTTAAAGCTAGACATTCTAGTAAGCATATGCAAAAAGTGAAATTGAATAACTATGGGTATAGAATGAAGTGATTATTGATTCAAATGCTAATAGGTGTAAATGTTCAATAGGAAAAATGCTTGATTATGATCGTATTACGAGTTCGATTTTATTGTGGATATATCTTGTTACACCATGATGAGGCCTAACAGGAGTCAAAGATCATAATGGATTTGAGACTGTGATGGGTAAAGCAAAGGACAGGACTTAGGAAAACTGTATGGGTTAGCTGAAGTAGATCAGGATCGGACAAATGAACTAGAGTAAAGTGCATATCCGAATAAAGTGCGTTAACACTTTAGAACAGTAAATTGTCTAAGGAGAGTTGAATTTGAACAGAGAGTCAATGGGATATAAAGCATGACTGCATTAGGTAAAGTATCACTGGTTATAGTGAAATAGAGCTAAATGTCATTGTATTGATACCAAAGGAATGTGAATCGTCCCTGACGAGATAAAGGAGGTTATTGTACGTATCACCTTGAAAAGATGTACTCCATGGAATACGACTTAGTCTGTATGTTATTGGGAGAAAAAGATATTGGACGGTATAGTGAGAAAAGGTATTGGATGGATAAGCGTGATGATTAGTGAACAGGTTGGAAATAATGAATCGAGTCATAGCATTGGAACTAAAGGTAATGACTACTCGAAAATGGCAAGTGAGATAGCTAAGAAAATGAGATCGCCAATCGATAGCCTTGTTGAGTCAAATCTCTCATCTTCGAGTGATAATGAGTTAGCCAAATTAGTAATCGAACAATCGATCGAATATGGTTATTGTGACCTTTCGGAAAATGAATTATTGAGGGGAAAAGTGTATGGGACATATAGGAACATATGATTACGGTTATACTGAACTGATGATTGAGAATTTCGAGGACGAAATTTTTATTAGGAGGGGAGAATTGTAACATCCCACCCTCAATTGGAAGGGTAAAATAGTAAATTTGACATAGGATTGAATAGATTTGGAGTGCATAGGACTGTTCATGCATAATAGGATTGGTCCACAGTCACATTTGTGCACATGAAATTACTGTGCATGCATACATGATATTCCCGGTTTGTGTGCCTAAGACAATTTTATTGAGATTAACGTGGTTAATGGGTTTAAAAAATTATTCTGAGTGCGCCATAAATTGTTTTCTATTTTAAGGGATTTTTAAGAATTTTTCTGGATTTTTCCGGAGAAAATTCCCGGACCGGAAAAAATCGCCAATTGACGAACCGGTCGATTTTCGGTAGCGAAAATTTCTACCCAATGGCACTGTAATATTAGGTATATTATTTTGGAATTGAAATTAGGGTCAATTGAGTTGATTGGGTTAGTTTTTGATCTGGATTAAAGAATTATTAAGTTGACTTTTCATTAAAATTATAAACAAATCACTTTTGGCCACCTTATACCTTCATTTAATGCTCCTTCTTTGTGCCTATCGGTTTTGGCCTTATTAATTCAAGAAAAGAGCAAGTGGATGGGTTGTGAACTCATCCGAAAGCATCCTTTCTCTTTTTGCCTATCCTCCATCGATTTTCTCCTTCTCCATTATCATTGATTTTTGCTTCTTTCTTCACCTTCCTCCAAACTACTTCATGCTTATTGCCTTACCATTATGATGAGTTCTTGTTGGAGGTTAGAAGAAATGGTTAGAAGGCATAGTTAAGCAAAGAGTTGAAAAGAAGTGAAGGTTGGAAGCTAATAGGTAAGTGTTTAAATTAAGCTTTGAATGGTGTTTTCAATGATGCTTAAGTATGACTTTATGAATCATAGTAGGTAGAAACATTGAATGGGGGGTTTGGTGTCTTTATTATGCTTATGGATGCATTAAATTGATGTATATTATGGCTTGAATTAATGGGTATAAGGTTAGGGTTGGTTATGAATTGAAAGTAGGATGATTGATGCATGGTTTTAACTTGATTTTGATGGCATATTGATCATTGATTTTTCTTGGAAATGAAGAAGTGAGTGCTGCCAATTTTTGTGTATTAGCCCTAGTACATGTATGAATGGTATAAGAACTGATTTGTGTTCCTTTGGATGTTTAATGATGTGTTAAAGGCATTGAAAATGATAGAAACTAAGACTGAACCAAATCTGGAAATTTAGGTTTTTAATCGATTGTACTGTTTTGATCATAACTAATTGTATAGAAATGCAAATGAGGTGAGGTTTGTGGCCACTTAAACTTTGGGATGTTAGCTACATATTTGTGTGAAATAGGTGTTGTCAAATTGTAACTCTAAGAGGTTGAAATTTGGCTTGGAAAGTTACTGTTTTGACTTAGGTGAACAGTATCTGGATTAATAACCTGATTGTTTTGATGATTTTTTTAAAATTAATTGAGAAGGAATTAGGACAAATGGACTAAATGAAAGTTTAAGCCTATTCAGTTAGCTTTCCAATGACACTAATTTTGCAATTTTTAGATATGTCTATTAGGAGTTATGGACTGATGATTGTTGGCTGTTTTTATGCATTGAATGAAACCTAGCTGGAATGTCAAATTTGGTGTACATTCAGATTAGGAGGAATTTTAGTAATTTTTTTGCATTGAATTGTGTTGAAAATCTACTTAAGAGTTTTAGATAACACATTCATCTTGAAAATTGTGTATGGAATATAATTTCTGGAAATCAGATGTGGGAGTTATGGATTTTCACAATTTGAACCTACATTGTGATGTTAATAGCTGATTAGGTCAGAAACTTGCATAACAGATTTGACACTGTTAGAGGCTGAATTGGAGTCTAGTTATTTCATGAAGAATTGAAGTTTGAGATTTTATCCTTTCAGGGATATAAAGTGGTGATTTGTTTGACTTGTATACAGGAGATATGATTGATAGAAAGTTCTTGCTCAAATTGAGTGATTTCGTGGGACAGCAACCTAGAGTGAATTATTTGACCTAGTTAGCAAGGGAATTGAAATTTGGGTTGTTTCATGAAAGTTGTAGATAACATTGTGATCTTGATGGGCATATTTATTGTATAATGTTTGACTGCATAGAATGAAAGATAGTGAATTTCAATGACTGCTCTACTTTTAGGAAGTGAATGTGTGGGGTAGCTTACATTGGATGTTTGACACCCTTAGGGGTGAAATTGATTTTCTGGACTAAAGGAAACTTGTAGAGGGTTTCATTACTTTTCCAATGAGATATGGTTTGCATTTTCTGAATTGTGTAGAATAAGTTATGATTTATTGAATTTCGGTTAAAGGAAAGGGAAAAAGAGTAGGAAATAAGGGCAATATATATATATATATATATATATATATATATATATATATATATATATATATATATATATATATATATATATATATATAAATTGTTAAATTTTGGTTTCTTTCGTGAATAACTTTTCCGTCCGACATCCGATTGACACGATTCTTGAGGCATCGATTAAGTAGAATATTGAATTTCATTTTTCGAGAGATTGGAGATTTTTGGACGGAAAATTGACGTGGGTCCGGGTAAAAGTCTGTGTAATCACTGTTTTGTTTAATTGAGGACCTATAGAGGTCCGATTTGAGCACCGTCAGCGCCAATAGGTTTCTAATTTTTAGATTTTTTTTCTAATGAAAAAAAATAGATTAGGGCCGGGAATATCATGAACACGCATTGTGCACCTTTTCATTATTACATTTGCATTTTGAACTGTTTTTAAATAACCAATTGATAATGTTTATATACTGTCACTGGTATAGAGGTCCTATTAGAGTGCTAATCCTCCAATGTCACTGAGAGAAGGTAATAGCTCGGAAATTCAGGTGAGGGACTGAGATGGCTTTCACTCAATTATTATATGTTTAATGTGGAGAATAATGGAGGATTTGGATTGTAATTATTTATGATTGGATTCGGGATTTACCGGTCCGATGAATTGGGAGAACCGACATAGAAGTGTATCTGGGTGTGATTCGTGGAATGAATTGTTTCTCTTGTGTAAAAGTGTACTACATCAATGGCTTATCTTATATCGCCATCGTTTGGTGTGATATCTTGTGATGTTGTAATATCCGTAATATCTTGTGATCCGTTGGTTATCTTGTGATCAATGGCATTGCTTGCTACATCAGATCTCGCATTTAAATCGCCTCTCTTTGGCGCATATTTATCTTGACCGTGAAATTGGGCATATGCATTGCATACATCAATGCATAAACTGATAATAACAATAGTTGTGACCAGAGTCTCTACTGTTACTGAACCGAGCCTCGAGCCTCGAGCTCGAGGGGAGTTAGTGCATACCCAGAGGGCTCTCCTACTCCCTAGACGCGTCTACTGAATACTGATCACTGTTAAGCACTCGGTCACAACACTGAAATAAAATAGGAAAAGAGTCGCATGTGCATTGCATACATACTTGACTGAATACCTGAATGACTGTATGATTTTTGTGACTGATTTCTTACTGTGTATTACTGTGATTGCTGAGGATATGATACTGTGGCATTATTATTATTACTGTAATTTGTTATGTGATGCATGAATTGGGTGAACCATCGATGATGGTTCTTCACTAAGTTCGCAAAACTCACCCAAAATTTGCATCTATTTTACAGGTCTTGAAGAATACCCCGTTTGACACGGGAGTACTGTATACAAGTGAAAGAAAGAGGTCGGGATCAGTTTGCGTCTGCATTAGTGTATTTCTATTCTCTGATTTTTTGTATTATTGCTTAAGTCAATTTGTAAAATCAACAGACTGGAGTTAATTGTATTTATGAAAAGGGCCCCGAGTCCATTGAATGGTGTATGTAAATTGTTTCCGTATATGTTATAATGTGTATGTGTTTGTGAAGGAAAAAAAAAGTTAATACTGAGTTTTGACTGACTGAGTGATGTAGCACGCCACCCTCGTGGGACACGGACTCGGATATCACCATCGATGTCGGGTTCGGGTCATATGGGAGTGGGGTGTTACATTTAGGTGGTATCAGAGCCCAGTAGTATGTAATGTATCTGGGCACAGTCTGAAACATAGGGTGCATGCATTTGAGTCGTGTCATTGCAGACCGTGGCAACTAATCCCTAGTTTGAATCGCACGGGTAGAAATCTTACGTGTACGTACGTGTCAAGTGATTAAGTGAGAGAAAAAGTGAGACTGTGTTAGAGGGTGAACCCCTGGAAGTGTATAAGCAATTAGGAAAGGAAAAAGGAAAAATGAATAAGGAGATTGATATTGTACTGTGGTTAGAATGACTGTGTTGGCCTAGACTGATTAAGGAAAGAAGTGATATTAATGAATTCCCGGATTAAAATGGCAATATTACGGCGACAGAGAACGAATATGTCGAGAACTTGGAGAGGTCCACTGGGGCTTTGAGACGTATACTGGTTATAGTAGGCCTAAGTGAGATTAAAGGTCCGGATGATTAAGTAATTAGAGTTTTATTTGTATATGTGAGGAAATGGGAAACATTGGAACCGAGTAAAGTGTAGATGGTCCGATTAGGTAGATATTGATTCACTGTATTGGTGTTAGATATTGGTAGATATCATAGATAGATGATGATAGCGAGATTGTAAGAAGATCAATAGTGTACTGTAATGGTCTATCGAGAACTGAAAGAACTGAAAAAGCAAGATGCCTAGTACCTAATAGAGTAAGAAAAAGTAGACATGGTGAGATAAAAGTGTACAGATAAACTGAAATGAATTGGGGAAACGGTTATGATTATGAGCGCCTAAGCGTGAGACTGAAATGGTTATGCGAATATTGTGCTTAGAGTTTGGAAACTAGTATCAAAGGATGGTAAGGGAAAAAGACAGACTGACAATTCTTACTGTGTATTACTGTGACTGCTGAGGATATGATACTGTGATATTATTATTATTACTGTAATTTGTTATGTGATGCATGAATTGGGTGAACCATCGATGATGGTTCCTCATTGAGTTCGCAAAACTCACCCAAAATTTGCATATATTTTACAGGTCTTGAAGAATACCCCGTTTGACACGGGAGTATTGTATACAAGTGAAAGAAAGAGGTCGGGATCAGTTTGCGTCTGCATTAGTGTATTTCTATTATGATTTTTTGTATTATTGCTTAAGTCAGTTTGTAAAATCAACAGACTGGAGTTAATTGTATTTATGAAAAGGGCCCCGAGTCCATTGAATGGTGTATGTAAATTGTTTCCGTATATGTTATAATGTGTATGTGTGTGTGAAGGAAAAAAAAGTTAATACTGAGTTTTGACTGACTGAGTGATGTAGCACGCCACCCTCGTGGGACACGGACTCGGATATCACCATCGATGTCGGGTTCGAGTCATACGGGAGTTGGGTGTTACATTAGGTTTGATTAATAATCTTTTCTTGATTAAAGAAAACCTAAGGGAAAATCGAGATTAGGAGAGTATTCTATTAGTCTTAGATCAACAATCCGAAGAGAGTTGTAAAGACGTTACGATGATGAAATATGCTTGATCATGTTTAGCCCGAGATTGAACCTAGAATTAGACCTTACGTATATTTGACAGTTTAATCATTTTCGATTGCTTGTTTTAATTTTTTTATAGTTTTTTTTTATTTTAATTTCTAAATTGTTAAAAATCTAAAAACCCCTTTTATATTTTCTTTGCATCAATTAATTTTGGTTAAGTAAATTAATCAAACATTCCTTGTGGATTCGATCCTGACTTACCTTAACTACAAATTTTAGTGTGCATAGTTAGGTAAATTTTGTAGCGTATTCGACACACGTTGTCAAATTTTGACATTGTTGCTGGGGATTATGGTAGTTTAATTTTTGTATTTGATTTTAATTGGTGTTTTGTGAATATATTTATTTATAGTCATTATTTTGTTACTTATTAATTTTTAATTATTTTTTAGTGTTGATGCGTGGTAGTGACTAGATCTCTTTATAGAGAAATTGAGCAACTTGATCCGGAGATCGAGAGAGCATTATGAAGATTGCATAGGGAAGTAAGGTCAACATTGGTAGACGAGTTAGAATGGTGACACATGGTTGTAAAGGCAATAAAAGTTAGACTGACAGTCGGCCATAAGGTTAGAAGAGGGAGAAAAGCGAAAATGAGAAGAGAAGGAGAGAAAAAGGGGAAGAGAAGAGGGGAAGGTAAGAAGTTATCAAGGTAAATTGAAATTTTTGTTTCAATTTCATCATTCAATTTCGATCTATTTTTCATATTCCTAGAGCACGAATATGAAGAAACTCAAAGAATTAAAGTTGTAGATATAGGTCCTAACTTGACCTTTGTGAAAATGGTTTGACAAAATAGTGACTAGAGCTCGAGTTATGCTTGTTTCCCTAATATTGCATGTGATAGACCTTTGTACAGGAACCTTATATTATTTCCTGATTTTTGAGGACCTTAAAGTCAGAATTAGTGAAAGTATAAAACATGAAAAATGATTATTGGTGTCTTATTAATGCTTCTATGAAACGGTTTTGTTATGAGATGTATTGATATTGATTTATTGAGGTTTGAGTATTGGTTACCAATATGTTTCTTACCAAAACAGGACATAATTTGGATGGAGATAATATTTTAAAGGGAGAGATGTTGTTTTTGTAACTTTTGGATATATTAAGACTAATGGAAGTCTAGTTTCAAGAGGCACAAGAATCATGGCATTTGGATCTTTTTAGAGAGATTTAGGATTAAAAGAAGACAACTTATTCATAAAGGAACATTAGGAAGAAAAGATGTAAACGTTGCACATAAGGTTAGGTTAGCTTGATGGTTGAGGAGACATTGAGCTAAATTAGCAAGTGAATTATTGACCTATTGACATATGTTAGAATAACATTTATAATGATTGATTATGGATGAATTTGTTTGTGGTGGTGTATGAACATGAGATACATGCTTGAGTAGTAAATACATTGCATATTTGTATGTATAAAGGCTCGGGAGCTATGGATCAAGGAGCTCGTATCGAGGATTGTTGAAGTTAAGGGAGTGTACACCTTCTTTTGAGGTGAGTTGGGGAAACCATATCTCTCAAATGAGACTAAGACATCCCAAGACATGCATTATGACTTGCATGTGAATTTTAAACCTAGGTAATGCATATTAGAATTGAATCTCAAATAATGCTAGTGCACTTGAATATTTAATAACTCTTTGCACTTGGAGTGCAACTGATGTTTTTATTACATATTTTGAGAAATGATATTGTTTTCAACAAACCTGCACTTGAAGTGTAAAGGACAACATTTTTAAACAACTTTGCACGGAGTGAAAAAGGTGACTTTTATTGCATGAAATAATGTTTTGGAACTTACATATGCATAACCGAGTCATGTATGTTGCGTGTATGTGTTCTCTTTTAGCTTAGAGCCATAAAAATGTTCCATTTTTATCGGTTGGACTGATAAATAAAGGCATAATGCCTTACTTGATTTTTGTACTTAATATTTTTATTAGATTTTTGTGATTAGTAAGGTAACGATTAGCCAATCGTGTGCTAGGCACAATAAATTAAGCGACCCCCATACCCTTGATGTTGGCACATAAAAATCAAGTCTTTGTATCGATACCTTTCTATAGGACTTGCGGGTGATTCCATAACTAGGGTTTAGTCTTCGATGAGGTCATCACCTAGGGTTATGAAGCTCTTGTCGATTGTAGTCTAGACTCACCATGGATGAAAGTCGAGCCAACACTGGGAATCGATGAGTGTGCACACTAGTTTGACCAATTAGTGGTGACACATGATTGTTTTGGCCTATTTTAAGATTTGTTTTCCTGAAGAGATTTGATTTATACATGTGATGCTTTTCTACTTTTGTGTAATGGAATTGGAACCTATGTTCACTGGATAAGTGATTGATAGGCTAGGCCTATGTGATTCCTAACCTGTATATGTTGAGTCATAGGGTAGGCTTATATGTTTCTATGCCATGTATGTTCACTTCATAGGTGGTTATGTGTATGCCAAATGTATGAAAAAACCCGTCCTTAGGTTATCTAGATCTTCTTGATGTGTATCGGGTTCTGTTTGCGAAATATGTTTTTTCTTCTCAATGAGTACATAGTGTGCTCATCCCCTTCGCTTTCTAACCATGCAGGTTAATTTAATGAGATTGAAGCTCTGAGTGAATTGTGCGGTCTTTTAACATTTACAGGGTATTACTGCACGTGAGTAGTCTCTGTTTTGTACTTTTTTGTATAGTGGCTCATGAATTGTTTTTGTTAGGTTGGTTATGTTGATATGCTTTATGATTTTATAAATTAACTCTTGATTGTCTAGTTGTTTGTAAAAGACCTTTTGCAAACCTTTTGTACTATTATTAAGATTGCTCTTGAGTGAAATAAAATTCCAGAAGTTATGGTAAAGTTTTAAATGTAAATATAGAAGTGAGTTTAAAACTGATTTATAGGTATTTTAATTGAGTTTTGGGATTTTCAAAATATAGTCGTTGTGTTGTCAAAATGTTTTCAAAGGATATTCAGTTAGCCTTGCATAGTTGGTTAAGGGTACCATGAGTATCCTTAGCTTGGGTTTACGGCAGTTGTCATGTGTCGATGTAGTTCCAGGTCATGACACATGATGGCAAATCCGAGAACTCTAAGGGAGTTGGCTACATCCAATTTAACACAAAGATCATTATGCATAACATTTCCAAATTTCGTTTAACATGTTACTTTTGAGTTAAAATCTGGATTAATTTATTTGTTGCCTAACTTTCATGGTCTTACAGGTGAGGATGCACATAAGCATTTTAAGGAACTTGATGTGGTATGTTTAATCATGAAGCCTCTAGGGGTGACGAATGAGCATATCATGTTGAGAGCCTTCCCGTTCTCACTCAAAGATGCAACAAAAGATTGGTTGTTTGATTTACTAGCGGGGAGTATAAATACTTGGTTAGAGATGAAGAGGTTGTTCGTAGAGAAATATTTTTCATCCTCAAAGACGACAAGTATTCAGAAGGAGATATGTGGCATCAAGCAGCATAATGGAGAATCTCTTTACGAGTATTGGTAGTGGTTCCAGAATTTATGGGCCAGTTGTTCGCACTATAACATACCAAAGCAACTTCTCATACAAGATTTCTATGAAGGACTATTTCTAATGGAGAGGAGTTTAGTTGATGCAGTAAGCAGTGGGGCACTTTGTAAGAAGACTGCCATTGAAGCTAGGATATTATTTAAGTGGATGGCCGCTAACACCTAACAATTTGCCACTCGCAACAATGTTCAACAAGAAAACGAGGTAAGCATTTCATCCATTGAACATTGTTTAAATGAACCAACATCTTTTGTGAGATAGATTGAAGTTAAACAGGCACAAGTGAAAGTATGCAGAATATGTTCAAACACGAGTCATCCAACTGATGAGTGCCTGACATTATAAGAAGGGACTGTGGAGAATGTGAATGCTATAGAAGGAAACTTACCAAATTAATATAACCCATACTCACAGACGTATAACCCATGCTGGAGGGGCCATCCTAACTTGAGTTATGGAGGAAATAGGAAGTAAAATTACTTCTCAAATTGGTCGCAAGGAGCTTAATAATTTTAAGTAAGGGTACAAGGAGCACAAAGAGTCCATTCTTCTAATTCAGGTAATTATATGGAAGAATTGATAAAAACTCATACTATTAACAATCTCCAATTTCAACAAATCCTACAGCAGCAGCTATAACAGTTCTAAAAAGAGACAAAATCAAGCGTAAAAAATTTGGAAAATCAAATGGGTTAGATGGCATCGAGGATAAACCATATCAAATCGCAAATTGGAGGAAAGTTGCCATCATAGCTAGAGGTGAACCCGAAGAATGTCAGTGTCATAACCAAGAGGGATAGAAATGAGATTGAGGGTCCTAAGAGAACTCCATCAAAGATTGTTACCGAGGAAGAGATTGGGAAGGAATTGGAAAAGGAAGAAAATCAATAAGCAAGTAACAAGGTACGCCAAATTCCTCAAAGAACTGTGTACATATAAGAGAAGACTGAGGGGTGATGAGAAAGTGATGATGGGTGAGAATATGTCAATAGTATTCAGAAAGAAGATGCATCCAAAATGTCAAGATTTAGGTATGTTTACTATTCCTTGCAAAATTGGTAATATTGTGATCAATAGAGCTATGCTGGATTTATTTGTTTCTATTAATGTGATGCCTTGTTTGATTTATGCTTCTTTGAATTTGGGTCCATTGAAAGAAATGAGTGTAATCATACAATTGATTGACCATACTAATGCTTATCTTGAGTATGGTTGAGGATGTTTTAATTCAGGTAAATAAGTTAGTGTTTCCTACAGATTTCTATGTTGTGGATATGAATGGTGACACCTCATGTAATCCAATACCTATCTTATTCGGGAGATCGTTTCTTAATATGACTTAAACTAAGATAGATGTTTGTGAGGGTACCCTCACAATGGAATTTGATGGGGAAGTGATTCATTTCAATATTTTTGATGCCATGAAACATCCTCCTGATGATCATTGTGTTTTTTTTCTATTGATGTGATTGTTCCTTTGGTGCAGGAAATGTTTAAATTAAGTTGCAAGGATCGTTAGAAATGATTTTAACTGAGGATGTGGAAGTAGAAGCCAACACTGATGTTGAGATGTGAGAAGAGCTAATGGAAATGACAATCACCTTGTACTCATTAGAAAGCTCTCCAAAAAGGTATGATTTAGCTTCTATACAATTACCTGAAGCTCACTAAAAGTTGTTACCTTCTAATGTGTAGGCACCAAAATTGGAGTTGAAACCACTCCTTACACATCTGAAGTATGCCTATTTGGGAGATAAGCAGACTATTCCAGTTATCATTTTAGCGGAGTTAACTTCAAATCAAAAAGAGAGGTTGTTCAAATGCTGAGAGAGCATAAGAAGGACATTAGGTAGACTATCACAAATATCCAAGGGATAAGCCCTTTCATATGCATGCACCATATTTTGTTAGAGGAGGATGCAAATTCTACAAGGGAAGCTCAGCTTAGGCTGAATGCTCCAATGATGGAAGTTGTGAAGAAGGAGGCATTAAATCTTCTCGATGTTAGGCTTATTTACCCGATTTTCGGTAGTAAGTAGGTAAGTCTTGTCCAAGTGGTTCCAAAGAAATTTGGAATCACTGTTGTGACAAACCAGGAAGGTGAGTTGGTTCCCACCCGAGTGCAAATCAGGTGTCAATTATGTATTGATTATAGAAAGTTAAATTCTGCTACTAGTAAAGATCATTTTCCCCTTCCTTTTATTGATTAGATGCTTGAGAGATTAGTTGGTTATGACTATTATTGCTTTTTAAATGACTTTTCAGGTTATCTTCAAATCCTAATCGCACCGGAAGATCAGGAGAAGACCACATTTACATGCCCATTAGTAATGTTTACCTACTGAAGGATGCCATTTGGATTATATAATGCACCCACCATGTTCCAAAGGTGTATAGTAAGTATTTTTTTCGAATATGTTGAGAAGACTATCAAGATATTCATGGATGATTTTAGTGTGTATAGATCTTCTTTCAATGAATGTCTTGAGAATCTTGCCATTATCTTGGAACGATGTATAGAAACTAACCTTGTGTTGAATTGAAAAAATGTCATTTTATGGTGGATTAAGGTATAGTTTTAAGCTATAAGATATTTGCTAAGGATATTGAAGTAGACATGTCCAAAGTTGATCTTATTTCTTCTTTACCTTACCCTTCTACTGTGAGGGAAGTGTGTTCTTTTCTTAGGCATTCAGGTTTTTATCGAAGGTTCATTAAGGACTTTTCGAAGATAGTCGCATCACTATGCAAGCTTCTTTAACAAGATTTCTCCATTGTGTTTGACGAGAAGTGCACGGAAGCATTCAACAAACTTAAGGAGCTTCTAACATCCCCACCGGTGGTTCAATTGCCAGATTGAAACCTCCCCTTCGAGATCATATGTGATGAGAATGATTATGCAATGGGTGTGGTTCTAGGACAAAGAGTAGGAAAAGCTTTGCATGTCATCTACTATGCTTAAAAGACTCTAAACCCAACTCAATTGAATTATTCTAGTAATGAAAAAGGATTGTTATCAGTGGTTTTTTCTTTGGAAAAATTTCGATCGTATTTGCTTGGTGCTAAAGTGATGGTTTATTCTGAGGCAAAGAAAAAAGTAAAACCGAGCCTGATCAGATGGATTCTCTTCATTTAGGAATTTGACTTGGAGATCAGAGGTAAGAAGGGGGCAGAAAACGTGGTGGCGGACCATCTCAGCTATTTGATAAAGAAAAAAGATGATATCTCTCTACAAAAAACATTTTCGGATAAGCAATTATTTTCTATCGATGCCACACCAGTATGGTATGTAGACGTTGTCAATTTTTTAGTTACTAACAAATTACTTGTTAGTTTGTCAAAGGCTCAGAGGGATAAACTACGAAGTGAAGCGAAGTATTATGTATGGGATAACCCTTATCTTTGGAGGCACTGCACAGATCAAGTTATCAAGAGGTGTGTACCGAAAAATGAATCTTAATCAATCTTAGCCTTTTTCCATTCACACGCTTGCGGAGGACATTTTGAAGTGAAAAGGATAACTCATAAAGTTTTGGAGAGCGATTTCTACTGGCCAACATTATTCAGAGATGCATATACTTTCTGCAAATCTTGTGATCGATGCCAACGGTCAAGTAACCTGTCCTGTAAGGATCAATTTCCATAAACTCATTTGCTTTTATATGAAATTTTTTATGTTTAGGGTATTGATTTTATAGGACCTTTCCCTCAATCTTTTGGCTTTATTTATATATTGCTCGGGGTTGATTATGTTTCTCAATGGGTGGAAGCCAAAGCCACTAGGACTAACGATGCAAGGGTTGTTGCATATTTTGTTAAAGCTAGCATTCTTTCTAGGTTTGGGGTATCAAAAGCTATCGTTAGTGAAAGAGGAACCCACTTCTACAACTGGGTGATGGAAGCAATGTTCAGAAAATATCACATCATAAATAAAGTTTCTACTACTTACCATCCCTAAACCAACAAGCAAGCTGCAGTCTTAAATCGAGAAATCAAGTTAATCCTGGAGAAAACAGTGCAACTCAATAAGAAGGATTGGAGCATAAGACTAGAAGACACATTATGGGCTTACAGGATGGCTTTTAAAACACCAATTAGGATGTCACCCTATAGGCTAATGTTTGGGAAGACATGTCATCTTCCGATGGAATTACAACATAAGGCATATTGGACTATCAAAAGATACAACAACTTTAAGAGTTGGAAGAGATGAGGAATGAGTCATATCAAAATGCAATGATATATAAGGAGAGGATGAAAACATTTCATGATAAGAAGATTTCGAGGAAAAGTTTCCTGGTGGGCTAGAAAGTGTTAATATATCATTCCAAACTCAAACTCTTTCCAGGTAAGTTACGTTTCCGTTGGGTTGTTTCATTTGTTATCACTTATGTCTTTCATTTTAGTGCAGTAGAGATACAGGGCCTTAAACTAATAAGACATTTAGAGTGAACGGTCATTGCTTAAAGTCATATTATGAGGGTTTTTAACGGAGGATTTGGAGGTGTTGATGCCGGAGTATGTAACTAGTGTCACTTGATGCACGCTATTGAAGGTTGAGCCAATGATGTTAAACAAAGGCGTTTCTTAGGAGGCAACCCAAGGGGAGTTAATTTCTATCTTTTACATTTTTACAACTGCTCCATTTCTTACATTTGATTCTACATTAAGGACAATGTAAGTTTTAAGTGTGGGGGTGGGATAACTTAGTTTTTATGTATGTTTTTGAGCTTAATTGTAGCTTATGTGACTTTGGCAGTTTTCAAAATTAAACGAATAAAATTGAAAATTTTCTCATTTTCTTTTGCTTTTAAGATTATTTAGTCATAATTAGAGTGTGAATTGATTAGTAAAATCTATAGCAAAATTTTGCATGAACTTTTACTTTTGTGATTTGTTAATGTTCATTGTTTTTAGAAGAATGGTGACTAGTGGTAGACAAAAACTAATAAGGTTTTGAGCCATATTAGACTGACACATCTATATTAGTCGCACTGTTTTGTTTGTTATGATTACCTTAATGATATATACGTCCTTACTTTGTGTTGATTTTCTATTCAAGACCAGATTTTTATCACGTGCATTTTTATGAAAATGATTAGGCATTCTTTGTTGATTACTAGCTACAGTAGCTAAATAACTTACCCAACTATGTGAATTTTCCTTTGCACCCTTTGAGCTTTATTATCCTTTTATTTTGTATAAACCACATTACATGCACTTAACCAAATGCCCTACTCAAGTCTTAAAGCTAGTGAAGCATTTGTTAATTCTTGATGAATGTGATTGTACAAGAGCCTAAATGTGGGGGTATGCCTACAAGTGGGTTGGTTATATTTGTTAAAATTCCATTTTATTATGAATCATATGTTGATGCAGCTTCTATCACTTCTACTTTTGAAAAAAAGAAAAAAAGAAAAGAAAAAGTAAAAAAAGTGAGTTTGACTAAAAAGTATCAAGGAGGAAATATAATTGATGTCAAAAGTTGTTAATTAATAGTTTATCCTTGTTAAGTTGTATTGATTGGGTATTTGAATATATTGCATATAAGGCGGATGTTGTTTTAGATGGATCACTTTTTATGTTATGCTAATGTGGCTTATGGTGTGAGAGTTAAATTGAATTGTGAAATATAGTCATTGCATTCTTTATGGTTGATGGTACTCAATTTTGAATGAATATTAACTTGAGGGTTTGACATCTTGTTAAATGTTACTTTTTCTTCACTAGCTTAATGGCTTTTATCCTACATTACCCAAAATACATCCCACCTTATCCTTAGTTACATTACAACTCCAGAAAAGTCTTTTGATTCATGATTATGCATGTGACTTTTAGTGGTAGAGAAATGAAATGATATGCAAAGTTATTGATTGTTATGATCATGAATGGTGTTTGAGTGTACCTATGAAAATATCTTATTTAAACACTTTTTATCCAAGTCTACCTTCAGATTACTCAGTTTTTAAGAGTGGTGAATATTGATTGATCATGAGTAGAAGCTTTGAATGTTTGAGTTTTTACTTTAAGTTTTGAA
This sequence comes from Erythroxylum novogranatense, assembly GCA_029891385.1. Taxonomy (NCBI): domain Eukaryota; kingdom Viridiplantae; phylum Streptophyta; class Magnoliopsida; order Malpighiales; family Erythroxylaceae; genus Erythroxylum; species Erythroxylum novogranatense. Next base: position 86,164,982 of record CM057229.1, read on the forward strand.
AGTCATTCATCTTTACTTATAGTTATCTATTCTTAAAAAATGTGGAAAATGAGTAAAAGTTTTGGTTTATGATCTTGATTTTGACGATTTGCCCAAGGATGGTCAAAGGCTAAGGTAGGAGAACTTGATATGTGTTTAAATTTTGATTCAATTAATATGGTACATTTAGTGATTAATGTCTTAGAAATGCTTAAGATACTTTGACTCGTTTATGATTTTGGGCACGATTTGGAAGTAAAGAAGTTAAAGTGAGCTAAGAGCATGATATATGAGTCATTTTTTGAAGATTAATATTTACTTGACTTCATGGAGTCAGAAAAAAGAAAAAATAATTTCAAAGAAAAAAGGAAGACAAAAAAAAAGGAACATAAAGAAAAAGAATCATATAAAGTAGGTAGCACGTGGAATCACAAAATGGCAACAAAAGAAGAAAACAAGAGAATAAAACACAGCAGAATGTTGCTTCATGTGAACAACCCCATACATAGTGCTAATTAAATGGAAGCAGTCCATTTGTTAAAAGGATGCAGCAGACAGAAGTAAGAAGGATTGCGTGTTGCGTTTCATGCAATAATGCATGCTACTTTGCATTAAATGCAGACAATGCTTGCGTTCAATGCAAGCACTACACGTTGAACACAGATGTTGTGCGTTTAGGTAGTGTTTGGTTGCCGTCCCCATGACCGGGGGCAGTGTACAAAACACAAAAATCCTGTCAACTGCACTTGTTTGGTTGCCGTCCCCATTTTTTTGTCATCTGCCCCGGTAAACAAAAATTAAAATTTTTTGTTTACCCTAAAACCGTAGGACAGGGGTCATATCTGTTCTGTTTACTCGTCCAAGTTTCGCCCTACCTTTCTCAACCGCCGTCTCCCTCAACAACTGCACTTGTCTGTTCGTTCTTGCGTTCTTCGTCGGGCTGCAACTTGTCGTGTTGACTCTGTGGTGTCGCTTTCTTGCCGGTGGTGAAGCCTCCAGCCAGCAGCAACTCCGTTGGTTCTTCCTCTCTCTACAACCAGACGTACCGATCCGTCTTCGATCTGCAAAGTGTGGTCTAAAAATTGTAAGTTTCGATCTTCCTCTATCTGGGTTTTGACTTTAGTTTGATGATATATGCGTAGATCTGTGGTGCGTAGATCTGTGGATTGAATTTGATTCCATGATCTTCCTTTGCATGCTAATCTTCTACCAGTTTTGATTTCAATTTTTTCTATTTTAGTATTCGATGTGAAAAACATACTCCTCTCTCATCTGTGTTTTGGGTTATACAACACACTGACACTGCGTTTGCAAAAATTGCAGTTGCTTTCTTCTAGCTTTTTTGCTCCTTCGGGTTTCTTTTTCTTCCTTTCTTTTCGTCTATTAAAGTTCTGATCTTGACAGCTGGGAATTTAAGGATCACCCCCTCCTTTTCTTTTCCTGATCTTCCTACCTGGGTCTCTTTTTAGCACAACTTGGAAGGTCGTGACAAACAATGGGTTATTGTTTTAGCAAACAAAAAGAATCTCAGGCTCAGAGGTATAATGGTTCTCGTGGGGTGAACTACAATCAAAAGCTTACCAAATCGAAACCTCAACCTCAAAGAACAAGGGCACCAATTACCGCTCAACAACCACTACAAACCCATGGAAACCAATTGTTCCGGTCCCGGTCCTAAACCAGCAATTAAAGCGGACACAATTCTTGGAAAACCACACGAGGATGTCAAGTTGTTCTACACGATGGGGAAAGAACTGGGTAGGGGTCAATTTGGTGTAACTTATCTTTGTACCGAGAATTCAACTGGAAAACAATATGCTTGTAAGTCAATGTCCAAGAGAAAGCTTGTGACCAAGAATGACAGGGAGGACATATGTGAGTTGTTCTTAGTTCAAAAGTAGGAGTTGGGTTGTTAGAAACATGTGAATAATTCAGATAGAAAACAACGAAAACAATCAAACTCAGTTGAGCAAGTGTCTACTTTTGAAATAAGAACCTTGTAGTCTCATCTTCTCTACGTTTGAATCGGCTGACTCAACTAGTCTTGTCGAAGATTTGGATTGGATCAGTCAAATGATCATATTCATCTAGCTGTGTAAAAGGTTAACAAACGTACTTAAAATTGGCCATTTTTTTGTTTGTGACGCTGTGTATTGGTATGAAAAATGTTAGGTGAAGTATTGCGATGGACTTGCATTTGTTGAATTGTTTGTATATCATGGTTTCACTTGTAGATGATTTGGTAAAAATGAACTTTAAGACTGAATTTCTCATAACTTCGTCAATAAATTCTAACGTTCAGATTTTGGCCTTGTACAACTTCTAATATCATTGCGGGTTCTAAATCCAAGCAGATCCGTCATTTTAGTTAAATGTATTATGAACTTTGTTTTTTGTTATTATTTGTTTATTATTGTTATTATTATTACTATTATTAGTAATACTAGCAGTCGTACATGTATTATATTAGTACCGCATCAATTTTCTCTTTACAACTAATATAATGTTAATACAAGTTATCCTATGTCTAATTATTATTATTACAAATTATTATATAATTTATATTTATTATTATTCAAGTTTATTATTATTAAACATTTTCTAACTTATTTATGTTTGCATATTATTATTATTGTCATTAAAATAATCATAATATTATTATTAATGAGCATCATGATTAATTTAAAATTGTTATTATTATTCCAAGTTGTTTTTTTTTTAACTAATACAAACCATTTATAATAAAAGTATCAATGAATTACATATTTTTGATCATATTAAGAACCAGGGGCATATTTGTCATTTGCATTATATTTGTTTACTGTCCCCTGCAACCAAACACATTCTGCCCATAGGACAGAACAGTTTCCTCTGTTCCGTCAACCACAACCAAACAAAGACTCGCCTCTAGTTTACATTAGATTCGATTCGATTCATTACATTTGCGACCATGGAGACTGCAACCAAACGCAGCCTAATGCACTAAATGCATGGTCTGCATTCTCACTTAAGAATGCAACGTGAATAATAGCATGGAGATAAGGTTTATTTGTCACATCAGTGAATAGGAGAGGGGGTTTTAAATAGAGAGTAGTCAACAGAGAAGGGAGGCACTAACACTAGGTTATCTTTTTCGTTTTTTTCACCACTGAAGTATTGAGAAGACGGCTTATGCTTGGAGCACAAAAATAGAAATGGAAGGCTAGCTTCCGGTGATGGTTTAACGGGAATATTGGCGCCAAATCATGGTTAAATTATTTTTATTATTTTAAGGTTGTAATTTATTGTCTGATTGTTATGTCGTTGGTGCTTATTTGATTGAGTTTTGGGATGAATGAACTTAATACATTATTTTGATTGTTTTATTTTAAACCTATTGCTAAAAAATTGAATGTAATCCATAATCATTATTTTTTATGTTTGTGAGTAACATCTAATGATCTAATATTGTTTGAAACAACATAACTTAGGTTAGATAACCCGAACATGTGAGCTTACTACTTTTATTAATCATTTTTCACTTCGTATTGCGGCTGCTAAATTAAACCTAGAGATCGTATCCTAAATTATTCTTTAGTTAGGTTTAATTAATGATCATTTTTTAATTAAACAAAGTCTAAGGAAAAACTAAGATTAGTAGAGTATTCTATTAGTCTCAGATCGATAATCTGAAGAGAGTTGTAAAGATATTAGGATGATGAAATATGCTTGATCGTGCTTAGGCAAAAATTGAACCTAGAACCTGACCTTACATATATTTGACAGTTTAATCATTTCCGATTGCTTGTTTTAATTTTTTTTTATAGTTTACTTTTACTTTAATTTCTAAATTGCTAAAAATCCAAAACACCCTTTTATAGTTTCCTTACATCAATTAACTTTGGTTACGAAAATTAATCGAACATTCCTAGTGGATTCGATCTCGACTCATCCCAACTACAAATTTTAGTGTGCAGAGTCAAATAAATTTTACAGCATAGTTGATACGCGCTGTTAGATAACACAATCAATCCATAAGAGAAAAAGAAATAACAAATACAAAGAAGAAATGTTTAATTAGGTCATCGACATCAATATCACCTCTGGACTGATATCAAGATGTCTAGCCCTTCATATTCTTCTTTGCTTCCATGGAAAACTAGAAAGATATGAAGAAAATCTTAGGTTTATCGTGTCTATCCAGTCCCCAAATGAAGACATAACCTTTTGTCGTCACCATCTGTTTGCTTTTATATGAAAACTTATGGTTAAATGGGAAAGCTTTCCCTTTTTTAAGTGTGATGTAAGGTATGGCACGGGTGTGACTGGTGTGTCACACCTGCGGCACACCATTGCATGGGCGTGAGAGTGGTCTTATGCCTATCCAAGACATTGCACAACCGTGAGATATGCTTACGACTGTGCAACTTCACCACCTGGTCGTGAGCCATTAAGTGTCATGGATTAAAGTTATCAACATTTAAGCACATATCACCTATATTGGTCAACCACTATATCGATTAACCAATACACTTAAAATCACGATTAACCAATACACTTAAAATCATGATTCTAACATCTTTAAATGCTTAAAATTAAAATTTTTAATGTAAAATTGACTTAAACACTTATCTAAATGTTCCTAAATAATGTTTCATGGATCATGAAGATTTTATTTGAGATTAAAAGCTTAATTTAGCTTGATTATTGAAAAGACTCATGCAATGAGTTAAAATGATAATGTATTTATACATGATAAGCCTCTTAAATATTAAGGTTATCAAGTAGTAGGTGAATTAACTTCACATATTCATTTGTAACTTTGTCATGCATTGCCCTTCATTGGTGTTGATTTTTTTCTTCACTTGAATTACTTTAAATCCAATTTTTCTTTGATATCTTTATGAAATCACTCTTAATTTATGCATAACCATTATTGGTTTCATATTTCTTTCATAAAAATAAACTTGTTAGTATTACTTAGATTTTGTTGTTTTTAAAAGATGGATTGTAACCTCTTATGGTTCAACAATTTCTCCTTTATATATATATATATATATATATATATATATATATATATATATATATATCATATGGGTCTATCAAAAATAGTCTCTTTACTAATTAGAGGTAAGGCTACGTGCTACTGGATCTCCTAGACGTTGCATATCATCAGAACTTTCACTGAGTTGTTATTATTATTGTTGTTATAGAAGTCACATAATTATAAAATTTTGCTCCATATTTCTACTAGATACTATTATTGGAAGAATGGGTTCTTGAAGTTTTTATGTTTTTGATTTTATAATTTGGAAGAGAGATTAATAGTATTTGAACCCTTTATATTGTATTTAGGTTGCATCAGATTACCTACTGTAGAATTAAAGAAACTTTAAAGAGAGTTTATCTAAATTAGACTAACTTATATAAAGTCACTTGAGGAGAAAGTGATTTAAAGATTGGCTAATAAGATTTGTTGGTGAATATCATGAGCCATATCTCATCCGCATGATAGAATCTTCCAAATTGGCATTATGATTACATTAGGCATATAACCAAGTACATTAGAGAACCCCTTTGCATTGGTTATCCAATCATTCCCTTATATTAACTCCTTAACCATGGCATATTACGGTAGCATATGTCTCAAGTTGTTTAACTCACTAATCAATTCCGAATTTCATACCATAGACAAGTGGTGTTGCCATTAGCAATCTTATATTTTCTCTCTTTGTATAGATATTCTCTCAACTTTAACAGCTATAACATAGGCCCAAGAGGAGCTAGCTTTAAGTTTCGTTTTATAAACTTTCTTCCCTTTAAAATATTGGATATGAATCCATTTCATCCACAATGATTCCTTATATGTAGAGAGTCTCTAGATTCTTTTCATAATTAACACTCTATTCATCATTCCAATAGGGATCATGCCAAGGCCTCCCTCATATTTAGTTAAATATACTTAAGATCATTTGATTTTTCTATTGATTTCTTTAATGCTTCTCTATATCATAGAAAATTCCTCATGATTCTTTTAATTATCTTGATAAGGCTTTAAGGAGTATTAAATGGGAGGTCAAATATAAATGTAATTTGTTGAGTGTAGAGCTAATGAGTTGAGCACTTCCTACATATGAGAGACTTGTGTAGCTTTAATGACCAATCCTTCTTTGAATATTTTCAATTAATGGTTGTCAATCTCTATAGGATGGCCTCTTATTAGTGATTGATAATCCCATATAAATGATAGAGAGCCAATTTGTTAGATAACTAGCACACGATGAGACAAATAGGTGACTTTTGTTTTTGATAATCTGGAGGCTTGACAGATTGTTGAAAATTTTAACAATTTCCTTAAGGAACAAACTAACCAAGATTTAACACTAGAAAGAAGCAACAAGTCATTAATAAATGTTATGTTGTAGATCTTTAACTTCCTACATTTATTATGATATTTGATCTATCCTTTTTGGTTTATATTATGGAAAATTAACTAGGTTAGCATCTCAATATATAGTGTAAAAAAGTAAAGGGAAAATGGGATCACCTTTTTCAAATGTTTAACTCCCTTAGCTAAATAAATTAGTTCCCCATTTATCAAAGTGATATATAGGGTGATTGAAATGCATTGCTCAATCCAACTAATAAATCTTTTCAAGGAAATTAAAAGCCTATAGAAAATGTAGGATAAAAACCTAATTGATTAAATTAAATACTTTATGAAAATTAATCCCGATTACTCAATTGAGAGATTTATGCCCGTGGTAGTTGTTAAAGGTCTCCTAAGTCAATAATATATTATTTTCAACTTATATCCCTTATATAAAAGCTTTTAAGGGTAGATTAATTATTAATTTAAGCATTATCTTGAATTTGGAAGCTAGCAGATTGGTTACGATGTTTTACATGATGTTATAGTATGACATTAAACTATATTCCTTCAATGAAGCTAAATTAGGATTCTTTGGAATAAGGATAATGAATGTTTTGTTAACTCCCATAATCTTGCCTTACTTAAAATTTCTAGAATGGAGCTAGTAACTTATGTTTTATTTGGTTTCAAGATCTCTTAAAAAAACACATTTAACCAATTAGTTACTTGGGCTTTGTTTAGATTGAGATTAAGGAGAGATTTTTAAATTATTGGTCCATTGAAAGACATGAGGATTTGTTCAGCTTCTACTTTTGTGATTTGATTAGAAAAAAAGGATTATATAACCTAATCAGATGTACAATTGTTAATGTATGTGCCAAGAGTGCTTTAGAAATAGTTGTGAGCCACTAGAAGTATTTACTAATGCTTCTTATCTACTTAATGATCATTTTTAAGCAATTAGGTGATCTTGTTAGTATTTCTCCTTGAGAAAATGCTTTTATGGAATTAAGTGGTATCCTTATCTTCATCTTTGAGTCATTAGACTCTTAATTTCTACTTTAATATAATGTTATACACTTTCAAAGTATGAGTCTAATTCATCAAAGTTATCCTTTATTGTGTAATTCATCAAAGTTATCCTCTATTGAGTTTACTTTGGTTGATTCCTCAAGAAGTGCAAATTTTTTACTTATTTTGAATGTAAATCATTTTTAGCTTCCTTTATTGTTTAGGTGTTGCTATAGTGTTTCTAATTCAACTTTTTAAGTTCCTCCTTCACTATTCAAAGTTCCCTCACACATATTTAAGCTTTATAATCACGAAATTCAAAAGTCATTCCTTTAGCCATGGAATCCTTATAACCTTCTAGTTTAGTTAAATAATTTTATGAATCTAAATGGGCCATTCCTCTCGAGCTTATTTACTATATTCTAAATTTTTCTTGGTAAACGTCTCTCACTTTGCTTATTACTCCAGGTAAAGAAATTTTCTTTAAATATTAGGTTTGTAACCTTAATCTAGCTAGCATAGTAGTACATATTCTAAAATCATGACTAACACTCCTTAAATTAATATTGCATTTTTTATTTTGATAGGAGAATGGTGTTGTTAAAGTCTCCAATGATCATTCAAGGTCATTTATATTGACATGAATAGTTGTTAGCTCATTTAAAAGTGGAATCATTTAGAAAACCATGTTAGTAGCATAGAAACAAGTTACATATACTAGGTCTTAGTCCTATAACATCTTATTGCCATATTGTTGGACCCCTAACTTTTAGTGGAAATTAGAAATTATTAAATGAAATTAAATGAGTGTTTTTGTATATGAATTGTGTTATAGATGTTATTGTGCCTTAAGGAAATTGATGAGAAAAGAATTGATTGGTTTTGATGACTTGGATATTTGAGTAGAATTGTATGGGTTATGAAAGTTAAAGTGAATTAGTTGATTGAAATGGAAGTTAAAAATCAAGAAATAAAGAGAAAAAGTGTGAGAATTTGAAGAATTAAGACAGTTTGACTTTTTGGGGATGAATAGTTGACTTTTTGATTTGGACTGAATTTGAGAAAATGATCTTCATGAAAATTGTAGCTTCTGTTGAAAGCTTTCTGTCGCCATAAAGTATGATATTTTTCGATATCAGAATTGAAAGTTATGATTTTCCGAAGTTAAAGTTATTTTGCTTTGTTTGAAAAATGCTATTAAAGGTAAGTTTGTGTGTACTGCGCTTTGAGGTAAATTCTGGATTGAGATATTTTGAATTGGGTTAAGTGGTCTACATGAAAGTCATAGAAGATTTTCCTAGCTTTTCAATGATGTATTATAGGTTATTTGTAGATGTGAGAATTGGAAGATGTGAAATTTGAAAGTTTGGATATTTGTTTAGGTGATTTTTAACAGGGCAGAATCTTTGATTGAAAAATTGACTTAGCTAGAGTTTTATATTGCCTTTAAGTGCTTCATGAAAGTTTTATCTTGTGTTTTTATCTTTCTATTGATATAAACTATGCAATTTTTGGACCATGGAATGTGTTGTTATGATTTTTACAAGTTGTTGTTACTGTTTAGGAAGAGTATTATTGGACAGAAAGTTTGAGTGGGTTTATGACCCCTTTAGAGATGGAATTGATTTTTGAGTTCTTCATGGAAGTTGTAGAGCTTCCTTGGAGCTTTCTATTGATACCAAATTTGTCAAATTTGGAGTTCGGAAGCAAGAGTTATGAATTTTGGAAATTTTGGTTATATATATATATATATGTATATGTATATATATATATATGAAAAATCCTTTTGTTTTTGCTATTCTCCTCCCCTAATTCGACCCTTGTTCCATCTTTTGTTTATAACTTTTCCATCTGACATCCGATAGTTTTGGTTTTCGAAACGTTGGATTCCTAAGACAATTACCTACATCTTCATGGGAAATTTGTGAATTTTTTAGATTAAATTGAGGAAGATTAATTTAATCAAAGTGAGTTAGATAATTTTCTGAACATGGTTCAGTCTTTTGAGAAATTCTTGATCTGGGGAGATCCGATTGAACTGATTCTAGTGAAAAAATAAAATAGAGACTTGGGGCTACAAGTCATATGAAGGAATTGAATTTTAATTTAGCCCCTAGGACTTTCAATTTCTGAATTGAATTCTGGTTTAGTGTGTAGTCTTGGATTAGAAAAATCTGAAAGTATTTTGGCCATAACTTTTTCTCTAGTCATCCAAATGAGGTGATTATTAATTTGTATTAAACTAGAAAAATAGGGCTACAAATGTTATGAAGGATTCGAGTTTCAATTTAGTCTTTAAGAATGTAAATTTTCGGATGGAAATAAATCACTGGAAATTGTGTTAGCATAAGAAATGTCCAAAATGTTTGGAACATAACTTTTTGCGTAGTACACCAAATTAAATGATTTTGGTGGCGTTATGAAATTGAGATAATGAGGAACATTTCTATAGAAGGAAGTTTTAGCAAATTCCTTCAATTTGATGGTTAGAAAAATGTCCTAAAGTAAGCTTGAATTAAAATGAATTTTAGGGGCAATTTTGGAAGATCACTTAAAGTATTAAGTCTTAAGACTTATATGGAGGGACAAATTGGTCATTTGGCTTTCATTACATGTAAGAGGAAGGTGACTGTCATATAAGGCAAGAGGAAACACAAAAATGAAAGGAAAGAAAGAAGGAAAAGAAGACAAGGAAAGGAGAGAGCTTTCGGATGAGGGAGAAAGAAGAGAAAAGAACTAGGGTTTCAGATTTTTTTAGGTTTCAGGCAAGATTTTTTGATGATTCAAGGGGGAAAAGGTGGAGGATGATGAAAGCTTCCTTACAAGCCAAGAAAAATCCAAAATTTGAGAAGATGAAGATAAGAGAAATTTTTGAGCTTTGAATTTTTAATGAGTTTTTGGTTTAGATATCTTGAAAATGGTATGAGTTTGTGATTCCTAAGCTCAATTGTGATGATTGCATGGTTTAATTGGTTCAATTTTGGATGGTTATTAATTAGGGTTTATGTTATGAATTAGGAAAATTTAAGTGAGGATTTGGAGCAATTGAGGCTTTAGACAAGTTTCAAGCATGGATATGAGATGAGTAATATGTTTATATTTTAAATAATAAGTTAATTGTGTGATTTCAAAAATTCAAGAAAGTAAAAATGTTTATAAATTATTGTTTTCGAATGATTTAAATTTAATTGATTTCAAAACGATTTGCAAATTGTTAAATTCATTGTTTTCGAATGATTGGAAAAATTACTACATTTGTTTCGGATGATTTTGATAAAATCGATACAATTTTTACTTTCTTAGTTTTGAACGATTTTGTTAATTATGAAAAATTGATGTATTATTTGATTTTGAGGTTTAAAAATCCTTTGGATTTGAATGTTTGAATAAAGGTTATGGGAATTTGCAATTGTGGAATTTATGAATGGAATTTGTTTGAATTATGATTGTGCATTTGATATATAAATTTGTGTGATATATGTGACATTATGAAATGACATTATGTTCTAATGATTTGAAAAATTGTGGTGCGAATTTTGGTTGGAATTGAGAATGAAAATATGTTTGAATATGAGACGATATGTAAAGTAAGTTTTCAAAATGTGCCTTCGGGCAATACGAATTTTAAGTGTGATATGTGTTATGTGGGTTTGGTTAGGTCCCATAAGTTTGAGTCAAGTGCACTTGTCTCATTTTTATAGGCTTCGCCCGCCTGTTCGCTAGTGGCATTGGAGCTCCTATTTCAGACTCCCACAAGTTCACGGTTACACTGGACCGCTATGCAGGAAAGTGTAGTACATTATGTTCACGGCTGCACAAGACCGCTCTGCGGGAATGTGCAGTACGTTCTGTTTTGGACCGACTCAAACCATTTTGATGTGTTATGTGTTTTGATTTGTGCATATTTGTGATGCATTCACGTTTTGAATTTGTTTATGAAGTATGAAAATTTTAAGAAAATTGAGAAATGAGAAAGTGAGTTTTCAACCATGAAATTTTGGAAATTGTTTATGATTGATTTGAAAAATTGATAAGTTTGAAAAATAAGCTTTTGATGAATTTTCTACTGTGAAAAGTTTATAAATGGAAAATGAGTTTTGAAAATGCTTTTGCTTATTGTTCAATTTATAAACATGTTATCCACGAGCTATAAGCTCACCACCCTTTCATCCTCATCTCCAGGTTTCGAGCAGGAGATCGAATGAAGGAAGTCAAGACATTTGCTCTATTTTGTTTATTTTGTGTTTTGAGTAATTGGGCTTTTGGTATTGATTTGTATATGGCTTGGAATGCCATTAATAGTTTTGCAAACATTAATTCATAATGTGTATGAATTATGGATTTGTGTACTGAATTGAGATAATAAATTTGTGTATGGTTAGGATATAGGAATGTGATTGTATATGAATGAGATTGATTATGATATGGATTTGTGTATAGAATTGTGTTTGTTTATGCTGGGATTCCGAACAGGAGGTTCGATGAATTGTGTGGATTGGTGTGGAATATAGAAGTGAGTTTAAAACCATTTGCATGTTTTTGGGATTGTTTAAATATAGTCGTTATGCTGCCCATTTTTTTTTATAAAAAAATACAAATAAGATTTTGATTAAAAGATGAATTATGGGTTATGTATAAATGAATTAGACGAATCTTATGAATTGAGTTTGATTAAGGATAAATTTTCCAAAAGGGAAATTATATTGTTTTGATTTGTATAAGATTGAATAAAGATGAAAAGAATGGAAGAAAAAAAATTTATACCAGATTTGATCGGCTTAGATTAAATGTCTTAGAGTTTTCCAACGCAACAAGTTTGTTTTGTTTAAAAGTTTGAGTTCTCGGATGTCAAAAATTTGAAATTCGTTTCGATTCTGGTTCGATTCTTCTGCCTTTTGATTCGCATGTGTTTCGTACTTTGTTTTTGTCTGCCTTTCACATTTGATTTCGTCCATTCGATTCGCATTTTGTTTTTTGCCTTTTGATCCGATTTGTGTTGTGCTTTTGTTTTGGCTCAATTTCGTTTGTGAGATCCGTTCTTTCGCTTATGCTTTTGATCGATTTGAGATTCCATCCTTAGGCGTGCCCACGCCTAGTTTCTAAATTTCTTAGGCATGCCCACGCTTAGTCTCTCAATTTCGACCAGATTGGGAATTATGGATTTTCTTTCCTTCTTCCGCACACTTTTTGATCCAATTTGTCTTTCGTTTGCTTCCGCCACTTTGTTTTCCGTTATATGTTGTGAGCAAGAGTCTTTGTTATTGCTATGTTTTCCGTTTTTCCGGTTAGGGTCCGGTTTCGATGTCGGGTCCCAACACATATTGATTAGTTGATTAGAGACCTTTAAATGAAAACCTTAATTTTATTGGAATCATATACTACAATAGTTTTCCATTAGAATAATATTGATGATTGGTGATTATTGACTAATGTTTAAACAAAAAACTACAAATTTTTGCATTGATCAACCTTTAGCTTAGTTTGTAAAAGATATATTAACATAATTTTAAGATTTTAAATTTGTAAGTCATATATATATACACTACTTTTTAGGGCTATTAAACTCACTAACGTTCTATGCTAGGAAGGCATCAGAGAAGTTAGGTCCTTGGCTCTATTTTTTGTACTTGATCTTCTCTTACCAATCCATTCTGATCATATCCAGAATTATAATGAAACACATATTAGTTCACCACTCATCAAGATTGTGGCTCGTAATAAAAAAATGCTAAGATGTATGTTTTAAGATTAAAGTAACGGCCCACTTTATTCTTTAAAGTAACAGCCTACTTTATTCTTTAAAAACATAATTGATTCTAGATTCATTTAATAGTGCTATTATCGATAGTCAACTACTATCATGATATGAAACTTGTCGGATCCCGCTTGAATCCGAAATCCAACTCTTGCTCTGATACCATAAATGTTGGATCCCGCTGCCGAAACCCAACCTCTTGCGAATATCATAAGACTCTCATATCTTTACTTGGTCATACTCTTTAATAGATTACATACTAATAAATTTTCATCATTTATATTTCAATACCCTTAAAGCAAAAAGGGTTTTACAAAGCTATAATGGCTTATCAAGCCCCATTACCACATAATCCGAAAATCTCAAACTACAAAAGTTACATGAACTACAAATTCTTGTATTTCACAAAGATAACTTAAATTCCAAGATATGCAGAATTTGAAGTAACGTCCTTATTCTCTTGATCACTCGATCTTCTTAACTATCACCTGAAGGTGGGTACAGGAAGGAAGTGAGCTTGAAAACTCATGGGTGACAGTTTATAATAAAAAGAAGATAAACAAAACCTTTTTCAGAACTAATTGCCATTGTACATTTTCTTTTTTGAAACCATAGAAATTTGCAATTAAACTCATCTAACACTCGTTTCATGAAATTCTTAACTTGTCAAAAATTTACAATAGTATAAATCATGTATGCCTCCATCATGTTAAACATATCATGAGTACATAAGCTTATCATAATGGTTTGGGTGGATCCAAAACATGACGCACTACATATTCTCATATAATAGTCCTGTGTAGTCGTAAACTTAAGGGAGTCCTTGAAGGAGCTTCGTGTCACTAGCGGGTAGGCAGGAGAAGCCTTAAACTTGGGTCAATGTGTACGTGACGATTCTTAAGGGATCACCACAAACCCACATAACATATAGATTTCAAAACTTGAAATCTTGTGTTGCCAAAAATGACACTTCTTGAAAATTTGAGTTTCATGAGCATACAATATTTCATATGCGCTTTCAAAACTGGATTTCATAAATTTCTATTCTTTGTAGAGATCACTTAAAAAATCTCTTTATAAATCATTACACAGTTCATGTAACAAAACACATAGCAAATTTCATTAATCATTCTTGGACAATAAATGCAGCACTTATGATACAATTTAAAACATTAAACTTTCTTTGATTTAAAGAAAACAGTAGTGGCTTATTTACTCTATTATAAACATGTACCCACCGAATTTCCTTGCTTATAACCTTGTTCAAATATGTCTTTTCTCTTGTTCCTCTTGCCTTTTTGATCCCTTCATACAATACAAAAAAATCCCACTCAATAGGGTTTTCAATTGAAAATTACTTGGTTTTAACATATTTAAACCCAAGTATTTTCAAAACTCCATGAACTAGAATCTTTTCAAAAATTCAAAAAATTTAAAATGATCTTACCTTCATTCTTAACAAAATGAAGGGATCCTTAACTCAAAGGGAAGCTCTTCTCTTTCTCTTCCTTTTTCTTTTCTTGAACAATCTCAAAATCTCTCTTATAGGCTAGGAAAATTGAAACCCTAGCTCAACTCTCTTCTTTTCTCTCAAACCACCAAACTCTCTTTCTCTTTCTTACTCATTTTCGTTATCCTCTTCTGTTTATCCTTACATTCACGTTTTTCTTCTTCATTTATAGGAAAGACAACACTTCTTCTTCCAGTTATGCCCTTAATGATTGAGAATTGTCCTATTTGCCCTTCCATTTATGCCTTATATCTTTTACATGTAAGTGTCTTGCCAAAAACACCCTTGAATATTATGACATAACACTTTATTCTAGAAGAATCTTCTCTATTGTCTTACATTTCCAATGACACTAAGATCATTCAATTCGGGTCAGTGATTTGAAAGATATACTTTAAACATTTTTGGACTGCTCTTGTTCATAATAGTAAACTATACACCACTTCCATATGAAATTTGAACATCTTTGAGATTGAATTAGATTCCAATTTCTTCATACCATTTGTAGTTCCATGTCTCTAGTTTACCAAAAATTAGAAATCATCTCATTTGGAATCCTATAGATCCAAATATACTCAAAATACTGAAGTATGTTCAGTAGAATATCATCATTTCATATTACTTAAGAGCACACTCACTGTACCGGTCCTACTGTTTTCACTCAATCTTTCTCCATTCATTCCATGTGGCCATGATTTTTGGTGGAGATCTATAGAAATGTCTTACAAGTCTAATGGTTGAAGGATCAAGTTATTTGGGTTTCTAGAGAAAAAGTTATGGCCAAAAGAATCTGACATGTGCATGTCTTTACTCATATTGTACATGCCTTGGCGCAATTGCCATAACTCTCACTACAGGTGTTGGATTGACTTCATTTTTAGACGGTTTAAAAGAAGCCTTCTAGGTATTAAACTTGCATGAAGAAATCAAAGACAAATTCTATCTTCTACGTCTTATTCCTTCTGACTTTTGTATCTTCTTACTTTGCTTCATCTTACATTTGTTTCGTCTTACTTTGCTTCGTCTTACTTTTGCATCGTCTTATTCGTCTTACTTTTGCATCGTCTTTTTTTTTGCTTCGTATTACTTTGATTCGTCTTAATTTTGGATCGCCTTACTTTTGGATCATCTTACTTTTGTGTCGTCTTACTTTTACATTGTCTTACTTTTGCATCGTCTTACTTTGCTTCGTCTTACTTTTGCTTCGTCTTACTTTTGCATCGTCGTACTTTTGCATCGTCTTACTTTTAAAGATCATAACTTTCGACTCAGATGTCTAAAAATTACAAACTATATACTGTTGGAAATATAAAAGAAAGATATACAACTCTCAGGAAGGAAACTTTGCCAAAATCTATCTAGATTAATCTAGATTTTCTCCCGAAGTCAAAATATGAATTTTACATTTAGCTCCCAATGTACTGGACCCAATTCTCAATTCATTACAGGTTTTGAGACTCTTAGAGACAGAATTGAAATTTGATATCTTCATAATAAATGTAGCCATATGTTTCTAGTTTAATCCAAACAAAGAATCTTCTCATTTGGACAACTAGAGAAACCATCGTGGGTAAAAGATTGAAGCATACTCAATGAACATTTTTCCAAATCAACCATCCTTTTTGTTTCACAATCTTTCCTTAACACAAATCATACTAAGATGACCATTTTCTATTTCACTTACTCCTCATTCTCAGCTCCATTTCAAATCAATGGAATCTGAAGAAAAAATATATAGTCCATGATTAATCATGAACACCAACAATAGAACATACACATATGTGCATATTCTTCATCAACTTACTACATAAATGCAACTTCATTTTTGACTTTTATTTTGCTTCTAACTTTTACTTAAATTCTTCTCACTTCAAATTCTTTTATTCACCATAAACACCAAAGCAAAACTTGGACATATCCACATTTCTCATACGCTACCTTACCCTTTCCTATCATTTCTTAGTTCAAAATTTTCATTCATTTGCTCTTTACCTATGACTACTTGCCAAAATTTCTCTTTCAAATAGTTCTAACTTCTATGAAACATTTGGGGTCCAACAATTCTCCCCCTTTAAAGAATTTCATCCTCAAAATTCCTACCCGAATGGTCAACCAAATGGAGGTAACATTTTTCTTATGTTTTCCTCAGTCTCCCTAGTAACTTCTTCACTTGAACACTTTTCTTCAAATGATTATTGTCAAAAGACTCATCAAGTCTTTCAATCACCTATTTAATCACTCACTTTCCTAACGATTTCCTCATTAGGTTTCAAATTACTCACACTTTCCCCACTTCCTATGTCGATAACACCCATATCAAATCATCTAGATATCTCTTAACATACTTGACATTTTGTACTCCATCTAAGCACAACTTAGGGAGGTGATACTCTTATAAACATTTCATCCTTTCGCTTTATAGTTTACATCTCTATTGTGTCGGCACACTTAACTTTCATATCTATCTCACTTTAATCCATACTTTCGGTATTGATCCACTAACTCCTTTATCTCTTTATTAGGTACACATATTTCTCCTTTTTGATCACAAGCTTATCTTCCAATTTAAACTCTGAATTCATATCCATTTTCAATTCCTTAATAAGATTTTCAATTCTTGAATCCTTAATTTGGGATAAACCAAGCCCCACATTCTATGCTTCTTTTTACTCTAGTTTTGATAATCCTCAGTATCGAGTTTCTGCTTAGGGTATCTGATATAACATGTAGCCTTACTTGGAATTTCTCGCTCGTACAATCATGGTCTTTCAATATTTATATCAATCTTCTTGGTCTCATATTCAATTCTCTCATTTCAGTGATTGTCTCAACTTTTACGATCTGTACTTATATATATACATCCTAGATATTCCTTACATATACTATCTTCCAACTTCAAAACAATCATTATGTAGTATCTCTAAATCATGTATCAAATAATCAACTTATAAGACTTTAGTCGTCTCCATACATAGGAAATCACTTTATCCTGCTACGTTGGATTTATCCAAATCTCTTATATAATATCATTGCATACTATAGAATCTCCAAATCCATACGATATAATTAATATCAGTATAATTCCTCAAAATTTTCATTTCTTTCATTTCTCATACACGTTACACATTTTTTTTCTTCATGTATTCAAAGTATCCTTCTCAAATTTTCAAATACCTGTTATACATCATCAAATTTTGCTTGAATCACTTTAATCTTTGATACCATAATACTGTCGGGGCATTCCAGTTTCCAAAGTTCCATTTGCCGCTGATAGTTCTCATAATTCTTCAATTAACTGATTCCTCATTTCTCACGTTAATTTCAATTTTTTCCAAATGACTTCCTTCCTTGAATGCTTTTCTCAATTCATTCGTTTTTCCTCTGTTTTCACACTGAATCATTCTATTTTATGCTCAATCATACTAATTTTTCCACACATTTTAATTGATTTGTAAACTCAACTTTCTGTGTTAGTAACACATTCATCAAATCTTAGTTGTGTCTCTTATACTTAATGTCACCTCATATTAAAAAATCCACTAATATAGTTGGATTCTTTACATTAAACAAAAATGCATACATTCTTAGTAGTATATTATACCTCTTCTGCTTGAGTCTCCATCAGGATTAGGACTCTAATATCATTTCTTATTTATTCTTTCATTAATCATTCTTAATATATATACTATCTGATCTGCTAAACCTTATTCCATAAAATTCTTCTTCGAAAGAAGATTTCTTGCTACTATCATCTTTACTGTTCATGTAATGTTTATCAATCAACTATTATCATCATCGCATTATCAACCATGCTTAATACCTCTAGAAGACCCATTTCCATCATTCTTACAGGGTTGTAACACTCTAATTGCCAAACTCAATGGAGTAGCAAACATAATTACTGACACATATGCTTAGGTGTGTATCATCAAATCATCCCATTTTTTCCACATATTTATCTATAACCATTCACAAATTTATATCTTACACGATGGATACTTTGATCTCCATTGATCCTAGATGATATTCTTCTCTTTATCTTCGAATTCATTTATTATTATAGCATCATCAACATTCTCAATCTATCCCCAATTGATCCTTATAAACATTTTCATCTGTTCCCCTAGTTCCTCTTAGACTTTAAACTATGGAAACTTTGGCTAAAAAATATCCACTAAGTCATAAATTGCTTCCTATATCATCTCCACACATATATTACACATATGCTCAATTTTCTCACTTGTGATGATGATCCCATCATCAGATAGGTACTCACAATGATAATTCAACTTAACCGATTGAACTTGTACATATGTCGCTATTATTCATCTCATCTTTCATTTATCCTTCATTGTATCTTAAATATGTATAATGGCCATTGGTTCAAAATTATAGAAGTATATTCATCATAAAATTCTGACCTCAATTCCACTAACACATTTTTATGGTGGATTGTAACTCTTGTTATAATAATCACACACCCAATTTGGTTCCAACTTCATCTTCTTAAGATCACAATATTTTCTGATTTCATTGCATTCCACTTGTATACTTTAATCTCATCCTCTCTACTTGTCTCCCTATTTTCCTCAAACAATCCATGATAACATATTCACGTCCATATCATATTCAAGTACGTATTCACAATAAAATTTTTGTCACCATATTCCCTAACATAATCACAAATACAGAATCCATGTATACATGTCGGATTATTCCATATTTCTTATTTCTAAAATTCACAAACTTTCCCTTTCTCACTTTTGGACATATCATTTTTCTTCTCTCTAGTCTACTTGACACCTATTTCAAAAAAGCCCATGTAACATCCTAATACTGGGCTTTGATACCACAAATGTTAGATCCCGTTTGAATCCGAAATCTAACTCTTGCTCTGATATCATAAATGTTGGATCCCGCTTTCAGAACCCAACCTCTTGTGAATATCATAAGACTCTCATATCTTTACTTCTTCATACTTTTTAATAGATTACATACTAATAAATTTTCATCATTTACATTTCAATACCTTTAAAACAAAAAGGGTTTTACAAAGCTATAATGGCTTTTCAAACCCCATTACCACATAATCTGAAAATCTCAAACTACAAAAGTTACATGAACTACAAATTCTTGTATTTCACAAAGATAACTTAAATTCCAAGATATGCAGAATTTGAAGTAACATCCTTATTCTCTTGATCACTCGATCTTCTTAACTATCACTTGAAGGTGGGGACAGGAAGGGGGTGAGTTTGAAAGCTCGTGGGTGACAGTTTATAATAAAAAGAAGATTAAAAAAAACCTTTTTCAGAACTCATTGCCATTGTACATTTTCTTTTTTGAAACCATAGAAATTTCGCAATTAAACTCATCTAACACTCGTTTCATGAAATTCTTAACTTGTCAAAAATTTACAATAGTATAAATCATGTATGCATCCATCATGTCAAACATATCATGAGCACATAAGCATATCATCATGGTTTGGGTGGATCCAAAACATGACGCACTACACATTCTCATATAATGGTCATGTGTAGTCGTAAACTTAAGGGAGTCCTTGAAGGAGTTCCGTGCCACTAGCGGGCAGGCAGGAGAAGTCTTAAACTTGGGTCAATGTGCACGTGAAGGTTCTTGAGGGATCACCACAAACCCACATAACACGTATATTTCAAAACTTGTAATCTTGTGATGTCCAAAATGGCACTTTTTAAAAATTTGAGTTTCATGAGCATACAATATTTCATATGCGCTTTCAAAACTGGATTTCATAAATTTCTATTCTTTTCAGAAAATACTTGAAAAATCTCTTTATAAACCATTGCACAATTCATATAGCAAAACACATAACAAATTTCATAAATCATTCATGGATAATGAATGCATCACTTATGATACAATTTGAAACATTGAACTTTCTTTGATTAAAAAAAAACAGTAGTGACTTATTTACTTTATTATAAACATGTACCCACCGGATTTCCTTGCATATAGCCTTGTTCAAACATGTCTTTCCTCTTGTTCCTCTTGCCTCTTTGATCCCTTCATACAATTAAAAAAATCCCACTCAATAGGGTTTTCAATTTAAAATTACTTAAAGCACTATCACTAAAATTGGTTTTAGCATACTTAAACCCAAGCATTTTCTAAACCCCATGAACTAGAATCCTTTCCAAAATCTAAAAGATTTAAAATGATCTTACCTTTATTCTTCACAAAATGAAGGGATCCTTAACTCAAAGGGAAGCTCTACTCTTCCTCTTCCTTTTTTCTTTCTTGAACAACCTCAAAATCTCTCTTATAGGCTAGGGAAATTGAAACCCTAGCCCAACTCTCTTCTTTTCTCTCAAACCACCCAACTCTCTTGCTCTTTCTTACTCATTTTTGTTATTCTCTTCTGCTTATCCTTTCATTCACGTTTTTCTTTTTCATTTATAGGCAAGACATCACTTCTTCTTCCAATTATGCCCTTAATGATTGAGAATTGTCTTATTTGCCCTTCCATTTATGTCTTATATCTTTTACACATAAGTGTCTTGTCAAAAGTAAACCCTTGAATATTTTGACATAACACTTTATCCTAAAAGAATCTTCTCTATTGTCTTACGTTTCTAATGACACCAAGATTATTTAATTCGGGTCAGTAATTCGAAAGATATACTTCAAACATTTTTGGACTGCTCTTGTTCATAACAGTATACTATGCAATATTTCCATTTGAAATTTGAACATCTTAAAGACTGAATTAAATTCCAATTTCTTTATACGATTTGTAGTTCCATGTCTCTAGTTTACCAAAAATTAGAAATCTTCTCATTTGGAATCCTATAGATCCAGATATACTCAAAATACTGAAGTATGTTTAGTAGAATACCATAAGTTCATATTACTTAAGAGCACACTTACTGTACCCGTCCCAATCTTTTCATTCAATCATTCTCCATTCATTTTATATGGCCATGATTTGTGGTGGAGATGTATAGCAATGTCTTACGAGTCCAATGGTTTAAAAATCAAGTTATTTGGGTGTCTAAAAATAATTATGACCAAAAGAATCTAACATATGCATACTCATATTGTACATGCCTTGGCACAATTGCCATAACTCTCACTACAGGTGTCCGATTGACTTTGTTTTTGGATGGTTTGAAAGAATACTTCTAAATCTTCAACTTTCATGAAGACCTAGAAGACAAATTCTGTAACATCCCGACCCTAATAGGAAGGGTATATGGGTCTATTTAGTCAGGCTAGTAATTTGTATTTCATATTTCTGATGTGAACATTATTTGGCCTCTGATTGTAGAGGACTGAGTCTTTTGGCACATGCACATATAGGTACATGCATTCATGACTTTTTTCCGGCATTTGATTGTGTAAATGATTTGAATTGTGAATTTATGAGATAATTAGATTGGTTTATGATATTTTGGGAATCATGGAATAATTGGGTGTGAATAGTAGAATTGGAATTATACTAGAGTGATCACAAAGTGACAGTGAACGTTAGGAAAAGTTTCTGGTATAATTAGGAGAAAATTTCCGGACCGAAAATTCTCTGAGTGGCGGACCGATTGACTGAATAGGACTGAAATAATTGTCTAATGTTAATGGAAATGTAAAATTATGATTATTGAGATTAATTTGTGAAGCCATTGAATTTTGAAGACAAATTGGACTTGAAATGATCGTGATCAGAGTGGTAGATTTAAATGTTTTGCGAGGAAAAAGACCAGAGATTTAAGTGATTATCCTTTAAATGCCTTACGTTTTTAAAATTGGAGAAAAAGCTTTCCTCTTCTCCTTCTTAGGGCATGATCGTTTCCCTTCCTCCTTCGACGATTTTGATCCTCCTCCACCCACGATTGTTGCTTGTTACTTCCTCTTTCTGTGCGTAGCTGGATTGATGCTTAAGGAAGATGAAGATTTGTTGAGTTTTAAGGGTGGAAATCGTGGGAGATAGAGGAAGGTAAAGGGAGTTGGACGATTTTCGGAAATCAGAGGATTTGAGTTTGTTTGGTAAGTAAAATGGTTTAATGTTGTGATTATTGTGTTTAAAGCATGCATAGGGGTTAATTGTTAAAGATTTGAGTGTTTAAGTTGGGTTAATACTGGTTTTTAGAGAGAGAAAGCTCGAAAAATTGATCGGAGAAGACGATGTGGGCCGCACGTCGCGACGTCTGGAAAAGGCCTCACTGCAGCGAGAAAATGCGTGCTGCCATGCATGGAAAGAAAGCGAGCCATGAAGCGAATGAATTCACGCCACGGCGAACCTTTTTCCTCTACGTCGCGGCGAGTCCAGTGGAGATGTTCGCCGCGGCGAATGGTTCCCACGCCGCGGCGAGAGATGTTAGGTCGCGGCGAGGGACGAATTTCTGAAAGTTGTGTTTTAATTTATGAGGCATAACTAATTATGTAGATCTCCTATTGAGGTGATGTTTGATTCGTTATGATCTAGAGAATGAGGTCTACGATTGAGGAAAAGAATGAGAGTTTGATTTCGGGTTTTAGAGATCTCAATTAGTGAAAGAAATTTATGAATGTGATTGTATTGCAACCTAAGGATAGTTTCCTGATAATTGGGTTTTAATTATGAGAATTTCGAATATATGAATTCAGTGTAATTGGAGTCTTTATTAAGTGAATTTGATTTAGTTCAAAATGAAAATTGGTTTTGAGATCTTGTGAGCTTAGTTTAGTGCATATGAATTGACAAATGGAACTAATTGGTATAAACGAAATTGGTGAGTTCTACGGCGTGTTATTGAATCGAAATGAGCCGATATTGATCAAGTGAGTGAAAGTGACATACTGAGTAAAAGAAAGTGGAAAGTGGGAAATGGTATCGGGAAAATCATGAATAGGCATAGTACATCTTTTATTTAAGGCATGTGCATCATTAATTATTTTTGACTGTGCATTTTGTAATGAATGAAATTATTGATTGTTATAGAGCCGATGGATCGATAATCCACGGACAGTGCTGGAGCTTTCAGGCAACAGCTAGGAAGTTCAGGTGAGTAACCTAGTTGGTTTCTCAGCCTATATGTGTTTAATTGTATGTACTTATGCCATGTGGAGTTAAGGATGGATATATGTGATTGCTATTGATTGATTTCGGACCATGGGTGTTCGAAATATTGAAAATGTGATATTGAAGTGTTAATTTGAGTAAATGTTATGGATGCATCAGTGAAATTGAATTGGATCTGCATATGATTGAAATACCGGACCAAAGGTCCGAAGAAATGAAAAATGGTACCGAAATGGAAACTGACTAAAAATAGAAAGTGACATATGCATTCATGCATAATTGAACGATCAGATAAAGATAGTTGTTAACCTAAGACGCCACTGTACTGAACCGAGCTTTGAGCTCGAGGGGACTAGTGCATACCCAGAGGGCTCTCCTATCCCTAATGTGAGTGGGCAGTAGTGCATACCCAGAGAGCTCTCCTACTCGCCAAAAATGCGAATACTGTTACTGAACTGAAAAGAGTTAGTGCATACCCTGAAGGCTCTCCTACTCCCTAGACGCGTCCGATTTCTGATAAGTGATAGGCGCTCAGTCACAACAACGAAATGAAAATGGAAAAGTGTCACATGTGTATCATATATATGAATGATTAAATGCGATTTGTGTGAAAGGCGATACGCCTTATATGTGTGAAATTGGTAATGCATAGATTTATTTGAGATAATGTGATATTATGAGATGCAATGTGAATTGACTGTATATGCATGAGTTGGGTGAACCATCGATGATGGTTTCTCACTGAGTTCGCAAACTCACCCAACATTGCAACTATTTTTCAGGAATCAAAGAGTACCCCGTTAGTAAGACGGGAGTATGTTTGCAGGATTCAAGTGAAGGTTAGAGTTCAGGTCGGGATCAGTTCGTGTATGCATTGCATGTCTTTATTTTTGTAATAAAGTGTTTATTTGTATTTGTGATATTGACCTCGGTGGCTGTTGAAAATGTGTGCATTGAAATTGAATGTGATTGAAAGAGTAACCAATTTGGGCATAGAATTTCGCACTTATGTTATAAAAAGTAATGTACCGATTTCTGAATGAGTGGTTAGCACGCCACCTTCGCGGGGCACGGACGCGGATATCAATGTAGATGTCGGGTTCGGGTCTTGCGGGTGTGGGGTGTTACAAATTCTATCTTCTACGTCTCCCTTATGACTTTTGTATCTTCTTACTTTGCTTCATCTTACTTTTGCTTTGTCTTACTTTTCTTCGTCTTACTTTTGCGTTGTCTTACTTTACATCGTCTTACTCTTGCATCGTCTTACTTTTGCATCGTCTTACTTTTGTATCACCTTACTTTTGGATCATCTTACTTTGCTTCGTCTTACTTTTGCATCGTTTTACTTTTACTTCATCTTATTTTCCTTTATCTTACTTTTGCATCGTCTTACTTTTGAAGATCATAACTTTCGATTCAGATGTTCAAAAATTCCATACTATATACCATTGGAAAGATAAAATAAAGATATACAACTCTCAAGAAGGTAACTTTGCCAAAATCTTTCTCCTGAATTTAGAACACGAATTTTACGTTCAGTTCCCAATGTATTGGACCCAGTTCTCACTTCATGACAAATTTTGAGACTCTTAGAGACAGAATTGAAATTTGATATCTTCATAAGAAATGTAGCCATATGTTTATAGTTTAATCCAAATAAAGAATCTTCTCATTTGGACAACTATAGAAACCATCGTGGCTAAAAGGCTGAAGCATATTCATTGAACATTTTTCTAGATCAACCATTCTTTTTGTTTCACAATCTTTCCTTAACACAAATCATATTAAGATGACCCTTTTCTATTTCACTTACTCCTCATTCTCAACTTCATTTCAAGTCAATAGCATCCGAAGAAAAAATATATAGTCCATGATTAATCATGAACACCAACAACAGAACATACACATATGTACATATTTTTCATCAACTTATTACACAAATGCAACTTCATTTTTTATTTTTATTTTGCTTCTAACTTTCACTTAAATTCTTCTCACTTCAAAATAATTTATCCACTAGAAACACCAAAGCAAAACTTGGACATATCCACATTTTTCATATGCTACCTTACCCTTTCCTATCATTTTTTGGTTCAAAATTTTCATTCATTTACTCTTTACGTATCACTACTTGCCAAAATTTCTCCTTCAAATAGTTCTAACTTCTATGAAACATTCGGGGTTCAACAAAACTCATCATTCCTTTAAAGTAAAATCTTTTACTTACATGGATATAAATCACAATACTACCATTTAAACCATAATCAAGCAACCAACTTGATTATTTAACTGTGAATCAACTAATTTAGATTCTAATAATATACATGTTTCCCATACATCTCCATGTATATGTATATTACTTACCAAAGAATCTTAGTATCTTATGACTAGATATATAATGCTCATACAAATAAAACCAAACTTTTTTTGTTTTGTTAATAATAAATATTTTCATTACAAAAGTAACTAGAAGAAAATTAAGTTATATGTAAATGCATTTGTTTTCCAGGGCATTATATTCACGTAAGTCCGACATTACCTAGATGGTAATCCACAATACAATCAAATCTTTAAACAGTTCTAACCAACGTTGTAGTCTCAGATTAAGTTCCTTCTAGGTAAGTAGGTAGTTTAAACTTTTATGATCAGTAAAAATCCTACACTTTTTACCATACAAGTAGTGTTGCCAAATTTTTAAAGAAAACACTACCACTGCAAGTTCAACATCATGTGTAGGGTTTTTCTTTTTGTGAGGCGTTAGTTGCATAGAGGTATATGTAGCTACCTTTCCATCCTACATCAAAAAACATCCCAAACCATTTCTAAATGCATCATTAAATATAACATATTCCTTACTAGAAGTGGGTTGAGCCAACACAGGAGCTTCAATAAATATTATTTTTAGTTGATCAAAACTAGTTTGACATTTATCAGACCATTCATGTAACATCAAGTTACCCATGTTGAGGCTAAAATAATAAATGTGAGGGATTAATGAGAAATTAAAAAGCACATTTCATGCTCATGCATTACATGATATGCAAATACACGTGAATATTGAATCTTTGCACATAAAAATAAATGTACACTCATTCATTGACAATTTCTGGGTATAATTGTTTATATATGTGAGTATATTGAGAAATGTAGTTTTATGTGTTGAAAAATTGATTTGAAAAGTGTATTTGTTGATTTAGAATTTCTGAAATTTTTGGAGAACTTTCTGAAAATTGTTGGTCATTTTTGAACTAGGAAAATTGTTAAGTGGCAAAATAATTGTTAAATGGTAGTAGAAATTACTGTTTAATGGCAATGGAAATTTTGATAAATGACTTTAGGATTTATTGACAAGTGCCACTAAAAATTAGGGAACAATTGAAGTTGATGGGACTAGTTAAATGAAAGAACCAATCAAATACTTTAGAAATGGGACATGTAGCAAGTGACAAATAACACTTGCCAAGCAATGCCTTAAGCTCACTTCTCCTTTAATTAAAAGCCCCCCCTCTTGATTTTGTCATTCACGATGCTCTCTCTTAAAAGGGCTATTAGTGTTTTATTTTGGATTTCCTCCACCATTTTCGTAACTTCTCTTCATCTCTTCTTCTTGATTTTTGATTCTTCAAATCTCCATTCATGTTAAACCCAACCCTCTCATATTTCATGCTTCTCTTTCATCTTACTTTCTCTTCCATTCTCACCAAAAACCTAAACCATTCAAGCTAAAAATCAAGATGATTGTGGGTTGTTGGTGAATTAGGGATTTTTTATTTTCTTAAAGATTTTGAAGAATTGAAGCTAAATCAAGTAATTTATGTTTTAAATGTCAGAATGATGAGAAATGTGGGATTGATGACTTGATTATGTGAGTTGAATGTGTGTGACGTGGATGGTGAAAAATCTATGTAAATGTCATGTTTTTGTAATTGTGAATGCTCATTAATGACCCATGATTTGTTATAGAGATGTTTTGGAAGTTGGATGATCCATATAATGGTGTTAGGATGAGTGTAGAAAATCAATTATGAATAGGTTACTGAATATGTATTGTTTTTAGATAATGATCAAATATAGATCATGAATTAATTTGTGAATGTTTTGAATTTGAAATCGAGTTGAGAATGAAGAATGTTGGGGTAGAAAGGTGATCTTGGTATGAGTTATGTTAGGGTAAGATTTGGAAACAAAATTTGGTAGTTGAACTAGAAAATGTTATAGCAATATGACCTATGAGTATGCTTCTGTGTTTTGGCCATAACTTGCTATGTAGCTGTTCAATTTAGATGTTTCTTAGTTTGTATTAAATTAAAGACATATGGTTACATTTCTTAAAAAGACAATTAATTTAAACTCTATCTTTAAGAGTCTCAAATTTTGACATGAAATTAGGAACGGGGTGTAGCAAAATTTGTGAATGAATGTTTATGTCGTGTTATGTTTTGAGTGTATGGGAATGTGTTATATTTTGGGTGTTTATGATCAAGTGGAGAATATGAAATGCGTATGGATGATTTTGAGTTAAAATTGGGTATAGTAAAGAAGTTATCCACTTGAGATGATGAATCAAATGAGTTGAGAATTGAGAGTAAATGAAATTAAATTGATGTTTGAATTGTTATGGAGTCATATTGCATTAGAAGAGGTGAATTTGGGAAGATTAAGAGTGGAAGTGACGTTAGAATGAGTTTAGGATCCATTGGAGGGATTTTGGAGAAGGAGAATTGAGTAAACTTGAAGGTTACACAGTTAGGCCGTGTAAATTGACATGACCGAGTGTTTTTGATGCAAAAACAATACCAGACTCAAAAGAAACACGGGCTACTCGTGTGAATTCACACGATCGTGTGTTTTGGAAAAATCTCATTTCTGAGTCTTCACAAAAGTTGTAGATCTAGAAGTCCTCTTCGAAACTGTCTAAAGATGACATTAATCCAAGATCTACAGCAAAAATTATGGCATTTTTTCCCAAGAGATGTTTGTTTATGAATGATTGACTTATCAATGTTGTACAATGAGATGTTTAGTCTTGTTAGTCATATTAAAGGAGCCCAATTAAAGTAGGATTCAATTATTAATGTAAGGGGAGTGTTCTAGGTGTTAGGGAATGATTCAAAGATCTTGATAATTAGTTATGAGACATGTATTAAGGATATACACTTGGGAATGTCATTGAACATGCATTGTACATATTTAAAGTACATATGTGTGCATCAATAGACACTTATACAATTGTGCAAAGTTATGATGTGTATGTTTTGCATGATATAGAGGAACATATGGAGCGCCATCATCTAGACATTTCCAATCCTTGGAAGCAAATGCTAATCTGCAGCATATTGTGAGTCAACCTAGATGGTCTCATTTTATTGTTTGTTATGTTTTGAATTTTATATTAATTGAATACTGAACAATCATATGAATGGGATTGATTGTGTTGGTTTCCGGACAGAAGGTTCGATGATGGTGAGGTATGAATGAGATATTGAAATGCTCCTTGTATGTGAATTTGATGAAATACGTGATACATGACTTGATTGTTAAATGTCGGACCTAGTTTTGAAGAAAAATGTGAATATGCATGATAATGAAAAAGTGATACTCAACTTAAATGTTGAATGTCGAACTTAGATCCGATAAAATGTGTAAACTGAAAGAAAGTAACTGATTGAGTATATGTGATTGATGCATTTCATTACATGAATGTATGAAAGATAAAGGCAGTTGTGACCAGAGTAGCCACTAAAAAGAGCTTAAAAATCATAATGTGAACAAAGAGTCTCAAGCTCAGAAAGTAATTAAGAGCCAAAGGCTCACTATGTAAAATGAGCCCGGTATCTCCAACGGATACGGGACAATTATTAATGAGCTTGATATTCACAACGAATACAGGACAATTATTAATGAGCCCGGTATCCATAATAGATATGGGACGGTTATAGGTACTCGGTCACATCAAAGTAATAAATAAAAGTGAGTCTCACATGCATTGCATATAAAATTGATATGTACGCTTCAAATGAACAAAATAAACTGTGTGACTGCTCTGAATGTGAATTGTGAAATACGTGATCGAAATGATATGTGACGCTATTTGATTGTGATTGAAATGATGTGAATTAAGTGATTGCATGATCTGTATGTATTTTGTGATTAAGTGAGCTATCGAGGATGGTCACTCACTGAGTTTGCAAAACTAACTTAAAATTTGTAATTATTTTTTAGGTTCAAAAGAGTATCCCATTAGGCAAACGAGAGTATACCTACTGTATTCAAGTAAGAGGTAGAGGTCGAGATCAATTTGCGTTTGCATTGTATTTCTTTATTTTTGTACCAAATTAAGTCTTCCACAACTACTGGGTCTTGTGTATTTAAATATACTTGTTGTGTATAACTTTCCAATTATTATAAGTTATAAGAAAGTTATAAGATCATGATTGGATCCGCATATGTTTGGTAAAAAGAAGAATCTTCTCCTTTGATGTCGGGTACATGTCTTGCGAAAGTGGGATGCTACAATTCATACTTCACTCCTTTCCATAACAATTTAGTCAAAGGGGATGTTATCACCGAAACCCCTTCATAAACTGGCGATAGTAATTAAATTTTAGAAAAGTTGTTTCCATAATTATAACTAATTGTATTTTAATTAGATAATAATTAATTAATTAGAACCATTTATAATTAAAAACTTTTCCTCAACTAATTAAGAAAGGTGTTTTTAATTAAATGTATTTATTTCATAGTGATTGAAATAAAATAAGATTATTTATTTATTAGAGAATTATTGTTCTATTTGTTTGAAAATATTTCTTAATTGATTTGAATAATAAGTTTTTATTTTATCAAAAATATATTTTCTTGATAAAAGTTTTATTTATTAATTAAGAAAAAGATCATTCTTTAATACTTAGAGAATAGTTCTCTAATTAATTAGGGAATGACTTCTTATTAATTATAAACTAAACTCTAAATAAAAATGTAAATGACTTCCTTAATTAAATTTAAAAGTATTTTATGTAATTTTGAAAGTAGTTTTATTTAATATTAGAAAATAGTTTTCTAGCTAGTTGGGAAATTTTATTTTAGTTTAGATTAAAAGTAGTTTTCTGATTGGATTAGAATATTTTAATTATAATATTTTGAAAAAGGATTTTTTTAAATTATAACAATTAAGAAGTGTAATTTTTAAATTTTGTTTTCAATTTAATTTTATTAAAGGAGTTAACATCATTGGAAATGATAGTTTAACTTCAAAATTGTTTCAAATCAAATTATTTCATTTAACAACTAATGAGTTTAAATTTAAAGAGTTAGAAATATTATTTTAGATTATGAAGATTAACAATAGAATCAAACAAAACTTGATATTTTATTAATATAATTTGATTATATTTTCTTTAATTGCATGCTTTAATTTTATATATTTGATATATCATATATGCATATTAGATTACATATTTAAATATATATCATTTTA
Source organism: Erythroxylum novogranatense (assembly GCA_029891385.1). Lineage (NCBI taxonomy): Eukaryota > Viridiplantae > Streptophyta > Magnoliopsida > Malpighiales > Erythroxylaceae > Erythroxylum > Erythroxylum novogranatense. The sequence continues at coordinate 86,196,103 of CM057229.1, forward strand.
CATGTAATATGTGTTTAATGAGACAATTTAAAATTAAATGCCTTACTAAAATATTAATCATATGTTAGAAACATGAAATATTATTCATATGTTTGAAACATGATTGTTGCCTTTCATTATTGTAAGAATGAACTAGAGTTTTTTATTCCACTTGCTAAATAACTTTAAGGCTACTTTGACCCAAATATGTCTAGTTTTATAACAATAGGTCTTACTTAACTAAATTTGTATGATTTAAATAAGCAAAGTCAGATCATATGAATTTAGAGTTAGGTTTAGGTATAAAATGTAAGATACATTTTAATAAGAATTGTTACCTAACAAATTTCAAAGTTATATAAGATGTTATTGATAAAGTAGTTATTTACCTAATTGAAGATTGGTTGGTTTGTTGAACAAATTTAAGATCAACTAAATTTGAATACAATCTTAGCCCACTTTAGAGATTAGAGTCGTCGTTTTAGACTTATATTGAGAGCTATTATTTTGAATAAAATAGTGAGAGTAACCAAATATAATTTTAAATTACTATTCTTATTTGGTTGTCATAGCTTATAACTTATTACTTGCTTGCTCTACATTTATTTTATTTGGAGTAGAAATTGCCTTTGTCTAGTATAGTTGATACTAAGATTATTAAATCAATTTTATTAAACATAGGTTAGATTTGAGAAGAGTTCTCAAAGGATAGAATTTGGTAACAAAGTTTTAAAGATATGTTAATACCATATAAATGACAAGATGTAAAGACATTTTGAGTTGAATAATGTTTCATAAACTTTAATTGTAACATCCCGTTACCGATGTGAGGGCATATCGGTAATTTGGATGGAGTGAGCAGTGAGTGCATTCATAATTAGTTTGCACGTAAAGTGATTCTGCATCAGTGCCATGAGTTAATTGCACATGCATATATAGTGACATGCATTCATGATTATTCCAGCATTTAATTGTGAATTGTGAAAAAAATTGTGTGAGTTATTGAGAATTTAAGCGATAAGTGGAATTGAGTAGTTAATTGTTTAGATGATGAGTTGAGTGAAAAGTGATTTATTGAGACCTGAAGAATAATTGAGTTATAGAGAATCGGAAACTGAGAATTGAGTCTGGGAGTGAGTGTTTCACATTTTTGTGGATTTATGAGAATTTTTCCAGAATTTTTAGAGTTATGTGATTGGACCGAAAAATTGACTTAGAGACTGATAATTTTGATTTCCGGTTCCTAAAGTAAGTGGATAATGGTATGAAAATTTAAAGTTATGAGTTTAAGAATTTTTGGTGATGAGCCAGTGAAATTAGAGATTGAAATTAAGTGATTTGAGGACTGATAGATTTTGAATCTCAGTTGAAATCAGCCTTGTATATATAAGTGGTTTGGGAGTTAGGGTTTAAAACATTTTTCCCTTTTCCCTTCTCCTTCGCCGTCGACGATCGTGAGCTTCTTCCTTGGAGATTTCGTGGGTTCTCTTCAGTGTGAGTGAAAGAGTTGTTAGAGAGCTTGATGAAGTTGATGATGGCTGAGATCTGAGAGTGATTCAGAGAGAGATTGAAGCTTGGAGGATTTCAGACGGTTTTGATTTAGGGCATCGACGATTCAGTGATTTGGTAAGTTTTAATGTGATTAATGTTGTATTTATGGTTATTTATAGCATTTATAGTGTTAAATATGAGTGATAGAGTAGTTGAATGAGTGATTGTGGTTTGAGGGAGAGCATTAATGGCGGAAATGCGAATCGAAGGAGATGAACCAGTCGCACGTCGCGACGTAGGAAGTAAATAATTAATTGAGACGTCGCGACGAGCGGAAGGATTTAGACGCCGCGACGTGAGGTACGTAGACGTCGCGGCGAGCAGGCGAAATTCCACGCCGCGACGAGGGCTAGAGGACGTTGCGACGAAGGCGTGAAACAGGCTTCACTCATGGCGAATGATTCACGCGCATGTAGCGTTCTATCGCCATGACGAAAGTAGAGAGGTCGCGGTGAAGAATGAAAGTGTAATGGAATTGAATTGGTTTTTAGGGTATATCTTTTAGTGTAGACCTCCAATTGAGATGAACTTTGAGTCGTTATGAACTAGAGAAAGAGGTCTACAGTTGTGGTAGAGATTGAGAGTTTGAATTTGATTAGCGGAATTTTAATTAGAGAAAGAGAGTCAATGTCAATAGTGAATTCTGGTTGTGAAGCGAGAGATAGCGGGACAGAAATAGAGTGCTGGAAAATCATGACCATGCATCATATCATTGCGAATTGATTTGAGACATGTGCATTAGTGAATTTAATTAATTGAGCATTCAGTGATGAGAATTCATTTGAATTGTTATAGAGGCGCCGTTGGATCGACAGTCCACGGATATTGCTGGGACTTCCAGGAAGTAGCTCGGAAGTTACAGGTGAGTAACCTAGTTGGTTCCTCAATCTTTGTGTGATAAAATGTACTGTGAATGTGGGAATTAAGTGTCAAAGTGAGTGATGTGAATGAGCTAAATGCAATAAATGTTAGCGATTGTGCCAGTGTAAATGTTTATAGCTGTGAGATAAATGTGCTGAGATAGTGATATAATTGTGCTGAGACTGTGAATAAATGTGACTAGAGATTGTGAATCAGTGTATCGAACTCTGAGTAGTGTTCTGAATGTGCTGAATTGAGTAGAGTGTTATATATGTGCTAGTATTTGTGAAAATGTGAGTGCTTGCTTAGCATGAATAAAAGTGATAATTAACGATTGGATCGGATATTAGTGATCAGAGCTTTAAGCTCGATATCAGTGAATGGGCCTAAGGCCAAAAAGGAAATAGTGCATACCCAGAGGGCTCTTGTAACACCCCACTCCCGTAAGACCCGAACCCGATATCGTTGGTGATATCCGAGTCCGCGTCCCACGAGAGTGACGTACTACATCAGTCGATTTAAAATTCAGTATACATTTTTTTGGAGCCATTAACTCCACGTTCACACGGCAAACACGGTAAGTAAATAAAATCCGTGTTCAATATACACGATTTCAGTTATTCCGTCATCCAAGAATAGTTACAATCGATCGGCAAGAAAACATTAATACCACAAGGGCTCAAGTAAAAATACAATGCCTTGATATAAGTGATTGCGGAATACGGTTTACTAAGACACTAATGCGCATAACGAATCGATCCCACCTCTAACCTTTACTCGTCTACATAGATATACTCCGTGTCAACCGGGTATTCTTCAGACCTGAAAATAGATGCAAATTTTGGGTGAGTTTTGCGAACTCGGTGAGAAACCATCATCGATGGTTCACTCAATTCATGCATGTTCAATCACTTGCCAAATATCACATACGAACACAGTTCACAAATGAAATCTCAAATAGTACATACCATTACATTTCACAAATGTAAGGCGTACGCCTTTCATACAATCCAAATTCAATCATACCATATATGCAATGCACATGAGACCCTTTCCATTTTCATTACGTTGTTTAGGCCGTGTATACCAAATCGTCCCGAAGAATAAAGCACATTGCGTTGAGCCGATGGTTTCAAACATTGGGCTTGAAGCCTCGATACATCGAGCCCGAGGCTCAATACGTTGAGCCGAGGTCCCGTGCGTTGACTCAAAGCTCTCACATACGTTAGGCGTGATATGCCCCGACACGGTGGCTGCTCAAATACAATCGCCTTTATCGATCATGTCCTTATGCATGAATGCATATGTTCCAATTTTCATTTACAGATTATTTCTATCACTTACATTCAATGCCATTTCCATTTCCTCGGACCTTCGGTCCGTATTTCAATCATATATTTTTCAATTTATTCGTCATACCATATCGCATTTATAAATACATCCCATGTATCGAGACAGATAATTAACACTTCGATATCAATCCTTATTTCTCGGACCTTTGGTCCGAGATCTCCAATGTAAACATTCATAAACAAATACACACAAGTAGCACTTCGTTATCTCATTCCCAATATTTCAGACACCTATGGTCCAAATCAATCAAAGTCAAAACACATATACCCATCCATTATCTCCACATGGCATAATCGCGAAATATTAAACACATAAAAATTGAGAAACCATCTAGGTTACTCACCTATTGCTTCCGAGCTAAGCTTGGGAAAACCTCTGTGACGTCGGTCAATCGACGCTCCAATTGGACCTCTATATGAATCAGAAAAAGTACGAGTCACTAAATATGAAATTTGTGCTCATGATGATGAGATATGCATGTTCATGAATTTCCCGGCCCTAATCCCTTTTTTTTCCATTATAAAAATTCTATCAAAAATTAGAAATCCATAGGCGCTGACGGTGCGCAATTCGGACCTCTATAGGTCCCCAATTAAATAAAACAGTGTTTACATGTTCCGTCAATAGGGGCTACGTCAAATTCCGCCTAAAATTCCGTTTTCTCATAATATGAAATTAAATGTTCAACGAATCCGATGCCTCTGGAATCAGGTCAATCGGACGTCGGACGGGAAAGAAATTGACAAAAGAACAATTGGATCAATAATGCCAAATAATAATCAAAACAATAATATATATATATATATATCTCCATACGCCTGCCTCGCGGGGGCGAGACGCCGCCCTCGCGAGGCGATTTCACCTTACTGCGTCGCGAGGGCGAGGCGTCGCCCTCGCGACCAGCCTCTTTAAATCTCGCCATGAGGTATAACGTCGCCTCGCGAGGCTGAATCATCTGCTTCGTCGCGAGGGCAAGCCGTCGCCCTCGCGACCAGGCCAATTATCTCGCCCTCGCGAGGCGAAAAGTCGCCCTCGCGAGACGGCGAGTTCCCCTGCCTTGTCCTTTTCTTCTTTTTTTTTCCAGATTTCAATTCCTAATTTCCAACTACTCTAACTTTTAGCACATAAATCAGAAAAATGCCCACTATACCTCATTGGAAAGCTTATGAAAAGCTCTACAACTCTCAAGAAGACCATAAAAATCAATTCCAACCCTAAGGGTATCAAATAAGCCATCAAACCTTCTACCTTCACAATTTCCCTCAACACAGGGCAGTACATTGACAATTTCATAACTCACTGATTCTTCAGTAATAAATTACCACAAAAATATGGTCAATAAGTTCACAATGTCCTCTACAAATTTCATGAACAACCCAAAATCAAATTCTATTGAAAACCAAGTCAATTAATTCATCTAATGTTACTGTCCCTGAAATCCTTCACTTTGGGCAGTAATCTTACAAGAAGCATAACTTCCAGTATATAAGTCAATAAAATCAGAACTTTATATCCTTGTAAAGATAACATCATAAACTTCATTTTTCATGAAGCACTCAACACCCAATTCGATCTCTAACAATTTCAAAATTGTTATGGAAGTTTCTGTTATCATCAGCCATTCATAACCTAATGTAGGATCAGTTTTTGAAAAATCATATCTCCCAATTCTGACTTCTAAAAATTACATACCAAATATCAATTTCAAGATAATCTCTTCCTCTACAACTTTTCAGAAGCTCACTCACACCAATTCAGTCCACATAAAATGTTAAAATTGCCTCAAATCAGTAAACTCACAAAATCACACTTAAACTAGGTTTCATCCAAAATGCTCAAAACCAGCCATTAGTAATCAATTCATATCTCCCAATACACAATTATAAAAATAACAAGATCAGTAGCAATGGAAAGATAATCAAATATGCTACAACTTCCATGAAGACCATTCTCCTAATTCCATCTCAATTAATTCATAAAAATCAGTAAAACTCAGATGTCATGGTTGCAGTTACTGTTCACAGACAATGGAACAGTAACTTTCCATGCAAAATTTCACCCTTCTATCATTGGAATTCAACAACACCTATTTCACACTAAATTAAAGCCAACATCCCAAAGTTTCAGTGGCCACTAACCTTACCTCATTTACATTTCTCCACAATGAGTTATGCTCAAATCAGTATACTAAGTCAAAATCAATTTTCAGCTTTACTTCACCAATTCACTTCCTATCATACCAATTCAATTCCTACTACCATAGGCATCTCATTTTAACACAAAATCAGTACTTACAATATTCATACATTCACTAGGGCTAATAGTCACATTTTGCCAGCATTAATTTCTCAATTCCTATGCACAATTCATCATCAAAAATGCAATTATAATCAAGCTAAAACCATTCATCACTCATCCTACTTTCAATTCATAACTAACCCTAATCTTATACCCATTAATTCAAGCAATAATTATCATCAATTTAATGCATCAAGAATCATAATAAATGCACCAAATCCCCATTCAATGTTTCTACCTACCATGATTCATAAATTCAAACTTAAGCATCATTGAAAACTTAATTAACCTTCCTTACCTAATTAGCTTTTCCACTTCAAGGCACACCAATTTCTCACTTTCTACTTTCTTCTAACATCAAACATGTATATCATCATCATGAGAAGAACATAACTTGATGGCATGAAGAAGTTCTTATGTTTGGAGGAAGGTTTGATGAAAGAAGAAGAAAATCAATGGTGGTGGCAAAGAGATGAGTTTTCTTGATGGAAGCAAAAATCCAAGCCATTCAAGCTTGTTTTAATTCTTTTCTAAGTGATAACCGTGGGTGAGATGATAAGGGTGCCTTAAATGCAACTTTTTGGTGGCCAAATCTAATTGGTCAAATTTTAAAAGAAAAGTCAAACTAATCATATTTTAATCCGGATCAAAATTTAACCCAATCGACTCCAATGACTCTAATTTCAATTCCAAAATAATATACCCAATATTACAAAGTGCCATTCGGTAGAAATTTCGCCATCTGAAAATCTAATCGATTCGCCAATTGGCGATTTTTCCGGTCCGGAAATTTTCTCCAGAAAATTCCAGAAAAATTCCTATAAATCCTAAAAAATGTAAAACGCTCAATGGCGCACTCAGAATAATTTTTCAAATCCCATAACCACGTTAATCACAATAAAATGCCGTTAGGCCCAATTTCCGGGAATGTCATGAATGCATTTACCGTAATTCCATATACACAATTGATACTGTGTATCGATCCTATTATGCATGAACAGTAATGATTATTCCTTATCAATCCCATCCTATGCCAATTTTACTATTTTACCCTTCCAGGAGGGGGTGGGATGTTACAATTCTCCCCTCCTTATAAGAATTTCGTCCTCGAAATTCCCAGTCAACGGTTCACTATGAAAATAATCATATGAGTCTATATATCCTATACACTTTTCCACTTAATAATTCACTTATCGAGTGATCACTATAACCACTCTCAGTCTGTGGTTCAGTTATTGATTTGGCTAACTCGTTATCACTTAGTACAGTAAACGGATTTAACAAGACTATCAGTTGACGTTCTCATTTTTCTTAGCTATTTCACTTGCCATGTCTAAGATAGTCACTTCCTTTGGTTACGAGATTCAATACTTTTCCCCAATGCCATATAGTCCAATTTTTGTTCCATTGAGTACGTTTCCATTTCTTTGGTATCTCCCTTAACCACATCAGGGACGATTTACATTCTTTTGGTACCAATACAGTGACACTTAATTCCACTTCACTATAATCAGTAACAATGTACCTAATGCAGTCATTTATCCTATGTCATTCACTTTATATTCAAAATCGATTCTCGTAAGACAAATCAATATTCTATAGTGTTCACACACTTTATTCGGGTATACATTTTACTCTGTCTCATTTGTCCGATCCGATTCCACTTTAGCTAACCATGCAGTCTTCCTAAGTCACTTTCCTTTGTCTCACTCATTATAGTCTCAAATCCATCATGATCTTTGACTCCCAGTAGGCACTGTGCAGTGTAACAGTATATATTCTTCAGTGAATCAGAATTCTATAACACGACCATAATCAAACCTTTTTCCTATTGGACTCTATAACACGACCATAATCAAACCTTTTTCCTATTGGACATTCAATCAATAAACTCTTGAGCCAAGAATCACTTCATTCTATACCTACAATTACTCAATTTCACTTTTCAAATATGCTGACTAGAATGTCTAACTTTGACTGTTCACTATAGTTTTCCAATTCCATGGGTATATTCAAACTCATCATAAAAAAAATTCCCCCTTTACTTTCTGCACTCTTAACCTTTCTTATCACTATTTTTACAACTTCAATATTCCAGAAACACTTCACAATTACCCAATATCTGCTTGACATTGATTGAAAACCCCAATATCTGTAATTGATCCATTCATCAAGCATTATCGATTTACACCGGTCTCTTTCCTCAAATTAACCCAAAGGTATCCTTATAGGAATCTACAGTCTCAAGGCTTTCAATAATGAGAATGGCACTAATACCATTTATCACAGTCATTCAATTTATTTCATACTGCTCAACATATTGTCACGATTCAATACTCACGCCCACTCTTTCCAATGTATGTATATCATCGAAGATCGATTCCTCAATTAGTCCCATCGTTCTTTTTACTTTTCACTATTCAACACTTCCAAACACATTCTGTCTCAAATCACAGTTACTACCATTTGCTTACTTCGCATAAATCCCTATTAGGGTCTTATTGACTTTACCGTACATCTTTTACCCTTTTCATTAAGTCTACACTTAGTGTATCTGCAATTTCTTTATGAAGGTGTCACTACATCACCTCATTGTCAGTTTCCCTTGTTGACCCTCTTGTCTCCATTCAGTTACTCTTTTCCATTTTCTCTTCTCATTTGTTTTCATATCATTCCTATCAACATATGTTAATACCTTGTCATCTATATTTAAACCTCCAAAATTTTCCATTTTATTTTAGTATCTCTCTTCTCAGTTCGGGACTCTTTTATTTTTCGTTTCAAATCTAGATTCCTCAACAGTTTTACATCATAACTGGAGATCGATTCACTTCACATTGCAATAGAATCACCTCAAATTAAAATCTCACTCATATGGAATTCTTTACATTTCTGTACATACAATGCAGATAATCTCAGCAGTATGAGCTATGACCCAATTTCACTTTTAATTTTGTCCACAAAAGTCTCATCAACCAATGATTATTCCTAATTGTGTTTCAATCCTTCTTCACTATACGTACAATCTCAATCAAGACACTCTTATGTCTTCATTTAATGATCGTAACATTCCTTTCTGAAGGTTCCTTGTGATACCACTTAAACGCTTTCTTTACCACTTATTTAGTAATCTATACCGTAATCACTTTTCGCCTCTCATACAGGTACACTCGGTCCCACCTTGTCTTACTTTAACCTCTTAAGAACTTCACACTTTAATCACTCTAAACATTTACCGCTCATTTCCTCTATAATTTCCATATATCCGTCACATACATTTCATTAGTCACAATCAACATTATTGTCAATAGATATCCCTAACAAGAATTCAACTTAAATGCAATAGCTTTTCATATACCACTATGGTGGTTTCATTCTTTTCAAGATCTTTATTTCATTCTCACCATATCATTAAACTGTATGTCTCATTCCCTATCCGTTAACGTGCAACTTGACCTTGTAAGGTCATAACAATTTGGCTTCTCATCTTATGATCTTTATTCCTATTTTTTTATTCATTTTTCGCTACTTATCTTCTATTTTCCTCAAATGATCTATGATCGGTGTTCACATCCCCAATACCCGACAAAATCGTTGATACCACTCCATTTTATCTCTATCTATATACCTATCCATTTACCATTTTGTGTCCATATGCACCTAATTCAGATTTCTCGATACACCATCAGTAGAAATAATCTGTCTATCTTTTTCCTTTACGATTCTATCATACGAAACTCGTAACACAATAATCACATAACCATTTCAATCTCAAGCTTATGCGGTTCAGATCATAACCATTTCACAAATTCATTTCATCTATCTCAGTACACTTTTATCTCACTCTAATAGGCTTTGGGCATCACTTTTTCGGTTCTTTCGGTTCTCAATAAACCATTCTAAAGACTCTATCGAGCTTCTTTCCATTTCGCTATCATCATCTGCTTATAATATTTACTGATCTCCAACTCGAATACCGTGAATCAAAGATGCCCGATTGGATCATCTACATTTTACTCAATTCCTATATTTCCCCTTTCATGACATATACAGTCAGAACTGTAATTACCTAACCATCCCGAGCTTTTAATTTCATTTAGATCTCCTATAACCAATAAACTTCCCATATCTCTAATGAATCTCTCCCAGTTCTCAACATCTGCATTTTTCTGTCACCATAATATTGTCAATTTAATTCGGAAATTCTTAATCAGTCTAGGCCAACACAGTCATTCTGTTATCACATATGAGGGTTTCTAACCCAAAGACAAAGATCAACCTTCTTATCCATTTTTCCTTTATCCTTTCCTAATTGATTATCCCCTTTTTGGGATTTTCACTCTAATCCAGTCTCACTCTTCTCTCACTTAATCACTTGACACTTATGCATCCTTAGGCTTTATCCTCGTGCGACTCGACTAGGATCGATTACCACGATCTGCAACGACACAACTCAAATGCATGAAACCTATGTTCTAAAGCGTGCCCGGATACATTACGCATTCATTGGGCTCGATACCACCTAAATGTAACACTCATCTCCGTAAGACCCAACCCGATATCGTTGGTGATATCCGAGTCCGCGCCCCACGAGAGTGACGTACTACATCAGTCGATTTAAAATTTAGTATACATTTTTTTTTGGAGCCATTAACTCCACGTTCACACGGCAAACACAGTAAGTAAAAAAAATCCGTGTTCAATATACACCAGTTTGATTATTATCGTCATCCAAAGAATAGTTACAATCGATCGATGTAGTAAAACATTAATACCACAAGGGCTCAGTAAAAATACAATGCCTTGATATACAGTGATTGCGGAATACAGTTTACTAAGACACTAATGCAGACACGAACTGATCCCGACCTCTAACCTTTACTCGCTCTATGAGATATACTCCGTGTCAACGGGGTATTCTTCAGGACCTGAAAAATAGATGCAAATTTTGGGTGAGTTTTGCGAACTCAGTGAGAAACCATCATCGATGATTCACTCAATTCATGCATGTTCAATCAGCTTGCCAAATATCACATACGAACACAGTTCACAAATGAAATCTCAAATAGTACATACCATTACATTTCACAAATGTAAGGCGACGCCTTTCATACAATCCAAATTCAATCATACCATATATGCAATGCACATGAGACCCTTTCCATTTTCATTACGTTGTTGTGACTGCGCTCAAATCGCCCCAAGAACGGGCACATTGCGTTGAGCCGGTGGTTTCAAACATTGGGCTGAAGCCTCGATACATCGAGCCCGAGGCTCAATACGTGGACTCGAGGTCCGTATGCGTTGACCAAAGCTCTCACATACGTTAGGCGTGATATGCCCCGACACGGTGGTCGCTCCAAATACAATCGCCTTTATCTCGATCATGTCCTTATGCATGAATGCATATGTTCCAATTTTCATTTACGATTATTTCTATCACTTACATTCAATGCCATTTCCATTTCCTCGGACCTTCGGTCCGAATTTCAATCATATATTTTTCCAATTTATTCGCCATACCATATCGCATTTACAAATACATCCCATGTATCGAGAGAGATAATTAACACTTCGATATCAATCTCTTATTTCGGACCTTTGGTCCGAGATCTCCAATGTAAACATTCATAAACAAATACACACAAGTAGCACTTCGTTATCTCATTCCCAATATTTCATACACCTATGGTCCAAATCAATCAAAGTCAAACACACATATACCCATCCATTATCTCCACATGGCATAATCGCAAATATTAAACACATAAAAAATTGAGAAACCATCTAGGTTACTCACCTATTGCTTCCGAGCTAATGCCGAAAACCTCTCGTGACGTCGATCAATCGACGCCCAATTGGACCTCTATATGAATCGAGAAAAGTACGAGTCACTAAATATGAAATTTGTGCTCATGATGATGAGATATGCATGTTCATGAATTTCCACCCTAATCCTTTTTTTTCCATTATAAAATTCTATCAAAATTAGAAATCCATAGCGCCGACGGCATAATTGGACCTCTATAGGTCCCCAATTAAATAAAACAGTGTTTACATGTTCCAATAATAGGCTACGCCAAATTCGCCTAAAATTCCCTTTTTCATAATATGAAATTAAATGTTCAACGAATCCGATGCCTCTGGAATCAGGTCAATCGGACGTTGACGGAAAGAAATTGACAAAAGAACAATTGATCAATAATGCCAAATAATAATCAAAACAATAATATATATATATATCTCCATACGCCTGCCTCATGGAGGCGACGCCGCGCCGAGGCGATTTCACTCATCATCGTCGCGAGGCGGCGTCGCCTCGCGACCAGCCTCTTTTAATCTCGCCCGCGAGAGTAACGTCGCCTCGCGAGGCTGAATCATCTGCTTCGTCATGAGGGCAAGCCGTGCCCTCGCGACCAGGCCAATTATCTCCCTCATGAGGCTTAAAAGTCGCCCTCGCGAGACGGCGAGTTCCCCGCCTTGTCCTTTTCTTCTTTTTTTTCCAGATTTCAATTCCTAATTTCCAACTACTCTAACTTTTAGCACATAAATCAGAAAAATGCCCACTATACCTCATTGGAAAGCTTATGAAAATCTCTACAACTCTCAAGAAGACCATAAAAATCAATTCCAACCCTAAGGGTATCAAATAAGCCATCAAACCTTCTGCCTTCACAATTTCCCTCAACACAGGGCAGTACATTGACAATTTCATAACTCACTGATTCTTCAGTAATAAATTACCACAAAATATGGTCAATAAGTTCACAATGTCCTCTACAACTTTCATGAACAACCCAAAATCAAATTCTATTGCAAACCAAGTCAATTAATTCATCTAATGTTACTGTCCCTGAAATCCTTCACTTTGGGCAGTAATCTTACAAGAAGCATAACTTCCAGTGTATAAGTCAATAAAATCAGAACTTTATATCCTTGTAAAGATAACATCATAAACTTCATTTTCATGAAGCACTCAACACCCAATTCGATCTCTAACAATTTCAAAATTGTTATGGAAGTTTCTGTTATCATCAGCCATTCATAACCTAATGTAGGATCAGTTTTTGAAAATCATATCTCCCAATTCTGACTTCTAAAATTACATACCAAATATCAATTTCAAGATAATCTCTTCCTCTACAACTTTTCAGAAGCTCACTCACACCAATTCAGTCCACATAAAATGTTAAAATTGCCTCAAATCAGTAAACTCACAAAATCACACTTAAACTAGGTTTCATCCAAAATGCTCAAAACCAGCCATTAGTAATCAATTCATATCTCCCAATACACAATTATAAAAATAACAAGATCAGTAGCAATGGAAAGATAATCAAATATGCTACAACTTCCATGAAGACTATTCTCCCTAATTCCATCTCAATTAATTCATAAAAATCAGTAAAACTCAGATGTCATGGTTGCAGTTACTGTTCACAGACAATGGAACAGTAACTTTCCATGCAAAATTTCACCCTTCTATCATTGGAATTCAACAACACCTATTTCACACTAAATTAAAGCCAACATCCCAAAGTTTCAGTGGCCACTAACCTTACCTCATTTACATTTCTCCACAATGAGTTATGCTCAAATCAGTATACTAAGTCAAAATCAATTTTCAGCTTTACTTCACCAATTCACTTCCTATCATACCAATTCAATTCCTACTACCATAGGCATCTCATTTTAACACAAAATCAGTACTTACAATATTCATACATTCACTAGGGCTAATAGTCACATTTTGCCAGCATTAATTTCTCAATTCCTATGCACAATTCATCATCAAAAATGCAATTATAATCAAGCTAAAACCATTCATCACTCATCCTACTTTCAATTCATAACTAACCCTAATCTTATACCCATTAATTCAAGCAATAATTATCATCAATTTAATGCATCAAGAATCATAATAAATGCACCAAATCCCCCATTCAATGTTTCTACCTACCATGATTCATAAATTCAAACTTAAGCATCATTGAAAACTTAATTAACCTTCCTTACCTAATTAGCTTTTCCACTTCAAGGCACACCAATTTCTCACTTTCTCTACTTTCTTCTAACATCAAACATGTATATCATCATCATGAGAAGAACATAACTTGATGGCATGAAGAAGTTCTTATGTTTGGAGGAAGGTTTGATGAAAGAAGAAGAAAATCAATGGTGGTGGCAAAGAGATGAGTTTTCTTCGGTGGAAGCAAAAATCCAAGCCATTCAAGCTTGTTTTAATTCTTTTCTAAGTGATAACCGTGGGTGAGATGATAAGGGTGCCTTAAATGCAACTTTTTGGTGGCCAAATCTAATTGGTCAAATTTTAAAAGAAAAGTCAAACTAATCATATTTTAATCCAGATCAAAAATTTAACCCAATCGACTCCAATGACTCTAATTTCAATTCCAAAATAATATACCCAATATTACAGTGCCATTCGGTAGAAATTTTCGCTATCGAAAATCGACCGATTCGCCAATTGGCGATTTTTCCGGTCCGGAAATTTTCTCCAGAAAATTCCAGAAAAATTCCTATAAATCCTAAAAAATGTAAAACGCTCAATGGCGCACTCAGAATAATTTTTCAAATCCCATAACCACGTTAATCACAATAAAATGCCGTTAGGCCCAATTTCCGGGAATGTCATGAATGCATTTACCGTAATTCCATATACACAATTGATACTGTGTATCGATCCTATTATGCATGAACAGTAATGATTATTCCTTATCAATCTCATCCTATGCCAATTTTACTATTTTACCCTTCCAGGAGGAGGGGGTTGGATGTTACAATTCTCCCCTCCTTATAAGAATTTCGTCCTCGAAATTCCCAGTCAACGGTTCACTATGAAAATAATCATATGAGTCTATATATCCTATACACTTTTCCACTTAATAATTCACTTATCGAGTGATCACTATAACCACTCTCAGTCTGTGGTTCAGTTATTGATTTGGCTAACTCGTTATCACTTAGTACAAGAACTGATTTAACAAGACTATCAGTTGACGTTCTCATTTTTCTTAGCTATTTCACTTGCCATGTCTAAGATAGTCACTTCCTTTGGTTACAGTATCTAATACTTTTTCCCCAATGCCATATAGTCCAATTTTTGTTCCATTGAGTACGTTTCCATTTCTTTGGTATCTCCCTTAACCACATCAGGGACGATTTACATTCTTTTGGTACCAATACAGTGACACTTAATTCCACTTCACTATAATCAGTAACAATGTACCTAATGCAGTCATTTATCCTATGTCATTCACTTTATATTCAAAATCGATTCTCGTAAGACAAATCAATATTCTATAGTGTTCACACACTTTATTCGGGTATACATTTTACTCTGTCTCATTTGTCCGATCCGATTCCACTTTAGCTAACCATGCAGTCTTCCTAAGTCACTTTCCTTTGTCTCACTCATTATAGTCTCAAATCCATCATGATCTTTGACTCCCAGAAGCTTCGTATGCAAAGGTAACAAAGATATATTCTTCAAATGAATCGTAATTCTATAACACGACCATAATCAAACCTTTTTCCTATTGGACTCTATAACACGACCATAATCAAACCTTTTTCCTATTGGACATTCAATCAATAAACTCTTGAGCCAAGAATCACTTCATTCTATACCTACAATTACTCAATTTCACTTTTCAAATATGCTGACTAGAATGTCTAACTTTGACTGTTCACTATAGTTTTCCAATTCCATGGGTATATTCAAACTCATCATAAAAAAAATTCCCTTTACTTTCTCGCACTCTTAACCTTTCTTATCACTATTTTTACAACTTCAATATTCCGTAAACACTTCACAATTACCCAATATCCGCTGACATTGATTGAAAACCCCAATATCTCAGAATTGATCCGCTCATCAAGCATTATCGTATTTACACGGTCTCTTTCCTCAAATTAACCCAGTGTATCCTTATAGGAATCTACAGTCTCCAAGGCTTTCAATAATGAGAATGGCACTAATACCATTTATCACAGTCAGTTCAATTTATTTCATACTCGTTCAACATATTGTCACAGTTCAATACTCGCTGCCCACTCTTTCCAATGTATGTATATCATCAGTATCAGATTCCTCAATTAGTCCCATCGTTCTTTTTACTTTTCACTATTCAACACTTCCAAACACATTCTGTCTCAAATCACAGTTACTACCATTTGCTTACTTCGCATAAATCCCTATTAGGGTCTTATTGACTTTACCGTACATCTTTTACCCTTTTCATTAAGTCTACACTTAGTGTATCTGCAATTTCTTTATGAAGGTGTCACTACATCACCTCATTGTCAGTTTCCCTTGTTGACCCTCTTGTCTCCATTCGCCACTCTTTTCCATTTCTCTTCTCATTTGTTTTCATATCATTCCTATCAACATATGTTAATACCTTGTCATCTATATTTAAACCTCCAAAATTTTCCATTTTATTTTAGTATCTCTCTTCTCGATTCGGGACTCTTTTATTTTTCGTTTCAAATCTAGATTCCTCAACAGCTTTACATCATAGCGGAGATCGATTCACTTCACATTGCAATAGAATCACCTCAAATTAAAATCTCACTCATATGGAATTCTTTACATTTTGTACATACAATGCAGATAATCTCAAAGAAGATGAGCTATGACCCAATTTCACTTTTAATTTTGTCCACAAAAGTCTCATCAACCAATGATTATTCCTAATTGTGTTTCAATCCTTCTTCACTATACGTACAATCTCAATCAAGACACTCTTATGTCTTCATTTAACAGATCAGAACATTCCTTTCGCGAAGGTTCCTTGTGACAGTCACTTAAACGCTTTCTTTACCACTTATTTAGTAATCTATACCAGAATCACTTTTCAGTTCCTCTCATACAGGGTACACTCAGTCCACCCTTGTCTTACTTTAACCTCTTAAGAACTTCACACTTTAATCACTCTAAACATTTACCGCTCATTTCCTCTATAATTTCCATATATCCGTCACATACATTTCATTAGTCACAATCAACATTACTGTCCAATAGATATCCCTAACAGTAATTCGACTTAAATGCAATAGCTTTTCATATACCACTATGGTGGTTTCATTCTTTTCAAGATCTTTATTTCATTCTCACCATATCATTAAACTGTATGTCTCATTCCCCTATCCGTTACGTGCAACTTGACCTTGTAAGGTCATAACAATTTGGCTTCTCATCTTATGATCTTTATTCCTATTTTTTTTTATTCTGTTTTCTGCTACTTATCTTCTATTTTCCTCAAACAGTCTATGATCGGGTGTTCACAGTCCCCAATACCCGACAAAATCGTTGATACCACTCCATTTTATCTCTATCTATATACCTATCCATTTACCATTTTTGTGTCCATATACACCTAATTCAGTATTTCTCGATACACCATCAGTAGAAATAATCTGTCTGTCTTTTTCCTTTACGATTCTATCATACGAAACTCGTAACACAATAATCACATAACCATTTCAATCTCAAGCTTATGCGGTTCAGATCATAACCATTTCACAAATTCATTTCAGTCTATCTGTACACTTTTATCTCACTCTAATAGGCACTGGGCATCACTTTTTCGGTTCTTTCAGTTCTCAATAAACCATTACAGCACTCTATTGAGCTTCTTTCCATTTCGCTATCATCATCTGCTTATAATATTTACTGATCTCCAACTCGAATACCGTGAATCAAAGATGCCCGATTGGATCATCTACATTTTACTCAATTCCTATATTTCCCCTTTCATGACATATATACAATCGAATCGTAATTACCTAACCATCCCGAGCTTTTAATTTCATTTAGATCTCCTATAACCAATAAACTTCCCATATCTCTAATGAATCTCTCCCAGTTCTCAACATCTGCATTTTTCTGTCACCATAATATTGTCAATTTAATTCGAAATTCTTAATCACCTAGCCAACACGGTCATTCTGTTATCACATATGAGGGTTTCTAACCCAAGACAAAGATCAACCTTCTTATCCATTTTTCCTTTATCCTTTCCTAATTGATTATCCCTTTTGGGATTTTCACTCTAATCGAGCCTCACTCTTCTCTCACTTAATCACTTGACACTTATGCATCCTTAGGCTTTATCCTCGTGCGACTCGACTAGGGATCGCCATTACCACGATCGCAACGACACAACTCAAATGCATGAAACCTATGTTCTAAATCGTGCCAGATACATTACGTCTCATCGGGCTCGATACCACCTAAATAACACCCACTCCGTAAGACCGAACCCGATATCGTTGGTGATATCCGAGTCCGCGCCCCACGAGAGTGACGACTACATCATCGATTTAAAATTTAGTATACATTTTTTTGGAGCCATTAACTCCACGCTCACACAGCAAAACACGAGAAGTAAAAAAATCCGTGTTCAATATACACGATTTCATTATTCTCGTCATCCAAGAATAGTTACAATCAGTCAGTGTAGTAAAACATTAATACCACAAGGGCTCAGTAAAAATACAATGCCTTGATATACAGTGATTGCGGAATACAGTTTACTAAGACACTAATGCAGACACGAACTGATCCCGACCTCTAACCTTTACTCGCTCGAGAGATATACTCCGTGTCAACGGGGTATTCTTCAGACCTGAAAAATAGATGCAAATTTTGGGTGAGTTTTGCGAACTCAGTGAGAAACCATCATCGATGGTTCACTCAATTCATGCATGTTCAATCAGCTTGCCAAATATCACATACGAACACAGTTCACAAATGAAATCTCAAATAGTACATACCATTACATTTCACAAATGTAAGGCGACGCCTTTCATACAATCCAAATTCAATCATACCATATATGCAATGCACATGAGACCCTTTCCATTTTCATTACGTTGTTGTGACTGATGCGCTGGCTTGCCCCAAGAACGGGCACATTGCGTTGAGCCGTGGTTTCAAACATTGGGCTTGAAGCCTCGATACATCGAGCCCGAGGCTCAATACGTTGGACCGAGGTCCCGTAGCGTTGACCAAAGCTCTCACATACGTTAGGCGTGATATGCCCCGACACGATGGTTGCTCCAAATACAATCGCTTTTATCTCGATCATGTCCTTATGCATGAATGCATATGTTCCAATTTTCATTTACGCTATTTCTATCACTTACATTCAATGCCATTTCCCATTTCCTCGGACCTTCATCCAGATTTCAATCATATATTTTTCCAATTTATCGTCATACCATATCGCATTTACAAATACATCCCATGTATCGAGACAGATAATTAACACTTCGATATCAATCCCTATTTCGGACCTTTGGTCCGAGATCTCCAATGTAAACATTCATAAACAAATACACACAAGTAGCACTTCGTTATCTCATTCCCAATATTTCGTACACCTATGGTCCAAATCAATCAAAGTCAAAACACATATACCCATCCATTATCTCCACATGGCATAATCGCAAATATTAAACACATAAAAATTGAGAAACCATCTAGGTTACTCACCTATTGCTTCCGAGCTAATGCCGAAAACTTCGTGACGTCGGTCAATCGACGCCCAATTGGACCTCTATATGAATCAAAAAAGTACGAGTCACTAAATATGAAATTTGTGCTCATGATGATGAGATATGCATGTTCATGAATTTCCTACCTAATCCCTTTTTTTTCCATTATAAAATTCTATCAAAATTAGAAATCCATAGCGCTAACGATTATGCAATTCGGACCTCTATAGGTCCCCAATTAAATAAAACAGTGTTTACATGTTCCAATATATAGGCTACGTCAAATTCTCGCCTAAAATTCCCGCTTCTCATAATATGAAATTAAATGTTCAACGAATCCGATGCCTCCGAATCAGGTCAATCGGACGTCGGACGGAAAGAAATTGACAAAAGAACAATTGATCAATAATGCCAAATAATAATCAAAACAATAATATATATATATATATCCATCATATACGCCTCATGGGCGTAGACGCCTCGCGAGGCGATTTCACTCATCAAGGTCATGAGGCGAGGCGTCGCCTCGCGACCAGCCTCTTTAAATCTCGCCCTCATGAGGCATAACGTCGCCCTCGCGAGGCTGAATCATCCTGCTTCGTCGCGAGGGCAAGCCGTCGCCCTCGCGACCAGGCCAATTATCTCGCCCTCGCGAGACGGCGAGTTCCCCTGCCTTGTCCTTTTCTTCTTTTTTTTCTAGATTTCAATTCCTAATTTCCAACTACTCTAACTTTTAGTATATAAATCAGAAAAATGCCCACTATACCTCATTGGAAAGCTTATGAAAAGCTCTACAACTCTCAAGAAGACCATAAAAATCAATTCCAACCCTAAGGGTATCAAATAAGCCATCAAACCTTCTGCCTTCACAATTTCCCTCAACACAGGGCAGTACATTGACAATTTCATAACTCACTGATTCTTCAGTAATAAATTACCACAAAAATATGGTCAATAAGTTCACAATGTCCTCTACAACTTTCATGAACAACCCAAAATCAAATTCTATTGCAAACCAAGTCAATTAATTCATCTAATGTTACTGTCCCTGAAATCCTTCACTTTGGGCAGTAATCTTACAAGAAGCATAACTTCCAGTATATAAGTCAATAAAATCAGAACTTTATATCCTTGTAAAGATAACATCATAAACTTCATTTTTCATGAAGCACTCAACACCCAATTCGATCTCTAACAATTTCAAAATTGTTATGGAAGTTTCTGTTATCATCAGCCATTCATAACCTAATGTAGGATCA
This sequence comes from Erythroxylum novogranatense, assembly GCA_029891385.1. Lineage (NCBI taxonomy): Eukaryota > Viridiplantae > Streptophyta > Magnoliopsida > Malpighiales > Erythroxylaceae > Erythroxylum > Erythroxylum novogranatense. Next base: position 86,216,925 of record CM057229.1, read on the forward strand.
GTTTTGAAAATCATATCTCCCAATTCTGACTTCTAAAATTACATACCAAATATCAATTTCAAGATAATCTCTTCCTCTACAACTTTTCAGAAGCTCACTCACACCAATTCAGTCCACATAAAATGTTAAAATTGCCTCAAATCAGTAAACTCACAAAATCACACTTAAACTAGGTTTCATCCAAAATGCTCAAAACCAGCCATTAGTAATCAATTCATATCTCCCAATACACAATTATAAAAATAACAAGATCAGTAGAAATGGAAAGATAATCAAATATGCTACAACTTTCATGAAGACCATTCTCCCTAATTCCATCTCAATTAATTCATAAAAATCAGTAAAACTCAGATGTCATGGTTGCAGTTACTGTTCACAGACAATGGAACAGTAACTTTCCATGCAAAATTTCACCCTTCTATCATTGGAATTCAACAACACCTATTTCACACTAAATTAAAGCCAACATCCCAAAGTTTCAGTGGCCACTAACCTTACCTCATTTACATTTCTCCACAATGAGTTATGCTCAAATCAGTATACTAAGTCAAAATCAATTTTCAGCTTTACTTCACCAATTCACTTCCTATCATACCAATTCAATTCCTACTACCATAGGCATCTCATTTTAACACAAAATCAGTACTTACAATATTCATACATTCACTAGGGCTAATAGTCACATTTTGGCAGCATTAATTTCTCAATTCCTATGCACAATTCATCATCAAAAATGCAATTATAATCAAGCTAAAACCATTCATCACTCATCCTACTTTCAATTCATAACTAACCCTAATCTTATACCCATTAATTCAAGCAATAATTATCATCAATTTAATGCATCAAGAATCATAATAAATGCACCAAATCCCCATTCAATGTTTCTACCTACCATGATTCATAAATTCAAACTTAAGCATCATTGAAAACTTAATTAACCTTCCTTACCTAATTAGCTTTTCCACTTCAAGGCACACCAATTTCTCACTTTTCTACTTTCTTCTAACATCAAACATGTATATCATCATCATGAGAAGAACATAACTTGATGGCATGAAGAAGTTCTTATGTTGGAGGAAGGTTTGATGAAAGAAGAAGAAAATCAATGGTGGTGGCAAAGAGATGAGTTTTCTTCGATGGAAGCAAAAATCCAAGCCATTCAAGCTTGTTTTAATTCTTTTCTAAGTGATAACCGTGGGTGAGATGATAAGGGTGCCTTAAATGCAACTTTTGGTGGCCAAATCTAATTGGTCAAATTTTAAAAGAAAAGTCAAACTAATCATATTTTAATCCGGATCAAAATTTAACCCAATCGACTCAATGACTCTAATTTCAATTCCAAAATAATATACCCAATATTACAGAAGGTTATTCGGTAGAAATTTCGCCATCCAAAATCGATCGATTCGCTAATTGGCAATTTTTCCGGTCCGGAAATTTTCTCCAGAAAATTCCAGAAAAATTCCTATAAATCCTAAAAAATGTCAAACGCTCAATGGCGCACTCAGAATAATTTTTCAAATCCCATAACCACGTTAATCACAATAAAATGCCGTTAGGCCCAATTTCCGGGAATGTCATGAATGCATTTACCGTAATTCCATATACACAATTGATACTGTGTATCGATCCTATTATGCATGAACAGTAATGATTATTCCTTATCAATCCCATCCTATGCCAATTTTACTATTTTACCCTTCCAGGAGGGGGTGGGATGTTACAGCTCTCCTATTCCTAAAGTGAGTGGGCAGTTGTGCATACCCTGAGGGCTCTCCTACTCGCCAAAAAGTGTAATTACAGTGTTAACACCCAGTCACAACAATATCATAAAATGAGAATTTGCATACATTATGCATCTGACAGTGTAGTGAAATTGTGAACACATGTGATATGTGCTGATTGTGAATCGTTGTGTCTGAGTTGTGATGTAGTATAAATGAGTAAAATGTTCTATAATGTTCTAAATTGTGCTAATATATATATCTACGAGATATATTATGTGTATATGCATGAGTTGGGTGAACCATCGATGATGGTTTCTCATTGAGTTCGCAAACTCACCCAACATTGCAATATATTTTTCAGGACAACGTCAGTAGGACTCTAGCTCCCGTGATAGTTTTCCTGCAGTGAGAGTTCGTGATCAAGTGCAGCGATGGATCACAGGTCGGTCAGCTGGAGCGATATTTATGTTTTTGGGATGACCTAGTATAGACGTTTTTATCAGTTTCCCTTTTTGGATTGTTGTATATAGTTGTAGGGGACTGATAGACTTGTCTATATTTTGGATTGATATTGTGAAATGAAAGAAAAATTATGTGGTTTTAAATTTTAGTGAATTGCATGTTGTGGTTGATTTTATTGATGCCATGCAAGTGTTTAGTGATCGTTTGCGATCGTAGCACTTCCTTACTGTGGGATATGCGTCGGAACGACCCCTGGGCGTCCCGGTGTGTACCCTATAGTGAGGGGGCGCTACATTAGGTGGTATCAGAGCATGGTTTGGCATCTTTTGGGCATAGTGTCTGTTAGGCTTGAATTTCAGTGAGAAAAGCGTTAATTGATCAGATTCTTGCTATTGTAGGTCATCTGTTCTTGGGAATCAAGTGGATCAACCAGCTGACCTAGGATCCGTGGGAGCTAGTAGAGAGTCCCCTATGCCTCGTTCTGATGAGATGCCTCCCAGAGTTCCCGCGAGACGGGAAAGGAGATATGATTTGCTGCGTAAGCAGGGAGCGGTTGACTTCTATGGTAGCACCGACCCCACGGAGGCTGAGGGATGGCTAGAGAGGACAGAGAGAGTCCTCACCGATGGGCCGTGATTACGAGGAGCGGTTCGACTATGCAGTTGTCTTTGCTTGTGGTTACAGATATCGCTGGTGGAAGACTGCTCCGGCAAGACCGCTGCACACTGACTGAGTTGGGAGGATTTTCTGAGAGTGTTTAAGGATAATTTCATGCCCAAGATTTATCTGGATATGAAATTGCAGGAGTTCTTAGAGCTGAGACAGAGGCAGTTGTCTGTGGCCGACTATGAGGTTCGGTTCAATCAGTTGTTGGTGTATGCTTCTTCACTGGTGGCTTCTGAGGCTGACAAGTGTCGGCGTTTTGAGGGCGGACTCAATTTGGAGATCCGTACCCTATTGGCTAGATCGGACATGAGCAGTTTTATTGAGCTGAGGGCGTCAGCCGTGAGGATTGAGCAGTTGTTGAGACAGAGGCGCCTGAGATCGATCAGACCTGTGGGCAAAAAGCCCGAGGATGGTCGTGGTAGTGATAGCAGAGGATCTAGTAAGCGACAGAGCAGATCCTTCAGGTCGTCTGGAGGTGGTAGACAGTTCAGGTTTGGGCAGAGGGGCAGATTTGCCCAGTCTAGTGGTGGTCGCAGCGGTGCTAGAGGTTTGGGACAGAGTATTCCGCTGTGTGAGTTCTGCGAGAGGAGGCACAGTGGAGAGTGCTGGAGGGCTACTGGAGCATGCCTCAAGTGTGGTTCGATGGACCACCAGCTCCGAGAGTGCCCCTTCACTGTAGAGGCCCAGTCTGCTATCACGGGTAGATCTGGCAGTGCTACCATGGTACAGCAGAGCCATGGAGGTGGATCAGGGTTCAGAGGCCGAGGTAGAGGCCGAGGCCGAGCAGAGGGATCAGTGGTGAGATCTGAGGGACAGAGCAGCGGGCAGCGGTCCCAGGCCAGAGTCTATGCTATGACTCGGCAGGAGGCGCAGGAATCTCCAGATGTCGTTGCGGGTATGCTCTTGATTTATGACTTTGAGGTTTATGCATTGATGGATTCTGGATCCACTCATTCTTTTATTGCACCGCATGTGGCATGTAGACTGCATTGTGATAGAGAGAGATTGCAGTGTGGGCTAGAGGTGAGTACACCTCTAGGTAGTACGACAGTGTTGGGAGAGGTCTGCAAGGGATGTCAAATAGTGATTGATCAGGCAGAGTTGAGCGCAGACCTGATAGTTTTGTCTTTGAGAGAAATTGATTTGATTCTAGGGATGGACTGGCTTACTGCGCATAGGGCTGTGATGGATTGTTATACCAAGGAGGTCGCGTTAGATTCTCCTGGTCAGCCTAGAGTTGTATTTCGAGGTGTCAGTCAGGCAGTGCCAGCTAGGATGATCTCATTTATGAGTGCTCTGAGATTGATGCGAGGGGATTGTGAGGCCTATTTGGTGCATGTGGTGGATTCTATAGTACAGCAGAGTTTGCAAGATGTCCCTGTGATCAGGGAGTTTCCGGATGTGTTCCCCGATGAGTTACCGGGTTTACCGCCGGAACGGGAGGCGGAGTTTGAGATTGACCTCGTTCCAGGTACCGCTCCTATATCTATACCTCCATATAGGATGGCACCGGTGGAACTGAGGGAGCTTAAGGCTCAGTTGCAGGAGTTGTTGGATAAGGGGTTTATTAGACCCAGTGTTTCGCCGTGGGGAGCTCCAGTGCTGTTCGTGAAGAAGAAGGATGGGATTTTGAGGCTGTGTATCGATTTTAGGCAGCTCAATCGGGTTACTGTCAAGAACAAGTACCCACTGCCTAGGATTGATGATCTATTTGATCAGTTGCAGGGAGCTCAGGTTTTCACTAAGTTGGACTTGAGATCCAGTTATTATCAGTTGAGGATCGCAGAGGCCGATGTGCCTAAGAGTGCATTCAGGAGTAGGTATGGGCATTTCGAGTTCCTAGTGATGCCGTTTGGGTTGACCAATGCCCCGGTAGCCTTTATGGCCTTGATGAATAAGGTATTTCAGCGTTACCTTGATCAGTTTGTGATTGTGTTCATCGATGATATCCTAGTGTTTTCGAGGTCTAGACAGGAGCATGCAGAGCATTTGAGGATTGTACTGCAGATTATGAGAGAGAGGCAGCTGTATGCCAAATTCACAAAATGTGAATTTTGGCTTGATGAGGTCGTTTTCCTAGGCCATATTGTGTCTGGTGAGGGTATCCGGGTGGATCCTCACAAGATTGAGGCAGTGCAGAGTTGGGAGGTTCCGAGGAACGTGTCAAAGTTGAGGAGTTTCCTCAGACTAGCAGGATATTACCGGAGGTTTGTCGAGGGGTTTTCAGTGATTTCGGCCCCTTTGACGAAACTTCTGAGGAAGAATGTGGTTTTCAGATGGACAGATGAGTGTCAGAGGAGCTTTGAGGAGCTTAGGCATTGATTGACCACGGCACCAGTGTTAGCTTTGCCGTCAGGGTCCGGAGGATTTGAAGTTTTCAGTGATGCTTCACAGCAGGGTCTTGGTTGTGTATTGATGCAGCATAGGAGAGTGATAGCATATGCCTCGAGACAGTTGAGGTCTCATGAGGTGAATTATCCAGTGCATGATTTAGAGTTGGCTACAGTAGTGTTTGCTTTGAAGATCTGGAGGCATTATTTGTATGGTGAGACGTTCCAGATCTTCACGGATCATAAGAGTTTAAGATATCTGTTGAGTCAGCGAGAGTTGAATCTGAGACAGAGAAGGTGGATTGAGCTTATGAAGGATTATGACTGCACGATTGAGTATCATCCAGGGAAGGCCAATGTGGTGGTAGATGCTTTGAGTAGGAGATCTCATATCGGTGCAACTCAGATTCAGATTGATAGACTTCCCAGTCTGATTCAGTTGAGAGCGCTTAATGTGCAGATAGATTTGGCTCATGATGGAGCCTTGATAGCTACTCTGAAACTGAGACCGATGTTGCAGGATCGGATCAGGAGAGTCCAGTGTCAGGATCCAGTGTTAGTGAGATTGATGGATAGAGTTAGAGCTGGTCAGGGTTCAGATTTTGAGTTGAGAGATGAGACTCTTTGGATGGGTCAGAGATTATGTGTGCCTGATGTGGATGAGCTGAGACGAGAGATTCTAGAGGAGGCGCATGTGGCTGCCTATGCGATGCATCCTGGTGTCACCAAGATGTATAATACTCTTAAGTTACATTTCTGGTGGCCAGGTATGAAGAGGCAAGTGGCAGAGTTTGTTTCTCGGTGTCTGACGTGCCAGCAGGTTAAGGCTGAGCACCAGGCCCCAGTTGAGAGATTGCATTCGTTGCCCATTCCGGAGTGGAAATGGGAGCGGATCGCTATGGATTTTATCATGGGGTTGCCTAGGACGCCGAGGCAACATAATGCGATCTGGGTCATAGTGGACCGGTTGACCAAATCAGCTCACTTCTTGCCCGTGCGAGAGAATAATACTCTTGATCAGTTGGCCCAGAAGTATGTGGCAGAGGTTGTGCGATTGCATGGGGTTCCAGTATCGATTGTGTCAGATAGGGATCCCAGATTTACTTCGAGGTTCTGGAGGAGCCTGCAGTCAGCTTTGGGTTCGAGGCTGAACTTTAGTCTGCGCTTCATCCTCGCATGATGGACAGAGTGAGAGGACGATCAAGATCAAGTAAGGATATGCTTTGAGAGCTTGTGTATTAGAGTTGAAGTGTTTGGGACGATGCTTGGCTCTGATTGAGTTTGCGTACAATAATCAGTACCAGAGCAGTATTGGGATGGCACCGTATGAGGCCTTATATGGGAGACCATGAAGATCACCTCTTTACTGGGATGAAGAGGGTGTGAGGATGCTTGAGGGCCCCGAGTTGATCCAGATCTGATGGATAAAGTGAGAGTGATTTGAGTCGCATCAAGCGTGCTCGGGATAGATGTAAGAGTTATGTGGATCAGCATCGGCGGGAGATGGAGTACAGTGTGGGCGATAGAGTATTCCTCCGAGTGTCACCTTGGAGAGGAGTGATGAGATTTGGCCGTAAGGGCAAGTTGAGTCCTCTATATATCGGTCCATATGAGATTACTGAGAGGATTGGACCGTTGGCCTATAGATTGGCTTTGCCTAGTGAGATGTCCCAGTTGCATGATGTGTTTCATGTGAGTATGCTCCGGAGATATCGTTCAGACCCGACTCATGTGATTCTGGCTCAAGAGATTGAGATAGCGAGTGATTTGAGTTATGTTGAGGAGCCAGTGCGGATCATCGGATCTCGGGTCAAGCAATTGAGGAGCAGGGTGATTCCATTAGTGAAAGACCTATGGAAGAACCATTCATCAGAGGAAGCAACTTGGGAGGCTGAGGAGCACATGAGGAGGCAGTACCCTCATCTGTTCGACCAGTCAGGTAAGAAATTTCGGGACGAAATTTTAATTAGGAGGGGAGAATTGTAACATCCCGTTACCGATGTGAGGGCATATCGATAATTTGGATGGAGTGAGCAGTGAGTGCATTCATAATTAGTTTGCACGTAAAGTGATTCTGCATCAGTGCCATGAGTTAATTGCACATGCATATATAGTGACATGCATTCATGATTATTCCAGCATTTAATTGTGAATTGTGAAAAAAATTGTGTGAGTTATTGAGAATTTAAGCGATAAGTGGAATTGAGTAGTTAATTGTTTAGATGATGAGTTGAGTGAAAAGTGATTTATTGAGACCTGAAGAATAATTGAGTTATAGAGAATCGGAGGCGAGAATTGAGTGCAGGAGTGAGTGTTTCACATTTTTGTGGATTTATGAGAATTTTTCTGGAATTTTTAGAGTTATGTGATTGGACCGAAAAATTGACTTAGAGACTGATAATTTTGATTTCCGGTTCCTAAAGTAAGTGGATAATGGTATGAAAATTTAAAGTTATGAGTTTAAGAATTTTTGGTGATGAGCCAGTGAAATTAGAGATTGAAATTAAGTGATTTGAGGATTGATAGATTTTGAATCTCAGTTGAAATCAGCCTTGTATATATAAGTGGTTTGGGTGTTAGGGTTTAAAACATTTTTCCCTTTTCCCTTCTCCTTCGCCGTCGACGATCGTGAGCTTCTTCCTTGGAGATTTCGTGGGTTCTCTTCAGTGTGAGTGAAAGAGTTGTTAGAGAGCTTGATGAAGTTGATGATGGCTGAGATCTGAGAGTGATTCAGAGAGAGATTGAAGCTTTGAGGATTTCGGACGGTTTTGATTTAGGGCATCGAGGATTCAGTGATTTGGTAAGTTTTAATGTGATTAATGTTGAATTTATGGTTGTTTATAGCATTTATAGTGTTAAATATGAGTGATAGAGTAGTTGAATGAGTGATTGTGGTTTGAGGGAGAGCATTAATGGCGGAAATGCGAATCGGAGGAGATGAACCAGTCGCACGTCGCGACGTAGGAAGTAAATAATTAATTGAGACGTCGCGACGAGCGGAAGGATTTAGACGCCGCGACGTGAGGTACGTAGACGTCGCGGCGAGCAGGCGAAATTCCACGCCACGACGAGAGCTAGAGGACATCGCGGCGAAGGCGTGAAACAGGCTTCACGCAGCGGTTAATGATTCGCACGCCGCGGCGAGCGTTCCCTATGCGTTGCGACGAAAGTAAAGAGGTCGCGGTGAAGAATGAAAGTGTAATGGAATTGAATTGGTTTTTAGGGTATATCTTTTAGTGTAGACCTCCAATTGAGATGAACTTTGAGTCGTTATGAACTAGAGAAAGAGGTCTACAGTTGTGGTACAGATGGAGAGTTTGAATTTGATTAGCGGAATTTTAATTAGCGAAAGAGAGTCAATGTCAATAGTGAATTCTGGTTGTGAAGCGAGAGATAGCGGGACAGAAATAGAGCGCTGGAAAATCATGACCATGCATCATATCATTGCGAATTGATTTGAGACATGTGCATTAGTGAATTTAATTAATTGAGCATTCAGTGATGAGAATTCATTTGAATTGTTATAGAGGCGCCGTTGGATCGACAGTCCACGGATATTGTTGGGACTTCCAGGCAGTAGCTCGGAAGTTACAGGTGAGTAACCTAGTTGGTTCCTCAATCTTTGTGTGATAAAATGTACTGTGAATGTGTGAATTAAGTGTCAAAGTGAGTGATGTGAATGAGCTAAATGCAATAAATGTTAGCGATTGTGCCATTGTAAATGTTTATAGCTGTGAGATAAATGTGCTGAGATAGTGATATAATTGTGCTGAGACTGTGAATAAATGTGACTAGAGATTGTGAATCAGTGTATCGAACTCTGAGTAGTGTTCTGAATGTGCTGAATTGAGTAGAGTGTTATATATGTGCTAGTGACTGTGAAAATGTGAGTGCTTGCTTAGCATGAATAAAAGTGATAATTAACAGTTGTGACTGGATATTAGTGATCAGAGCTTTAAGCTCGATATCAGTGAATGGGCCTAAGGCCAAAAAGGAAATAGTGCATACCCAGAGGGCTCTCCTATTCCTAAAGTGAGTGGGTAGTAGTGCATACCCTAAGGGCTCTCCTTCTCGCCAAAAAGCGTAATTACAGTGTTAACACCCAGTCACAACAATATCATAAAATGAGAATTTGCATACATTATGCATCTGACAGTGTAGTGAAATTGTGAACACATGTGATATGTGCTGATTGTGAATCGTTGTGTCTGAGCTGTGATGTAGTATAAATGAGTAAAATGTTCTATAGTGTTCTAAATTGTGCTAATATATATATCTACGAGATATATTATGTGTATATGCATGAGTTGGGTGAACCATCGATGATGGTTTCTCATTGAGGTCGCAAACTCACCCAACATTGCAATATATTTTTCAGGACAGCGTCAGTAGGACTCTAGCTCCCGTGATAGTTTTCCTGCAGTGAGAGTTCGTGATCAAGTGCAGCGATGGATCACAGGTCGGTCAGCTGGAGCGATATTTATGTTTTTGGGATGACCTAGTATAGACGTTTTTATCAGTTTCCCTTTTTGGATTTCTGTATATAGTTGTAGGGGACTGATAGACTTGTCTATATTTTGGATTGATATTGTAAAATGAAAGAAAAATTATGTGGTTTTAAATTTTGGTGAATTGCATGTTGTGGTTGATTTTATTGATGCCATGCGAGTGTTTAGTGATCGTTTGCGATCGTAGCACTTCCTTACTGTGGGATATGCGTCGGAACGACACCTGGGCGTCCCGGTGTGTACCCTATGATGAGGGAACGCTACATTAATGGAAATATATAACATGAATGTCATCACTATGATGGAATAATTTAAAAAGTTACATGAATTAGAACTAAAAAGGTATAATATCTTAATAAAATTGTTTAACTCAATTCAACATACTAAAGCATAAATAAAGACTACAATTGAAAGTTGTTTAGTATAGTATGACGTTAGATGTCATTTGAAGAAGATATTTGCATGACTTTCTTGCCAATACAAGATATGATAAAGATCAAAAAAAAAATTTAATCATGTTTTTGAGCATTTGATATTGAATTTGCATTCATCATTATTACAATTTTGAAGGTATACAAAGGAATAGACTGTTGAGTAAAATTAGTTGATCTAAGTTTATACAAATAGTTTGTATATGTTATATCAGGGTAGACTTAAGGCTTAACATAAATTGGAAGAGAAAAAGTTTTGAAAACCTAGACTATCATTTTATTCCACATCGATTAAAAATATAATGCCATATTATACTAATTGATAACAAATATAGCTTAGGGAAGTTTCGAGCAATACTTAAGTGTTTAAGTTGGTTCTTCACTCCAATGCACAAGTACTTTACATAGTTTGTACTGAACTTTAGCACAACATAGGTATCTTATTTTATGGATGCTTAGTGATTCTTATCTCAAGTAGCTTGGTAAACATTTGTATTTTGCTTATGCATTTATTCCACTTGCATCCTTATTAGGAATCATTTTTAATATATTCATTTTAAAAAAAAAAAGTTGCATATAAGGATATATGTATCATTTGATTATGAATCTTATGCACCTTGTGAAACTTATTAGGCTAAAGGATAGCTAAATCAACCTCTAGTGGAAGAACGAACATGATATTGAATTGTTAAATCTTATCCATATAGTGTATTATATGTAATAACAATTTATAAAGGATGAATACTTGTATGTTATTAAATTTCCTAATGAATTTATATAATATAATCATATGCAATAAATGAAATATTAGTTTAAAATTTATAAAAATTCAAAGTATTTAAGTCTAAGAAGAAATTTCAGCATCAAGAATCTCGAGGCACTTCTATGAGATATCTGTGATGAGATTTAAATTTTCTTAGTTTTCTATATGGAATGATATTTTCTAATAAATATCTTCATATCTAAATTCCATAATAATATGAATTTGCAAATGGAGGAACGTATAATATGGGATATCATATGTTGTATTATTTATTTCTTCAATAGCTATGCCTAGTTCAATAACATACCTTTGATTGTTCCAATTAAATTAATTAGCAAGATTGATTTCATATTAGATAGGAGCTAGTAAGACTTTGAAAGAATCAAAGTTAATGATTCTTGGATGGGATGCTTCGCTAGAGCATATTTTATCCAGTAAGTTTAGAATTGAATCAAATAATAGAAGGTTATGAGATATCTAAAAGGTTGGATATAATCTTACAAATCTTATTAAACAAAATGTTTGTTTTAATGAATACTTGTAGGAGAATTCAAAATTATGTAAATTAAAACCCCAATTGATAGTACCTTAATTAAGTCAAATTTTAATTAGATAAATGTCATATCAAACTAACATGGGGTTTTTATTAAAATTTTCACTTTTATAGGATCCAATAATATCACTTGGAGCTCAAATGGCATTGATAGGTCTCACTTCTAAAATAAACTCCTTTCTTTTATCATCTTCTCCATAAATCCCAAAAATTTCTCTTAAGTGTTGCATTTTTACATTTTAGCCCTTAACATAAACACCAAAATTTAATTTAGACCTTGCTGTTTGGGAGCATTATAAAAGAACCCTAATATTTCAGATCATCTATATTAAACCTTCAATTGACAAAATCCTTAACCTTGTCAACGCTTTACTAATTAAATATCATGTCAATTGATTTAGTTTTTTTATCAACATTTTCACTTTATATAGGACCCAAATTACTGTGATGCCTTTATGGCTTCAACAGATTCACATCCTCAAAAAATTTTACCAACTTGAGGTGGTAATTATGTTGATGTTTTAAATAGAAAGGAATGTTGGCAAGGCTTAGAATAGGATATTACACTATAAGTGTTTCTCCAAGATCTTCATATTTAGTTTGTATGAGGTCTTCTAAAGTTAGTGAAACCTTAAAGTTGGGTATCATTATTTAGCTACTAGCTATTTGTTTAATGGAAAGCAACCATAATATTACCACATTTCACTACATACTCAATTTTACTTAGAAGGGTCTAATTCCTTATTAACATTAACGAATTACCTCCTAGATTTATTATTATTTTTTACATGATGTCGAAAACTATTGATCTTTGACTTAAGGGATAAAATATTGGGAAATTTTGCCTATATTTATTATTTATATATATTCACATTAGGTGGATGATATAATCTATAGTTTCTACCAAAAAATTAAATTTGTTCTTCTTCATTTTATTTACGATAGTTTAGATTTATTTGTGCATACATATATACTTATATTTCAAAAGGTTTTGCATTATTTATATAAGTGGTGAAATATTTACCATAGAAAAATACAAACCGACTTGTCCACTTACCGACTTTATACGATGTAGTAGAAAAGTAAGTTATTTTTAAAATTAAATAATTTAAAATAACAATTTTATTTATAAATTAATATTTATTTGAAATATATTTTAATTATTAAATTAAATTTTATTTGAATATTTATATATTTTAAATTTAATTATAATTGTTAATTATTATTAAAATTTAATTACATATAATTTAATTAAAAATTAAATTATTAATAATTTTATTGATAATTAGTTTTAATTTATTAAATATATAATGTTGAATTAAATTATTCATAATTTTATTAAAATTAAAATATATATATTTAAATGATAGTAAATTAGATTATGAGAAAAAGAAATAGGAAACAAAATCACCTTTTATGGTTTTCATAATTTTTGAAAACTGAAAAAAAACCAAAAAACAAAAACTAAAAATTCAAATAAACATGTTTTTTTTACTAAATTTGAATCTTGGCATGTCCAAAACATTTGCAGCTAAGTCTCTTTGTTTCCTAAGTTAAATCCTCAAATGATGTGTTCCTATTATTCATACCCTTTTTTTACCCTCTGTTAGATGTGTTGATTATAAATAATAGTATGTAGTTAGTTTGCCTTGTCTCATTACTCTATTCCTATCATGTTCTATGAGCATTCATCCTTCTAATAAATGAGACCCACAAAAAATGAATGGATGGATACTCATGGAATAGAGTAAGAACAAAGTAATGGAAATATGTGATATAAACCTATAACTAGGGAGCAGATCTCATAAAATGGATGGATGAATGCTCATAGAACAAACTAGGAACAAAGTAATGAGAATATGTGATCTAAACCCGTAACTAGGGAACAAATCATTTGTTCCCATTACTCTGTTCCTATTTGGTCATATTAATTGGATGGATAGATGCCCATAATGGGAACATGTGATATGAACCTATAATTAGGGAACAGATCATTTGTTCCCATTACTTTATTCCTATCATATTCTATGAGCATTCATCCATTTAATAAATGAGACCCATAAAAATAGATGAATGGATGCCCGTGGAATAGAGTAGGAATAGAGCAATGGGAATATGTGATCTAAACCTATAACTAGGGAACATATCATCTATTCCCATTACTTTGTTCATATCCTGTTTCATGAGCATCCATTCATTCAATAAATGAGACCCACAAAAAATGGATGAATGGATGCTCATGGAACAAAGTAATAGGAACATGTGATCTGAACCCGAAATAGATGATATGTTCCCATTACTTTGTTCCTATCTGGTCCTATTTATTGGATGGATGGATGCTCATAGAACAGAGTAATAGGAACATGTGATTTGAACTCATAACTAGGGAACAAATGGCATTACTCTATTCCTATCTTGTTCCATGAGCATCCATCTATCTAATAAATGGTACCCACAAAAAATAGATGGATGGATGCTCATGGAATAGAATAGGAATAGAGTACCAAAAATGGATGAATGGATGTTCATGGAATAGAATAGGAATAGAGTAATGAGAACATGTGATCTGAACCCATAACTAGGGAACATATTGTTTGTTCCCATTATCATGTTCCTATCCTGTGTCTTGAGCATCCATCTATCTAATAAATGAGACCCACAAAAATGGATGGATAGATGCTCATAGAACAAAGTAGGAACAAAGTAATGGGAACATGTCATCTCAACCCCAATAACTATGTGAAGCTTTTGAGTAAAAAAGATCTCAAAAATACTTGGTTTAAAAGAGGAGATATTTGGAAAGGTGTCCAAAGATTTTTCATTCAATGACTTAAATTTTTTTTGCCAATGTTGGCATTTATGGGAGAAGCAGTCGTTCAAGTGGTGAGCAGAGTTGAATTCTAAGGGTACCATATTGGAGCACATGCCCCATACACAAAAATAGGATGACACTTTGTTTCTAAACCTTACATGTTTCCTTTATACATTTATGGATTGTGAAACGGTTCCTTTTATTAATGATTCATCATACATTATGTAATTACATGATTAAAAATTGCAACCATATGAGTTTTATATATTGGCTACTTGTTTGGCCATTTTTGGCTATGGCAGTGAATTATTTTAGAAGAAGAAATTTTCTGTATTGTGTGTGTGAGAGAGAGAGATGGGACCATTTAGTAATGTACATATACAAATGATTCATTTAATAACTCAATCCTTATATAGTGGAGATACACATACAAATGTTGACATTATGTGCAATCTTTTTTCATATGATTGAAAGTAAAAATATTTTTTTTAATGAAGAACATTTAAAATATAGATGAGAGGTAGAGATAGATTTATGAAAGTATTGCAATATTGAGAAAACTTAATATTAGATTACATAGATAAATGATTTTTGCATCAAATTATAAATGTAGCTAGAGATTTTTTATACAAAGAAACAAAACATTTAATGCATCAAAGACTTAATATTCTTGTTTATGTTACTTATAATATGTGGAAGATGTTCGGACTCGATCCGGAGACCGGATGACAACCGAAGAACGTAACGAAAGTGATCGAAAACAAAGCGAATGCACATCGGATAATTCGAATCCGAAGGCGACACGAATAGCAAAATGCGGAAACCAATAGCAAAAACGAAATCTAATTGCAAAGCGATAGCAAAAAATCGAATACGAAAACGAACGAACATGAATCGAATCAAAGCAAAGAAACGAAACATAAAGCGAAATCAAATCGGATACGTATTGGGCCAAAACAAAAGCACATGAACGGAAGAAAATCAAAAGTGAACGAATCGAAGCAAATCAAATAATCGAAGCGAAAGCAAACAAATGGTTCGATTAAACTGAAAATCACATTCCGACATCCTAAGCGTATATCGTTGAGAATTACTCGCGTTGGAAACCATAAGACATTTCAAAACCGGTCTAAATTTTTTTTCTTTTTTTTCTTTTCCATTTTACTCAATTTCATACAAAGCAATACTCTTTTTCAAATTGGAATTCATCAATTCCATTATCTCAATCAAAAACTCCAATCATACTATTTGTCTTATACAATTATACAAATCCTATATATTCATATTATTTCTACCCATTTTACCAAAATTTTACAAAGATAATCTTTTGCATTTGTAAAAACCCAAAACCTGCAAATGGCAAAAATACACTTCTAAAATTACCAAACAGTCACACAACTATCAAAATCTACCGGACCCTCCGTCCGGGATCTCAGCATATACAAACGCACTCCTATATCTAAAACATTTCAATAAGTCTCAATCTTTAATCAGAATCATCTATACACAATCCAATCCATAACTTAATCCAATACATATGTCCAGAATTCATAATACATTCTCAAAATGAATACACAACACACTTTAATGGCATTGCAATCCATTTACAATATTAATATCAAAATCCCAATTTACACAAAAATACAAACGATGCAAAATCAAACTTGGCACTCTTTCATCCGATCTCCCGCTCAAATACCTGGAGATTGGGGATGAAAGGGGGGGTGAGCACAAAGCTCGTGGATAAAATGTTTATAAAACGAACTATAAGAAAAAACTAGTTTTCAAGACGCTTGCCATTTTAAAACATTTCACAGTCGAAATTTAGCAAAATATCATTTTCAAACTTTGAAAATTTTCAAAAACACTCATAAACAATTTCTCAAGTTATACGGTTGAACGCTCACTTTTTCATTTTTAAATTTTCTCCAAGTTTTCATAAATCATAAATCATAAACAATTTCAAAAGCAACATGAATGCAATCACATAAAATTACAAATCAAAACATAAAACATATCAAACGGTTTGGGTCGGTCCAAAATGGAACGTACTGCACATTCCCGCATAGCGGTCCTGTGCAACCGTGAATGGAACGTACTACACCTTCCCGCATAACGGTCCGATGTAGCCGTGACTTATGAGAGTTTGAAATTGGAACTCCAGTGCCATTAGCGGGCAGGCGGGAGAAGCCTTTAACTTAAAAAGAGACAATGCACTGACTCACTTAGGGGACCTAACCAAACCCACATAACACATAATTTTTGAAAATCAAAATGCCCAAAGGCACATATTGAAAACTTAAATTTTCACATTTTCAAATCATGTCGTACTCGACACCTTCACATTCATTTAATCACATAAATTCACGTAACAATTCATCGAACACATATCATAAAGCAACCACAATTCAGAAATCAATTTCATAAACAAAGTATGCAATACTTTTGATAAATAATCAAAATCGTTCTTAAATAAATAAATGAACAAATTGTATCAATCTCATAATTAATAAATTCCTTCAAGCATAAAAAATTTCAGAAACTTTTAACAATTTCTCGAAAACATTTTTAAACAATAATTCTAACTTTTATAACAATTTCAATAATTTCAGAAAATTTCTTATTTTATCAAACCTTGCAATTATTTTCCAAAACATTCGGAAACAATTCAAATCAAAACCCTCTTTCTTTATTTTTTGAAAAACATAAGCACTAATTTGGAATTTCACTTCTTTAATTTCGAAAAATCATACATAACTTATAATTCGTAAAATAAACATGTTACCCACCTCGAATCAATGCTAGAAGCTTGCCCCTAGCTTCAATTTGACCATTGCTTCTTTCTTTCTTCCAATTGAATTTTTCCTAAATCAAATTAACCCAAATTCAACTTCATAAATGACATAATCCTCAAATTAAACTTAGAAAACACTAAATCCACATATAATCAAGCTATCTAAATCATGAATTTCCAAAATCCCCAAATTCCAAAATTGACCTAAACCAATTAACCCAAATTCAATATCATAAATCACAAAATCTTCAAAATTGGTATCATATTTCACCAATCCATCATATTTTCCATGATTCTAAACCAATAATTTCTAAAAACCCCAATCACAAAATTAGGCATAAACCCTAATTAATTTCCATCCAAAATTAAACATAACTTAAGGCATAAACATCAAAATTGACTTCATAAATCACATACCCATATCATTTTCCATAATCCTAAACCAAAAATTGAAGAAAAACTCAAAGATAGAAGTTCATCTCTTACCTCAATCTCCTCCATTTTCGGATATTCAAAGCCCCAAGAGAAGCTTTCATCTTCTCCCCAATGTTTCCTCTTGAAACTACTTCAAAGTCCTCTAAAAACCCAAGAAAAATTCGAAACCCTACTCATTTTTCTTCTTCCTCCCTTCACCCATCCGAAATCGCCTCTCCTCCTTTCTTTCTCTTCTCATTTTGTTCTTTTCTTTCACAAGTTTCGGGCTTCCTCTCAAATAAAACGACAGCCACCTTTTTTGTCTTATTGTCATGTCATTAATGAATGGCTAATGACCATTTTGCCCCTCCATTCAAAGCCTTTAAATTATGTCCTTAAGTGGACTTCCCAATATGCCCCTGAACTTTACTTTAAATCAGGCTTACTTTGGACAATTTTATAATCATCAATTTCAAGAAATTAGCTAAAACTTACTTCTAAAGAAATGTTCCCCTATGTCTTAATTTCATAATGCCATAAAAATCGTTTAATTTGGTGCACTACACCAAGAGTTATAGTCCAAACATTGCGGACTATCATTATGTTGAAAAATTTTCCAGCACTTTACTTCCATCCGAAAATTGACAATCTTAGAGGCTGAATTAAAATTCACTTTCTTCAGAAGAAATGTAGCCTTATCTTTCTAGTTTACTCCAAACTAAGAATCACCTCATTTGGATGACTAGAACAACAATTATGGCCAAAATACTGACAGCACTTATCAGTCCAAGATTGAACACTAAACCCGACTTCAATTCAAAAATTGAAAGTCTTAGGGGCTAAATTAAAATTCGATTCCTTCATATGACTTGTAGCCCCATGTCTTAATTTTATTTTGCCTCAAGAATCACTTTAATCGGATCACCACCGATTAAGAATTTCTTAAAATACTAAACTATGCTTGGAAAATTTTCTGACTCACTTTGATTAATTTAATCAACCTCAATTTAATCTTAAAATTTACAAATTTCCAATGAGGGTGTAAATAATTGTCTTAGGAATCCAATGCTTCAAAAACCAAGTCAATCGGATGTCGGACAGAGAAGTTAGAAACAAAAGATTGAGAGAGGGTCAGGGAAACAAGGCAAAAATACATGCACTAGTCGATTAGTCGAAGGCTACAAGTCGACTAGGTCATGTACAGTGACTAATCTGGACAACTCTGCTCTTATTCTTCCGACATTCCAACTTTCATAATTCATAACTCTTGATCCCGAACTCCAAATTTGACAAATTTGATGTCGATGGAAAGATAAAAGGAAGTTCTACAGCTTCCATGCAGAACTAAAAAATCAATTTCATCTCTAAAGGGGTCAAAAACCTAGTCAAAGCTACTGCCTTGTTAAAGATCACCTAAACAAGCTCCAAACTTTCAAATTTCATATCTTCCAATTCCCACATCCACAAATTGCATACTTTATAGCGTCGGAAAGATTGACAGACAAGCTACAACTTTCATGAAGATCACTTACTCCAATTCAGACTAAATCCATACGACGAGTGACCTCAAAGCCGAGTACACGCAAATGTACACTTAAAGATATTTGTACAAAACAAACTTTGACTGATCATAACTTTTACTCCCGATATTGAAAAATATCTAACTTTATGGCGACGGAAAGCTCTTAACATAAGCTACAAGTTTCATGAAGATTTTTTTTCAAATTTGGCCTAAATCAAAAAGTCAACTCTCTATGACCATAAAGTCAAACTTTTCTTAATTCTTCATATTCTCACTCTTTTCTTTTTATTTCTTAAATTTTTAACTCCATTAGAGCAATTTATTCACTAACAATTTCTTTTAAACTTCAAACGCCATATTAGGTCATACCATAACATAAACCTCAATAACAAAAGCATTTTTCGCCTATCTTAATCTCATCTAACTATTCACATTCAAAATTTTCTTTTTATTTATTCATTCTAATTTCCTCATTTTCATGTCACTTGGCACTTCAAAATTTCAAGGAAAGTTCGGGATCCAACATTTCTCCCCCTCTTAAAAGAATTTCATCCTCGAAATTCTAACTTAAGAAAACACCAAATAACGCATTCTCTCAAATAATCTTTTTCATCAATCACTTTCTTATCTAATTTCTCACCATACATATCTCTCAATTTCTTCACAAATTTTCACTTCTTGTGCTTATATTTTCAATATCAAATCAAAACAATATTTCTTACAAGTCAATAGTCCAATTCTAAATGAACTTTAACATGGACCAAAATCATTCGATTCAATCCCTTTAACTTCTATACATATATCGCTATCACTTATTCAATCTTTCAAGTATCCTTTAATTGCATCTCACATATGCATATTCGAAATTAATTCATCCAAATTCATTAAGAATTCTAATCTCAATTTCATTAACACATTCCTAAAATCAATCATAATTCTCGTCACTTTGATCAACAATCAATTTAATTCTTCAATTATTTCATGACATACCTTCATATCATTTAATCATATCCTTCAAGTATTTCTTATTTCATCTCACACATGTGTAGCTAAAATCAATTCATCCAATTTCATCAAGAACTTTAAATCTCAATTTCATTTTAACAAGCCTAAAATCAATCATCATTTCTAACCTTAATCAACCAATCACTTTACTCTTCACATAAGTCATGGAAATACTTTTCCATGTTCAGATAATTCTTACAAATTCAATCTTAACAAACATATAGTCCAAGTAAGATCCTAATACTGGGCTTTGATACCATAACTGTTGGGACCCGATCCGGAGATCGGATCCCAACCGAAGAATGTAACGAAAATGGTCGAAAACAAAGCGAATGCACATCGAATAATTCGAATCCGAAGGCGACACGAATAGCAAAATGCGGAAACCAATAGCAAAAACGAAATCGAATCGCAAAGCGAAAGCTGAAAATCGAATACGAAAACGAACGAACATGAATCGAATCAAAGCAAAGAAACGAAACATAAAGCGAAATCAAATCGGATACGTATTGGGCCAAAACAAAAGCACATGAACAGACGAAAGTCAAAAGTGAACGAATCGAAGCAAATCGAATAATCGAAGCGGAAGCAAACAAATGGTTAAATTAAACTGAAAATCACATTCCGACATCCGAAGCGTATATCGTTGAGAATTACTCGCGTTGGAAACCATAAGACATTTCAAAACCGGTCTAATTTTTTTTCTTTTCTTTCTTTTCCATTTTACTCAATTTCATACAAAGCAATACTCTTTTTCAAATTGGTATTCATTAATTCCATTATCTCAATCAAAAACTCCAATCATACTATTTGTCTTATACAATTATACAAATCTCATATATTCATATTATTTCTACCTATTTTTTCAAAATTTCGGCAGCATAACGGCTGCATTTGTAAAAACCCAAAACGTGCAAATGGCAAAAATATACTTCTAAAATTACCAAACAGTCACACAACTATCAAAATCTACCGGACCCTCCGTCCAGAATCTCAGCATATACAAACGCACTCCAATATCTAAAACATTTCAATAAGTCTCAATCTTTAATCAGAATCATCTATACACAATCCAATCCATAACTTAATCCAATACATATGTCCAGAATTCATAATACATTCTCAAAATGAATACACAACACACTTTAATGGCATTGCAAGCCATTTACAATATTAATATCAAAATCCCAATTTACACAAAAATACAAATGACGCAAAATCGAACTTGACACTCTTTCATCCGATCTTCCGCTCGAATACCTGGAGATTGGGGATGAAAGGGAGGGTGAGCACAAAGCTCGTGGATAAAATGTTTATAAAACGAATTATAAACAAAAGCCATTTTTCAAGACGCTTGCCATTTTAAAACATTTCACAGTCGAAATTTAGCAAAAGCTCATTTTCAAACTTTGAAATTTTTCAAAAACACTCATAAACAATTTCTCAAGTTACACGGTTGAACGCTCACTTTTTTATTTCTAAATTTTCTCCAAGTTTTCATAAATCATAAATCATAAGCAATTTCAAAAGCAACATGAATGCAATCACATAAAATCACAAATCAAAACATAAAACATATCAAACGGTTTAGGTCAGTCCAAAATGGAACGTACTGCATATTCTTGCATAGTGGTCCTGTGCAGCCATGAACGGAACGTACTACACCTTCCCGCATAACGGTCCGGTGTAGCCGTGACTTATGGGAGTCCGAAATCGAAACTCCAGTGCCACTAGCGGGCAGGCGGGAGAAGCTTTTAATTTAAAACGAGACAGTATACTGACTCACATAGGAGACCTAACCAAACCCACATAACACATAATTCTTGAAAATCAAAATGCCCAAAGGCACATATTGAAAACTTAAATTTTCACATTTTCAAATCGTGTCGTACTCGACACCTTCACATTCACTTAATCACATAAATTCACGTAACAATTCACTGAACACATATCATAAAGGAAACCACAATTCAGAAATCAATTTCATAAACAAAGTATGCAATACTTTTGATAAATAATCAAAATCGATCGTAAATAAATAAATGAACAAATTGTATCAATCTCATAATTAATAAATTCCTTCAAACATAAAGAATTTAAAAAAACTATTAACAATTTCTCGAAAACATTTTTAAACAATAATTCTAACTTTTATAACAATTTCAATAATTTCAGAAAATTTCTTATTTTATCAAAATTTGCAATTATTTTTCAAAACATTCGGAAACAATTCAAATCAAAACCCTCTTTCTTTATTTTTCGAAAAACATAAGCACTAATTTGAAATTTCACTTCTTTAATTTTCGAAAAATCATACATAACTTATAATTCGTAAAATAAACATGTTACCCACCTCGAATCGATGTTAGAAGCTTGTCCCTAGCTTCAATCTGCCATTGCTTCTTTCTTTCTTCTAATTGAATTTCTCATAAATCAAATTAACCCAAATTCAACTTCATAAATGACATAATCCTCAAATTAAACTTAAAAAACACTAAATCCACATATAATCAAGCTATCTAAATCATGAATTTTCAAAATCTCCAAATTCCAAAATTGGCCTAAATCAATTCACCCAAATTCAATATCATAAATCACAAAATCTTCAAAATTGGTATCATATTTCACCAATCCATCATATTTTTCATGATTCTAAGCCAATAATTTCCGAAAACCTCAATCACAAAATTAGGCATAAACCCTAACTAATTTTTATCCAAAATTAAACACAACCTAAGGCATAAACATCAAAATTGACTTCATAAATCACATACCCATATCATTTTCCATAATCCTAAACCAAAAATTGAAGAAAAACTCAAAGATAGAAGTTCATCTCTTACCTCAATCTCCTCCATTTTCAGATATTCAAAGCCCCAAGAGAAGCTTTCATCTTATTCCCAATGTTTTCTCTTGAAACTACTTCAAAGTCCTCTAAAAACCTAAGAAAAATTCAAAACCCTACTCATTTTTCTTCTTCCTCCCTTCACCCATCCGAAATCACCGCTCCTCCTTTCTTTCTCTTCTCATTTTGTTCTTTTTTTTCACAAGTTTCGGGCTTCCTCTCAAATAAAACGATAGCCACCTTTTTTGTCTTATTGCCATGTCATTAATGAATGGCTAATGACCATTTTGCCCCTCCATTCAAAGCCTTTAACTTATGTCCTTAAGTGGACTTCCCAATATGCCCCTGAACTTTACTTTAAGTCAGGCTTACTTTGAACAATTTTATAATCATTAATTTGAAGAAATTAGCCAAAACTTTCTTCTAGAGAAATGTTCCCTATGTCTTAATTTCATAATGCCACAAAAATCGTTTAATTTGGTGCACTACACCAAGAGTTATAGTCCAAACATTGCGGACTGTTATTATGCTGAAAAATTTTCCAGCACTTTACTTCCATCCTAAAATTGACAATCTTAGATGCTGAATTAAAATTCACTATCTTCAAAAGAAATGTAGCTTTATCTTTCTCGTTTACTGCAAATTAAGAATCACCTCATTTGGATTACTAGAGCAACAATTATGGCCAAAATACTGACAGCACTTATCAGTCCAAGACTGAACACTAAACCCGACTTCAATTCAAAAATTGAAAGTCTTAAGGGCTAAATTAAAATTCGATTCCTTCATATGACTTGTAGCCCCATGTCTTAATTTTATTTTGCCTTAAGAATCACTTCAATCGGATCACCACCGATTAAGAATTTCTCAAAATACTAAACTATGTTCGAAAAATTTGCCTACTTACTTTGATTAATTTAATCAACCTCAATTTAATCTCAAAATTTACAAATTTCCAATGAGGGTATAGATAATTGTCTTAGAAATTCAACGCTTCAAAAACCAAATCATTTGGATGTCGGACGGAGAATTTAGAAGTAAAAGATTGAGAGAGGGTCAGGGAAACAAAGCAAAAATACATGCACTAGTCGATTAGTCGACTAGGTCATGTACAGTGACTAATCTGGACAATTCTGCTCTTATTCTTCCGACATTTCAACTTTCATAATTCATAACTCTTGATCCCAAACTCCAAATTTGACAAATTTAGTGTCGATGGAAAGATAAAAGGAAACTCTACAACTTCCATGAAGAACTCAAAAATCAATTCCATCTCTAAAGGGGTCAAAAACTTAGTCAAAGCTACTTCCCTGTTAAACATCACCTAAACAATCTCCAAACTTTCAAATTTCATATCTTCCAATTCCCACATACACAAATTGCATACTTTATAGCGTCGGAAAGATTGACAGACAAGCTACAACTTTCATGAAGACTACTTACTCCAATTCAGATTAAATCCATACGACGAGTAGCCTCAAAGCCGAGTACACGCAAATGTACACTTAAAGATATT
This sequence comes from Erythroxylum novogranatense, assembly GCA_029891385.1. NCBI lineage: Eukaryota > Viridiplantae > Streptophyta > Magnoliopsida > Malpighiales > Erythroxylaceae > Erythroxylum > Erythroxylum novogranatense. The sequence continues at coordinate 86,241,276 of CM057229.1, forward strand.
TTTACAAAGCAAAATTTGACTGATCATAACTTTTACTCCCGATATCGAAAAATATCTAACATTATGGCGACAGAAAGCTCTTAACATAAGCTACAAGTTTCATGAAGATTTTTTTCTCAAATTTGGTCTAAATCAAAAAGTCAACTCTCTATGACCATAAAGTCAAACTTTTCTTAATTCTTCATATTCTCACTCTTTTCTTTTTATTTCTTAAATTTTTAACTCCATTACAGCAATTTATTCACTAACAATTTCATTTAAACTTCAAACGTCATATTAGGCCATACTATAACATAAACCTCAATAACAAAAGCATTTTTCGCCTATCTTAATCTCAGCTAACTATTCACATTCAAAATTTTCTTTTTATTTATTCATTCTAATTTCCTCATTTTCATGTCACTTGACACTTCAAAATTTCAAGAAAAGTTCGGGGTCCAACAGAAGAAGAATAGATAGTTTATTTTATTTTCTCAATATATTAACTTTTATTATTATTGATTTTATAATTTCTATGTGATACAATTAATATTGATTATATTTACTATACTAATTTCTAGATCAAAGAAGAAGAATTATCGCTTGATCTCTATTATGATAAAGCAAATACACACAAAAGATACTTTTAATTCTAATGAAACAACAAGAGGAGCCTGTTATGCGATAGGACTCTATTAAGCAATAGGAGTCTGTTATGCGATAGGACTCTATTAAGCAATAGGAGCCTGATAAATGATAGAAGTATGTTAAATGATAGAAACATGCTAAAGGATAAATCTAGTTAAGACAATTTAAAACAAAAGGTGCTTGTTAAAATGAAAGGAACCTTTAGCAAGTTGAAAACAGGAGCCTACTATAACATTGAAAAAACCTCTTGCTGAAATGAACACACATATAATACAATACGGAAATAAAAAAAATGTTAAGAAAAGAGAGAGAAGGACGCAGTTAATTTATACTAGTTTGAATTATAACCCAAGTCTATGTCTAGTCCCAAGTATCCAATTTCAGTGTTTCACTAAAAAAAATTTGACGAGGCTCTTCAAACTGACGAGTACTTATTTTTCAAGGTTCTCTAATGTTCCAATGAGTACATTTTTTCAAGGTTCTATAATCTTCCCACGAGTACATATTTTTCAAGATTTTTCAACCTTCCAAACTATTAGTATTTTGCTAGCTTCTACAAGCTCTTAACAAATGAAGAAGTAATTTGCTCCATACGAGCCTTTGTGATCTCTTTAAAAAAGAGTTGTCACTTTTTAAGGCACAAGATATTTGATAATGATGTGACTTTCAAGAGTATTAATGTATCTCAATAATTTGGCTCTCTCTCTTCTTTCCTTCCATGCTTCTCCGATTCACAACTTTTGTGACTCTTGCTTAAATAGATATTTTCTTCAACTAACCGTTGCTTCATTTCTGTTCTAAATTTGACTTTGAATCTTCAATATTATCTCTGCCAGAATCTTGTAATATCAACCGTTAAGAGAAATCTAGAGTCGATGGACGAAATATGTAATTAGGAGGATCCTTCTGAATTTTGTATAATAAATAAAGTTCATAAAAAAGGTTTCCGCAAGAAATGAAGCATTTATCTTATAGTTTTATTTCCTTTTAAAAATTAACCCATTAGTAATAGAACTAAATCTAATTTGAATTTTAAAATATTATAAAGTTATCATCAAAATCATTAATAAGCCTTGAGCTAACAGAATATAGTAAAATTGAAAAGATGATTTATGAAAATATATTCTTTACAACGAATTAAGAACATTTGTTGATAATTAATTGATGTCTTTTTATACATATTTTGATGATGATGAGGTAGGACTTCCGGCTGAAACATAATTTTAATTGTTTCTATTATTTTAATTTTTATATTAGATTGTTTTAAGATTGAATTGTTAAATTTATTATTAATTAATTATACATTGATACATTCTTTTATTTTACTCATTTACTGTATACTAATTTTATAATAATTTCATACTGATTGAAAATTTAAACTCTTCTTACTAATTTAACATTTGATCTGATTTTTAAAAATATTGTTTATTATTAAAACAATAGAAAAACAATTCTATTCATCCTTTCTTTTTCAGCTAAATTGGGCACGCAAAATCCTTTAGTCGATTTGGTCACTTTGTTCAATAATTAATAAAACTGGTAAAAGACATAAACTTCCCCTATGGTTTAATAAATCTTAGAAACCCACTCCCTCCTCCCAGATCTTTCAAACTCTCTAAAAAAATAGCTTAGTTTCTTTTCTTTAGAAAAACTCCATTTATACTTCGGATACAACAAAAGAGGAAATATATATTGTATGAATATCATATATGAACTAATCAAATTCTATGTATATAACAATTCAATACAACTCTTAAAGTCAAATCGAAATAATTAAATATGATAGAAATAAATAATTTATTATAACTATATTTAATTCTTACTATATAGGAATAAGGCTGCGTACTATTGGATATTCTCAGACCCTGTTTCATTGCGAAATTTTGGACTGGGTGATGATGATATTTAATTCTTAATTTAAATCCAATTAAATTTATTTAGGTCATGTTTAAAAATTCAATTGAGTTATCATATTAGTACATTTGATAAATTTATGTTTTAATATTCATAATATGTATATTTCAGGTTTATGTTTCTTAGGAAACTAAAAATTTTAAAAAGCTTTTTCAAGAAATTTAAAGAGGGGAAGATTTTTCAAAAATTTCTTAAACTGTGAAAAGAATGCCTTCTACCATTAACAAACTTCTAAAACCAGACATAGGGGTCTTCATGAAATTTGCCTCGCATGCATCTCATTATAGATTAGACATGTACGATTTAGATAGAAAAGGTGGTAACAAGTAGAGAATTTTGGCACTGTGATGAAATCTAAAATAACAGATGCAATACTAAATATCCAAATCATCATCCGGATCCTCGTCAGAATCTGGCATCTCATCATCGGAATCACGATAATATATGATCTCTCCACTTCGATTGTCGTCCTTTCTCGCTGAGATATTAGTTGACGTAAGGGTCTCCTCATCTCTGTTCTCCGGTAGAGATCTTCGACCATCATAGATTTGTATCGGTTTACCATTTCCTAAAAAAGCATGAAAAAAGGACGTTTTTAAGCATGCAAGGAAAGTGAATAATGGAATCTCCAAGTAACAAACAACATTTCTATATGAAAGAAAGGATTGAAGTCTCCTTTGTCCCAGTCGCCACACCTTGGTGCTCAAAAGGAAGAAGAACTTTAGCCCTCTCAGCTCGCTCCTTCTCTGACAGTTGTAGACTAAACTGCACCTGTTAAGAGAAGTGCCATTTCAGCAAACAAAAACCCTCACAAATGATTATTGTACAAGCCAATCCCCCTAGGTAACATGGTCTTCCCCAATATTGGTGACAGTACGAGTAAGTATTTCACATAGGTGTAACCATATGTTCGCCTGAGAAGTTCATCGTAATTAACTATACATTAATGCTTGAGCATGCATAGGTGTAACCATATGTTCGCCTGAGAAGTGCATCTTAATTAACTATACATTAATGCTTGAGCATGTACATACAGAGGGGGCATACGTGGATGCACGTGAAGAGTTAAGAATACAACAGACCTTAAGCAAGAGGCTTTGACTGAGATTTCCCGTGTCAGATGAAAGGGACACGAAATGAATACCGGATTGCTCAATATGAAATTCTTCAGTCTGAGTAAAGACAAGAAGTTATTACAGCCAACGGCCGTTTACAGTAAGTTAAATTGCATATAGTGAGATCGCACGTTACCAGTATACGAACACGGCCATTTCGGCGTTTGAATCGAACATGAAGTTTTCCTTCTCCAAAATTTTGTTCCCTCAAAGATGGACTTTCCAGATCTGCTCTCTCCCTATTAACATCAACCTGGCTAGATGGTTCTGTACTAGCCACCATAGAAGACACGTATTCAAGAGAAGATGCAACCCCGACTTCATGCAGGTCTAGATGCAACAACCAAAAGATACTGGATATTTGCTCTGCAGCCACAAAACAGAAATGAACCATACAGGACACAATAGATGACTCATATCCAAAGCAATGCATCCCCACCACCAGATAAAGCATTAGCATCTTCCAACTCATGATACACAAATGGAGAAAGTACATAAAAAGATCATCATGCTATCCATATAAAAATTCAGTGCAGGACATTCTTGCACCTGACAATGAGGCCATATCAGAATATATTCAGTGAGAAATAACATGCGCAATGCAGCCAGTAATTGCAGGCTAGAAGAGCATAAAAGTGTGTACCATGGCTTCGTAGATTGCTTACAAGCCCTGCAACTTTTGAAACAGAAGCATGTCTTAGCATTTCACTTGCCTAGTCAAATTAAAACAAAAAAACCAAAACAAGATTAGAAGAAGCAGAAGAAAAACATTGAACATCAGATTATTACATAGGTAAAACTCTTTTTCCTTGTTTCATATAATTTTAAGCACCTAAATACCTAAATATGCATGCATAATAACAGAAAAAAAGATGTTCATACCAGAAAGAAATATATCACTGAATTTGATCTTATATCTCACAATACTTGGGAAATTACCCCCAATAATTTTATCAAATTACTAACATATATACAATTCATTTAGATGACCAACAAGTTCAAAAGTTCAAAAACAATAATGTCAGAACAAATTGTTGAAGAATTAAAAAGTTAAATAAAAAAAGGTAAATTTTTAATGAAATCAATTCAAGCTCTACAAGAGCAATAAGAAATGCAGATTCAACAAGCAACCTGATTTGGTGGGATGAAAGGGAGTGGGAATTGGTTTAATAATGAAGATACATTGTTCACGCACACTGCTCATTTGCAGTTAATTAGTTATTTCATTTTCCCTTTTTTATAGTTAGCTTTAATTATTAGTTTTTATTATTGGTAATCTGATTACAACATTCAATAATTCTTTATCCTTCTTAGCAAAAGGGTTTATTGTCTGTCAGGATTAGTTGAATTAGAATCCTAGGTTCACAAAGGTTTGTGCTAATTCTAGTAGCCATTTCTCAAATTTCTTTAAGTAAACATCTCACCCTTATTAACTCAAATGTGCAAGAGCCATAGCATGATACTCCACCTCTGCACCGAACCAAGCAACAATGTTATTATAGGCCCTATACCAAGTTCTAGTTATGGGACCCTACAAAAAAAATCAAGTTGGCTGTTTATTAGAGTTTTTCTTCCTTTATGACCTATTTTGGTAGGCTAGGAAGCAAGGGCTCATTAGAGATGGAGATAGAAACTATGAAAGAAAAATTCTACTTTATCTCCAGCTTTGAAAAACTTAAAATAGACTTCTCTTGACAGCCCTAACAAACTACTAATAAAAGGCTATAAAACCTTAACTGAAAAACAGAAATGAAAACAACTGTTATATATTCAAATTCAAAATTTAAAAAAAAACTTATCTACCTTTCTATCTTCTTTTTCCCATGAGTAAATCTCTTGAAAACTTGGTCAAAAGGGACTATTCGAACAAATTCCCCTCTGTCCAACTGGACTGTTTGTCGTTACTAGCTTGTAACATTACTTTCCCCATCAAGAACACGCTTGACCTCAAGTGCAAAAGAGGGATGGTGTTGAAGAATAGTTGAAACCAATTCTCAAGAAGCTTTGGTCGGTGAGAAACCTTCCTAATATACCAGCATTTGCTCGGTTCAAACTGAATTTCTACAACCACAGGGAAGATAAATTTTGGGGTAACATCCAGTATAAGGAGAACAAACATGCCTTTTTTAAAAAGTTAGCCAAGACAAAGATGGAGGAACAAAGAGGGTTAAATGTGATGAAGCATTCTCTCAAGGACAAAGACGCAAGAAGTTGTTTTGGTTAGAATTGACAAAATTTGAAGAAGAGGATGACAAAGGAGCAGGAGATGTAGAGATATCCTTGCACACTATAATGGGAGTGTGGAACACACAAACTACACAACTAAAAATGATGGTGGAAGAAAGATCAATATGGGTACTAATAAACTCCAAAAGCACCCACAACTTTATTAGTGCTGTTGCTGCAAAACAACTTGGTTTCTCGGTCATATACAAACAAGGAACAAGTATTTGTAACTAATAGGGAGAAGATTTCCAGTTCCAGCATGTGTTCCAAGTTAATCATGAAACTTTTCGTATTGATTTATATGTTATTCCTTTAGTGAGATTTAATTTAGTTTTGGGGCTTAAATGGCTGCATACCTTGGGTCCAATTTTATGGGATTTTGCTGATTTAACGATGAGCTTTGACCTTTAAGGGAACTGAGTTAAGTGGCAGGGAAAATGATTGGATAAGGAGGCAACAATTCAACATATTTAAGGATCCATCACTCCCGATTGAGTTAGAGAAGTTATTGGCTGAATTCTCATATTTATCTCGCAAACCAATAGAGTTACATCCTGCCTGTGAACGTAACTAGTTAATTACACTTCTCCTAAACTTGGCACTTGTATTGATTTGGCCCTATAGATATCCGCGTTCGCATAAAGATAAGATTGAGCAAGAATGCAAGGATATGTTGGCCCATGGCATCATCAGGCCGAGTTGGTCACCATTCTCCCCTCCTAGTGTTGCTTGTTCCTAAGCACAATGGGTCAAGGAGATTCTGTGTTGACTATTGGAAATTAAATGTTAAATCTGTGAAGGAATGGGGGAGGAATTATAGGAAGAATGATATAGAACTATGTATTTTTCCAAGTTAAACTTATGGTTAGGATACCATAAGGTTTAGATGGATGAGGTAACTATAGAGAAGACTACATTTCGAACCCATCATGGCCATTTTGAGGTTTTGGTCATGCCTTTTGGCCTTGTTAATTCTCCATCAACCTATCAAGCCTTAATGAACGAGATCTTTCAATCTCACTTGCATAAGTTTGTCTTGACTTTTTTAACGACATATTGGTGTATAATAAGACATGGATTTACAACACTTACGCACTGTTTGAAAATATGGTGTGCTCACTGCTTATTTGTTAAGAGAACCAGGTGCACCTTTGGGAAGTCTAGGCGACATACTAGGTTCACATTATTTATGGTGTAAATGTCTTGATGGATCCTCCAAAGGTCCACGCAAACCGCTTAGTTAGTTACGACCTTTCGTGGATTCCTTGGGTTAGCAGGATATTACAAATAATTCATCAAAAGCCATAGCGAGATAGCAACTCCATTGATAAAGTTGCTGAAAAAGAATTCCTTCCAATGTAATGAAGCAACTATCAAGGCCTTTTCCATTAAGAAAACCTTGGTCAAATCCCCAATTTTTCAACAACCCAATTTAAGAGTTTGGGGTGGAATGTGACGACTTCGAGAAAGGGATCAGAGTTGTTTTGCACCAAAAGGGCCACCTTATTGCATTTTTAAGTAGGCGGAATGTGAAGAGGAGCGAATTGAATGGGGTGGCAAGGGTGGTGCGACATTGGCGTCCATATCTATGGGGGAGGACATTCCTCATTAGAACAAACCATTTTAGCCTTAAATATCTACCGGAACAATGTCTATCTACCTCCCATCAACGACATTTGGTGAGTAAATTGATAGGTTATCACTTCAAGGTGGAGTATCGAGCTAGTTCGTATATTCTCTAGTCATCCTACATGAAGCTGCTTTCCTTACTAGTACATTGATCTATTATAGCTAAATAGACGTTTGACGCATTGTAACTATGAAGCATGGTTTAAAAGGATAGTCATTTGACGCTAAAGAGCTTAAAGACTATAGAGGAAATAAAAGAGAGAATTAGCCAACCACAAGCTTTATTTTGGTGGGATGGAGGATGAGAATTGAGTTCACAGTAAAGACAACAAGGGCTGAAATTTAAATTATGTTTGAATTTCTTATTAAATAAGAAGTCGTAGTAAGATAATTGTGTGATTCTAATTTTGGATATGTTATCCTATTTGTTTAAGACTTAAACTTATAGAATTTTATTAGAATAAGATTTAAATTTGATAGGAACTCTTTTCTAATAGAATAAGGATTCTAAGAATTCTATAAATATGTGTACTCAACTCTTCAATAAGAATAGATCCTCAATTTTGTTTCTACAAACTTGAGTTTTCAATTAGAAAGTAAGAGTAATTATTAGATCTAGGCATGATTTCTAGTTTCCTACCCTTCATTATTTGTGTTTCTTACTAAATTCCAGCAAATCAATCCCTAAATTCTAGCCATATCAAACCCAAATTCCAACCATATTAAGCCCTAAAATCCTAGCATAAAATTTTCAGCAAACAAACTCCAAGAATCTAGCCATATCGAATCTAGAATTTCAGATTTTTCATCTAAAATTTAGACCTGAACCTTGATATTCCAACAGTCTAATATTAGCCATATTTCCTATTTTTTAAAAATTTAGCTATTAGTTAATACTTCTTCTATTTATCCTATATTAATTTGGTATTAGATCTTTGATTCACAATGACGGCACATAGCAGAAGGGCATGTAAAAGCAGCAACCAAGAGCAAGATGAAATGCTTTTAAGAAATACAGAAAGAATGGATATTAATGACCTTCGATCACAAGGAGCTCCAAGAACTAGTCCAAAAAACAACATTAGACTTACATGATCAATATTTATCACATTCTACATTAAAGACGACTTCGGACGAGTTGGGGAGAATCGATACAAAAGAACTTATTTATTGAAGAAATAAAAGAGGAAGAATTATTCAACCACAAGCTTTACTTTGATGGGATGAAGGATGGGAATTGAGTTGATGAAAAAAAACAACAAAGGTTGAAATTTAGAATATGTTAGCATTCTTTACAAGATAAGAAGTAGTAGTAAGATAAATATGTTATTCTAGTTTTCGATATTTTAACCTATTTGATTAAGACCTAAACTTATAGAATTTTTATTATAATAGAATTTAAATTTTTAAGAATTCTTTTTATTAGAATAAGGATTCTAAGAACTTCTATATAAATATGTGTACTCAGCCCATCAATAAGAATAAATTCCAAATTTTTTCCACAAACTTAAATTTTCAACTGGAAGGTATGATGCTTTCTTCTAAGAGTGATTCCTAGTTTTCTACCCTTCATTGTTTGTGTTTCTCACTAAATTCCAACAAATCAAACCATAAATTCTAGCCATATCAAACCCAAATTCTAACCATATTAAACCCCAAAATTCTAGCATAAAATTTTCAGCAAACAAACCTAAAAATCCAGCTATATCAAATATAAAATTTCATCATTTCTAGCTAAAATCTAAACCTGAAACTTGATATTCCAACAGCCTAATGTTATCCATATTTCCTTATTTTGTTAGTATTAGCCACTAGTTAATACTTCTTCTATCTGTCCAACATCACCATTGCATTGAGTAATATTAAAAAAAAACAATTACTTACACTTAAAGCCTGTAGTATATATATATTTTTAAATTAAGGCATGTTGGGCATGGTAAAGTCGTGCATTTCTAGATTGGTTAACAAAATAAAGCAAGTATTATAGAAGCACAATTTAACATACTAAGACACCAAATGCAAAAAAATATGTCCAAATAAACCAAGAAATGACATAGCAAGTAATAACAACAATCACATATAAAAGGTAAAATATGTTGTCGTTATTGGTAGACAGGACATAAGACTATCCTTATGGGGTCGTTTATTACATGGTTGATAATTGTGAAGAAATTTCCAAGGGTTTGTATATCTCCCAGCATATATTCAATTCAACACTAATTTTCTTGGTAAAACTTCAGTGTATGGGAAGTTTGCACATATTGTTCAAAAAGAGTACTATATGCTATAACTTACTAGGTAGTACTTCTACGGATAAAAAAATTGTGTACATACAATCAAATCGCTCATAAAAGTAAGCAACATCAACTATACATCAAATCAGGATTCACTATACATCCAAAACCTAAAAAGGTGGCTACATATCAAGGAAAATTTTCCCTTGAAAATATGGGGAAGGGAAGTTATTAGCCGCCTATTGATCATAAAACACCTAGTAATTTTTGTTAGAACTTCCTATCTCTTCTTGTTCAGCAATTTCAATTCAAATAAAGCTGCTTAAACAACTAGAAAATCATGGCATGGAGCCCAAGTTGCAGACCATCTAAGAACAACAAGCACTAGATTTACATAGTTACCGAGTCAATCGCAACTGTGAAACGCATTTTTCCTTGTCCAACCAATCCTGAAATCACGTCAAAGACAAAAGTAACAAAATGAAATGCTTGTTAGTTGTCAAAGCAAAAATCTACTTCGAATCCATAACTTGCACATGGAAAATATACGTTTCCCCAGTTCAAGAATCGAAAGATGCAACTTGTCGATGTCTTTCACTTCCTTGTAGACATGAACCAAAACTGAGGAGTCGCGTGAAATTTCCTTGAAATTGTCAAGCCGATCCCTCCAACCAAGAGGATCAGTATAACAATCCAATATACCGATCCTATAACAGCATTTAAAATACTCCATTTTAATCATCCAAACAAAAAGCAAACAAAAAGAAAAGAAAAAGGGAGGAGAGGAAAGATGAGTATGTACCATTGATGAGAAGAAACCACATCAAGTTCTCTCCTCTTTAAAAACTCCAAATAAAAGCAAGGGTTCCTCGTGAAGGAAACGATTACAATAGCACTGTACGAAGGCAAAGGAAGCGAGATTGAGATTGCGAATCGTTTGGCAAGGAAAAAGAAAAGAGGACTGACCGTGACTGGGACTTGGAAGCGAGAATGGAGGAGGAGAGGCGGGATAGTACATATGAGAAAACTTGGAAACCGTGAGGAGACGTGGAGCTGTCTTTTATGGTAAGAGCTGCTGCGAGCTCTCCCTCTAGGACTCCGTCTCGCAGTGTCCGGCAAATAGTTTCCGCCGCCATTGCTGCTCTGATGCCAAGTTCCGAAAGCCGACAGTTGGGAATGCAGACTTTAGATTCGGTAATTTGAGGAGTAGTCCGACCACAGGAGTGTAAGTTACGCGGTCCAATGAACATGCAAGTTACCGCGAAACGATTTAATCAACTATAGTTTGCCTACACAGAAGAGAAAACTAATTATCCAAAAAAACGTGATATTCAATTCTTCATAGAGAATTCGGAGACAATTATTTAGTAAGCTTAGAAGAAGTAATTGAAATTCCTAATCATTTGATAAGCAATAGATAAAATGAAACAGCACTGTAATACAAAAGAAATACTAATAATGTAACCAAATACAGACTTATGATGAACATTTATGTATAACCAATGACTAACGAGTTTGTCTTAGGCCCTTAAAATCCCAATAAATGATTGATAAGCAGGGAATTAAAGCAATAAGTTTTTAACATAAAACATACAAGTTAGTTTAGAACCAGTAATTTCAATAATATTTAAAGGAACTTCAAGTGTTCAAGATTTTAATGAAGATTTAGGTTTTACTTAGTAAATAGCACATCAGTCTTTTTTGACGAATTGAAAGGTTTTTGCTATTTGAACATGTCAAACTGTTAATAATTATATTTGGCAATTAGTTGATTGGATTGACAGATTGAACTCAGTCTGCTAATTTTGAAAATGCCACTATGAGGAGTGTTTTTTTTTTTTTCCTATGGCTAAGAAATTTGGGGACTAAAAAACTATTATATCTAAAAGTTATTACAAATTACTCAAAGAGATAGAGATGGAGATATAGAAATGGAAACAAAGGAACGAATATCGTTCCGTACCCGTCGGTATCTACCAATACGATTTATTTCTTCGATACCGCGCATTAATACTGATCAGTACCGTTGTTTTTTGTTTGATACCGACCAGTACGTACAATATTGGGACATATCGGTCGGTATCATAAAATTAAAAAATGTTAAGGACCTATTTGCAATTTTTTTAATCTTACCTTAAACCCCAATCCCCCTCCCCCCTGACTTGCGACTCCAACTCTCTCGAACCTTCTACCTTCCTTCTATTTTTCTTCTCTCTCTCTCACCGACTTTCACTTCATCACTACCACTGTTGACCGTCCTCTAAACAACACCCCCCTGATCTCTGTCTGTGAGACTATCCATCTCCATTCTCCACTCTTATGAACCTTCTTCTACCTTCCTTCTCATTCTCCTCTTCATCTCTGATGATACTGGTGACTGGTCCCTCTCTGAGGGTGCTGCTCCTTCCCTTATCCTCTCGAATCCACACCAGCATCAGAGGATAGAGATCCTCCCTCGACTCCTCCCTTCGTGTCCCCCAAAGATGCCACCATCTTCAACCTTCTTCCATGGGGACCACCACACCACGTCATCGCCACTAAACATCTGAAGGAGGAGAGAAGGTCGCAACTTGCCCAAATCTACACCCGAAGCCTCTGACCCGTCACCCAGCCTGAAGACCTAAAGCTAGTGAATTGTTTTTGGGTGTGTTGTTTTAGTTTTTGAAAAATTTCCTGTTTAATTGCATTTTTAATTATGCTCGATTGGATCTTGGATTTGTGAATTAGTTAGAAGTTGAAACTTGGTTTTGTGATTTGCAGTTTGCATATATATGGGTTAGATATTAGAGTTGAAATGTTGAATGAGTCATTTGTGATTTGAATATTGGAGTTGAATTGAATGAGTTACTCACGGTGATGTCTTGGTTTTCTTATTTGCGTGGGTTGGATTGAATATTAGAGTTGAATAATTGTTTGGTTGATTTATGGTTTGGTTATAAAGATTGGTTTAAATTTATCAAAAATTTATGATAAGTTTTTGGATGAACGAAATGCATGGCCTTATTGATTCTGAAACTTGAAAGTTGAACTTGAAATAACTTCAATTAAAATTTTAAATTGAGAATATTAAAGTTGTAAAATTGTAAAAACTTAAATCATTAATTGACACATTCTTAATATTTATGAAATGGTATTTTATTTTAATATTTTAGTATTGACTTTAGGAAAATAATTAGTTGAGTATAAAATTATGCAATCGAAATTAATAATAATTTGGATATAGTTAATGATAGTATTTGCCTATTTGGGTATTAGTTTTGGGTAAATAATTTATTGAGTATAAAATATGTTGAACTTGAATTTTTGGTAATATATATGTGTGGGTATCATAAATATTTATAATAGATAATGTGTGAAAGTAGTGATGTAATAAATGTATCCTAAAAGATTTTTTTCAATTTGTGAATATGTTGTAGGTTCCAATCATTTATACTTAGCCTTATTAATGTCAATTAAAATTGTAAAAGCAACTTATATATTTAAGAATGAAATATAGAATAGTGTATATAATATTATGGTTTGTTAGAAATGAAAAGAAGATTCAAAGCTTTAAATAAGAATATTTTTTTCAAAAGTTATATCCTTCAACTTGATCCTCATGTTATGAATATATCTTTCAACTTGATCATCATGTTATGAATTGATGTGTATGAACAATTGTAAAAGATATGTCATTCATTATTTGGCAATTATGTAAATCACATCATATCTTTCGACTTGATCCTTATGTTTGAAACTTTGAATTGAAATTGTTGGACATGGAAATTATTTATGTATGATTTGTGGATGTTAGAAATGGAAATTGGTCAAAATTGTTAGAAATGGAAATTATTTTATGATGTATTGTTGGAAATGGAAATTGTTTATGTATGATTTGTGGATGTTGGAAATAGAAATTATTAAAATTGTTAGAAATGGAAATTGTTTTATGAATGTATTGTTGGAAATGGAAATGGAAATGGAAATTGTTGAAAAATGTTGGAATGAAAATCAAATTATGAATGTTTTGTTATTATTGGAAATGAAAGTTTTAAAATTGTAGAAAATGGAAATTGTTTATGTATGTTTTGTGATTGTTGGAAATGGAAATTGTTTTATGAATGTTTTGTGATTAATAGAAATGGAAATTGTTGAAAATTGAAATGGAAATGCAATTATCAATATTTTGTGATTATTGGAAATAAAATTGTTAAAATTGTTGAAAATGGAAATTATTTTATGAATGTTTTGTGATTAATGGAAATGGAAATTGTTTATGCATGTTTTGCGATTGTTGGAAATAAAATTGTTGGAAATGAGAGTAGAAATTATTGAAAATTGTTGGAAATGGAAAAAGAATTATGAATGTTTTGTGATTATTGGAAATGAAAATTGTTAAAATGGAAATTGTTTAAGTATGTTTTGTGATTGTTAGAAATGAAAAATTTTTATGAATGTTTTATGATTATTGGAAATGGAAATTGTTTATGTATGTTTTGTGATTGTTGGAAATGAAAAGTGTTTATATATGTTTTGTGTAATTATATATGTTGAATGTTTTGAATTGTTAGCTTTTGAATTATAGTAAATTGTGTATAATGTAATCACACAGAATGAGTTATATTATATAAGATGGATATGCATATTGTGTATTGAAATCATGTATTATTTATTTTTATATGTTATTTATTTTGATATATGCATTCATTTATTTTTATAGATAAATGGAAGAAGTTCAAGTACACTTGATCAACCCACTTCAAGAAGATACAATGATCCAACTTGGGCTTGTGCTACATTGGCTCCTGATATGAGGAACCATATTATTTGCTTGTTTTGTAACAAGCATTGAAATGTGGAGAAATCACCCGATTAAAAAAAACATTTAGTTAGGGTTAAAGGAGACGTGGAACACTGTAAAAAAGTAATTTATGATGTGAAGTGACAAATGAAAACATTATTTGATGAATATTAATATGAGAGGTAGAAGGGAAAAGTTGAATTTTGAAATTAGTAGTGGAAGTTCGTTTTTTAGTTTCCATGGTGATTTTGAAAATATTGAACGTGGAAGTGGTAGTGGTAGTGGTAGTGGTCGAAGTGATACTAGTAGTGTTTCATCTTAGGTTCAAGAAGAAGTACCTGATCCTGATGTGAGGAAAAGAAGAAGGCATGTGACTTGTTTCTTTGCACCACGAACAACTCCTGGGGCCTAATCTTCAATTCGTAGTGCAATGCAATCAAGAGATGCGGCTCACAATGTCGATATGGCAGTAGCTAGATGGTGACATGATATAGATTCATTATTCAATGTTTTTTTGTCTTATTATTATCATCCTATGATGGATGCAATAGCCTCTTATGCTCTAGGATACAAAGATTCTTCGATTGATGACTTAAGAGGTAAAATTTTGAGTTGTTCTATTTCTGAAATTAGAAGTTATTTGGTTGAAAGAAGAGTAAATTGGGGTACTTATGGATGTTCAATCATGTGTGATGGTTGGACAAATAGTAAATAAGAACCTATTATAATTTTTTGTTTATTTTACAAATGGCTCTATGTTTTTAAAATTCATTGATGCATCTAGGCTTATTAAAAATACTGAGACTTTGTTTATAATATTTGATAAAGTTGTGAATGATGTAGGGCCGAAAAATATTGTTCAATTTATTACTGACAATGATTTCCCTTTTAAAGCGGTAGGAAAAAGGTTACAAAATACGTATAATTCATATTTTTGGACTCCTTATCTTGCACATTGCATTGACCTAATGCTAGAGAATATAGGGAATCCTAAGTATTTGTCTATTATTAATGAGACTATGCAGAAAGCTAAAAAGGTGACAAAGTTTATTTATAATCATGCATGGGTATTGAATTTGATGAGAAAGGAATTTACCAATGGTAGGAATTTGTGTTGTTCTACGGTGACAAGATTTGCAACAAATTTCTTATCACTTCAATTTTTTATTTCGATGAAGAAAGAGTTAAGACAAATGTTTAAAAGTGATAAGTGGATTACATCTTAGCATGCTAGGTTTAATGTTGGAGTGGAGGTTTGTAATATTATACTAAAAGATAGATAATTTTGATCTCATTGTCAATTTGTTATCCAAGTTTGTGAGTCTTTGGTGATGGTGCTTCGTATGGCTGATAGTGAAGAAAAGCCAACAATAGGTTATATTTTTAATGCCATGGATAGAGCGACGGAAGCAATCAAGATCAATATGAAACATAGGCATTCTTTATACACACCATATCTTTCAATCATTAATGAGAGAAGGGAAAGACAACTTTCTTCTTTATTGTTTGCAGCTCGAGCACTTTTGAATCTTAGTGTCTATTTTGTCTAGATCTTACTAAGCAAGCTGAAGTTAATAGAGAAATGCTTTTAACTATTACAAAGCATTGACGTGATGCAAGATCTTTTAAGCTCACAAATGGAGCTTTAGAAATTGTCTTATGGAGATTTTGGAATGTCGATTTCTATTTCATAAAAAAACTTTCTCCAGGAATTAGTTATTTCCTTTTTCTTATTTGTTGAAAATTAATTATAACTTTATTTTATTTATAACACTACTTTTGTAATCTTACGATTTACAATTTCTTGGTGGGATCAATTCGGAAATGGTGTTTCAAAATTGAAAAAGTTTGCAATTCGAATTTTAAGTCAATATGTGCAAGTCGAATTTTAAGTCAATGTATGAGTACAACAGGCTGTGAACAAAACTGGAGCATATTTGAATTTATCCACTCAAAGAAAAGGAATAGATTGGAGCATAAGAGGTTGAATGACTTGGTTTTTGTTCGTTACAATTTAAAGCTTCCAGAAAGGTATGTTATTATCATTATTAATTTCGATATAATTTCTTATAATTTTCTAATAATTAAATTTAATTATTTATTAGAAGCGTCAATAGCACAAGTAATTTAACTGATTCAATTTTCATTGATAATATTGATCTTTTGGAAGATGTCAATGACTTGGAAAATAATCTTGAGTGGGAAAGCATTGATATATCATTTGATGCATTAAATTTGAATGATAATGATGATGAAGCTCCTCTCAATTATGAGGATTTTGTACCAAATGATAATTGGGGTCAGTGCAATTATAGCAGGTATCCTCTCATTGACGATTGAATTTCGTTCTAAGTTTTTGTTTTTTCTCTTCTTTTAATTTTACTTATATTTGATGTTTATATTAAATTTTATATATCTAATGTAACTGTAAATGTTTTTGGTTCAGGTTTAACTTCTACTTGATTGTTTCTTCATCATGAACTCTTTTTGTAAATTATTTAATGATATTTATTGTTCTTTTTATTAGATGTTTTGATGTAATTATTATTTATTAAAATGATGAAATTGTATTATTGTAATATTTTAAATACTTTGTATCATTCTTAATTTTATATTTGTATGATGATGATTGTCCATTTTATATTAATTGTGGTTATTATTTATATGTGAAATATTTAAAATTATTGTTATTTCATATTAATTGTGATTATTATTTATTATTATAATTTTAGAAACATAGATGACGTAAACTTGTAAAGTAATAATACAACTATACAATATACTAATGGATTACTTTACAAACTTTAAAATTTTAGAGAATATTTCATAAATTTAAAAATTATCCGAAATGATATTCAATATTGACCGATAATGGTACAATACCGTATTAGAACACAGTCTGGTACCAAGGCTGATACGATATTCGCAACTTTGAATCGAGATAAAGATAAAGACATAAATTTGATTTAATTTATACAAATTTTAAAAGTTAATCCTTAAATTAAAAGTTAAAATATTAATATTAAATTAAAATTATCATAAAATTAAATACTTATAAATTTCTAATTATATTACATTAATTACTTTTGTATAGACTCGAAATTTAGGTCCTTTGTATATCAATTTTAGTATATGATATTATTATCACTTGTATATTATGTTTAATTCAATTCAATTTAATCTAAAATTCATAAATTAAATTTAAATTAATTATTTTTGTCTAAGTTTAAAATTTAATAGATTAATATAAACATTTTTCAAATAATTTATTTTAATTTAATAAATTAAAAATATAGTTTCAATTTTTCAAAATTTCAAATTAAAATTAAAATAACAAAAATATATCTCCTTAAATTATAAATTAAATCTATATCATTTTACATATCCAATTTCATATTAAGCTTTTTAGTGTTGCATTTGAGAAAAAACTTCGGCGTGATTCGATTGAACTCATTCTTAAGCTTATTTTTAATGGGATTTTAGTGATCTCTTAAGTTCCTCAATTTGCCCTTGTAAGTCTAAGAAGATCTCGAGAAGTTTTTAATTGAACTCATTCATCATTAAGAAGTTGTATTGAGAGGATTTTCAGTGTTCTTAAGAGTCGATGAAAGATATAGAAGAAAATGACGATGTTAACTTCTTTTGTTATATATAAATTCTTATGAGAATATTCAAAGAAATAGTAAGATATAAACAACTGATATTCTTGTCCTTATAAATTTCTTTTAAGTTATAACCTCATAAGTCATTTATATATAAACAACTAATATTAAACAACTAATTTTATCAAACATCTTTAAATAAACATAAACAACTAATTTTATCAAACATCTTTAAATAAACTGTTGATGTTATCTACTAATCAAATCAGTTATATTAATCTATTATTAGCTAACCGTTGATAGAATTAGCTAACAACTAATACAATCTGTTGATTACCAAACAAGGCCTCAGATGAAAAGCCTATATGTAAGTGATATATAAAGATTGCTAATGATATAAAAATAAAGTGAGGGAGATTCAAGTTGTGTCAATTCCTTATTTCCTTCAAAAGAGTGAGAGTGTTCACTTTAAAATATAAATAAAAATAGAGAATAAGGTGGTATTAATAATTCTAAAATTCAACTTACGAAGAGTGGAGAAAAGCCAAAAGAAGACGAAAATGTTATTCAATGGAGTAAAAGGTCTTCTTCAACTCGAATTTAAGCACACACCTTCTATGTCTATTGTTTTTATGATAATCACTCTTAAACTCTCGAGACAATGTTATCTTAAATTTTCAAATCTTAGAAGAATGTTAATTATTTAATATTGACAATAATTAACATAGAGATAGTTTTCATTTACCACATGACATAATATTAGTCTAATATCATGTAAAGAAGAGGAGTTAGTCAAGTAATAAAGGGTTGCCTCAAAGCACAAGGCTCCCCATTTTGCAAGGGTTGGGGGAAGGTTATCAATTGTACACAATCTTACCTTCATATTTTACAAAGATGTTGCTTCCATGACTCGAACCCTTGACCTTCCAATTATAAAGGAGCAATTGACTCACCCTTAGGAGTTAGTCAAGTGATAATCATTTAAAATTCAAGAAAATAAATAAACTCACATGTAAGTGATTATAGAATTAAAGACCAATTTTATTTGCAATAGTGTCTCTAGTATACCAGCTCTTTAAAAAGGAAACATCTTGAAAACTAAAATAGTAATTGTACCTATTAAAAAATCAACCTTAGAAAAAAAAACTATATGTTATGAAGAAGATGATGAATAAAGTCATCAAATCTTAGAATAAAAATTGATATCAATGGTGATTTTGTCAATAATCCTAATTTCAACATAATGATTCTCATATTGTCTTATGCCCTATCTTTTGGTGACTTTTAATGAACCTAACAAGTCTAAGTTTTAATAGAAAACTATTTAGATATTTTAAAAGTTAAAATAAATTCATAACCAAATAAAGAGTTCTATACATATAAGTACAAAAGAGCAAGGTAATTAGTGACATTACAAACCAAAACACTTCTATGTTAATCTATAGAGGATTAAATTACAAGGAAAGTCTAGACCCAAATTAATAGACAATTATTTTTCTATATTTATATACCCATATTTAGTATGTTTTTCTTGTTATTTGAGAGTTTTGTAGCAGTGATAATTATCTTCACAGATAAAGAGGAGAAGTATTCCAGTGAAATTATGCCATGTAATGGAAGATAGATACATGGCAGTGTATAGTAACTGTATAAGTCATTGTAAACATATGGAGTTTCAAAGAAAATTCTTGCCTGTGTAGAGTTACAGGCCCATGTATGTTACTGACAGTATGTCGTAACACTACAAAAAAAGTAAACTTAAAACTATAACTAGTGAGAAGTTTAGGTTGATCTTACAGAGATTAAATCAAATCACTTTTCTAAATTATATTTATATGTAAACAATAAATTAAATTAGGGGTTGGCTGGTTTTAAATAACTAAAAAAGAAATTGAACTAATAAAACAAATCAAATTAAATAACATAAAGTGAAAAAAATTAATGAATGATTTTGGAATTTGGTTCTTGGTTCAATCTCAGCCTACACACAAATAAACATAGTTCATTGTAGTATTGTTTTCACATCTTATTTAGAAACTATTGATTGTAGATTAATGATAAGTTCTATCAACCCTAATTTTATCTTAGATCGTTTTTAATCAAAATGAGCTCTTTAACTAAACCTAACTATCGAACAACCTAAAACAAATTATCTAGATTTAGTTAGACAGCTGTATTATGAATAAGGAAAATAGATCAATCTAGGCAACAACCACACAAGCTCGGGTCATGTAAGCTACGTTACGTTATCCCTAATGATTAAACATCATTAGTTGCCACAAATGAATCCAAAACATAACTATTACGTATTTTATTTGAGATTTTAGCAATGGTTTTATATAAAAATAATATAATAGAAGCATTCAAATCATCCTTACACAACTGCCTAAATCAATTAGCAAAGAATAATATAAACAATCCCTATAGAGAGAGAGATTCAACAATACACAATAACGATATGCTCAAATGTGAGCCCCGACATCCATTTCACCTTCGAACTAGAAGAAGAAAGATTAACCCTCCATAGATTCCAAAGAAGTAAGGTTTCTACCCTTTCTCGTCCTTAAAAAACAATTCCCCCTCTTTGGCTACTCAGAGTGTCAATTTATAGTAAAAACTAGGTTTTTGGGTCATGCACCCAACCATGCAAACCTAATTCAATTCGTGAAGATTCTATCCAATCGTGAAAGTCAAATTTGCATTTTTGAATGTATACCTGACCATGTAAGAAGATACATGGTCTTGTATCTTCTAGATCATGCTAAATTGTTGTTTTTCTTGCAATTTTTTCTCCCATCTCTACTCTAATCCTTATCTTTTTAATTCCATAAAGACAAATGAGTTTGAACATTAGGAGGATGGCTTAAAGAATATGCTTTTAACTCATTTTAACTCTTGAACCTCCAAATTATACCTCGAACCAAATATGAACCAAAATGAGTTTCTTAAACATTTCACATCAATAATCACCAAATGTTAAGGAGTAAATGCATAAACAATTCAGCACACATCAAGTTCTCCTACACTTAGCTTTTAACCGTTTTTAGGCAAAACAACAAAATCAAAGTCATAATATAAAACACTTGCTCATTTTCAAATTTTTCTCAATAATAGATAATCATTAGAAAAAATAAATAACTTTCAAACCATAGCCCGAACTCAACATTCAATGCCTATACTCATGACTAGTCAACAATCATTCCCTTTAGAAATTGAGCAAACTAAGGGTAGACTTTGAGAAAATGTGTTTAAGAATGAGATAAATCTGTAGGTAACACCATTCATGATCAAGGCATTCCATAACTTTGTATATCATTTCATTTCTCCACCACTAAGATTTACATGCATGATCATGAATCAAAGGAATTTTTAAGGTTGTAATGTGGCAACGGTTAATATGAGATGTATTTGGATCATATAACAAAAGCCCTCTGTTGGACCTCGAACTTTTCTTAAAAGATCAGAAATATTGAATGAGAAATTTGGGTGATTAGTCACAAGTTAAGAGCTCATAAGTGAAAGTTCTTAAACCAAGAAATGATAGATAAGAGTAAAGTAGGGAATAATGAAAGTGGATAGATTCATGATTTGTTAGGGTGTTTTTGGTGGATAAGAGATTTTGAAATAGGAAGAATTAAAGTGAAAGTTAGCAGTAAAATGAAAGCAATATTTGTGTGGTAAGTTGATAAAGAATATGTACATACGTGTGTGTTATATTGTTCGTGTTCATGATTACTCATGGATTATGATTTCTTTATAGAGGACATTGGTTTGAAATGAAGTTGAGAATGAGGAGGAAATGAAGTAGAAAAGGTGATTTTGGTATGAATTGTGTAAGGAAAGATTTTGAAATAAAGAGTTGTTTTGGAAAATGTTCCCTGAGTATGTTTTAGCATTTTAGCCACAATGTTTTCTCTGGTCATCCAAATGAGATGATTCTTAATTTAGATTAACCTAAAGATATATGGATACATTTCGTATAAAGACATCAAATTTCAATTCTGTCTCTAAAAGTCTCAAAATTTGTCATGAAGTTAAGAATTGGGTGCAGTGTTTGTGTATGAATGGAAAATTTGTCTTCGAACTTTAGGGGCAAATTTGGGATTGATATAGATAGATTTTGGCAAAATTGTCTTCTAGAAAGTTGTATATCTTTTTTTTATCTTTTCAACGGTATATTATATGAAAAATTTAGACATTGGAGTCAAAAGTTATGATCTTTACAAGTGGAGACGTTCAGGAGCAAAAGTAAGATGAAGTTACTGTTCACCCTATCGTCATCTTTGTCTTAGTTTTACTGATGTCATCTTCGTCTTAGTTTGACTTTTTTCGTCTTAGTTTGATCTTTTTCTTCCTTCTTTTGCCCCATTTTGACCCTTTTGGAGGCCGAATCTTACTCTGAGGCCTTCATGAAAGTTGTAGATCTTGAATTTCTCTTTTCAACCATATAAAGAAAACCTTAATCTGATATCTGTAGGGAAAGTTATGATAATTTTTCCAACCTTATATCGTCTGATGATGTCACTTCGTCTCAAAAATGACATCATATCGTCTGATCCATTTTCAACCCCTCAGATGAAAGAATCTGCCTTTTACTTCTTCATAAGAGTTGTAACTATTGAAGTATTATTTGCAACCATATAAAGAAAACCTTAATCCTATATCTGTAGGGAAAGTAATGACAATTTTTCGAACCTTATATCGTCTGATGATGTTACTTCGTCTAAAAAATGACATCATATCGTCTGATCCATTTTTGATCCCTCAGATGAAAGAATTTGCCTTTTACTTCTTCATAAGAGTTGTATCTATTGAAGTATTCTTTTCAACCATATAAAGAACACCTTAATCCGATATCTTTAGGGAAAGTTATGACAATTTTTCCAACCTTATATCGTCTGATGATGTCACTTTGTCTAAAAAATGATGTCATATAGTCTGATCCATTTTCGACCCCTCAGATGAAAGAATTTGCCTTAGACTTCTTCATAAGAGTTGTATCTCTTGTAGTATTCTTTTCCACCATATAAAGAACACCTTAATATGATATCTTTAGGGAAAGTTATGATAATTTTTCCAACCTTATATCGTCTGATGCGTCACTTCGTCTAAAAAACGATGTCATATAGTCTGATCCATTTTTGACCCCTCAGATGAAAGAATTTGCCTTAGATTTCTTCATAAGAGTTGTAGATCCTGAAGTATTCTTTTCAAACATATAAAGAAAACTTTAGTTCGATATCTGTAGGGAAAGTTATGATAATTTTTCCAGCCTTATATCGTCTGATGATGTCACTTCATCTAAAAAATGATGTCATATCGTCTGATCCATTTTTGACCTCTCAGATGAACGAATTTGCCTTTGACTTCTTAATAATAGTTGTACCTCTTGATGTATTCTTTTCAACCATATAAATAACACCTTAATCTGATATCTATAGGGGAAGTTATGATAATTTTTCTAACCTTATATCATCTAATGACGTCACTTAGTCTAAAAAATGACGTCATATAGTCTGCTCTATTTTCGACCTCTCAGATGAAATAATTTGCCTTCAATGTCTTCATGAGAGTTGTAGCTCTTGAAATCTTATTTTTAACTATCTAAATAAAACCTAAATCAGAACTTTCTATAGAAAGTTATAGCTATTTTCCCGAAACAGGTTCAGTATGATTGAGGTCATAAACATGTTTGCTTCTTTTCATCATAACTCCTTCCTTAGACCTCCAAATGACTTGATTCTTGAACCATTAGATTTGTAAGACTTTTCTCTATATATCCACCAAAAATAAAAGCTATTTGAAATGAATTAAGAAATATTGAGTGGAAAAGGCGGGACAGGTACAGTGAGTGTGCTCTTAAAGGATATGAACTGGTGTTATCCCACTGAACATACTTCAGTGTTTTGATGATATCTTGATTTGTAGAAATCCGAATGAGATGATTTCTAATTAAAGGCAAATTAGAGACATAGAGCTACAAAGTATCTAAAGGAAGTGAATTGTGATTTAGTTCCTAAGACTTTAAAGTTTTGGATGGAAGTTGTAGATAGCATACTGTTTTGGACAAGAGCAGTCCAAAAATGTTTGAAGGATATCTTTTGAATCACTAAACCAAATGGAATGATTTCGGTGGCATTGGAAACTTAAGGCAATGGTAGACCTTTTTCTGGAAGAAAGTGCTATGTTAGGTTGTTCAAGGGTATTTGGGGCAAGACACTTAAGTTTCAAAGAACATAAGCTTATGAGGAAGGGTGAAATGGACTTTTTAGACTCATTAAGGGCATAATTGGAAGAAGTATTGTCTTGTTTATAAATAAAAGGAACAATGAATGAGAAGATTATGGAAAAGCAAAATGTGTGGATGAGAAAAGAGATAAGGGAGAGAAAACATGAAAAAGAAGAAAAGAAGAAAAAAGAGAAAACAAGCTAGGATTTTAATTCCCTTAGCCTTCAAGAGAGATTTTGAGGTTGTTCAAGAAGAGAAAAAGGTAGAGGAAGACAAGAGCTTTCTTTTGAGCATAAGGATCCCTTCATTTGGTGAAGAATGAAGGTAAGATCATTTTTGAAACTTTTGGGTTTTTGAAAGGATTTTAGTTCATGGAGTTTAGAAAATGTTTGAGTTTAAGTATTTTGAAACCAATCTCAGTGATTATACTTTGTGGAAGTTTCAATTGAAAACCTTATTGAGCGGGATTTTTGTTATTGTTAAAGGGATCAAGAGGAACAAGAGAAAGAACCTTTGATACCTCAGGTTGTTTGCAAAGAGAAGAGGCATTTTGAGCAAGTCAAGTCTTTAAACAAGAAAATCAAGGTGGGTACATGTTTATAATATAAATAAGCTACTACTGTTTTCTTTAAATTAAAGAAGTTTTCTGATTTCATTTGCATCATAAGTGCTGCATTATTGTTTATGAATGACTGCTGAAATATGCTATATGTTTGTTACATGATTTACGTGATATTTTGAAAAAGATGCATGTCTATGAAATCATGTTTTCAAAAATGGTTTTCAAGACATACATCAAGTATATGATAAGCAAGTTTTCAAGAAAAGTGCCATTTTGAGCAACAAGTTTACAAGATTTTAAAATCTATGTGTTATGTGGGTTTGTGGTAGTCCCTCAAGAACCGTCACGTGCACGTTGACCCAAGTTAAAGGCTTTTTCTGCCTGCCCACTAGTAGCATGGAGCTCCCTCAAGGACTCCCTCAAGAATTCACGACTACACAGGACCATTAAGTGGAAATGTGTAGTGTGTCATGTTTTCGGACTTACCCAAACTATTCTGATGTGATTATGTGCTCATGATATGTTTGATCAAGTTTGATGCATTCATGTTTTGCAACTTATGGATTTTGGCTGAAAGCCTAAGAAACATGCGTTTTATAAACTCAATGAAAGTTTTTTAAGACAAGTTAATAGTTTTCAAGGTTTTTGCTTATCTTTTTATTATAAACTGTTTCCTACGATCTTTCAAGCTCACCCCTTCCTGTCCCCATCCTTACACTACAAGGAAATTACCCTTTTTGCGACGTTTTATAAACGTCGCAAATGTTGGAAAAACGTCGGCGAAATGTTTTCTCGACGTTTTAAAAAACGTCGCACCAAACGTCGTAGAAGGGGAGTAGGCAACGTTTTTTCGACGCTTTTATATAAACGCCGAGGAAGCAACATTTTTCCGACGTTAAGGGAAACGTCGAGAAATATTAAGCGAATGATCGACGTTTTAGGAAAACGTCGTGGAAACGGCATACGTTTCTACGACGTGTACTAGACGTCGTATAAAGGTTAACAATCTTCGACGTCTTTTAGACGTCATAGATATGTTGACATTCGTCGACGTCTTTTAGACGACGTAGAAAGTTTCAAATGTGCGACGTGTTTTAGACGTCGTTGATAGCTTGACGTGTTTCGACGTCTTGTAAACGACGTGGAAAGTATGAAAATGTGCGACGTCTGTTAGACGTCGTAGAGACCATTATTATCTCATGACGTTTACGACAAACGTCGCAGATGATAATTTATTAAAATTTATTTGTAAATATATTTAAATAATTTAAATTTAATAAATTATAAATTTTATATATTTAAATTTAAATGACATATAATTAAATAAATTATTAAGAATAGTGAGAATTATATTCCATTAAAATCAAAAATTAATGGAATGATTATTCTATTTGAATAATTAATTATTGGGACAAATATTAAATTTGATTTATTTAATAAATATTTAATATTATATATTTAATTTTGTATTTAGTCATTTATCAATTTGTTGAATACATCATAGATTTGCGAATGATCAATAATATATTACAAGAATTTAATAGATGTAGACAATAAATTATATAATTTAAAATCCCAAACATGTCATAATATAGTAATTAATATGAACAATATGTTATAAGTGTCTAATATATCAGTATGAAAACTTATCTAATCAACGCAAATATTATGTGTAGAACATATTATGTCTAATTTATCCTGCATTTGTTCAAATTTTTTGGTCAATTCATCGACTTTAGACTGTAAGCCCTCATTAACCTTCTTGGACTCCGCTAATTCGTCTCGAAGTCTCTTTCTGACTGAAGTCTTCCCTTGTGGTCGAGGCCCCATTCCCATGCCAACAATGTAATCTGTTCTGGTGCCTAGGACTTTGTCGCACACTTCGTCCACTGTCATCGGATGACCTTGTTCAGCTGAATGTGTCAATTCGTGACACATTAAGTCCTGAAAAGGTAAAGAGTTAATTACATATACAATGTGATTTAAGAAATATTTATAAATAAGCTATGTACTCACCCATTTTTCTTTGCATTCAGGAGTTGTCCATTGATCTTTTCTTTCATCATAATGAGTGTGATACCATAACTTCATCCGGTCACACTCTTGTCCGTCTCTGTCACTCTGTTGCATAGAAATATATAAATAGTAACATTTATTATAAAATTTGAAATGTCAATAAAAGAAAATATAATTAAAAAGATAATAACTCACAATCTCATGCCGTATGGCAACAAAGGCCTTGATAGGAGTTTGGTGGCATTTGACCCGACTCTAGCAACTTTTGCTTTTGACTTTTCCTAATCGCACACGTTAAGAAAATGTATTATAAAATCTATAAATCATAATTCATAAATACTAAAATATAATAAGTTGTAAAAATAGTAGTGATCAAATAAACTAACCTTTGTGGTGATTGCTCCCAATATTCGCATAAGTCCATCCACTCGCCATTTGTGACACTATCCGCTTAACATCCTTTCCGTCTTGGTAAAATGTTTTTTAAACTATATCTTTGATCTTTGGACCTTAACGCAAGAAACTTCTTCACAGTAGTATGTACTTCGTTGTGGGTCCTCATTCCTTGATTTCCAACTTTTTTTGCATAAAATTAGAAATTCTTGGTCAATGTTCTAAGCATATGAAAACACATACAAATTAGATTGGTTTAGAATACTTACGTCTAACTTGTCAAATGCAATATCCAATTCCTCAGTTGTAATTTTTGAAAATTTTGTTTTAACAGGTAAGGAAGTTCGGGATACCAAACCAATCTCACTGGAGAATTTGGCAGATTGTACTGAGTTGGTTGGTCGGCCTTCATTGGGAGAGATTCGATCTCCAATCTCTTACCTATGGCCTTGTTAATCTTTGCCAATCCCTGTCCTTTTGTAAGACCCCTTGTTTTTCTTACATCAGTCGTTGATCCTAATATGCCAAAGAAAAAAGCATATAACATACTCTTAATTTGTTAGATAAGCAAAATAAGTAAAGTTAATAAATTTCACCAATGTATTGAGTAACATAAAACCTGCAGTGCTTGCAGAAGAAGAACCCATAGTGGATGTAATTCTTTGATTTACTGGTGTCTGATAAGCCAAAGTTGGAGGCATCTCTTGAGACGTGGATGGAGAACTAATGTTGCGACGCTTATTCATAATTTCTTCATATTTATCTCTAGGATGAATAGGCTGAGAAGGTGCACGTGTGACTTCTCTCGGTGTTGGAGTAGGCTGAGAACAAGTATGTGTGACTTCTCTCGGTGTTGGAGTAGGTGACAAGGTGCAACCTGTCTCGGTTTTGTGGTTGTGTACAAGAAGATGACGATTAGGTGTGTTCCAAGAAGTCGATTGAACGCTGATCGCAAATTTGTCGGTACGATGCTACTTGGTGCAGCCTTATTCTTCTTCTTGGGTTGACCTGGTGCCATGTGAATTACCTGCATAATAATTGAGATTGGATTTCAAAATTCAAAACCAAATGCACAAGTATGCACATCATAATTCTGAATAATGCACAATTCTGTTCAAATTCAAGCAAAACTATATATGCACAATTCTGTTCATATCATTGATCCAAACTATATATGCATATTTATGACAATTGACATGTTACAAAGCATATCATTGATCCAAACTATATATGCATATAAACATGATACAAATCTACAGATGTATGAGGTAGATTCATGACATAATTGTGGTTGAGAAAGGCAGAAGTAACACATATACCAGAGTGGTTATCTGAAAAGCTATGTAGAAGAAGCTCAACTTACTGCACAATGACTTTTTAATAATAATACAAGCATCAACTCTTTCAGTGTCCTATACAAGCATCAACTCTTTCAGTGTCCTATACTACTATACATCAATGCATACATAATATTCTGCTAATGTTTACATGCATTGGTTTCAAATTGATCCACCACGTAGATCACAAACGGTAGATATGAACTATGCTATTGATTTCTGCAATGCATGCCTTCTTAATTTCCAGGACCATTGTTGGCAGGGATATGTTGGTTTTGGTCAACTTGAGAGGTTCAACTACATCAATATAGGTTCTGCAAATGCTCATTTTATTAAACTGAGCAAATTCATGATTAAACAAAGTGACATAGAAACATAGAAACATAGAAACATAGAAACATGGATGCTGCATATTATTCAAAGTATTGGCATTGCAGCCCTATTCAAAGTATTGTGCATATATTCATAAGGAGCTCATAGACATATATGACAGCCAGAGTTCATTCATTATTGGCATTGCAATCTAGTCATATGGAATGAAAGAGAAACATGGAGGGTGCATATAAAAGCAAGTCAGATTGTGTGTTATCGTTGTTAGCATTAATATGCACATCTTCAATGCCAATACCCTAAGCCACTCCATTATTTCTCATATGCACATCATTGAAAATATAATTGGTATAGGAACAAAAAGATTCTGTCTTAGAAATGACATGGGTGGTTGAATCCTCTATAGTTTCCATTCCATTCTCCATCTGTTAGAAATCTACTTCTCAATTATAAAAACTATGGTCTATTTATTAGAGGGCTTGCTTCTAGCCAATTATCGAACTATAGCCAATTGTTAGTTGGATTTGCTACTAGGAATATGAAGTTTTATAAGTCTTGCATTCTTGGCAAGTAGTTCACAGTGAAATTCAATTTTGTTAAGCATATTTTCACTAGCGTCTTTTATTATATTTTTCAATTTTATAGGACTTACTCTAGTTAAGTCCCATTAAGGATGCAGTTACTTTGTAACACTCATTGATTAAGTATAGGTGTATTTTTCTGAAAATAAAGATTAAGTATTTGGAAAGTTCAAGGAGTAGTAGAAAATGATTGAAAAATGTATTGGAAAATAGATCGAGAAAGTAATGACATATAATGGACTATAATTATATAATAAGCCATTTGATAAGTTTGCAAAAAGGAAGGTATAATGAGGCATCACATTGTGCATTATACCTTGTAGCAAAATGGAGTTGTAGAATGGATGAATTAAGCACTCACACAATTTAATTGGTGAAAGCAGTCAAATGTTGAACTTCCAAGGTAGTTTTGTGTTAAATTAGTTAACACATGCTTATTTGGTGAATAGATCTCTATCAAGTGTAATAGATTTTAAGTCTTCTTAAGAGGTATGATACGATATGCACTTTGATTATTCTGGCATAAGAATAGTTGGTTTCCCTATATGTGGAAAGTGGAGCCTACGGTAATAAAGTACATACTTCTAGGGTATGTTAGAAGACTTAAAGGTTATAGACTATGTTATATTAATGAAGATATAACTCCAAGATTTGTGATTAGTAGAGACATTACCTTTGATGAATCTACTCTTTTAGACCAGAGAGAGGAGCTTTGTAATCTTGCTCATAAAAAGGATTTGGTTGCTGACTAGAAAGTGGACTTTGAAATTAAAACTCAAGTAAGACAATGCATAATAAGAATATGATGTGCAGGAGGTATAACATTAAGTATTGTAGAAAGGAGGACAATGGGATAAATCAAGAAATCTATCTAGTATTTAGCTTATATTGATACTTGAGAAACTAATTATGTAGCTTATGCATCAGTAGATGATATGAGCGTAAATAATGATGGACTTATAGAGGCAATATATAGTAAAGATGCATCAAAATAAATGTTTCCATGATAAAGACAAACAACCCCTAAGTCTATTTTAAGGTAAAGGTTTGTCCCTAATTATAAATAAGACATAGGAACTTGTACGTTTACTAAAAGGTGTGAAGCTAGTGGGATGCAAGTGGTTATTTAAGAAGAAAGAAGGTATTCCTGGAGTTGATCCATATAGGTTCAAGGCGTAGCTAGTGGCATGGGACTTCTAAAAAAGGCAGGAAATGGACTACCATAAGGTGTTCTCACTAATTGTGAAGCACATGACCATACAATTTCTTTTAGCTATGATTACACAATTAATTTGGAATTAAAGCAACTTGAATTCACCTGTCAATGTTGCTGAAGATGTGAACTGACAGTTTATATCTGCAGAACAAGTTACAACAGCAGCTACAAATTGTCCATATATTCATAAGAAGTCAGCTTGTGCATATAAAAGCAAGTCAGATTGTGCATATATTCATAAGGATTCAAAGAGAAACATGGATCTGCATATAATGTGATTTGTGATTGCATATTACTTTCAGAGTTTCACAGATTCATTATAGGTAGAGCTCATAGACATTATTGGCATTGCAATCTAGTAGATACAAGAAGTTAGTGAATACAAGTAATTAGTGTGCATTATATATCTCAAACACCAAGTTGGTCATGTTTACATGGCATTGGTATAGAAATGATAAATGTTAAATGTTAGGAAGCAATATTATTGCTAAGCAACAAAGATCATCTTTTCAAAGGACTGAGATTAACAATCCAACTACTTTCGTAGTAAAGCAATAGCAAACCAAAAGTCGGAATCGAATTATAAGAAATTATTCATCATCGTCGTCGGTCGAATCTTGGAATACAATATCACATTCATTGTCACTACTACTTAGCTCTAAGTCATCCAAATCGTCATCTAAATGTTGCTCGGAATTAAATACAACGTTATTTATTACATCAAATGCAATATCAGTTCTATCTAAAAACTCTAACGAACATTCCTCGACTTCGACTGGAACTGAATTAGACTCTTCAACGTCATCTGAACCTTCTTCAATACCATGCGAAGGGATATCATACGCACGTCTAACTTCACATTCTAGCACAATCCGCCAATTTGAACCGAGTACCAAATCTTCCACCAAAAAAACTTGCTTCGCTTGGTTTGCCAAAATAAATGGGTCATCCTTGAACCAAAACTTACTAACGTTGATGCTTTTCACAATGCCATTGACCTCATATTTGAACTTCCAAGATCGTACCATTTGCATTTGAAAAGCACAACACTTTTACCCCTAATATATTCTAGCTTTATAATATCATCAAGATCCCATAAAATGTTATATTGTCTTCCCATAATTTCCTAACACTGCAACGCCACAATTTTGTGTAATCCTTCGCAGATCACGGGCTTCATCTGAAATCGCATTCCATTAGTGTTGCAAATCGATATCGTCGCACCAAACTATGAGGTCCACATGCTAATGCATACAAAGACTCAAGTTTTGCCCTTCATCAAAGCTAGCTAATGTCGTCATCTATAACAAGAAAGGAACATTAGTTTATAATAAATAATCAGTAATGAACACGAGGTTCAAACCTTATTCTCACCCGATGCCTTAACCACGAAGGATATTGTTCTTTATGTCTCCTGTCAACATATAATGGACTTTGTCGCCTCAACTCATCCATGTGCTCACTATGGATCATTTAAAAAACCACTATATTAAATTCCATGAATTATCTCAATTGATTCCATATCTTACTTTAACAGTTTCTTAGCAAAACTTACTCGATAAACGAACTAATCTCATGACAATTCATAAGCACATACCAATGTGCAATCTCTAGTTCTTTTGTAGGAAGCGCAATTATTTTGCCAGACCCAATTGGCTTACATTGTTGGCAGAACACTGAAATGTCACTACCATCAACCATATCATTGAAACGGTCTGGCACGTTGAAGTTGGTTTCAATTGCTTTCAGATACATTGAGCAGAATGTCGTGCACTCTTTAACAACATATGCTTCAAAGAATTGACCCTACGGACGTGCTTTATTTCGACAAATCCTTAAGTGTACCTAGGAATCTTCACAAATGCTTGAGATAATTAGATAGGCCACAATTTAGTTGACTTTCAAGAGTAATACGATAAATTTAAAGATTACCTCTCAATTGGATACATCCATCTATCTGTAATGGTCCACTAGTAAGGCTTCATTTGGCAAATGAATAGCCAAATGTACCATAACATCAAAGAATGCGGTGGGTATATCATTTCAAGTTTGCACAAAATTAAAATAATCTCTCACACATAGTTTGAGCGTCATCCTTGTTCAAACTTCGCCTACAAATTCTCGCGAAAGAAGTTCCCTAACTCCAAAGAAACACCATCACATCTTTATTCAAAATGCCACGCGTCCCTAAAGGAAGAATGCTTTGTAACAATATATGACAATCATGCGACTTAAGCCCACTAATCTTCCTTTCATCCACATTAACACATCTAGATATATTCGATGCGTATCCATCTGGAAACTTCACCTGCTTGACAAACTCACAAAACTTCTTCTTCTCATCCAAAGACATTGTATAGCATCTTTGGAGGTTTTCCCACAATAGTTCCATCGCAGCCCTTATCAAGTGTAATTCTTTTGAATATTCATATCTTCCAAATCAAGCCGAGCCTTGATTGTATCCTTGGTTTTACCTTCAACATTCATCAACGTATCAAGAATATTGTCACAAATATTCTTTTCTATATGCATGACATCAAGG
This sequence comes from Erythroxylum novogranatense, assembly GCA_029891385.1. NCBI lineage: Eukaryota > Viridiplantae > Streptophyta > Magnoliopsida > Malpighiales > Erythroxylaceae > Erythroxylum > Erythroxylum novogranatense. Next base: position 86,274,609 of record CM057229.1, read on the forward strand.
TTATGTCTTAATCTTAACTTTGCCAATACTGGTAGATCGAAAAGAATGCTTTTTATTCCAATTCAACTCTCCTTCCAATCTCCTTCTCCTCTTATTCCTGGGGTGCTTTCCATAAGATATATTCTCCACATGACATAATTGCTCAACCACAGCATCTCCATCTGGTAAGTTAGGTATAGTTCGATGATCACTCTTGCCATCAAACTTCTTGCTTCTTCTCCATGGATGATCGTACGGAAGAAAACGACGATGTCCTAAGTAACCAATCTTACTTCTTAACTTACAAGATGGAGTGTGCGTGTTACAAACAGGACATGCCTTATAGCCTTTGTGCTCCTTTGAGAAATAGTACCATAATTTGGAAAGTCATTGATAGTCCACAATAAAGCCGCATGCATTCGAAAATTTTCGCCCTTTGAGGCATCAAAAACATCAAAACCATCTCCCCATAACTCACTTAACTCATCCACTAGTGGTCTCATATAGACATCAATGTCTCGACCAACAGCTTTCGGACCTGGAATGACCAACGATAACATAAAAAATGACTCATCCATACACATCCATGGGGTAAATTGTATGCTAAAAGAACAACAGCCACACGCTATATGAAACCGACATATTGCCATGTGGATTGAATCCATCATTCTAAGCCTAGTCGACATTACGTGGTTCTCTAGCAAAGTCGGGATATAGCTCATCAAAGCTCTTCCAAGCTTCTCCATCGAAGGATGAATCATGGTATTTCGTCACCTTTAGGCCTATCATTATGCCAAGTCATTTGTTTAGCGGTCTTACTTGACATGAATAATCGTTGCGATCTAGACTTTAACGGAAAATACCTCAACACTTTCCATGGTATCTTCTTACCCTTGCCATCATTAATTCTCCATCTAGATGTTCCACACTTGGAACAACTTTGCAAGTCCCCATACTCTTTCCAAAACAGGGAACAATCGTACTTACATGCATGTATCGACACATAACCCAAACCTAGGCCCTGTAGAAATTGATTTGCTTCATAATAGGACTTCGGCAAAGTTTCACAATTAGGTAATACATCCTTCAACAGACCAAGTAACATGTCAAATGACTTATTGCTCCACTTGTTGTATACTTTTAAGTGAAGCAACTTTATTAAAAACGACAACTTTGAAAAGTTTGTACATCCAGGGTACAACTCTTCAGTTGCTTTACTCAACAATTCATGAAAGCCTTGCCCTATAAAATCTTCGACGCCTTTAGGACGACTCCTTCCATCCTCATCAATTGGACAATCATTTACGAAGGTACCCATATCATGAAGCAAATCTTGCATGCCATCATCCTCCTCATCACCATCACCCTCATTAATATCATTCCCCATCCCATCAATGTCTACATTTGCATTATCAAGCCTTTCTACCCTAGACATAAATCTATATTCGGCTTCTCACCGTAAACCCAACGAGTGTATGATTGGTCCATGCCAAATCTCATTAAATGCTCACAAACATTCATTTGGGACCTCATATAAGCATTCATGCAACGACTACAAGGGCATGAAATTTCACAATCTCTTCCTTTTTTTTCCACCACAAATTTCATAAATGCTTTCACTCCATCAATGTATCCACGGGAAACCCTAACACTGTTCATCCAACTCTTATCCATTGACCAGAAACTACCTATTAATTTAACATAAAAATGACAACATTATCTTATGTCAGTGAGAATTCAATTTACACATAAAACACATTATGAACAACTTGGACTAATAATGTGGTCTTGCATGATTGTATATACTTATTGCACGTAATAGCTACTATTGAAAAGGTTATGGCAACAAGTTATTAGACTACAAATGTTGTCTTGTTTACTTTACTCACATATAATCTAATCCCATTTGACTTATCCTATATAACAAACATCCATTCTTTTCAAGATATGACATAACTTGAAAAGAATGGATGTTGGTTGTACACAACCTTACAAAAACAAGATCAAATTCATCTTTTATGCCTTACTTTCATAGACATAAGATGTTTATAGAAGGGAATAAACTAAGTTTTTTGGATAGTATTTTTAAAAAGAGGGTGGTTAATGATGAAATAATGGTATCTTAAACAGAGTAAAGAGAGCTGAAGAAGAAGGGAATGAATGAAACCAATAAAGATTATAAATTAGACAACTCAAGCTTTCTTTGAGTGAAGCAAGAACCAATTTCCTTATTACTCCAAGTGTATAAGGAATTGGGAAATTTTAAGTCTTTAACATTACAAGCTATGATGGCATTTTTAAAATCCAACATATTTGAACTGTAAGGAATAGAAAACTATGATACCAACATAGTTTCAACATATTTGAAACTAGACTTAGTTTCAAGGTTATTATCATAATCACTAAAACAATACTCAATATTAAAATATAGCCTACAATTAATAGGATTAAAGGATAACAAATTCTAAAATTCACAAACTTATGGGACTTTTTCAATTTAGTGCTCAAAATTGTAAAATTTTCAATTAAATAGCTAACCTTTTATGACCTCAACAACTCAATTCAAAATGTTAACTCCATTATTAAATTACCAATTTTGAAAATATAAACTTTGTTGTCACTCCATACGCATAATATAATCATATTATATAATAGAAATATAATTTAACAATGTAAGAACAATACTCACATAAATGCAAAGGCAATGAGAACATAAAGTTGTTGAGCAATATAAACATAGAAATTGCACGTGCTTAACCCATATTCAATTTTACACATAACAAGAGAAATTCCAAGTACTTACCCTATGACTCTCCTCTCATCAATGTTGAATGCTCAATGTGAAATGGGAGACCAATTCAATCTGCTGCACATCAAATAATTGAAATTTGGTTTAATCAATGAATTAAGCTTTGATTTATACCAAATTTGAACATCAAACCGAATATCATAAATATTCACGGTGAACTCGGTGTTCCATCTATGGAAGACATGAGATTCGGATATAAAAGAATGTCAAAGAAAAAACCTCTTTATGTGCTTGTATGTGTTGTGGCAGGATGATTACTTTAAAAATGAAACCTAAGTAAACATGCAAGGATTGAAAATTGAAAGTATACAAAAAGCAACAAACGTGCAATGCTCTCAGTCAATGATTATAAAATTGAACCACATCCACCTACATGTTTAATAGCTAAACTTCAATCACATTATGTAAAGAGAAATTATATCAAGCATTGTATAAAAGAATACTAGCGCATGAAGACCGAGAAATAGGTATTCAGTTATGCACAATTTACTAATACATATTACGTAGAATCAGTAAAAGGGAATATTAGTAGGATCAATAAAACAAAATAATGTTATCAGTATAATTGTGGCATCAACAATCAAACATCTACCGAGAATTTAACAAGATATGCATACACGAATGTTACTGATCAAAGGATAGGAAGAATAAAAGAAAAGCATGCTTATTTGTGTGATCAGTAGGGAAACATTTCAAGTTAACTCTTAACCAAAAGAGTAAACTCTTTCTTATCAGTAAAAGTTATACAGTATGATCAATACTCCATCACCCTTGCTTCATAAACCAATCCCAATCCTCATCTTTACTAATATGAAAACAAATGAGAAAAATCAGATATATATATATATATATATTCACACATACAGGGAGAATATTTATATTAACTGTTATTTGTAGATGGGCCTAGAGGACAAGAAGAATTTTAAGAAGGCTCTTTTTAACTAGTGAGGATACTCTAACTTCCTCTTTAGATGTAGTGAACTCGGACTACATATTCAATTGTATCCCATTTAAAAGATATAGTATATGGCATCTATTCCTACTATTTTAGTAGTTTGACCTTATTTATGGAACTCTATTCTCCTAAGTAGTAGTACCTTAATCCCTCACCACGGCCATGCGACACATCTCTAGCCCTTATGTTCCATCTAAGTTTCATTGAATTACTCGCACCCATATGAGCCTATTTTGCAAGAATAATTTCCTATATCTATATGATTAACTTAATTGCCAACTCATACTTTTCCGTAGTGTAAATACAATATAAAATGTAGTTCTCAAAAACACGATCTTGTTTCATACTCTTTATAACATTACTTACCAATTGAATAATATTGAATCATTCCAATTCCAAATAGTAAAGTTATAATAAGTGTTGCATCTGGACTAGATAACTTAAGAGTAGACGATTAAATAGCTTTTAACTGCTTAATAACTGCTTGATTAGTAGCGCTACTTATTTGCTAATAAGTCGTTCATTGATGACTATTATTTAGCTACAAGATCTTAACGAGATAATACTACTAGCGTGCTATTTGCTTTCATATACCCATTGACAATGTTCCATCTTGTCGCAACTTAAGCTAAATTCAATCAGTAAAACTTGAAAACAGAGACAAAAGAGATGGCAAACTCACACAATGCGGTACAAAACAAGATCACCGATTGTAAATGAGATGAAAACTCACAACTTTGTCATTCAAAACCATTTTCATTACATTTTATCAATAGAGTCGACACAAAAGAAGGAGCTCGAATCAAGAAGGGAACTGTAGGAAGACTAAAAATTGACAATATTTATAGAAGATTTATAGAAGATGATAGAAAAAAATAAACCCATAAATTTAAAATCCCGAATCACCTTCAGTGGCGGTTTCTTCAGCCTCGCTGGCGATGCGTCCAGGACAAGAACAAATGATGGCCACCGAGTGAGACCAGGAAGAAGAGGATGAAAGGAAGCGAAGCTTAAGGCCTCCGGACTGCAGAAGCGGAGAAATCTATGGGTACCTTCAGTCCCAAATTAGACACCAACTTCAACCTTTAGCAAATCAAACACAAAGAAATAACAACAGTGGGTATCGGAATGTGTACCTTAGGAATCAAGACGCGTGGAGGAGCAACGGCAGCGACATTGAGACGAGATTTGAAGCCGTCTGCTTTCGTTGAGAGAGCGCAGAGACTGGTGTATGTGAGCGTGGAGGGAAAAATTTCTGAAAACCAATATACCTAATGCATGTTACTCGTATTAGTTAAACGACCGAGTTCTGATTTTTTTACTAACTCTTCCCCGACGTTTAGTTCACAATTAAGTCGTAATATGTATTTTCCCACGTTTTAATTGTAGAACGTCCCAATTGGTACATCCTTTCCGCGTCGTTTAAATACAACATCGCAGAAACCTTAGCCTTTTACTGACGTTTGGGAAACGTCGCCATAAGGTTATACAATCTGCGACGTCTCCTAAGTCAGACGTCGCAAATTGTCTTCTTTTTTTGTAGTGTTAGGTCATAGCTAGAAGATCAAGTGTTCGAGAGCCTAAAGAAATTGCTATATTTACTACCTTGTATTTTTGTAATTAAGCCAATGGTGTGGCTTTTGATTTGTAAGAAAAGTGTTTTTTTTTCGAACTCGATTGCTTGAGTAATGAAATGATATATTTAAGTAGTTCAGTTATGAGTTGTATGTTTACATTGATTTAGAGCAAGTTAGTTGTTGATGTTTGATTTTCATGGGCACGCCACCATTGTGGAATGATGCTTAATAATGGTTCATGGAAAGAACCCTATATGGAAATAGGCTCAAGTATTATTTATGACGCTCAAGTTAAGTAGGGTGATTTTATTAAGAGTTGGGTTTCGGAACGGTGCCCAACACCCTCAAAGTTAGTGAAGCAAGAAAACACTTAATGTAACATCAAGTGTAAAAACTAACATTCACTTAAAGTGGGTACCATTAATTATGATGAATGTAAAAACTATGTTTCATAATTCAAATTCAAGCTCTCACAACATAAACCTAATGAAATATAAGGAATTATAAGAAATTACTAATACAATTTATGATAAACAATACATTATAACCATAAGCGGTGATCCTTCAAAATAACATCTACCTCATATGCATCATGCTCAAATTGCTAATTCCATATAACTTTAAGAGGAGAAACTAATCATGAATAACTTTGCAAAGTACTTGCATTTCCTCCTTAATAATTTTATTTAACACACACACACACACACACACACACACACACACACACACACACACACACACACACACACACACATATATATATATATATATATATTCTCTTTATCATTTTTTCTTTTTCTTTTCTTTTTTTCTTTTGCTTTTTTGAAATAAGCTACATCAATATTGAAACTCATTGACAAGACCTAAAATGACATTCTGACAATTATAACCAACCCACGTATCTGCACACCCCCAAACTTATACTTTTGTGCATCTATAATCATCAACAATTAACAAATGCTCCATTAACTTTAAGGCTTGTATAGGAAATTTGGTTAGGTTTAAGGTATGTGATATGGTTAACAAAAAAAGAAAAGGAAAATAAAGCTTAAAGGGGCTTATCAAAAGAAAAAATCATATTAATAAGTAGGTTATTTGGCTAATGTAGTTTATGAAACAAAAAATTCCTATATCATTTCCATATTAATGCGTGTGATAAAAATGTGATCTTGAATAGAAAATCAAAGTAAAGTTAGGGTGTAGATGTTATAAAGGTCACCATAAACAAAAGACAATGAGACTAATATAGATGTGTCAGTTTATAAAGGCTCAAAATCTCACTGACATGTATCTACCACTAGTCACTACTCTTTGAAAGATAATGTGTATTGATCAATCACAAGAGTAAAAGTATATTCTTAAGTTGCCATAATTTTTTTTAGTTAATTCACTCTCTAATTATGACTATAGTCTTAAAAGCAATAGAAAAAGATAAATTTTTTATTTGTTTGTTTGATTTCTTAAAACACCTAAGAAGCACACATAAGCAACAAACAAGCTGAAAAATATGCATGAAACTAAGATCCTCACCCCATACTTAAAAATTACATTGTCCCCAATGTAACTTCAAATGTAAGAAATGGTGCTAATGATATGCTTAAATGTGATCCTCAGCATATTTCACCTTCGAATTGCAAGAAGAAAGATTAGCCCTCTATAAATTCCAAAAAGGTGAGGTTGCTGCCCTTTCTCGTCATACAAAAATGATTCCCCCTCTTTGATAACTCAGAATGTCAATTTGTTGCAAAAACTAAGTTTCTAGGCGTGCATATAACCATGCAAACCCAATTCAATTCGTGAAGATACATAAAATAAAAAATGCATCTTTCAGATGTATACACGTCCGTGTAAGTAGATACACTGTTGTGTATGCTTAAATGTTGTTTTTCTTGCAATTTCTTGTCCTATATTCTCTCTAATCCCTATCATTCTTGTTCACAAAGAGAAATGAGTTTGAATATTGAGAGGATGGCTAAAAGAAAGTGCTTTTAACTCATTTTGGCTTTTGAACTTCCCAGTTGTACCTTGAACCAAATATGAACTAAAATAAGTTTCTTAAGCATTTCATAACAATAATGACTAAATGTTAAGGAGTGAATGTATAAACAATTAAGCACACATCACTTGCCTATGTAATATGTGATCATGTAAAGTCAATAATTGAGGTATGTTTTGGAAATACATAGTCACCTACATGATTGTTTAAGTGCTCATGTATATCCCAAAAACCCTTGTTTGGAGATATATAAGGATGAAAAGGAAGAGCAAAAATACAAAAATATTCTACATATCATAAAAAAGAAGATAAAAAAGTGGAACATCAGGTCAACTTAGCTTGCTAAAACTTCAAGATTAAGGCTTCCACACATATTCATTATTTTCTTATTATATTTCATTGTCTTAGATGTCAATTATAAATAGTTATTTTTGAACATAATTATGGATTGCTAAATCTATTTTAAGATTTATTCTTGAATTGTTTTGTTTAACATTTAACTTGTTAAATTCAATATAGTATTGTTTTGTGGTATTTATCGTGCTTATACTTGATAAAAATTGAGAGATTAAGTTACATTATTAATTTTAAGTTATACAAAGAGAGTTGGTGCCTTAATAAAATTACAAATATCAAGTTAATAAGAAATTAAAGTGAAATCTTAATTGTGTGTTAATTATCCTTAGGATTGCTTCAAATCCAATTAAGTAGTTAGTAGTAGTTTTGAGAACTAAGAGATTTTAACTCAACTATTATCTATTTCAATTGGGATTACTTGGTTATATCTCAAGAAAAGGTAATCAAAACCTTGGATATCTAAGATCAAACATAATTGAATTAAAAGGCAAAGGAAAATAAAACAAGGATATAATAACCCTTAATTATTTATTATTGATTAACTTTGGTCTTATTACTATCTTTATAAGTTCGATTGTTCGGTTTTATTAGTTTATTTTAATTTTAGTTTATTAATTTTAATTTTAGTTAAAACAATTTTTTGTTATCTTAGAAAAATGTATTCAAATTGTTAGGTGACTAATCCAATCTTCCTAGGAACAATATCTTATATACTATAGTATATAATCAGTATACATGTGGTATCGTATACATTAAAACAAGCAAACAAGTTTTCGACATCATCGCCAGGGATTGAGATTTTAGCAGCTTATTTGATTTAAAATCCTTTGACTTTGAGGCATTTTATACCTTTTTCTTTTGTTAGTGTAAATGTATGAACACAAGGTCTACAAGGAGTTTGAGTAGGGTAATGAATACTGAAACTTCTGACATCACGAAACAAGAAAGAGAGATTTGAAAAACAAAATGTCAAGAAGTAATATAAAGAATAATGGCAAAGGAAACAAACCAAGGAGATCAGTAAAGGACCCTTATAGACTACTAAGGTTAGGGTTCAGTGTGAATCAACAAGGGATAATCAGACCACCAATGCAAACCATTACATTAGAAATCAAACCAGCATTGCTAAATATTCTATAGACCAATGTGCAAAATTATGAACTAACTAATGAGAATCTCAATCCTCATTTGGCCAACTTCTTAGAGATTTGTGACGTGTTTAAGTATAAAGCGTTGTTGGAATATGAAACAAAGATGAGGCTCTTTTCATTTACATTTAAGGATAGAGCCAAGGTATGGCCAAATTCACTTAATTAGTGAACGCCATAATATGGGACAACTAGTTCAAAGCCTTCTTGACTAAGTACTTCCCCTTGACAAAGACTATAAGACTCATAAAGGACATCACAAATTTCCAACAAAACGAAAGGGATTCTTTATATGAAGCATGTGAACAAATCAAAGGATTGCAAAGGAATTGTCCATATCTTAACTTGCCCAAAGAGTTCCTTCTGCAAATGTTTTATAATGTAGTGAACTCACCCATGTAAGGAACCATTAATGCAACAACTAGTGGCTCTTTAATGATGAAAATAGTTGAGGTAGCTTATAATCTGTTATAAGAGATGGCAACCAATAGTTGTCTTGTACATTTAAAAGAATAAACAACAGTCAACCTGTAAAGATCAAAAGGCAGTGTTTGATGTAGATTTAGTGACAACATTACAAGCTGAAGTAGTGAACCTAACCAAATAATTGAAGATCCTAAAAGCCATAACTTCTGTTGAGTAGGTTTTACCTCTAATAAAACTCCTTATATCTATAAAAATATGGATCATAACTTGTATTACCAAAGGTGTCGATCCCATAAGGAAATAGTTAAAACTAAATGAACCTAACTTTATCTAAAGAGATAAAATATTATTTTAATAAAATAATAACAGAAAATTAAAATAACTAAATCGAACAAAGAATCAAATAACAAATGAGCTACCATAAATATGTGAGGAAAATCAATGACAAAGCTTAGGATTTATTTTTTTATGTTAGATTATTTGTTTTTATTTTATTTTGTATTTAATTTTCCTTTTTATCGTATGTTTTCACTTGTCTACAATTTAATGAGCATGCAAAATAAGTGTAGGGAATGGTTTTCATACATATATTTGCTTTTCCTTTCAGCTACCAAGCATATATTTGCTTGCTCTGATGTTTCTGAGTCGAATTCAGATTCAGACGAATCCAGATCTTCCAATGTTGTCATCATGTTCTTTTTGTTTTCTCGACTTTTCTTTTGTTTTCTTTTGAACAATGAGCATTGAGACTTGTAATGTCCTAGTTTATTGCACTCATAGCAGACGATAGAACTTTTATCATTCTTTAAATTGTATTTGCTATTCTTTTTAAAAGAGAATCTTTATTTTCCCTTGATATCTTTTTCTACATCCTCCTAACCTTTTTTGAAATGAAGGATAATTCATCTTCATCCTCGCTTGAATCTTGATCAGATTCACTAGCATCATCATTCTTGATTTCTTCAATCTTTAATGCTTTTAAAGATGTGCTTCTATTTTTTTGTATCTTCTAATTCTTCTGACCAGCCTTTAATGCAATAGATTTATCTCTTTTGGGTTTATCTTTTGCATTAAGCTTTACTTCATGAATTTTCAGTGAACCAAGCAATTCATCTTGCTTCAGCTTACTTAAATTCTTGGCCATTTATATTGTCGTTACTTTGGGTCTCCGTCTTTTTGAAAGACTTCTGAGAATCTTTCTGATATGGTCTTGACTATCGTAGATTCTCCTTAGAGCTTTAAGTCCATTAACAATTGTTTGGAATTGTCTAAACATTTGATCAATAGTCTCATCATCTTTCATTCTAAATAGCTCATACTGATGAACAAGAATGCTAATCTTAGATTCTTTCACCTAATTTATGCCTTCATGTGCAATGGCTAATGTGTTCCACATTTCCTTTGCCGATTCACATACATGAACCTTATCATATTCACTTCTGTTTAGAGCACAACTTAAAAAAAACTTGGCCTTTGAGTTTAATTGAAAGCGAGTTTTCTGATCAGCCGACCATTGGTCACGAGAGATGTCATTCCCTTCGTTGCCTGTTTTTGTATAAGGACCATTTGCAATGATAACCTAAATATCAATATGTGTTGATTTTATAAAGGGTCGCATCCTGTCCTTCCAATAATGATAATCTTCACCATTGAATGCAGGAGGTCTTGTGACCGAGGTACCTTCTGCTATAAAAACATGTGATTCACCTATAAATCTTTATCCTCACTTTGTAATAATGTTTCTTGGAAACCTTGCTCTAATACCAACTGAAGTAAATCACTTATTAATATAGAAATCACGTATAATATGTAGAATACACAAGAAAGGGGGTTGAATTGTATTAAATCGTATAAGATATTAATCTTTAAAATCTTCTTGATTTTCTTTACAAACTCAGACGATTACAAAACAATTCACTTAATTTGATGAGTAATGCAACAACGAAAATTATTATCTATTCTTTTAACAATAAGAAAATTACAGAGATAAGGGTTAGAGAATATGACGTCATGATTTATGCTGGTTCACCCTTAACCTTGAGCTGCGTCCAGTTCTCAGAGTTTGTTTGAGATTTCACTATATCCTTCAATATTATAAGTATTATTTCTACACTTGTAGAACCTCTTCAGGTCTCTCTCACAAAGTATTCTTTGTTTGCTTCCTTAACATCTCCAGGCTCTAGCCTTTCTTTCGCTTAGAAAGATATTATTTGAGCTTCACATTACAGATGTATTTGCTCTCTTTCTTTTGTACTTGAGTACATAATTTCTCTAAATATGTTTCGTACAATCAGATTTTCTCTTTTGTTGTATTTAGTTTACGACTATAACTAATATTTATACCCGAAATCTTCAACTATCTTCTTGAGAAATCCACTTCTTGAATCTTCAAAAAAATCGTTATTAGTTGATTCCTATAACTAACTCCAACTAATTAACTAACTAACGTTCTAGAATTTTTTTCATTTACATCGTCTTGTATTATGCTTCGTCTGGTGTTATACTTCGTCTGGTGTCATAGACTAAGAACTTTGCACTTCGTCTGATCTATCTAAGACGCTTTGTCTTATTCAGCTTTTACTTAAGTATCGTCTTGAGTTGATCTTTAGTCTTAAGTATCATCTTGAGTTGACCTTAAGTCTTAAGTATCACTTACATTTATCTACGCACTTAACAAACTCATCAAAATAATTCACACACTTCTATGATTATTATTATTTGATTTTTATCAAAATTAATAGAAGAAGTGAAGTTTTCTTGACTTAAAAAGAGTTAGTCTTAATGTTTCTACTTTTGATCTCCTTGTTTATGATGTTGATCGCGAATCTATCGATTCGACCTTAAGATCGATCCTTGGAAACTGGTCAAAAATAATAATTCCAAAGATTGCAATACAGGATGCAATCTCGGGTTGTCTCACTTAATTGGAACCAAGTGAAAAAGGTTTAAGCTAGCCTAATTGTCAAAAATTGCAATCAAAGTTGATAAAGTGGGGGGTTTTGGTCATTAAAAAGAACTAAGGAAATTTAACTAAATTGAAGGACAAAGTATAAAAAGTATATTTTTGGATTTTTAAGAAGTAAATGGAATTGAAAATTTGAGTATTAAGCAATTGATAATAAATCCTCTTGAAAATGAGATTAGGCTATCATGGTTCAAAACAATTTTTGGGAAGTGAAATTCACTAAGTTTTCAAATAAAACCTTAAAGGCTTCTCCTCAAGTCCAGGATCTTGATCAATGAACTCTATTTCTCAAGATCCCATTAAGTGCTCTTAAGCCTTAGAACCTTGAGGGATTCTTTAAGTCCAAGATTTTAATCAATGAGCTCCGTTAACTAAAACCTTGTTAAATGCACCTTAGTGTGTGAAATGAACAAGTTAATGCAAGTGGTCAATTGGCTCAAGCACAATCTCAATATCAAACACAACTAGGCAGATAAAGAGGGTTAACACAATCACCAAAAGACATATATGAAACTTCATATATTGAGCATCGAAGTTCTACATTAACCAATCCATAACACAAGACATCGTTCAACACTTGATTAAACTATAACCAAGCTAATCTAACTACAGGAAGTAAACCCTAACTCAGGAATTTACAACAATGTAATTAAACTTGACGATGTAAGATTAACTCCTTTTTTAGAACCGGTGAACTCAAGCCGATGTTACATCTTCAAAAGGAAATGTGGTTTAGCTACACATGACTCCGGACTCTCTCATGACTGGTGAAGATTGGACGTCACCCATGGTAGCAGAAGACACTGACGGTGGCATGGAAATGATGCTGATGGTCGAAGATGATAAAAATGGAAAATGATGGTAGAAGAGATAATTGTCTCTGCTGCCTCCAAAACACGTCTCCGAAAGATATCCATCCCTTTGACCTAAAAATAGCAAGGTTTTTAAATGATGGATGTGGGTCGGGTCGGTACAGTGAGAGATGTCCAAGTATTTGTCTGCTCGCCGCGGCGAGATGTTTTGTAGGCATCGCGACGTACTCCTTCTGGATCGCTCGCCGCGGTGACGAGGGGAAGTTACGTCGCGGCATGCTCCTCTTGATCCTCACTGCGACGTGCTGCTTGCATTACGTCGCGGCGTACAGACTTCTTCATACGCCCGACGTATTGATGCTTTTGACTCTTCTTTTCCCTACAAATGAAACAACAATTTGGCAGTATCAATTGTCCTTGGAAGAATTATGATGGAATTAATGTCAATTTGTGACAATTTTAATATCAAATTGTATAAAGTGTAAGCTCACTGTAAGGGACAGATTAAAGCCCAAAGTCACAAATTAAGAGTCAAAAAGTACATTAAGAACAGTAAAAGTGTAGCCAATTAATAAGATAAACTTGGGCTCAATCAAATTTCCCCACACTTAGACCTTTGTACTCCTAGAAAAAGTTCATAAAAGTAAAAAAGATACAAGTGTAAAAGAAAAATTCGTCCATGCTCAAAACAATAATAGGAATTTGGTGTAAATCCCTTTTTCAAAATTCAATCAAAGCAAATTGAAAGAGTGCTAATAAAACAAAAACTAAAAGAATTCAATTCAAGAGATTGCACAAAAGAGATGTCACTCAAGATAAGGTGTTTGCTCTCTCCTCACATATTGGGGATATTTCACTCTCAATCTACTTAACCCATTCTCTACCACAAGCTTGTAGCAATTCTATTTCTCCACTACAAAAACTATAATTTGAAGATCAAGAGGACTTTTCAGGGCTGTAATGTACGGAGGGTTAGATGAATGGATGGAATGGAAGAAAGAAAAAGTATGAACACATGCACTACAATTATGAACTGGATGTCAAAAGATAAACTAATATTGACACCTTTTTTTTATGCAATATATACTGCTTGAATTGTTATTGGTCTTTCTTTTCTTTTCTTTTTGTATCCCCTTTTTTATTATTTTTTTTTATTGATAAACATTCTCTGTCCCTTTTTGGAACACACTTTTTTTAATAATAAAATTAAACTACTGACATCATGTACGGGTACATGCAAGTGCTTATAAATAAAAATGGCTCAAGGGGCTAGCAAGTGATAAGTGTTTGTGGGACTGTGTTTAGGAAAAGGGGTTTAAGAAAGAATGCCTCTATCATATCAACGAAATTTTAGTCCACAAAGCTTTGATTAAGAATTGAAACAAGTTCTAGAGAGATATGAAATAAACAGATGCACACAATATCAAAGAAAAATTTAGGCTCAAATATCCTTCCAACAGGGGTAATATCTTAATGAATAATCTCAAGTCTCAAAAACTTAAAGTGTTACTTTGTTAGCATCCCTTAATTCACTTTGTATTGAAAACATTAAAAGTAAAATTAGCTAAGACCAACTATCATTAAAAGAATGGAAGGTATTTTCATAAATCCAAGTATCACTTTGAAACTTATAAGGTCTTTGAAACACAAAAGTGACAAGAGTCAATGTGGAAAAAGTTAGAATTGAGGAAAAATTTTCGCACAAGCCTTACAGAAAAGGGTGGACGTCATGATGAAGTGAATCACAAGTTAATACAACACTTAGAAAACAATAATAGAATGCATGCGAGAAGGGGGGTTGAATGTGTATTCCCTCTTTATAAGTCTTTTCGAATTACTTGTTAGGAATAAAATCTTTCTGAATTTTTATTTATTCCGATTGATCAAACTTCTCAATACTATGTATATGAAGTAAGTAATGATAAAATTTGAAACTAAAAGCGAGATAGAGAGTAAGAGTGGTAGACACGCCGGATTTATCTGGTTCACCCCAAACAATGGGCTACGTCCGGTCCTCGAGTTTCTTCCGAGATTTCACTATCTCTTCAATCGTTACAAGTATTCTTTCACGAGCCTCTTCAGTCTCTACAACCAAGATTCTTTCACACTTAGCCTCTGCAGTTATCTCATACACCTTTTCTTTTCAGAAAAATATTTGAATACTTTGTTACAGTAAGATAGCACTCAGTTAGATTGCACTTAATCGCTTTTTCACTTTGTGTAATTTTTCTAAAATTAGCAGCTTTTCAGTTTTCGACTTCGACTTGAATTTATAGCCTTCGTCTCTAATTGCATCTTGATTCTTGAATCTTGAATCTTTAATCTTTAAAGAAACGGTTAATCAGTTGAGTTCTGTAACTAACTCGAACTGACTCTTGCGTCTGTTTCTTTACTGCATCTGCATCTGCTTCACATTTGCGTCTGCTTTGCTTTTGCGTCTGCGTCTGCGTTTGCTTTGCATTTGTGCGTCTACGTCTGCTTTGCATTTGCGTCTGCGTCTGCTTTGTATCTGCGTCTGCGTCTGCTTTGCATTTGCGTCTGCGTCTGCTTTGCATTTGCGTCTGCGTCTGCGTCTGTTTTGTATTTGCGTCTGCATCTGCTTTGTATTTGCGTCTGCGTCTGCGTCTGCTTTGCATTTGCGTCTGCGTCTGCTTTGCATTTGCGTCTGCATCTGCTTTGCATTTGTGTCTGCATCTGCTTTGTATTTGCGTCTGCGTCTGCTTTGTATTTCTTGTATATAATCTCTCTTTGTTTGTTATACATCAAAATCATTTTTATGTAAAGTCATTTTGACTTAACAATCTCCCCCTTTTTGAATATAACAAATTACATACAAGAAAAGAAAACAGAACAAAGTAAATTTACAGATTTTGCAAAGTAGAAAAAAAAACTTATCTTCTTCCTTTCTTCGTCTGTTGTGGTCACACCTTCTTTGTCTGAACATCCTCTCCTTTTCTGTTGATTATCTTCTTTTCCTACTCTCCCCCTATTTGTTATAATAAAAAATGATTAACGATTATGGATCTTCAGCAGTTCTGCTATCATCTTTTTCAAATCATTCACTGTCTCCTTCATGTCGTTGAGTTCACCTCGTAATCTGCTAACTTCATCTGGTGGATCAACCGACGAAGAGGCTTGATCAACTTCTGCTGATGGAGGAGCGAAAGGAATTGAAGTAGTGTAAGCATCAGAGGATGGGATGTAGTCTTCATTGATCTCAAAGGTAGGTGGACGAATGAACGTTTCAGCTTCAGGAAGATCTAAATCAAAAGGAGCAGGCAGCATCAGCAACTGTCGTCCTTGCAATGGTAAGGCTTGTGCTTCAATAGACAGTGTATTAGAAAAAGGGCTAATACGAAGAACTGTCTGAACGAGGAATTCAGTAAATGTTCCTTTTCTTATTCTTTCCCCTATTGGACAATTTTCCTCACTATTAGTATGGCTGCAGCTCGCTTTATCTGACTTTTGTGCAGGCGTGCATGTTTCATCAATTTTTCGCACCTCTTCTGCAATTTGATCTGCGGACAGATCATCACTAGCATCATCTTCAGGATATAATTTTGATTTTCCCCTGGTAAAATCTTTTGAGAATCTTGGCTGTATATCTCGTGCAACCATTATCTCTGTATTTTTAGTGATTGGGAAAATAGTACACGGATGGCAGGGACGTTTTGTAGGATATGGCATAGTAGCAGCAAATCCCAAAGTATCATAGAAGATCTTTTCGTCTTCTTTGAGTAACTCCCATGTGTTATGATTAATCACCATAGGTTGTACCACAACTACTATCTTCTTCACTGGTTAAACATCGATTGCAATAGCAGTCTTCTGTCTGGTAACTACTTCCACCATTTTGATCTTCAATTTCTGTTTCCTCAAAAACTTGTGGTAGTTGTATACCATTAGACACGGTTTATCATCCTCCGAATTTGATACTGCTGTTGCTTCTTGATGTGCTTCATTAGGAGACATCTGAACCGGGCTTTCATCTACTGGCTCCTCCTGTTGAGCAACATGTGTTTCCTGAACCTTGCTTTCTTTAGCTGGTTCTTCTTCTTGTTGAACAATAGGGGTATCCTGAACTGTAAACTGCTCAGCTTCTGTTTCTACTTGAACAGTATTAATAGTTTCTTTCTGTTGACTAACGTCCTCAGCAGTTGAAATGATCTTCTTTCGACTAACCTTCTTAGTCTTTTTCTCTGCTTCAGTTAGTTTTACTGATTTCTTCGTTGGAGATTTTCTTTTCTCAAATGTTGCTTTTCTCTTCCTCTCAGTCTCTTTGGATTTTCTGGCCGTATCTTCTTCCAGAATAGAGACTAAGGATCTTGTGGCTCTGGGTGCACAAGATTTAGAAGTTTCTTCTCGACTCTGTTCTCTGGCAATCTTTTCTTCCTGTTGCCTCAGAGTCCTAATTCTTGGTGATCTCTTTGCTTTCTTCACAACTTCGTTCAAAAGACTTTCTCCTTGTCTCTTTGGCGCACTTTGTTTTGTCCTTTGAGATTGGCTTTCTTTGAAAAGAGGACTCGCCATTTTCATGAGAGGTCTACCTAGCACGCTCCTTAGTTCAGCAGTAGGTGATTTGATACTTACTGGAGACTGAGAACTTGAGACAGGAGTCTTCTTCAATACACGCTCCCCCTTAGTTCTTGACTTCCTTGAAGAGTCGGCTTGGTCTTTGTCTCATCGTGTTCGAGACCCATTCGTCAGATCGTGTGTGCATCGATCTCGCTCTTCACGAGAAGCAGTTTATGCGATACTGTGGTGCATTTAACATCGGATTCTTAAAATCCTCGTCAAAATCATACCATAAGGATAGCGGTAGTTTCCTTTAACCCTTAACCATATAGTGAAAGATTAAGAAGGGTAAATCTATGGGGCTTCGATTCAGAGAGGTAGAATGGACATTGTTCATCCAGAGTGGTCACTAAATGTCTTGAACCGACTCTGGGTAGAATGCAATTAAACATAATTGCGTGAAGCACCCTAGCCTTCGGAATCAAGTTTGATGTCTTCCTCTCCCTTGAATTATTTGTGTCATATAGTTGTCTCTTGATATCTTCTTCTTCCATTCCGACTGAGGTCATCCATCCGGCCTTGGTAGACAATTTCTCACCAACTGATGGGCAATCAGTCACCTTCCTTATCAAATCCTTTGTGACAAGAACAGATATTCTCTCTACAGAGGATACAATAGTGTTATCTATCAGATGAGCATTCTTCCAGAACTCATATACCTCATTCGTATAGACTGGTTCTTGTATCTGAAGGAAGTTCTTCCAACCAGCTCTTATGATTTTTGGTTCTACATCCATGTCGTCTCTTCTTAGTGACTCAAAGTCCACAAATCTTCCATAAACCATGGTTGTTTCCATTATATAGAGTGAAAAATATCTTCTGGAGAACTTTTTGAGCGAAATGTTTTTGAGAGAATTGGTAAAGCAGAAATGAATCGTCAGGAGATGATGAAAAGACTGCTATAATTTCATCTTCGATCTACATATAGAGTTATGGTCCAGAGGTTCTAGAATCATTAAGAACCTCGAGATTATCGATTTTTCCTCCAAAATCTTTCTTGTGAGAGAAGTTACCATTGTAACTCAATGTAACTAATGCCGTTAGTTTCCACGTTATTTTAGCTTCGTTCGCTCATTTAACATCACCATGTTAAGATTGCGTCTTATCTTCTCAAACCGTTCTTCACTTAGTGGTTTAGTGAAGATGTTCGCCCATTGAAGTTCTGTTTCAACAAAGCGTAGAAGCACCACTTTCCTCTGAACATAATCTCTCGTGAAATGATATCGACTTTTATATGCTTCACTCTGGAATGTCAATTGGATTCTTTGATAGATTTATTCATACTGGTATTGTCGCAATAAATTGGAATCTCCTCTCTTTAATGAATAGTCTTCAGTCGATACTTGATCCACAGCGTCGTGTGAAAGAATCACTTCGGCGGATATATATTCTCGCTTAAGCGGTTGATAGAGCAATTGAGCTTTATCTCTTGCTTGACCAGAGACTAGATTTCCTCAGAAAATGACATCCTCCACTTGTGCTTTTCTTTCGATTCATCTCGGCATAGTCCGCATTGCAATATCCAATTAACTGAAATCTTTACCTTTCTCAAACATTAAGCAAAGATCGGTAGTACTGCGAGATATCTCAAAATTCTTTTAACAACAATAAAATGAGACTCTCTAGGATCGGCTTGAAATCTTGCACACAAGCATACACCGAATGTAATATCAGGTCTACTTCTTGTAAGATACAAAGAAAGAGCCGATCATCCTCTATATAGGGTTTGATCCACCTTCTTACCAAGTTCGTCTTTCGACAAAAGGTTTGAAGGATGCATCGAGTTGCCATAGGCTTCACATTATTCATATCAAACTTATTCAACAACTCTTTCACATACTTTTTTGATGAATGAAGATCTTTTCTTGATGCTTAACTTGTAAACCCAAGAAAGAACTTTAACTCGCCCATCATACTCATTTCAAATTCTTTCTTCATTAAGCTCTCAAACTTTAAACACAACTCTTTTCAAGTAGCACCAAAATGATATCATCAACGAGATCGTACTAAGATAAAATCATTATGAAAACTCTTCCTAAAGAGCATCTTATCAACTTGACCTCTACTGAAACCATTCTCTATTAGGAAGGTACTCAGACGATCATACCAAGCTCTAGGAGCTTGCTTCAGACCGTATAAGGCTTTGTGAAGTCTATAGACATAGTCTGGTTTTTTAACATCTTCAAAGCCAAGTGGTTGTTTCACATACACCTCTTCATCTATAAAACCATTCAGAAATGCACTCTTAACATCCATCTGAAACAATTTTATATCATAACAGATCGCATATGTTAACAAAATCCTTATAGCTTCAAGTCTCGCCACTAGAGCATATGTTTCATTGTAGTCTATTCCTTCTTGCTGATTATAGCCTTGTGCTACTAATCTAGCCTTATTACGACTCACTCTCCCTGATTCGTCTAACTTATTCTTGAAAACCCATCTGGTTCCAATAATGGATTTCTTAAAAGGTTTTGGGATTAAGGACCAGACGTTATTTCTCGTAAATTGATTCAGCTCCTCTTGCATGGCTAACACCCAAGCTTCATCTTGAAGAGCTTCCTCAACCTTCATTGGCTCTACTTCAGAGATAAAGGCTACATTAGCTTCTCTTCTAAATCTGGACCTTGTCCTAACTCCTTCTGAGGTGTCACCGATAACTAGTTCTTCTGGATGAGAACTTTTATATCTCCAATTTCGTCTTAGTTCTATAGTTTCTAGAATATCTTCAAACTTGTTCTCATGAGTGTCTGACGAGGGACTTTATGAGGTATCATCTAAGTTCCTTGAAGGACCTTCATTCTCCACGTCATCTTCCTTATGGGGTTGAGAATTATCATCAAACTTGACATGGATCGTTTCTTCAACAATCTTTGAAGTCAAGTTGTAAACTCGAAACGCTTTAGATGATAATGAGTAGCCTAGGAAGATTCCTAGATAGGTCTTCGAATCGAATTTATCCAACAGCTCTTTCGTATTCAGAATGGAACATTTGCACCCAAATGGATGAAAGTACGATATGCTTGGTCTTCTTCCATTCCATAACTCGTAAGGAGTCTTCTTCAACATAGGTCGCAACATGATCCTATTCTGAATATAGCATGCTGTGTTCAAAGCTTCTGCCTAGAAATACTTAGGAAGATTCGTCTCACATAGCATTGTCCTTGCCATCTCTTGAATCGTCCTATTCTTTCTTTCAACAACTCCATTTTATTGTGGAGTTCTAGGGGCTGAGAAGTTGTGGGAAATTCCATTCTCCTCACAGTATACTCTAAACTTCTCATTTTCAAATTCTCCACCATGGTCACTCCCGATCAAGCTATGGACATTCCTTTTCATTCAGAACTTTCGGATAAGATTCTAAAGCACTTAAAAGACTCATCTTTGTGTGATAAAAACAATATCCAACAAAATCGAGTAAAGTCATCAACAATGACGAGTCCATATTTCTTTCTGCCAAGACTTAATGTCCTTGTAGGACCAAATAAATCCATATGTAACAGTTCTAAAAGTCTTGATGAGGTTATAAAACTTTTAGAAGAGAAAGAGGTTTTAACTTGTTTTCCTTTTAAACAATTTTCACAGAAAAGTTCTTTGTCAAAACTTATTTTTGGCAAACCTTTTACCAAATCATGTTTTACCAATTTTGAAATATGTTTCAAAGAGACATGACCTAGCTTTTTATGCCAGATTAGTCTTTCTTCTTCAGAAGATAGAAAACATGAAATATTTTGTTTTTGAAAATCTTCTAAGTTGATTTTGTAAAGGTTGTTTCTTCTCTTGGCAGAGAAAAGTATAGACCCATCTTTGTTTCTGACTTCGCAAAGATTTTGATTGAATGTAATTGTGAAACCAGAATCACACAATTGACTAACGCTTATCAAGTTATGCTTTAGACCATCAACAAGCAGTACATTATTTATGCATGCAAAGGAATCTTTACCTATTTTCCCGATTCCAATAATTTTGCCTCGCTGGTCGCCTCCAAAGTTCTTGATCCTCCTTCTTATATCTTGAAGGTCTAGGAACATAGACCTTCTTCCGTCATGTGTCGCGAGCATCCACTGTCTAAATACCAATGGTGCTTGCCGTATCTTCCAAGGAAGGATATCTACAGGAGAAACTATTTTATTTCTTAGTACCCAAATTTTCTTGGGTCCTTTATGGTTAGTAGTATGCATATGATGTGATCTATGATGCATATTATTAGAATGTTGATTAAAATGAATCATCCTATATCTTCTTTTTTGAATGACAGATTTTTTACGAGACTGAATCTTGTTTCCTGTAAACCCTAATCCAGTCTTATCAATCGGATGTCTACATTTTCCAAGCATCTCATTCATTTTCTTTGTACTTTATGTGAAAGTAGCTAAATCAGCTGATAAATTCTTAATCCTTAGTTTAAGTTGATTAATCTCTTCTGATCTGTCTACAATTTTCTTTTTATCTTCTAATTGTTTCTTTAAACAAACATTTTCTCTCTCTATTACCTCAGTATGTCTAATATTTTCTACATACTTCTTCTTTAACAGCTTGTATTGTTTCAGAATAGCATGGGAATCTTCTAACAATTCTGAATTGGCATCATGCAAATTATCATAATCTGATTTTACCTCCTCATCATTATCTTCCTCGGCCATTAGGCAAATGTTTGCATGTTCTGATGACTCGGAGCCTGTATCTGATTCAGATGAATCTAGGTCCTCCCATGTTGCCATCATGCTTTTCTTGCCTTCTTTACTCTTCTTTGGTTTCTTCTTGAGAGTAGGACATTCGGACTTGTAGTGTCCAGGCTGGTTGCACTCGTAGCAAATGATAGAAGACTTCTCTGGTTTAGCTTCATCTTTCCCATTCTTTCTGAATGTCTGGTTCCCTCTGGGCTTTTTCTTCCACATGCGTCTTATCTTTCTAGAAATGAAAGATAATTCGGCATCTTCATCACTTGAGTCTGATTCGGATTGGCTAGAGTTGTCATCCTTTGATTCTTCAATTTTCAACGCTTTTGATGACTTCCTCCTTCTCTGATTCTTATGATTCTTTTGTTCGGCCTTCAGTGTTATTGACTTATCTCGCTTGGGCTTGTCTTCAGCGTTGAGTTCTACTTCATGAATCTTTAAGGATCCCAAAGAACTCATCCGGCTTTAACACGCCAAGTCTTTGGCTTCAGACCGCAGAACTTTAGGTCTTCATCTTTTAGGAAGACTTCTTAGAATCTTTCAAACATGATCTTGATTGTTGTATGTCCTTCCAAGAGCTTTCAATCCATTGACAATTGTTTGAAATCTTCCAAACATTTGATCAATAGATTCTTCATCTTCCATCCTGAAAAGTTCATATTGATGCACAAGAATACTTATTTTGGATTCTTTAACTGGCTTGGCCTTCGTGAGCAATAGACAATGTGTCCCACATCTCTTTGCAGTGTCACAACCATGCACTTTGTCATAATCGCCTCCGCTTAGGGCACATGTCAAGAAAAATTTCGCTTTGAATTTAATCAGATTCTTGCTTTTCGATCACCAGTCCATACATTCCGTGGAATAGAATTGCCTTCTTCATCTACAGGTGTGTAAGGTACGTTCTCTATAACGTCCCAAAGATCAACATGAGTAGATTCGATGAATAACCGCATCCTATCTTTCCAGTAGTGATAGTCTTCTCCGTTGAATGCTGGAGGTCTAGTAACTGAGGCTCCTTCAGCGATGTATACATGTGACTCGCCATTATCTTTAATCCACACTTCGCCAAAGTGATTCTTGGATACCTTGCTCGATACCAATCAAGTGAATCACAAGTTAATACAAAGACTTAGAAAACAATAATAGAATGCACGAGAAGGGGGTTGAATTGTGTATTCCCTCTTTATAAGTCTTTTCGAATTACTTGTTAGGAATAAAATCTTTACGAATTTTTATTTATTCCGATTGATCAAACTTCTCAATACTATGTATATGAACAAGAAGTAATGATAAAATTTGAAACTAAAACGAGATAGAGAGTAAGAGTGGTAGACACGCTGATTTATCTGGTTCACCCCAAACCGTGGCTACGCCCATCCTCGAGTTTCTTTTGAGATTTTACTATCTCTTCAATCGTTACAAGTATTCTTTCACGAGCCTCTTCAGGTCTCTACAACCAGTATTCTTTCACACTTAGCCTCTGCAGGCTATCTGTACACCTTTTTCTTTTCAGAAAAATATTTGAATACTTTGTTACAGTAAGATAGCACTCAGTTAGATTGCACTTAATCACTTTTTCACTTTGTGTAATTTTTCTAAAATCAGCAGCTTTTCAGTTTTCGACTTCAACTTGAATTTATAGCCTTCGTCTCTAACTGCATCTTGATTCTTGATTCTTTAATCTTTAATCTTTAAAGAAACGGTTAATTAGTTGAGTTCTGTAACTAACTCGAACTAACTCTTGCGTCTGTTTCTTTACTGCGTCTGTATCTGCTTCACATTTACGTCCGCGTCTGCTTTGCATTTGCGCGTCTGCGTCTGCTTTGCATTTGCGTATGCGTCTTCTTTGTATTTGCGTCTGCGTCTGCTTTGCATTTGCGTCTACGTCTGCTTTGCATTTGCGTTGCGTCTGCGTCTGCTTTGTATTTCTTGTATATAATCTCTCTTTGTTTGTTATACATCAAAATCATTTTTATGTAAAGTCATTTTGACTTAACAGCGACGTGTAGCATGCATGCCACAACGTATATATGTGAACGCGCCTCGCTGCGGCGTCGTACAACATTCACGCCACGACGTGTTGGCGTGAACCGTGGCTCGCCGCGGCGTGTGAACTGTCGTCGCGGCAAGAAACAACAGAGGGGCAGAAAAAATAATTTGCACCAAGTCTAAAATGTGTAACATCGTGCAAGATTGGCTAACACACATATCAAAAATGTTAATATGGAGCAGAACAAAAATAAGAACATAAGAACAACTCCCCCGCACTTAAACAACACATTATCCTCAATGAAAATGAAACAAAAACTTAACCACAGATAAGGCATGAAGAGACAAAAGGTAATGTTATTAGAAAGTGAAAGGAAAATAAAATAAGCTATCTAATGAAATAGCTCTCCTTCATACTGGTTAAGAAAAACAGTACATCCAAAACTCAAAAGTAAGAAACAAATGAAGGAGAGCAAGAACCTGATGTTTATGGTGGGTTCTGGTTCTCATGATAGAGCTTCAAAAGATGGCCATTCACCTTGAGTTGTGTTCCAGTTTCTTCATGTAAAAGCTCTACCATACCAAAGTTGTGCACCTTCGTGACCAGATACGGTCCATCCCAACGAGTATTGAAAGTTCCATGTTTGAAAGTGAAACGAGCCTTAAATAATAGGACTTTGTCCCCTTCCTTGAAGCTTTTCCTCTGAATGATCTTATCATGCATCAATTTTGCTTTTTCCTTGTAGAGTCGTGAGTGTTCATATGCCTCCAACCTCAATTCCTCGAGCTCTTGAAATTGCAACTTCCTCTCCATGCCGGAAGATTCTAAGTCCATATTGCATTGTTTAACTGCCCAATATGCTTTATGTTCCAATTCCACAGGTAAATGGCAAGCCTTTCCATAAATCAAGCGATAAGGGGACATGCCTATTGGGGATTTATAAGCAGTCTGATATGCCCATAGTGCTTCCTCGAGGCGAAGGCTCCAATCCTTCTTTGATGGCTTCACAATTTTCTCCAAAATGTGCTTCACCTCTCTGTTTGAAACTTCATCTTGTCCATTGGTTTGTGGGTGGTATGCAGTGGAGACTTTGTGAGTGACCCCAAATTTGAAAAATAAGTTATCAATGACTTGATTACAAAAATGTGTTCCCCTATCACTCACCACAGCTTTTGGTATGCCAAATCGACAAAAAATGTTGGACTTAAGAAACTTAGAAACGACTTGGGCATCATCTTTTCTAGTAGGAATGACCTCTATCTATTTGGACACATAATCAACAGCTAAAAGGATATACACAAAGCCAAGAGACGGAGGAAATGGGCCCATGAAATCAATTCCCCAAACATCAAAGATTTTGCAAAATAAAAGAGGTTGCTGTGGCATTTCATGTCGCTTCCCTAATCCTCCAAATCGTTGACATTTATCACATAACTGAAAAAAGTTAAATGAATCTTTAAAAAGTGTAGGCCAATAAAAACTCGAATCGAGAATTTTCCTAGATGTTCTCCTTGCACTGAAATGCCCACCACAAACCATTGAATGACAAGCTAAAATTATATCATCACACTCTTCATGAGGCACATATTTTCGGATCACCTGGTCACTGCACATTCTCCACAAATAAGGAGCATCCCAAATGTAATGTCGAGCTTCACTCTTTAGCTTATGAGCTTGTGCTTGAGACATAAAAGGAGGAGTGAGTCCAGACATTAGGTAATTGACAATATGTACATACCAAGGTTCTTTAATAATTGAAGCACATAAAACCGAATCAGGAAATGAATCACAGGTAAGTTCGAAAAAATCCACTCCCTGTGTGTCGTTCGGTAGCCTGCTCAAATGGTCGGCTACATGGTTCGTCGCTCCCGCTCGATCCTTGATCTCGATATCAAATTCTTGGAGTAGCAATGCCCACTGTATCAGCCTAAGCTTTGATTGTGGTTTCTTGAGAAGATACCGAACAGCTGCATGATCAGTAAAAATGGTAACATGTGATTTTAACAAATATTGCCTAAAATTTTCCAAAGCAAAAACTACTGCAAACAACTCTTTTTCAGTTGTTGTATAGTTGATTTGAGCTGGATCCAGTGTTTTCGAGGCATATGTAATAACTCTTGGTAGTTTCTCCTCCCGTTGACCCAACATAGCCCCTACAACACAATTAGATGCATCACATGAAAGCTCAAAAGGTAAGTTCCAATCAGGAGCAACTAAAATAGGTGGAGAAATGAGTTTTGATTTTAGCATGTTGAAGGCATTCTTGCAAGAATCATCAAATTCAAATTTTTTTTTAATCTTTTTGTAAAAGTTTGGAGAGAGGTAACACAATTTTGCTGAAATCCTTTATGAAGCGCAGAAAATCTGCATGACCCAAAATGATCAGATGTCATTAATACAAGGTGGTAAGGCAAAGAAGATATAACCTCAATCTTAGCTTTATCTACTTCAATTCCCTTGCTAGAAATTAAATGACCGAGCACGATGCCTTCACTGACCATGAAATGACATTTCTCAAAGTTCAAAATCAAATTCTTTTCAATGCATCTTTGTAAAACTTTTGCAAGACTGAATAAGCAAGCATCAAAAGAATCACCATAGACTGTGAAATCATCCATAAACACTTCCATACATTCCTCTAAAAATTCACAGAAAACAGCCATCATGCAACGCTGGAAAGTTCCTGGGGCATTACATAAACCAAAAGGCATCCTTCGATATGCAAAGGTGCTAAAAGGGCATGTAAAAGTGGTTTTGTTTTGGTCCTTCGGTGCAATGGGTACTTGAAAGTACCTAGAGAAACCATCCAAAAAACAATAATGTGATTTACCCGCAAGCCTTTCAAGCATTTGATCAATAAAAGGGAGAGGAAAATGGTCTTTTCTTGTGGCGTCATTTAATCGTCTATAATCTATATACACACACCACGAATTCTGCACTCTGGTAGGAATAAACTCATCCCTATCATTTTTTACCACCGTTATCCCACTCTTTTTTGGCACTACATGTATTGGACTAACCCACTCACTATCAGAAATAGGATATATTATCCCTGCACTCAACAATTTCGTTATTTCCTTCTTCACAACATCTAAGATAAGTGGGTTTAGTCTTCTTTGAGGTTGCCTCACCGATTTTGACCCTTCACTCAAAGATCCTGTGTGTGCAAATAGCTGGGCAAATGTCGGGTATGTCTACTAATGTCCATCCTATAGCTCTCTTGTGTTCCCTCAAAACATTCATGAGTCTCTCTTCCTCAGTGTGGGACAAGGTACTAGCAATTATGACAGGTAATCGCTCATCAGACTCAAGAAAGGCATATTTTAAAGTAGTAGGTAGGGGTTTGAGCTCAAGCACAGGACGTTGCATAACAGAAGGAATCAATTTAGGAAGTTCAAGAGAAAAGAGATCACTCCCTCTTTCTTCTGGCGTGAAGTCTGTCTCCTGGTAAGCGGTCGTGGCTAATCCTTCCTGCTTCCCTGAAATATGGAAAAAAAAACCCTTTTTTCAAGATCAAGTGAATGTAATTCAGCGTCCAAAGAATCTTTTTGTAACTTATATTTTTTGCAAGCATTATCCACAGCTAAATCAGTCATATTCACACCTAAAAGAGAATAATCCTCATGTGGATGTTTTATTGCCTCATACATGTTGAAGCTTACCATTTAGTCGCCTACCTCTATGGTGATCTTACCTTCCTTCATGCTGATCATGGTGCTTACTGTCCATAAAAAGGGTCGCCCGAGAATAAAAGAAGTATCCTGCACAACTTCAGAAGACATATCAAGTACATAAAAATCAGCAGGAAATACTAAACCCTTTACCTTGGTCAAGATGTCCTCAATTATACACACTGGATGCCTAAATGATCTATCAGCTAGCTATAGGACAACAGATGTGGGTTTCAAACTCTTCACTCCTAAGGACTGATAGACAGATTTGGGCATCACATTAATCGCTACCCCCATATCTAACAACGCTCTTCCTATAGTTACTTTCCCTAAGATGCAAGAAATGGTGAAAGATCCAAGGTCTTGACATTTCACAGGTATCTGCGGTTTGAACAAGGCTGACACATTGGAGCTCACTTGGACTCTCTCATTTGGCCTAAACTTTCTCTTGTTAGAGCACAAGTCCTTCAAATATTTAGCATAGGCCGGAACTCTCTTCACTAAATCAAGCAAGGGAACATTCACTTCTACTTTTCCAAATAAATCAATGGTTTCTTTTTCATGCTTGATTTCATTCATACGCTTGCTCATCAAATATGAATTTGGAAAAGGAAGGTCTTGAAGACTTACCTCCTTACCTTTGTCGTCTTGCTTGCTTGACTCTCCATGTTCAGCTTGATCCTTGTAACTCTCTGAAGTAGCTCCTTTATTTTTTGACACAGGCTTCTTTTCTTTCAATAGTGCTTCTTCTCTCACACTTTCAGATTTCTTGATCTTTTCCTTGGGTGGAGGCACTTCTTCACTCTCAATCTCCTCATCACATGCCTCTTCATCTTCTTGAGGATTAAACCTCACTTCTTTTCCACTTCGAAGGGCAATTGCATTGAGACTCTTCGGATTCATCACAGTATTTGAAGGAATGGTTCCACTACTTTTTGCTTGATTCTCACTCATGTTGTTGGACAAATGAGTGACATATGAATTTATGTTCTCTGCTTTGGTTTTCCATTGTTCTATTCTTTCCTCCAAAGCATTGAACCTAGCAGCAGTCTTTGAGGAATCCTGTAGAATAAGAGAAGCAATGGCATTAAACTGGTTAGCATTAGAATCCCTCTCTTCCTTTATTAGAGTCATCATGCTATGAAGCAACTGGTTGGTGTCTTCCTTTGGTGGGACCATTAGGGCTTGTTGTTGATTGGGGAACTGGTTAGTGGAAGTACCAGCTCCTCCCCCTTGTGGAAATCTGTTTTGAACCCTGCTTTCTTCATTCCTCCAACCGAATTTTGGATTGGACTTCCATCCCTCATTGTATGTGTTGGAGTATGGATCCCACTTCTGATTTGTTCTCCCTGGATACACTGCTGACATCTCTTCATATCTTCCAGGGCATACACTTGATATGTGCATCACCGACCCACAAGTGTCACCACTGGGTGCAGTAAGGTCCATTGAAGATGATGGGCGATGCGCATTTAAATTCTTCAACTCCACAGTGATACAAGATAATTGTGAAGTTATCCTGTTCTCGTGAATCTACCTTTGTTTCCAGACTCTCCATTCTTTTGGCTTGAGCTGTTAAAGCTCCCAATTCATGCACTCCTCTGGAATCTCTCACACTGTACTGTTGATGGTTCAAGGCCATCTTCTTGATCAAGTCCAATGCTTCCAAGGCTGTAAGATCAATCAAAGAACCTCCAGAAGCAGCATCCAATATACCTTTCTCCTGACCCTTCAACCCATCATAGAAATATTGCACCAATTGCTCATCTGGAATTTGGTGATGGGGGCATCTAGATAATAGGTCTTGGAAGCGGTTCCAGTAGTCGTACAGTGATTCATCATACTCTTGGAGAGCTGAATAAATTTCCTTCCTCATTGATGATGTCCTGGAAGCTGGAAAATACTTCTCCAAAAAGGCCTTCCTCATATTGGTCCAGCTATGATAAGCATTGGCCACATGCCTCGGAAGACTCAACTACCACTCCCGTGCCTTTCCTTCCAAGGACAAATGAAATACCTTCCATAGCACTTGGTCCAAAGTAGCTCCTACTGGCTTCATACTCTGGCAGATCATCGTCAAAGATTGTAGGAGCATGTACGGATCTTCTCCTGCCAAGCCATGAAATTTAGGAAGGGAATTAATTAACAAACCTTTAACTTCAAAATTAACATCAAAATTAGGGCAAGCAGCAGTAAATGGATCATAATGCACTTCAGAAGTTGTTACTTCCCTAATAGTCCTACGTCTCTACGTCTCTGATTCTCATTGTTTTCTCCTACTCTCTCATGCTCACCATTTCCTCCATTAGTTCCATTTCTAGGTTGGTGTGCAGGAAAGTCAGGATTTGGGAAAAGGTTGGGATTTTTAGCCATATTTTGTCTTTCTCGCTCAACTAATCTACTCCTCTCTTGTTCTTTCCTCTCTTTCCTAAGTCTCCGCAAGTGTCTCTCAATTTCAGGTTGGAATTGAACTAGTCTACCTCTCCTGGGCATGCGCAGAATCAATCCACGAATAAAAGATGAAGTAACAACAATCACACAAAGTCAAATAAAAGTGAAATGTGATGAATGCGAGAATATGAGTGTATGGATGTATGTATGAGTGTGTATGTGTGAAAATTTTGCTAAGAAAGAGACAAAATCAAAGTATGAAGTATGCTTGTGTAAAGGAAAATCAAAACCTATACTATGAACAAGTATGAAAATTAAACTATCCTAAATGCACTGCAAAAACAAGGATTCCGATTATCAACGACAATTGAGATGAGATGGGAATGGCTATCGTAAGGTAAACCAATTTCTTGGTTCCCCGACAACGACGCCATTTTGATCACGGCTCTGTCGATTCGACCTTAAGATCGATCCTTAGAAACCGGTCAAAAATAATAATTCTAAAGATTGCAATACAAGATGCAACCTCGGGTCGTCTCACTTAATTGGAACCAAGTGAAAAAGGTTTAAGCTAGTCTAATTGTCAAAAATTGCAATCAAAGTTGATAAAGTGGGGGCTTTGGTCATTAAAAAGAACTAAGGAAATTTAACTAAATTGAAGGACAAAGTATAAAAAGTATATTTTTGGATTTTTAAGAAGTAAATGGAATTGAAAATTTGAGTATTAAGCAATTGATAATAAATCCTCTTGAAAATGAGCTTAGGCTATCATGGTTAAAAACAATTTTCGGGAAGTGAAATTCACTAAGTTTTCAAATAAAAACCTTAAAGACTTCTCCTCAAGTCCAGGATCTTGATCAATGAACTCCATTTCTCAAGATCTCATTAAGTGCTCTTAAGCCTTAGAACCTTGAGGGATTCTTTAAGTCTAAGATTTTAATCAACGAACTCCGTTAAGTAAAACCTTGTTAAATGCACCTTAGCGTGTGAAATGAATAAGTTAATGCAAGTGGTCAATTGGCTCAAGCATAATCTCAATATCAAACACAACTAGGCAGATAAAGAGGGTTAACACAATCACCAAAAGACATATGAGACTTCATATATTGAGCATCGAAGTTCTACATTAACCAATCCATAACACAAGACATCGTTCAACACTTGATTAAACTATAACCAAGCTAATCCACTACAACAAAACAACACATTTAGCGTCGTTTTTAAAGTAGACGTCGTGAATGGTCTGAGGCTTTCACGACGTCTGGTAAGACGTCAAGAAAACATGGAATATTCTGCGACGTTGTATTAAGACGTCGGGGATAAAGGAAGTGTTTAACGTCGTTTTGATAGAAAGACGTCCCAAAATAGAATAAACGTCGTTTTGGAGAAATAGATGTCGGGGAAGGCCTTGTCCGCGTAATTAATTTATGCTCCCCCCAATTTTCCAAACGAAAACCGAAGCCTCCCTCTCATCTTCAATTCGTCAGTCTCTCGCGTTCCATATTAAATCATCCAACCTCTCGTTCCCTCTCTCATCTTCGTCAGTCTCCCGCGCCTGCGTTTCTCCCCTTCCCTCTTCATCATTTTAACCTTCCGTCTCTCATTTTTTGTCGCGCTACAGTCGGTCCTCTATCATCACCAGTCGGAGTGCATGTGCGTCTTCTATCTTCCGGTAAGTCATTGAGATTGAAGTAGTTTTGCGATTAATGTAAGTTTTTTAGTCGATTGAAGTAGTTTTGCGATTAATGTCGGGTGATTTGGGTTGCTTTGTGTTTTGCGAAAAATGTCGGGTAATTTGGGTTGCGATTAATGTCGTTTGTTTTGATTAATTTGGGTTTGCATTGTGTTTTATGAATTTTTTACGGTGATTGTGGTCGTAAAGATAGTTAATGCTATTAGTTGGGTTGTGTTCTGTGGTAAGTTTCATTCTTCTCGTCCACTATGTGTTGGTAGATAGAGATTTAGCTTTCAATATCCTACGACTGTTGGGTTTAGGTATTCTTCTATTTCACCGTCCTGAAACTCTTTCTCAGATAAAAATAGGTTTAATAAAACTAAAGTTTCTCAAACATAATTCTTCAAAGATTATTCGGACTATTTAGATAAGTTCCTTAGATTAATATCTTTCTTAGTAGAACTCTTGTGACTGATGCCTTCTAACGACAAGAAGAAAGAATAAGTTACAATCGTCGCCCAACCTCAACCTTAGGATCGAGGATCGACCAAAGGATGTCACATAAGAGTCCATTGTCCGAGATTTGATGAGGCCTTGAAATTTCCTTTATTTGGTCCAAAGTTTCCATTTCAGAGACAGTCCTCCATGCATACACACAGATCTTCTCATCAACAAGTGCAGCCACGGGTAAACAATTGAAGCATCAAGAATATCTTCCAAAGCCTAACATTAAATATCCTTTTACACTCATCCATTGTTAGGGATAGGATAGGAATCTGAATTTTTTTTAAAGAAGTTCTGTTTGTAGAATTTAGTTTGTAGTTGCTAGAATTATGGGAGTCCTAAAGGATAAGGATAAGTTCTGTAAATTAGGACTTCTTTTTCTAATTAGCAAGCATCTATTGTACTATGATAAGATTGATCCTTTCCTATCAAAAGGAGATCAATATTGAATAAAGAAATCAAGCAGAATTTTTACTGTCAAGAATTAGGAAGAGTGGGGTGTCTCCTAAGAGTATTAACTCATACTACTTTATATAATTTTAGGTGTATTGAACAAAGTACGCTAATCAGTATTAAGTCATACTACTTTATATAATTTTATTCAATACACCTAAAAACGACTAGCATCGTGCAATTTGATTATGTATGGAAGTAAACCTCCAAAACCATCTTCCTAATTCGATCCCTCCCTTAATCCAAAAACTTATAAACCTACTAGATCAAGTTTTGCTTATGAAGACCATTAAAAACTCACTTAAGGCTTTTGAATCACAATTCATATTAAAACTCCTTTGCAAGAAGGTGTAGTTGGATAATATCCCTCTACTACTTCTATTCCAAAGACCTCTAATCTTTAACATGTCCTAAAAATTGTAACCTTAAATATTTCTCCTTATAAATAGGTCGATTCCTAAGTTATAAATAAATCTTCCAATTAATCTCTCTTAAAGATCAACACCTAGTCAAACATCCTCATGCCCTCCCTCCAATCATGATTAGGACATATTTGATAGTATTGAGATAGTAAGAAGTAGTAGAAAGAGAAAAAATAATAGAAAATTGGGAAAAGAGGAATCTGATGTAAGGTTCCTAGTCTGCCCTAATTTATATCGTTTTCTTATAAATTTCAAACTCAAAACTTTGTTTCCTTTACATGTAAGATAAAGTTAAAGAAATCATCATTTCTCTCCTGGCTTGGCAGATTTAGTTTTATATCTTCAGTGTGAAGTAATAATTGATCACCTTGGTGCTGATTAGTAGTTCTCAAAATTAGGTGTATAAGCTTTTATTTTGATGTGCCAATGACAACAATCTTTTGACAAATGATTGCAAATAAGTATATATATATATATATATATATATATATATATATATATATATATATATATATATATATATATTAGTTTTATATCTTCATGTGAAGTAATAATTGATCACCTTGGTCTTTGATTAGTAGTTCTCAAAATTAGGTGTATAAGCTTTTATTTTGATGTGCCAATGACAAGAATCTTTTGACGCAAATGATTGCAAATATATATATATATATATATATATATATATATATATATATATATATATATATATATATATATATATATATATATATATATATATATATATGATTTATGATTTATAATCTATGATTTATGTTTGTCTTCCTCATTTTGTATATTTGTTATTTGTTTCTTTATTACATATGGATAATTTGGTAATTGTGTTCAAAAGTGTAGTTCTAATTTTTTGCCCTTTATGACAGATTCTATTTGCAAGTGTGAGGAGGAGATAGTTGGAGTAGCCATTGGAAAACAAGAACCAGGTATTCTAACTTTTAAGTTGTTGGATTTTTAATTGTTTTGTTTGCATTCATACTATAGCTATTGAATTTGCTATATGAGATGCCATAATTTGTTCTTTGCCATAAATTTGTACAGATGTCATAGCTTCAATTATGTATTTATAACAAGCTGTCTTCTTTTAAATGTTCTAAGTTGTTAAACAATGGTTTGTGTCCTTTGCCTTCTTTACTATCATAAAGGAACTTATACAGTTAAAATTATTCCTATCATGTATGTTTGCTATAAGAAAAGTAGAACATCATTATACCACTATGAAAATGAAGCGAGTGTAGGATGCATAGGACCTTATGAAGAATTCAAATCATGAGTGGCTGATACAGTTTTAAAACTCTAACAAAAACTTATGAGCCTCCCTAATCTCTGATCATTGCACTATAAAGCTACTAAACCTCACCTAAAACTCACAAAGGATTTATAAGGGTCAGTATATCGAGAGGCAATAGAACAATTAACTTAAGAAAATATATAAGGGTATTACCCTTTAGCACTAATAGCTCACCACTCAGTATACATTCATTTGTATTGTGATATAATGGGGGAGTTTAAACCAATTTCCTACTACAATCTGTCTTCAAACTTATATATAAAATGATGGTATCGAGGCTGAAAGCTTTGCTAAGTTCCCTAACTTCAATAACTCAAGGTGCATCCACTAAAGGGATAGCTGTATTTGTCATTGACAGGGGTACCATAGGTTCGTAACTCGAGGAAAAACATAATGAAAATCTTAGAGCTAATACAAAAACGACTCAAGCAAATCAGAAGTTTGGAAATCATGTAATATACATGAACTCACATATCATACAAATAGAAGGGGAAATACATTTCAGCATGATTGATAGCTGCTTCCAGGCTTTTTCGGTTCACTGCTTGCTATCCATAGGATTGAAAGTTAACATTTCTGATAATGCCACAGGAACATGTTTAATCATTATAGTATGAAAATTTATACTATTTCTCCTAAACTGAAGTTTTGACTTTCATCATTGATACATAACACTTCCAAGTTTAAACTATTTGCATCCATCAAATTTAAACACTTCCAAGTTTCTTTTAGCTTCTCATCAAAGACAAGTAATTAGAAACGAATATAAGGGTCTAAGCTAAGTGTTCTCTGCAGCTTCAGGAAATCACTTTCAGCTATCCTTGGGATTCCTACTTTACTGTACTTAGATCGATGAAGTTAGGTGAAACAAGAATTTGTATGTTATATATGCTACTGGTATTGTTAGTCAACTTCTTGCAATCGAAACACATTAGATGACAGTCTATGGATTTTGAATCTGAAGTAGGACATGACAGCCCATTCTTGCAGTAACTAGTTCTGATGTGAGCTAAATGGTTGTGAAATGTTATTATACATTGCAGCTACTTAGCAATTACCTAGCTAACTTCAAGCTTTATTGGTTTCTGTGTTTACATTTAGTTTTCTTATTCATTAATGTGAATAACAGTTCATATTATGATATTCTGTGTTTTGTGTTTACAAAGGCATTTGTGAATGGCTGCTATGAAATAGTACCTATCCTTAGAATTATATGTGTTCAGCCATTAGGCTTATGAACACATATAATTATGAATGGCTGCTATGCAAAAAAAGATGTTGCATATAGAACTTGTTGTTGAATCAAAGAGATATTGTTTGCTCATCTAGTCTTTAATAATCTGAGTCTTTCTATGAAGTGACACTAAGGACTAGTACTGTAATTTCAATCAGCAGCTGAAGTGATGATATGTACTGATGGTTTGGGTCTCCTACTTCCTTTGTTTGCATAATTATTTCTGCTTCCTTGATTTTCAGGCAACAAATGTACTAAAAAATCTGAATTTATTTAGTGAATGAACCCGATTTTTATACACAAAAGCTATAACAATGCCTAGAAAATAATGCCTTGTTCTCTATATGCCTTGTTCTGCTATAATAAGCATGAGTTTTTGTCAACACAATAGTTGATTGACTATTACACTATATAGTAATTGCCTCTGCTTCAGCTTGCTTCATATCAACAAATATGCTTACAACTTGACAAGCTGTTGCCATAATAACCATATATTGAACATATAGAAATTCCTTGATGTGGATTACATGAATTGAAGGTGAACTGACTAGTAATTATGAATGTGATGCAGATATGCCTATCTTTGAGGTTTAAATGATGACCATTTTCCACATACAATTGAATCTTTTTTTTTGGAAGATGCATGAACACATACACATTAACTAAACAACTTGCAACCTGTTATTGATATAGTTGACAGTAAACAATGCCTCTTAGCTGGAATTTTATAAATGATACATGGATAGATATCTCTTCATTACTCCATATAGCATGTTTAATTTGCTTACAGTGATGCTTATGTGAATGACATAGGATTTATACACTAATGCCGATGTGAATGTAGATTGTATTGACATGGGACCTGGTCTACCCAAGAAGAAGAATAAGGTTGCACCAAGTACTTTAGTACCTACACAACTGCAGTCGCGGTATCGTCAGCTAATTGGAAGTGCAGCTAATGAGCCATGTGCTCGTACACAACCACAAGATAAGACACCGCACCTGCACCTACACCTACACCTACACAGTACTAGCTCACACGCTGCACTCGCCGATCGATCGCAACACCAAGAGAAGTCAATTCTATGCCCAGATTCGCCCCAGAGATCAAGATGAACAAATTTGGAATATGCGACGCAATATTAGCTCTACGTCAACTTCTGAAGAGATGCCTCCAGCTTCAAATTATCAGACACTAGTTAATCCTCCTGTGTCTAATTATCTGACACCAGTTAATCCTCCTGCTTCTAATTATCGACACCGAAGAATCACGCTCTTCCTTAGGTGTCGGCTCCTCTTCGCAAAGACTGCAGGTATGATCTTAACATTAATTAGATTTATCATTAATTGTTATATGCTAATTATAAACTATTCTTTTGCTATCTTAGGATCCACAAATGTTCCAAAAAAAACAAGGGGTGTCACGAAAGGACACGGATTAGTAAAAATTAACAAGGCGATAGGTAGAAGATTGGAGACAGAGATTTCCCCTGCTGAAGGATGACCAACCAACTTCGTACAGTCTGTCAAATTATCGAGTGAGATTGGTCTGATATCCCGAACTTCTTTGTCTGTTAAAACCAAATTTTCAAAAATTACTAATAAGGAATTGGACATTGCATTTGATAAGTTAGACGTAAGTATTCTAAACCAATCCAATTTGTACGTGTTTTCCATTTGGTTAAAGTGTTCACCAATAACTTATAATTTTTTGCAGCAAAAGTTGGAAGTCAAGGGAATGAGGACTGACAACGAAATACATGTTGCTGTTAAGAGGTTTCTTTCATTAAGGTCTAAAGATCAAAGGTATAATTTAAAAAGGCATTTTACCAAGTACGGAAAGGATGTGAAGCCGCATAATGTGACATTGGCGGAGTGGATGGATTTATGTGAGTATTGGGAGCAATCAGCTACAAAGGTTAGTTCTTATTTGATAAAAAACTTTATTTCACAACTTCTTTGATTACTAATTATATTTTAGTATTTATTCTTTTTGATTTGTAAATGTTATAATAGATTTTACTACATGTATGATTAGGAGAAAAGTTAGAAAGCCAAATTGGTTAGGAGTCAGGTGAAATGTCGACCAAACTCTGGCTCCAAGGCCTTTGTAGCGATACGACATGAGATTGTGAGTTACCATCTTTTTAATTATATTTTACTTTGATTGATATTTAAAATTTTATGAAAAGCATTACTTGTAATATTTTTTTTAACAACAGAGTGACAGGGATAGAGAAGAGTGTGACCAAATGAAACTATGGTATCACACTCATTATGATGAAAGCAAAGATCAATGGACAACTGCCGAAAGCAAAGCAAAATGAGTCAGTACATAGTTCATTTACAAATATTTGTTAAATGGCAATGTGTATGTAATTAATTCTTACTTTTCCAGGAATTAATGTGTCATGAAATGACACATTCAATAGAACAAGGTCATCTGATGACAGTAGATAAAGTGTGCGACAAAGTCCTCGGCACTAGATCAGATTACATTGTTGGCATGAGAATTGGGCGTCGACCACATGATAATACTTCGACCAGAAAGAGACTTCGAGACGAATTAGAAGAGTCAAAGAGGGCTAATCAAGTATTGCAGTCTCAAGTCGATGATTTGACTAAACAATTTAAAGAAATGCAGGATCGATTGGAGCTTTTATGTTCTACAAATAATGTTCGTTCAGACTAAACATGTACTCATTTTGATATATTAA
This sequence comes from Erythroxylum novogranatense, assembly GCA_029891385.1. Taxonomy (NCBI): domain Eukaryota; kingdom Viridiplantae; phylum Streptophyta; class Magnoliopsida; order Malpighiales; family Erythroxylaceae; genus Erythroxylum; species Erythroxylum novogranatense. The sequence continues at coordinate 86,313,253 of CM057229.1, forward strand.
ACACTTATTACGTTTTGTTTATTTTAATTATCGTTTTATGACATATTCAGAATTGCAATTTAATTAATAAATTGTTTGTATGTATTCAAGTCTTGTTATACATGAATAATTATTTATTATATATTCAAAATATTGTTGCATTATTAAACAAATTTATTTCATTACTAATATTTAATAATTATTAAATAAATATTATTTTAATATTTACTTAAATTTAAAATTAGCAAATAATTAAATAAAATTGTTTCGAAATTTAAAACATATTTAAATAAAAGCTAATAACAAATCAAATTTATTCAAATTAATTTTTTTCCCTAAATTTAAAAATTAAATTTAATAATTAAATTTGATCAAATTATAAATTATTCCAATATTCATATCAATTAAAACAAATAATGAATTCCTAATTTTATTAAATCATTATTAACAAAATTTACCAAAATTTTTATAAATTAATTATAATTTAATAAAATCTTCATAATCCACGATGTATATTGAATTAGACGTCGCAGAATATCAATTTTCTCCGACGTCTAAAAAACGTCGTTAAAACACATTCAATCCCTGACGTTTTTCCCAAACGTCGAGAATTATACGACTCTTTTACGGCGTCTTCATTAACGTCGTAGAATCGATATGCCATCTACGATGTCTTCATTCAGACGTCGAAGATACCCATTACCTACCTCACTATCTACGACGTCTATTGCGACGTTCTAATAGACATCATAGATAGTTTTCTGCGAAGTCTGGATGGATTCTACGACGTCTATTAGACGTCGCAAAATGTATGCTTTTGTTGTAGTGATCTAACTACAGGAAGTAAACCCTAACTCAGGAATTTACAACAATGTAATTAAACTTGACGATGTAAGATTAACTCCCATTTTAGAACCGGTGAACTCAAGCCGATGCTACATCTTCAAGAGAAAATGTGGTTTAGCTATGCATGACTCCGGATTCTCTCACGAATGGTGAAGATTGGACGTCACCCATGGTAGCAGAAGACACTGACGGTGGCGTGGAAATGATTGTGATGGTCGAAGATGATAAAAATGGAAAATGATGGTAGAAGAGATAATCGTCTCTGCTGCCTCCAAAATACGTCTCTGAAAGATATCCGTCCCTTTGACCTAAAAATAACAAGGTTTTTAAATGATGGATGCGAGTCGGGTCGGTACAGTGAGAGATCTTTCCAAATGAAGTCCGAGTATTTGTCTGCTCGTCGCGGCGAGATGTTTCTTGCTCATCGCGGCGTGTCTTCTTGGATTGATCGCCGCAACGAGATGTTTTGTAGGTGTCGCGGCGTACTCCTTCTGGATCGCTCGCCGCGGTGACGAGGGGAAGTTGCGTCGCGGCGTGCTCCTCTTGATCCTCGCCGCGACGTGCTACTCGCATTACGTCGTGGCGTATAGACTTCTTCATGCACCCGACGTATTGATGCTTTTGACTCTTCTTTTCCCTACAAATGAAACAGCAATTTGGCAGTATCAATTGTCCTTGGAAGAATTATGATGGAATTAATGTCAATTTGTGATAATTTTACTATCAAATTGTATAAAATGTAAGCTCACTATAAGGGATAGATTAAAGCACAAAGTCACAAATTAAGAGTCAAAAAATACATTAAGAACAGTAAAAGTGTAGCCAATTAATAAGATAAACTTGGGCTCAATCAGATGTGCAGCCTACTTTTTGATATTTTTTTTCCTTTTTTTTCATATTCTTGAGCCTTCTAGGGTTTTGTTTTAGGGTTTTCCCACTTGTTTTGGTTTCAAAAAGAGCCCTGAAACATTAAGAATACAAAAATCTTGCTAGCTTGAAACTACTTGTGCATAATCATGCATTAAGGATGCAAGATGGTGCATTACCATCCAACCCCATGCACGATGCACAATCTTGCCATAGTGTTCATCCCCATGTTGCTTGCATGCACAATCGTCCATAACCATGCACAATTGTGCATGTTCTTATTCTTTAAATCTTTCTTCATCTTTTCTTCAATTTTTCTTATTTTCTCTCATTAACAAACACATCAAACAACCCTTGAAACATAATATTAAGATCAAATCCTTACTTTAAAACAATCAAACAATTAAAACATATAAAAATGCTAATAAGAACACAATCCTAATTCCTAAACACATGATTATCATATAAGAAAACACTTAAAAACAAACTTAAACGTCTAGAAAAAATGTATAATGTACACCTTTCATTGATATGATGATTTATAGTTTGGAAGGACATGTTAAGGTTAATAAGGGATGAATATTTGTAAGTTTGATGAATTAGATTATGATTTATTTGAGGAAAATAAAAATTTAAATATGGGCATGTTTGATAGATAATTATTTTTCTACATTTATAGACCCATATTTAGTATGTTTTGTTTGTTATTTGAGAGTTTTTATAGTATTTATAGTAGTTAATTTACTTCAAAAGTATTTTAAGGTGATAATTGTCTCCATAGACAAAGAGGAGAAGTATTTGGGTGAAATTATGGCATGGAGTGGAAGAATTGGAGCAATTTTGGAGATATGCGGTCATGTATAGTGATTGTGTAAGTCACTATAAGCATTTAGAGCTTTAAAGTCACAATTCCTACCTATGTGGAGTTACAAGTCCATGTATATTGACATACACAACCGTGTATATTGTTTGTGTAAGTCTTGTAACTATGCAAAGTCAAGAATTAGGTGTTTTTTGGATATACATGGTCATCTACATGACCATGTATATGCCTATGTATATCTTAGAAATCTTAGTTTGTTAATATATAAGGATCTTAATAGGGCTACATTAAGGGAGGTAGATTAGAAGTGATTGAATTTAGAAAGAGGCATCTAGAGTTGACAATGACACTTGAAAAGGAAGAGCAAAAACATAAAAATATTCTACACATCATTAAGTACAGGATCAAAAAGTGGAAACAACAAATCAACTCCAGTTTTCTAGAAATTCCAGATCAAGGCTTCTAAACAGATTCATTATTTGCTTATTCTATTTCATTGCCTTGGATGTCAATTCTAAATAATGTTGTTTTTAGGATGATTATGGATTGCTAAATTGATTTTAGGATTTTTTCTTAAATTGTTTTGTTTAACTTTTATCTTGTTAAATTTATTATAACATTGCTTTGTGGTATTTTTCATGCTTATACTTAATAAAAAAATTGAGAGATTGAGTCAAGTTATTTGTTTTAAGTTGCACAAAAAGAGTTGATACCTTAATAGACTTACAAATATAAGGTTAATTGTGAGTTAATTATCCTTAGGATTGCTTCAAATCTAACTGAGTGTTCAGGAGTAGTTTTGAGAAGTGAGAGATTTCAACTTAACTGTGTTGGACCAATGGTGGTTGACAAATTAAATCTCACTTATGTTTTGATTATAATAAAATGTATAGAATTGGTTAAGAAATTATTTCAGGTGATTTGGATTCAAATACATCAAGACTACATCAATCTTGAATGGGCAAGACATAAATCATGGTGAAATCAAGAAGGAAATAATCTTCATCATGCTAGAGACATTAATAATGAAGATTATAGAAGATTTGATTGAATATATCCGTTGGAGTCAGCAATAAATCGACCATCGTTTCATAAGTCGACTAATAAATTAAAGATCATCAGATGTGGGTTAAAATAAGTCGACTAATATGTTACAAGTCGACTACAAATCAATTTAATAGGAACACTAGTCGACTATCATGGCACTAGTCGACTGATCGAAGAACGAAGTTAAAGCCTGCAGTGAAAAATGCTAATACTAGTCGACTATCACAGCTCGACTAGTCGACTATAAGGTACTAGTCGACTAGTACTATTTGACCAGTCGACTATCAGGTGAAACTGAGCAAAATTCATCAAGATCAATCACAAATAAAAAGGAGGAAATCAAGGAACGGCTAGGAGATATCAAGCAACGGCTAATAGATGATCTACAAAGTCTATATTGATCTAGAAGCCTGCAAATAAATAGAGGAAGCTCAAGAGATCAATGAGGGTCGAAAAATAGAAAAGCTTTCTGATCATCTTTCATAATCATCACTGTTATTACTCAAAATTTCTCTCTGCACATTCAAGCGTATCTAGCTATATCGAGCCTTACGTCAATTATTTATCATCTTTATTGTAAGCTTAGTGATTAGAGGAGAATCACTAGTGGGGTAGGATTTGTGTCGAAAAACAAATCGGTTGTAAAGGTAGGATTTGTGCCGGAAAACAAATCGGTTGTAAAGGTAGTTTGAGTCGGAAATCAAATGGTGTTCTAAGAGTTCACACTAAACTAAAAAGTGTGTAGTAAAGTGGTTTGTCAAATCCTAAGTGGGAGCTTAGGTAGATGACGTAGGTCTTAGCACCGAACCTCTATAAAAACAGTGTTTGCTCTTCTTCTTTACTCTTTACATTTAAATTTGTTTAAATTGTTTTTGTGTGAATTAACTTCTGATTTTATTGTAGAATTTTACAAAAAAGTTTAAAAATCTATTCAACCCCCTTCTAGATCGTTTACAAACTACTATCTATTTCAATTGGGATTACTTAGTTAGATCGAGAGAGGGTAATCAGAACCTTAGGATATCTAGAATCGAACATAATTGAATTAACAAGGCAAAAGGAAAACAAAAAGAATAAAATATCTCCTAAATTTTCATTATTGATTAACTTCGCTCTTATTGCTATCTTTACTGGTTCAGCTATTTAGTTTTATTAGTTTATTTTAATTTTAGTTAATTCAATCTTTTATTATCTTATATAAGTACATTCAAATTGTTAAGTGACTTATCCGATCCTTGTGGGAACGATATCTTGTGTACTACAATATGCAATTTGTACACTTACAATATTGTATGCATTAAAACAAGCAAACAACAATCCCGTAAAGACCTGAAAGATAAGATTCCTTACTAGAGCTGCCAACCTTAGCCTTAGCATAAGTCTACTTTGACTTGATTCAACATCGACAACATTGCTTCAAAAAATTTCACTAGTTTTTGCTTTCCAAATGTGCTAAGTAATCATACCAAAGGCTAACTTGAAAAGCTTCCTCTCACATTTACTCTTGAAGTTTGCTCTTTTAAACCATGACGGTGTATCCTTCTAGCCTCAACTTAGGCATTTCATTCTAAGGATTGCCAGTAGACGGTTCCAAAGAACTAAGGAAAATACACAAGAGAAGAACATATGGCCATATGATTCTTGCTCTACTTTGCACAAAACACATTTAAGATCATCAACGTGAAACTTTAGTCTGTCTCTAGTGCTCAATCTTTGGGAGGTGGCTAGCCATAAAATGAAAGAATGTGAAAGGTGCAATATTGGAGTCCCATGCCAACTTCCACCAAGGGCTTTTGATCAATGTTCCCAGTAACATTTTCCCACATAAAGTTGTAGTGAAGCTCCAGTTTTTAATCTGCATCCATTGTACACAACAAAGGGAATATGGATTATGAGCATAACCCGTCATATGTTGACTTACTTATGTCCTAAAATTCCCTAGATGAGTGGAATGGCCAGTACCATTTGCCCTTCCTAATCACAGATTGCACTTTTGCATTTGTGGCTTCTTGTTTCAAAAGGTGGAATCAGCCACCTTAGTTGCCCCCACACCCGGGCTCGACCAAATTGTAAGGGGGATAAACCACGGTTTATCTCGATTGACTGCCTAGCAGAGCGATCCATGAATTCCCGTTGTCAGGAATTGAATCTAGATCCTTGTCTTAATTTACTCTACTAAATTGCCAACCGAGCTATCCGTGCGGGCATTTGTGGCTTCTGAAATGTCTTAACAATACCTTTATAAATTGTATTAAAACGGGACATCAGCGCTTTCCATGTTTATTTGCTTTATTATACCTAATTGGACTGACTTGGGCTTCAACATGTGAGCCGACGAAACGTTGTGGATCAAAACAAGGCCCACAAACAACAGACTTGAGCAATGCAAGAGACGAAGACATTTACGTTATAAAAATTTGATGCCCATCTGCTTCTTTACTGCTTTTGTATTTTCTTCCAAATCGAAGCTTATTGCTCAACACTAAACACAAAGCTGAAAAACCCATTTGATTTAGTTGTCTTCCGGTCTCCAGGAGACCAAGAGAGAGGCAGAATACAAAAGGAAACAAATTCATCGACTATAACTTGTAAGTTGCTAAAAGAAGGATGATGTCTCCAAGGCCAATGGGTGAAGATCGATCTTCACCTCCTCATTTCAGGTACTCATTTTTTTCAGTAACCCTACCTTTCTCTGGTTCATTCCTTTTCTCTCTTTATGCTTCCATTTCGCTTTCTGAATTCAAATTATTTTATCTAATTTTGCTTCAAGTTCTTTGAACAAGATAGCATATACGAATAAGCGAGCGGTTCAAGTCATGTTGGAGTTTTTCCATTTTTTTTTCATGGGTGTTAATTTTGGAGCTTTGGAGTCTTCTTGTAGTTTATAGCTGCATTCTTCTATCCATATGAATATTTTTTGTGCACTCATTGTGGCTTGGAAATGCTATAAAATTGTAAACTTCATCTATTATTTGTGATCCATTAGGCGACACTCGTTTCCGCGTGTTTGTTGCTTACTGGAATTGGTCGTTACAATTACGAAGAAGTAATACGTTTTGTCATGTTTGAAAATTGCGGGATTCGAAAAATGAGTTATCTTGTTAGATAGTTTATTTGATGGTAAATTACACCGGATATTGTAGTTTGGACCTTTTTCACTTTAGTTCCTAAAAATTATCATTTACCATGATATTATGTTTATCTATCACTCTTACCTATAGCGTCAAAACGATGGTGTACTGCTTGTGTAATGTAGCTCAACAAAGACAGGTGTTGTGTCACTTAACAACTACACAAGCAGTATGATAACCTTTTGCCATTCTGATGCAGGGGAGTATTTGGCTGATTCAAAAACATAAGTTAAATGATTGTTTTTAAATTTCAGGGACTAAAGTGAAAACGGTCCAAACCACAGTAACATCTAGTGTAACTAACCTTCATTTCTATTTATATTCTCCTTGGTATATATGAAATTCAGTGAATTCCCAATAGTTTGATTAATGTCTAGATCCTACCATGGTTTGAAGAAATCTGCTATATATAACATTGGATAATCTAACTTGAAACTTTTGGAATTCCTTCCTTGAATATCCTTTGTTTTCTCAGATGCAAAAAGATGATAGAATGTTGGCATCTTTTAACTCAAATGCCCTTCTGGTCTTGTCTTGTAAATTTTTAATCTAATAGTGACTTGTAATAGTGATCTTGTTTTCTTGATATAGGCACACTCCTTTGCAGATAATTCATATTATAGGGAACTTCTTGAGAATATGGTCAGTCTACTCAACGTATCAATATTTTTGTGAAAGTGGAGCATCAGTGGTGCTCTTTTTCTTCAGTTGTCTTGTTCCATCCTCCATCCTTTTTTTGGCCTTGCAAAAGCCCTGGAAGGGGAGATCGCTATCTAATCAACAGGTTCATGTTGTCAGTTTGTTAAGGAAAAAGAAACCTGTTATTATAATGGCATCCAATTTCATTATTCTCATACGTTTTCATTTTAGTTGTTGTTCAGATAGTGCCATCTATCATAAATGGTGCAATAACAGCTTTGTACTTCCTCTTTTGGGGAAAAGGCCTCAAGATATGCGGACCAGTCAGGTATGTTGTTTACCACTTGTATGAAAGTAGAATAAAAAATTATTATAGTAAAGAATTAAATGAATTTTTTTTAATAATTATTATAAAATTCATTCCTCTAGTATTGTGTTTCTGGTACTATATGCATGCTAATATATAACTTAAAACATATAGGGACATGTCCTTATATTTATTGCCAGCTATATTAGATTTGTGATAGTTTATTCATGATATTGAATATGCCCAATGTGGATATGATGTGGTATATGGTCATGAAGATTAAAACGACCAATTGAAAGCAAAGCAAGTGTGCGCCAGTGCGAGTTGAGATTATTTCTCTCTATCTATGAGATCATTCCATTTATTAAATCATTAATATATGATGAAATATGTTAATAGTTGATACTTGGATTTCTTCCTGAGTTGTTTAAAAGTGAAGGTATATTGGTTTGTTTCCTCTGTCGTTTTAATCGTAATCAATTATTTCTTCAATTTGACACTAGAACTATTTTGGCGGAGTATTCTGGTGCTGTTCTTGGAGTATTGTCAGCTGCATTATATGGTCACAGAGGCCATGTATGGAAAAAGGTTGTCTAATATTCTACATGATATATAGATATTCTTTTTCATTTAGAGCACTTTCTTTCATGGTGTTAAAGATGAACAAGTATTTTGGTACTTAACATACTGTAGTTATAGGTTGTTATAGATTCTACAGCATTTAGAAGCAGATTGCGTGATTCAGAAGGTTATCTCTGATATTGTACAGGAGCTCAAATTCATTCCTCTATGTAACTATCATTTTACTGATTTTCTGTTGTGTGCTGAACAAACATTTTGATACTTAAAAGCACTATTTGTATAAACTAGGAATGATTCTTTTAAATATAAAGGCTTTATCAGCATCAACTTTTTGAATGTTGTCAGGCTGCAAATAATGTCATATTGAGGACAAATACGCTAGACCCATGTGGTATTAGTGTTGCAAAATGGTATATATTTAGTTATGGGAGTCTCGGCATTTTGATAATTCACAGAAATGTTCTTTTCGTCAGTAATCTTGTCCCTAATAACACCTAATCTTTTTGCTGCGGAGCAGTAGTATTGACTTGCTGTGAGCTATTACTTTGAATTAGGAGGGTCCAGAAATTCTTATTATGCTTTAATTACAGATGATAAAAATTTTGGTGATTATTATATCAAAATTGATGCATTGAGAATGATATATCAGCAAGTTTGTGAGATCTATTAATGTTGGATGAGGGCAACTTTATGTTGGCAGCTTTTTGGTTGGAATAACTTTGAAAGCCAGGCAGAAATTTGGAAAGTTAGAAAGATAAACTGTAATATAAAAAACCAAACTCTGATTTCCTGATAATGAAATAACTGGAGATATTAACATAACAACATCCAAGTTAAGTGTTTAAAATCTTTAATTTCTATCAAATTGTATAAATAACTTTCAACATTTTAGTGGTCATCCATGAGTAAACTTATAACAGGGGTGTTAAAGGAGCCAATAATTCTTTTCCTGATAAATTATTTTCATAATCATCATGTTCACGTTTACTAATCTTCTATCAGGTAGGTGGGCTGATTGTGATGTTGGCATCTTTCTACCTCTTATCACAAGGATGGGCCATGGAAACCTATTTCCCTATTTATATCCTTGTGGACGTACATATGGAACTTCTTCTGTTTCTGATTTTTGTAGTTTAGTATCTTCAGCTTCAACCTACTTTTTGGTTGTTCCAATTTTCTGCAACCACTTGCAATATTGTTGTTAACTTAATGTAAAAATACCATTCAAAGATGGCCTCAAAACTGATGATCAGACAACAGTAGTTTTGGGTATGAAAGGAATGACAATTCCAATCCTTGCTGGGATATTATCAGCGTTCAGAAGGGTAATTGCACGACGTTTATCTCTCAAGGTATTTTCTCTTAAATCTATGTAGATGTTTTCTGATTTCTTTGTTAACTTCAGGTAATTGATGTTGAACCATTGGGCATACTGGTTCAATGGAAAAGTACTTAAAAAACCTCCGCCACACTTGTCAAAATCCTGACAGATTTTTATATTTTGTAATGCACCTTAAAAAATGGTTATTTTATCTGATTGCTGGCTTTTATTTTGGCCATTTTATTAACTTATTTTCAGAATCAACTCAAAAGAAGACTTCACGCAATAAGCATTACTTCTGCAACATGTTTTTTGTTTCCCGTGGCCATGTGGGACTTCATTATAGTAAGTCATATGTTGACATCTCAGACCTTTTTGGACCTGATAGAAAATGTTTGACATTAGTTTCATCTTATGATTTTGGACTCTTGATTACGTTACCTTCCTTTATGTGCTTATCTACATTTGAATGGGTTCAGGGATCAACTTCTGATGCAAGTGCAAGCCTGCCATTTTCAGCTTGGCCATTTTTTAGTACTATTCTTTTTGGAGTTATTTTGATATTCTACGTTGACAGTCTTGCAGAGGAGAGGTAACTTTTATTGTTATTTGCTAGTATTGTGTTGATTGTTACTAAATCCTTTTCAGTTTACTAACAATTGAGCTATTGCCTTTTGTATTTCCTTAGAAATCTGTATTATATTTGTATAAGTCATTTATCTTTTCTTATTAGAATCCTGATTCTTGTTAGTTTGATTGTCCATGTTAGATTGTATGTTTGTTTATGCATTATAGGTAATAGGGCACTTAACTGACTGTTGGTTAATCCATCAATTGATTGATCAAGTAGATCACTTGATTTTATTACCTTTTTATATTCATACTTCTTTTTCAGTTTTCCACCTTAGTGTTAAGCAGGACTGTGTTTCCTTAACTTGTTCTCACATAATCTTGACTGGAAATCAAGTCGTAAATCCATAAACATTGTCCTTCTTGTAGACTCCACATGGTATTCTCTTCTCCAAGGCATTTAATGGTTGCTGGTGGGTGCATCATTATCATGGAAATCATCTACAAAATGGATTTTTCTCTCCCTGGTTTTGTACTTTGCTCCTCAATTTTGGGCTTCGGTATGCATGCAATCTCTCTCATATCTTAGATTACCTGTGAGCTTTGTATTTGTTAAAAAGGATAGAAAATATGTCTGCAGGAGAATCAGCTTCATATCTTATTTTCTTAAGACAGCATATGATGTTTAAAAGAAAGACTAATTAAGTCAAAGGAGATCTCTTGTGATTTGAAGCTATTCAGAATTATCGTTATGGATTGCAGCTTTGTTTTGTTACCCTCTAGTCTTTTAACATGTCATTGAAGTCAGCATCAGGCAACAATATCTAACTTCCTTTTAAAAGATGTCTAGTTCCATAAGAAGACCGAATTATTTATCAATTGGACCCTAGATACTTCCTCTCCTTCTTTGTGGAAGCTGATGTAGCAACTCTTGGATGGCAAAAGGGCCCAGGCCTGACCCAGACAGGCCTGAAGTCAAAGGGCCAGGCCTGACCCGGATGAGCCTGAAGTTAACAGGACAGGCCCCGGTTCACTGGGCCTTTGGGCTTCTTTTTCTTAGCCCAACCGGGTATTCAACACACGGTCCCCATATATGGGAACAATTGCCAAAGATTCTGAGAATGCTAAACTTCTTTCTTATCTTCATCCGATATTTTTCAATCTTCCTAACTAAATTTGCAAACCCTACTATTAAACATCCAAATCACTTGACTGTCCTTTGCATGACTAATCCATTAAGTAATTATGGTCATATTAGAAACTCTTTATTGCTTAAAACCTGTAGCATTTTTCTTCAGCTTCCTTATCCCACATTATGCACAGAACTACATCCCACTGGTTTCCCTAGGCTCTTACTCATTTGTGGATGTGTTTTTAGCTGACTTCTACATTTTGCTCGTGGTGTCAATTAGGAGGGAGAAAATATGGAATTTGTTTTCAGTGGTGGCAATAATTTTGGCTCTCTGAAGCTACATAAATTTTGATAAAAACCTTGTATAAAATTAGAAGCCATTTGAGGTAAAAGTGCCGGTGCTTCTATAAAGGCATAAATTTCAAGTTTCTACATGGGCGTTACCCATTCTTTGATTCTGTAAAATTGAAGATAATATCTTCTATAGATATTTATGTGGGTTGAGCCAGAAAATTGGATGGAGTTAAGTTGACACTCATCTTTGTTTCTCTGGCCACTTGACTAAATATTTCCTGCGTCTTGAGATTGGAATACCTGGTTTTACTGTTTGTGAGTAATTTTTTAACTTATAATCTGCTCTTTCCTTCTGTTTTATTTCTCAAAAGAAAATTTTCTGCATCAAACATGGGGCATTAATTGATATTAAAACTAAACGAAAGAATGCAACTTGGACTGACAAATGAAAAATATGCAATTCTGTGGTGCTATAATACAAGCATTTTCATGGACACGATGTTTATTGTGGTTATTTTTATAATTTGTATTATTATGATGCTTGGAAAGATAGCTTATAAGAGTCTGAACATAGCAAAATCACTCTTATTATTTGCTGATTGTTATTGCCCTCCCTTGATGACTGCATTTTCATTTTACATATTCCGTGGTCTGATGCTGTAGGTATTTATCAGGCAACATCTTTGGAACGAAGCAAGAAAGGTTCTTTTCTGTCGTCAGACACATCAAATGGGATTTTGGAAGAACAAACCCTGCCAACTTGAGTTATTGCATAGTTTTATCCATATTCAATACTTTGGGCATCCCATTTTATTTGTTCATCTAATATATAAGAGAAGTGAATGGAATGCTGACAACTGGGGAGAAATTAGGGTGAGGCATCTGTTTAGAATCTCGGAGATACTTTGTTTTCCCAAACTGAGGGCTGATTACTTGTATTCCATCAAAAGTGTACATAAGTTCTGTAAAATGCATTTTGCGGTCTTTTTTCTTTTTTTTTTTCCCCATATATTCAAATTGTTCTTTCTGGTGCCTGGCAAGTTGAATTGATTAAGTTGAGCAGTAGGATAGCTAACATGCACTTTAAATTCAATTCAGAAAGCAAGGGTATAATCCTCTTCAACCGTTGTAAGAATCCCTTGCATTAGTGGTGCAAGACTCGTATTGTCTGACTATTCAGCGTTGTAGATTTCACTCTCTCTGTACAAAAGATTCCTGTTGCCATAATTGCAGTAGTAAACGTTTTGATACTAATTATTTGAAATTGGTGATAGATATAAAAATTGAAGTGTAAAAAAATGAAAAACAACTATTTTTGTTGTTGAAAACTGACAACTAGTTTTAAAAGGTACACATAAGTTTAGCTTGATTAAGCTTAATTAGCCGAATTGTCTTCCTCCACCGATCAAGTTTCCTCCAGGTCCATAAAAAAGAGGTCCAAAAAAAATAAAGAAAGAAACAAGATCACCAAGTGGTTGATATTCGATTTTGGATTATAGAAAGGTTCTGTTTATTTTTAGTTTTTGATTTTGGTTTCAAATTTAATAAAATCATTAATTAATATATGCTATTTAATTATTTAGTGTTGATTTAATTACTTATTTTAACAAAATTTAATAAACTTATTATTAATAATAAATATTCTACAAAGGATTACAATAAAATGAACTTAATTAATTCATAAAATTAATTTATTTCTAAATTTGATTTAATATTTAATTATTATCAGTAATAAAATAACTATATTTTTCAATATTTTAAACTAAAGTCTTCTCTAAGGTTTTTATAAGTGTGTATGCTTCCCCCAAGTTCTTCCATTTTTGTTAAGCTTTCACCTTTTGATATGTTTCTTGTTTTACTCCATCTTTTTTTTTTGAGAATTTAAAAAATTCATTAATGAATAGAGAATATTACATCAGGAGAGGGTCTCTCCCACGTGAGATAGACCCACTTCGTTCATTAAACACATCCCGGTTAAGCAAAACGATGACAAGTTTAAATGTGTATGAAACTATTCAAACACATATAAATAAATGAACTAGGACTTACCATATGTGAATTGGGTGATTGAACGTGAGAATTTAAGATTGAGCATAATGCATTCCAAAGAAAACTTATATGTACATAAATGATTTGTATGCAGATTTATTGCTCATATGTGTATAGTATGATTACACAAGTATGATTTTGACACCTTTCTAACGGTGATAAATTAAGACTTGCATATATGAACATAGATACAAAGTTTATGACTTGAAATGTATATCATATGACTTGTCAATATATAAATTGTGAAATTGGCAAATGGTTAAAGGAAATGTTACAGTGCTTGCTCTATTGTCTTAGTAGTGGATAGATGGGTATGCCTATAAGGTTACAGTGCAGCTACTACAATTTGACACTAATCATGTCTTCATTTGGACCTATACTGTCTCCACAATTTGATGCCTTTGGATATCCACAGTTTGATATCTTTGGGTATCCACAATTCAATACCTTTAAGTATCCACAGTTTGATATCTTCGGATATCCACAGCTCTTATTATCCACACTCACAAAAAATGTGCAGGCTTAACATAGAAAGAAACTTAATACTCATAAATAAGAAATAAAACATTACAACATGAATAATTGGTATTGATGAGCATTTTTATTAGTTGTAATGATGAATTGTAATGATGTGCAATTATATTGAGAATTTGTATAAATGAGTGTTGAATATCAATATTTGGCTTATAAATGTGCATTTTCGGTAAGGGATAATATATTAAAGCATATTTGCATTATGTACTTTGCTTAAATATGTCATCATTGTTTACATGAGCATTGAATATTAATGTTTGGTACATGAATGTGAATTTATGATATATGAGTTGTGATATTTCTGAATGTATGAGCTTGGCGGATTACTACTGTGAATGGTTGTTCAAACTAAGTATTTCCCCACTAAACTACAAACTTAGTACGAGTGTTAATCCGTGTAGGTCTAAGTAATAGGAGTGAGGTATAGGGAACATCTGCAGGGAATAGGACCAACAGATAAAAGAAAAAAGTACTTTTAAAAGGCATTTTTAGTTAAAGATGATTGTACATGTAATGGTTAAACGAAATTGTATATTTCCTTTTGGATTACCATGTAAATGTAAAAATGTTTTACTATTGTTAAATGATAATGTTAAGCATTGAGGAGTTTTGTAATGTGTATATATATAACATTGAATATAATTGTATACCTTGAATGTCTGTACAAGAATTTGGTTGCTATATGTATGGATGGTTGTAGGTTTTGTATAGGGGTGTTATAGATTCAATCTCTCAATTTATTATCAAAATATGCAAAAAATTTAAATATCACAATACCCAAACATTTCATTGACATCAAAAGCAATTAAGTAACAAAATGATTCAAGAATAAATCTCATAATGAAATTAGAACATCATTGACAACATGTTCAACATTATCAAACCCAATTTGTACATCAATATGAAGTAAATAAATATGAGAAAGTATAAAAGAACTTGAAATGGCTAGGTTGGGGCTGTTGGACAACAACTACAAATGCTCCTCCTCTCTTTTCTCTTTCTTGCTCTTCCTTATGTTCTTTCTTAATTTGGCAAATGGAGGGTAGGTCATTTTGAGTCTTGTTATATTATTATATAGCCCATGGGTCATTTAGGGTAAAGAATAGGTTTAACCCATGCCAATTTGTCCAAAAAGAACCTCAAAATATCAAAACAAAAGGAGATCCCTGCGTTTATCGAGCACCTATCTCATGATAGGATTGTCACGACTATCATAGGGATGTCACAACCATAACCCCAGGAAAATTGCCTCTTGTCATGATTATGACCTAGTGTCATCCTCTTCTGTTATGATTGTGACCCTAAGGAAGACCTTCTGTCATGATCATGACCTTGTTCATTTTGTCCAAGCTTTCTCTAGCTTCCTTTAATCTTCTTCATCTAAGTTCATACACTAACAAACTCATTAAAACACCTTAAGTGCACAAAATTAAAGTCCAATATCATGTTTTAAACCATAAAACACTCAAAAACAAGAACACATCATCATATTAATATAATTCTAAATTTAAACATGCACAAAGCATCTGATCAACACCTAAAATGTAACGCCCCAAATTAGGGGTTAGCATATTAAGCAAATTTAGTCCGATTTAGGTTATGTCTCTTTGACATTTTGGCAGACATTCATGGCATTTTTCGGGTACATTGGTTTAATGACACTTCGGATTGATTCGGACTGTATTAAGATAATTTTAGTAATTTTTGTATACTTCAAACATTTTTAGAAATTAATGGAGGATTAGTTTTGAGTTGCCAATTTATTTTGCGAGTCCTTATTTTCTGACGGCATTTTGGTGAATTTTTGGAAGTTGTTTGGAACTTCTGGGTATTTATTTGAGAGAAGAATTCATAAGTGTGTTTTTAGGTAATTAACTATTCATCCAATAGTACTAATTGAATACGTGGACGAATATATAAGGGTTGATTAATTATTTTGAGACAGAACCGATAGCGTTCATCGGTGTTGTTTCGCCGCTCTGTCAGTCTGATTTCGATCTGCTTTTCTGCTGCAGATCACGAGGTTAGTCCTTTTGATAATGAATCTATGGTCTGTTCCTGTCTTTTATAAAGATAGTCGGATGAGATCTGATATTGGTAAAAGAAATTTTTAGATCTATAATATTTGACGATTTGGATGATTCTGATAGGTTAGATTTGTTAAACAGGTTAGTTTTTAAGTGATGATGCTAAAAGAATTGAGAAGAAAAGAAAGGAAAGTGAAAAAAATAAAAAGAAAAGAAGAAAGTTTCGGAGGTCGAAGAAGATGATGAACAGTGAAGCATAGTGATGAACAGTGAATAGTGAATAGTGCATAGTGAGCGTGACGATTTGTGAGCGATGCACATGCGTATTTGTGAGCGAGAAGAATACGTATTTGTGAATAGTAATACGTATTTTTGAACAGTAAAAGAATCCCGAAAATTTGCATGAACATGCATCATATTCATTTAGCATACAGTAAGTATGCACAATAATAATTTGTATCTGTATTATAGAGGAACGACCACTGCCAGCTATTGTCGGGACTTCGAGGCAATAAATAGTAAGGGCGATTTAAGGTCAGTAATCAGGACTTTCAGTAATGTCAATAATTTCAGTAAGTAATACCGGTAATTTCTGTAAGTCATTTCAGTAAGTATATCGATAATAAGTAAGAGACCCGAGACGGTCTCACTTTGATTTTTTTCTGTACTGAATTATGTACTGGTCCGAACAATGAATGCCCGCGTGCTCATATGTGCTGTACTGATTGTGTACTGTTCCGAATAATGAACGTCTGAGGCGATTGTTGCATGATTATTTTATTGGAAGTGCTAATTTATTGCACATGAAATGTCTGGAATGATTTGTTCTGTCCGAGTTGTGGGTAAATAGGCATGCCTAGAAGGGTCTGTAACGCTTCTGTGACACTTCGGTGTCGAGACTTCGGTTTTCTGTGACACTTCGGTGTCGAGACTTCGGTCTTCTGTGACACTTCGGTGTCTTCTGATATGGACACTTCGGTGTCGAGACTTCGGTCTTCTGTGACACTTCGGTGTCGAGACTTTGGTCTTCTGTGACACTTCGGTGTCTTCTGATATGGACACTTCGGTGTCGAGACTTGATCTTCGTGACACCGGTGTCTTCGATATGGACACTTCGGTGTCGAGACTTCGGTCTTCTGTGACACTTCGGTGTCTTCTGATATGGACACTTCGGTGTTGAGACTTCGGTCTTCTGATAAGTCCCGTTACCCACTTCTATTTTATGGACTTTTGCTTTGTTTTGTCTGTTAATGATAACATCTGTTATGAAGTGCATTTTGCCTGCCTGAGTATTAATCTCTGATCTCTGAATGCATGCTGATATCGTTATTGTGAAAAGAAATTGGTTAAATTAGATAAATGATTACTCACTAAGCTATAAGCTTAGCACGGTGGATTTGCCCCGTGTAGGTACAGAGCAAAGAGATTAAGGACTGAGACAAGTCAACCGCAGTGGTCAAAGGAGTCAGAGTTTTTGTGTCACTCGAATATGTATTTTGTTTGGTTTATTTGGGCCTGTACATATTCTTTGGACTTGTTTCTGGAAAGTCTGAGATGTATTATATGTGTGTTAAACTTAGATTTTAAAACAATGCATATGTGAAATGTTTGATTTTGTTTGTTCTGTCTTGGGTGGCATCCATGTATCCTCCCAGGGGGTATTTGGGTGTTACATAAAAACCTACCAAAACATAATGTAAATTATAACTATCAGGGGTTCCTTTGTGTTGAAGGAAAAGAAGGAAAATATAATTCCATTGTAAGGTAGAAATATGATGCAAGCTAATCGAAGGAGGCCTAGGAATTACTCAAATTAGTATAAGTAATAAAGCATTCCTGCGGGAAAGTGTTTGGATATTGCTTAAGAATAAAGACTCCATTTTGGTTAGATGGATGCATTCTTATATGTTTAAAAGAGACAAGGGCATGGGAAGTTAAGAATATACCTTCATTCCTTTAGTTTCTAGCTTAACTATTAAGGATGAGGGCAAACTTGTGTGTAAATATTAAATGTAAGATTGACAACTTTAAAGAAATTATAGTGATATCATTGTTCAGTCGTAGAGATTGGGATTGGGGTCTAATTAAAGAGATGGCTGATGTGTATGAGCCAATTGAGAATTATATCTCCATAAAATTTGTAGCATATGAGCTAGCTAAATTTAGCTTAAGAAGGTGAATGATTCATCTTGATTATTCATGCACTTCCAATAGTGATGAGTAATTCTTAGTAGTATAGTAAGATGCATGAGAAAGGGGAATGCAAATAATTATATTGTTTTCCATTTAGGATAAGCAATTTTTATCTATACTTATAGAACCTTTGTTTTTACTTACTTTGGAACTTTTTAACGAAATTATTTCTTTATACACTTTAAAAAATTACATTGATTTGGTGAACTATAAATTTTTATCCAATACCAAGCATATGTTTGAGTTCCCAAATGAGTTTCTAAGTTAGCTATAGCAATATGTAGGAAATGCCTCTTGCAATGTTGTATGAATGGTGATCCTATATTTATATTTGTAGTAGCAAAAGGTCTTAGGAAAGGGGCTCCTTTATCTTTTTACATATTCTAGTATGTATAGAATATATATCTAGATTGATTGAAAAAAAAATTAAACATGAGACGGATTTCACACTTCATAGAAAATGTGAAAAACTTAACATTTTCTAATTCTCTTTTTCATATGATCTATAAGTTTGTTATGGTGCTATCATTAAATCAATCTTCATCTTCGTGGATTATTGGAAGCTTTACAAATACGTATTAGTTCTATTAATTAATAGAAGTAAATATTGTCTTGATATGTTTATTAATGGAGCTTAATTGACTTATCAATTCTCTCAAGAAAGATGATTCCCTTCTTTCCCTTACACTCAATTTACTCAAGTCTATAGTAAAAATTCTCAACAATTTCTTCAATTTCGAGAGTGCTTCAAATTTAGGCAAAGTTAAAGTCAAATGGTTAGCAAAATTTCAATCAAAGGAGAATTAAGCTTTATTTATCATATACATTAAATAAAATTTGGAAGCTACTAACAAACAAACAATCCCTTTAGGTATAATGGATATATAAATAATACTTAAAATGTAAGAATTTCAAGAGTATTGAACTAAAAACATAAACTTCATGGACTTTGTAATAAAGCATCAAGCTAAGGACCTTAATGAAATCTAATTGAAAACAAGTTCAACGGATGAAAGAGTGACCTTGTCTTAGTTCGATAAATTAGCACAATGAAGGCCCAATCAACAAGCTTCTTAATTTCCAAGCTATTAAACACTTTTTTTTCCATAAGGCAATAAGATTAAGGAATATTTCTAGTAAATCTTTGAATTTTCATCAAAGAGGTCTTTCTTTCCAAATCAGTAATCTACCAACCTATAATATAAACTCAATTTATAAAGATACCATTATTAGGTTCCTTAATAAGAAAATCTTATCATAAATTGTTTGCTAATAACCACCTAAAGATGGATTAGACAACGATCACTTTGTTCAAAGGTAATCTTTCAAAAGCTTCATTTTCCTTTTGTATTTCCACCCAATAAAAGCTCACCACCATGAATAAAATAAAAGTGAACAAATCTTATACTTTAGCATGAAAATTATACAATCAAAGTGATGAGACCCTAAATCATCTACTCTTCAATTGCTCCCTTAAACATTCTAGTTGAAAATTTAATATCTATGTGAGATAATGTGCTTAGATAATGAATAGTTAAAAATAGCCGAGTGGCACACTCAAATGATATACATTACCAAAGCAGGCCTCATTATCTTCAAATAGCTGTAAGAAATACTATTTATGCTATATAGAAATAAAGAAAGATGAGAGTCTTTAGGAATGAAGCTAAAAATTGCCAATTATTCAATGAAAGCACACTCTGATTAATAAGTCTAACCACAGGAATTAGTAATTATATAAACCCAGGTCTGGCTATTAGAAGAAGCTTATCCTTGTCTTAAAGATATATATCCCGCTTAGTATTTTAGTTATACTTTATTTTTATATTAAATAAGTTAGTTTGCTATAGTAGGTGCTTATAATACATTTTTAACTTATTTTTTAGTTTAATGCAATTTATTTTAACTTATAAAAATATTATTAGCTTAATTGTTACTTGCTTTTACTCTCAAAAGTGTTACTCCTACCTTCAAAATGTTTTACTACCATTTTATTTTATCTTTTAAAATATAAATACTTTTGAACTTATAATATTATTTTCATTTGTATAAGTGAAATAATTTTAAGTGATCACCAAGGATTTGATATGTGATCTTGTGTTGTAGTTTATATGAAAATTGCATACATATTGCTTTTTGAAAATTAAATGAGAAATATTTATTAACAATAGTAAAAGCTATTACAACATTACAAAGTAAGACTAGTTACATCATAGTTCCAGCACTTAATCAAACAAGAAAGAAGATATAAGCAACTCATTTTAAAATTTCCATCTGCATTTAATGTCAAGAGAAAGTATGTTGTGTGCATTTTTTACTATTATGAGCTCTCTAATCCAATTGAGATCGAGATCCACAAGATAGTACATTCCAGTGTCTACTCCCTTGTAAAGTATGTTCTTCCTTTCTTTCCAAATGGAGTAATTGGTAGTGGTAAAGGCAGTTTTGATGATCACTGCATTTTACTTCAATTGATTAGCTTTCAAGATGATCTAAGTCAAGACTCCATTCCAATTATAACTTTGACATGCTCCCCTAGCATGTGCATCTTTACTCCAAATTGCTTTAGAATACTTGCATTGGGAAAATAAATGCTTCCATCCTCCTTGACTTCCTTGCATAAGACCCAGATTGGATCATAATCACCAAATCATATGTTTTTTATTCTATTTTTATCACAAGCGAAGTAATTACGAAAGCTTTGGGGTGTAAAGAGTGCTTCCAAAGTAAATCATACCAAGGAAAATCCCTAAACATACTAAATTGTATAATAAGATTTATTTAAGAAGATCTCCTTGGAATTTAAAATCCATGCAATCTTGTCCTCTCTTTATAGTTGAGGTAATGATGCATGTCGAATGCACCAGAAAATAAAACCTAACTTTTCACACTAAAATTTATAATAGCAGTGAGTAAGGATCGTATTTACAATAAGTGTTTGTGTAGTTTTTGCAATGAAAGAAATCGGTGTTAAGAATATGGTGGGGGTTAAATTCAAACAAGAAAATAAAGCAAAATTAAACTTAAGAAAGCAAATTAGAAAAAACAATCAAAAAGTGATAAAGTGATGAATGGGTTTGGAATCTGGATCTCGGCTCAATCTCGGCCTACACACGAATAATCATACCTTATTGTCTTGTTATTCTCACACCCCTCTTTGAAACTATTAATCGTAGGTTAACAATAAGTTCTGTTAACCCTGATTTTTCCTTAGTCTAATTTTAATCAAAATAAGCTCTTTAACTAAACTTAACTATCAAACAACCTAGAACAAGTTCTCTAGATTTAGTCAGACAGATGCATTACGAATAAGGAAAATAGATCAATCTAGTCAACAATCATACAAGCTCAGATTATTTAACCAATGCTATGTTATCACTAATGGTTTAACATCATTAGTTGCCATAAATGAATCCAAAACATAATGATTATGTATTGTATTTAAGATTCTAGTAGTGGGTTCATACATAGACAATTAAAGGAGAAGGAGAGATAATTCAATAAGCAAAGGATAATATAAACAATCCTTAGAGAGAGAAAGAACAACAATATACAATGAAGATACGCCCAAATATATTGAAGAAGGAAGATTAGCCCTCTATATATCCCTAAGAATCAGGAGTTCCGCCCCTCCTCTTCATCCAAAAATGATTCATGTCCCTCTTAGTGCTCAAATGTCCCTTTATAGAAGAAAATAAGTTTTTGGGAGAATGCACGACCATACATCCAATTGTGCAATCAATAAAATGCACATTTTGAAATTGTGCATGATCGTGCAAACCAAAAAATTCAATATGCACAGTCGTGTATGTTGATGCACGACACAATCGTGTATGTTGATGCATGGCCGTGCATCTTGCATTTCATGGTGAATTCTTGCATTTTCTTGTCCCATTTTCACTCTAATCTATCTCTTTCTTGTTCTACAATATCATATGACTTTGAAATCAAAAAAATGGCTCAAGGAATGTGCTTTTAACTTATTTTAGCTCTTGAATTTTCAAATTGTACCTAAAATCAAATAAGAACCAAAATGAGTTCCTCAAACATTTCATAGCATCAATCACTAAGTATTAAGGAGTAAATGTATAATCAGTTAAGCATATATCAAATTCTCCCACATTTAGATTTTGATCATCTTCAAGCAAAACAAAAAAATAAAGTTTCAATCCAAAATACTTGCTCAATTTTCACATTTTTCAAGAATAGATAGTCATATAGAAAGAAAAATAACTTTCAAAATCATAGCAAGAACTCAACATTCAATGTCTCAACTAATGACCAATCAACAATTATTCTCTTTAGAAGATGAACAGTTTAGTGGTAGACTTGGACAAATAGTAATTGTCAAATGTATATAATAATTTGCAAATAACATGTTAAGAATAAATAACTTAACCGAATTAACGAAACAAAGCCAAGTACTATATTTGATCTAAGTAACGCATATGCGCCTTAATGGATCTTTATTTTTGACCAATGTCTTCTTTTTCCAAATCAAGGTCCATGAAATAAAATAACATTAAAGTTGTAACAAAATTAAGTGAAAAAACGAGTATTGGGGGAAGGAGAGATTCAGACTCTTGTCCACAAAATCATGAGTGTGCGTAGAAAGAAGGGCATCCTACTAAAGGCCTCGAAGAAAAGAAAGAATCATGACCCCGCCTTTCAAGAGTACAAGTTGGCTGCGTATTGTTTCTCATCGTTAAAAGCTGAGCGCTTAGTTAACAAAACTAGGAGAAGATGCAAGATTCAAGCTATTATTACAAGTGGCTTGTGATGGTATAAACTAAAGATAACCCCTTTAACCTCCCAACATGTTTTTGTTTTCTTCAATCATTCATTAAGCAGCTCAGGCTTATCCAAAATGGCACTCCGCTTTTCAAGAGACCACAGTTGTTTAAAAATGCTAGTTGACATCCCCGAACGATGTCCATGGCCTATTGATAATGTATTAACTTAATATATCTTTAAATAAATCTCATCAATCTCAGTCTAAAATTCCATCATTTAACTGTCACTTAAAACCTTTCATGGATTCAAGGAATTCAAGTACAATTGAACTCCGTACTTGGGTTTTATAGTGAGGACAGTGACGGGAGCGTGGCGGTAGCTATCTGAAATCGTGAATCTAAATCGGGATATCAGCATGGCTAATACGATTTTGGCTTCCATCATAGCAAAAGTCTGACCTATGCAATTCCGGGGTCCAGCAGCAAAAGGGATAAAATGCTTGCCAGGAGCAAATGACTTGGACATGAATCGATCAGGATTGAACTCATTTGCATCTTTGCCCCATAACTCTTCGCTGTGGTGAATTGCGAGAACAGGAATCCATATTGATAGGCCCTTTGGAATATGCAGATCGCCTAACTTGATATCTTCGAAGGCCATTCGGGGAAGCAGAGTAGCCGGCGGGTACAGCCTCAGAGATTCATTGATTACCATGTTTAGCTGTAAGAAATCCATCATTTTCATGTTATGCAACTGCGTCAACGCTTGCAAAAAAGGATTATAGAAAAGAAATTTATGAAGAAGCACTTTGACACACGAGGGAGTGACAAAGTTACATAACGTAGGCAACTTTTGGGAAAAGACATCAAAAGTATAAAACAAGATAGATAAGTTTCTGCTGGCTAATTTTCTTTTTCTGTTAAAAGGGTATCACATACGTTAGTAGATTGAAACTTACCAAAGTGAGTGAGGAGAGGTGATCAACTGAGGGAGTATCACCATTGCAGACTTGGTTCACCTCAGCTCGAACCTTTTCTTGCCAAGTAGGATTGCTAGCCAAAAGCATGATGGTCCATGTTAGTAAGAGAGCTGATGTTTCGTGCCCAGCAAAGAAAAATGTCTTGCACTCGTCCATGATCAACTGTTGGCTTAAGCTGAAACCGCTTCCTCCCTTTTTCTGCATCTCATTCAGGAGCATGCCCAGCAAGTCATTACCAAAAGAATGGCTCCTTCCGATCTCCAGACAATCTTTTCTGCTTTGTATAATCTTCTGTAGCATTCTCTCTACCTCAGTCTTCAATGATTTGATTTCTCTGTTGTATTTACTTGGAAGTAACCTATCAAACGAATCCAGAGTAGTTCCCTTTAACAAGTTATGAAATGGAGGAGAACCTATATAATGGTATCAGGTGGATATTGCAGGATGAATTGGTGAGAACTGAACTGACATAGGAGTATGTGATTTGAGGAAAAAAGAAAATGGGTAGGAACGATCGAATCTTTAAAGGATACCTAACAAGAAAAACCCGACAATCTGAATGCAATTTACGAAATATTTGACCGATTCTTAATCACCTGCTTCCCGGAAACCACAACCGTCTGCTGGCTTGAGCACAAAGCCGTTGAAGTTTTGTTAAGAGATCGAAAATGTGCTTCCCTTTCTCGTAGCAACTACCGAACTCGGTTCTTAAGATGATATCAGCCGTGAGCCTAGTCATGTATTCACCAATTTCGAACTCGGTTTGGCCTGATTCTACTTCACTTTGCAATGTTTGGAGCATCTTCTTGGTGCATTCAACCATGTTTCCCGCATAGCTCTTTTCACAAAACCATGAATACAAACCAAAGATATTTCAGAACATTCTCCGCCCGTAGAAATAAACCCGCATGCATATAACCAACAACAAGAAGATAGAAAGTAAAAAGATTCGGATAGCTCCGCACAAGCTTGGACATCAGACGATACCCACCTTCAGTTTGGACCCTATGAACGCTGGAGCAACAATATGGCGTTGATGGTACCAGTCTTGGCCGTTAGCCATTAACAAACCTCGACCAATGAAATGTTTTGACCCTTGTTGTTGTTGCCAAGATTTGCCTGCTTTGGTGCTGTACTTGGTCAGAAGTTCCTTTATCAATTCAGTCTCCGTTATGCACATTCTAGGCTCAATCCCGTTCCAGTATATAAACCTTTTTCCTGCAGAATGTTGAAACAAATCGCAGAAAAGATTATGGGTCTTTTAGATACGTTACATGTTACTCTTTAAGTCTAAACTTTGGTTGATTTGCATATATATACCATATGTTTTAGTCCAGAGAACATAATGCGGAAGTAGACGGCCAACGATATCATGATTTATGGTGTCCAGGTCCCTGGAGATTGATTGAGAGATAAGAGAGGCCATTTCTAAGATGTTTCCCATAAGAGGCCTAGGTTTCGGACCATGCACTCCTTGCCTAGCCATGATTCTCTTGATGCGTCTTGGTGTTAGATAATAACATGAGAGGGTTTCAAGTGCAACCTTAAAGAATAAAAGAAATAATATAACCAATAATATTGCTAATACCACCATGGCTACAGTGCGTTTGAAGAAGACGTTGGACTGAAAAAACAGAGAAAACAGAGCGCGAGGTGGCAGGGGAGTGGTGGTCGTTGAGGAAGTCAGATCGACTTACAGTGACGGCAAGGACCTCGGAATTGTTTAAAAAAGTATAAAGCTTCCACTTCCAACACATTGCAATTAATTAAAATAAAGCTAATACTGGATATGTTTTATTTACATAAAGAAAGGCAATCAATTTACATCCAAGTAGAGCTATATCGTATCTGATTAATTTTAAACATTAAATTATTAAGCCCCACAATTAATAATTCATCTTGTGAGGCAGATTCTTAAATCTTAAAAGGAATTTGGACAACTGGATGGACATTTTGGAAGATATCAGACAAGAAGAAACTTCAATATTAAAATGTCCAATGCTGTCGTTTTGAGCATTGGACAGTGCATTCAGTTTTGGAAATGTCAGCAATATTAAAGACCATGCTGACAATTAAATTTAAAGCTTTCTGCAACTGAAACTTATAATTGAGCTTGCATTTTTCCTATCTTTAGTTTTTACTCTATATAGACGGCTAATTCTATTAGGCCATAGTACACAAGTTCTGCAGATACGTTGCAGACACAAGGAGAAGACTATCTGGATAACTGTGGGATTTTGATACAAGTGTGAAGCTAACTCTCATTTCTCTGACCAGAGAGTGGATATATGAGTAGGATCTGACTTGCGTGTTGGATATTCAGGGCCACTGCACTCTATTATTTATTCATGAATCTATCCTTGGATGTTTCGATTGAGAGTACCAACTAACCGCCATCAAAGTGTTTTCGGGTAGAGCTTGAGGTTGGGATGGAGGAGTGGCATGCAGAAGGAACCTCAGGGCTTCTCATTCCACCCTTTAAAGCAACTTTGAATCAGCTCCTCCTCGTCGATTCTCTAGTCTTCGCGTTTGGGAGACTATTCTCCTGCGTTCTCTGTGCACTTTGTACCCATCAATTATTCTCTTATCTCTATAAACAACTTCAATTTCAATCCGAGTGTATTGGATTCGATCCCTCTAAAACACTATTAAAAAAAATGTAAATTAGCGACGAAAACTTAGCAACGGAAAAATTTCCGTTGGCAATTAGCGACAGAAATATGCTTTCCGTCGCTAATATTGAGTGATTTAGTATTCGTTACTAAATTTGGAGGGAATTTATCACGGCAAAATTAGCGACGGAAATATATAGCCGTCGATAATTTATTACCGACGAAAAATATACCGTTGGCAATTAGCGACAGAAAACATATTTCCGTCGCTAAAATTGCGTAATTTAGCGACGGTACTAATACTCGTCGGTAAATTTGGAGGGAATTCGTGGCAACAAAATTAGCGACGGTATACGTTCCGTCGCTAAAAATGGAGGAAATTTTTGGCAGAATAAAAAATTTTGAGTTTACCTATGGAACATTCCGTAGGTAAATTCCGTCGATTCCGTTGGTAAATTAATTTAGAGACGGAAATTTTCTTTCCGTCAATAAAAGGGCGAGAATTATTGGCGGTATAATTTTTTTTTGAATTTACCAACGGAAATTTCCGTCTGTGATTCTGTCGGTAAATTCTTTTTAAATATAAACTCACCCGACATCTCCCTCCAACTTCTATCTTCTTTTTCCTTTCATCTTCTTCCTTCTTCCTACATCTTCTCTTCGGTTTTTTTGGAGCCCATTTTTCTGTTGTGGACTCCTTTTCTGCTCGACTATGTTGTCTTCTCCGGCTATTGTCATCGTGTCCTTCGGTAGAGGTATTTTTGCAACTACTGTCATGTGTTTTTTTATATATTAGATGAAAGTTAATTTGGGTATTTATTATTTTCGTTTATTTGTGTATTTTATGATTGAAAAATAACTTTAAGGTGTAAGTGTTAGTGATAGAAGAGACAAGACGTGATTTTAATTGTGATGTTAAGATAAAATTCTGATGCATGTAAGGTGTTTGATTAAAATGTTTGTTATTTGAAAAAATGATTTCAGTTCTGTTTTAGTATAAATTTTAATATTTTAATTCTTTTACTTGAAATAATGAAGTTCTCTCCATGGTGGCTTCCAGAGAAACTAAACACTTTGCAGGTAAATTTTAAAAATTCTGTTGGTAAATATATTGGATTTTACCGACGGAAAAAATTCCGTCGCTAATTACCGACGAAATTACAAAATCCGTTGATAATTTTCTGACAGAAAAATTTACTAACTGAATAAAATAACTGTCGGTAAATTTACCGACGGTTATTTTTACCATCGGTAATTAATTTACCAACGGAAAATGTCCGTCGTTAAATTTAGTAACGGTCATATCTCCGACGCCTTTTTCCGTGAATAAATTCCATCGCTAAATAAGCTTACCGATAAAATATGTACAAATTCGGTCGGTAAATTTCATCGCTAAACTTTATTTTTCTTGTAGTGAAACATTTTTAGTTACATTCAGTCCATATATAGAAAATACATGGGTTGAAAGGGACTTCCAAAATACCTTTGACGTCCTCAATACTTAAACTCCTTTATTGCATGAGCCACTACCGTATGAATTCCTCATAGTTGAGGCTGCTTTTGTCTACTAAGCAAAAGACAAGAGTTTCCTTTCATATTGTAAGAGAAATTTTACATACGAAGAATATGTGTGCAACTTTTTTAGGTTCAATTCTACAAAAGAAGCAAATATTAAAGGAATTAATGTTGTTAGCATATCAAGTATAGCCATTCTCTGCATCATCAATAGCCACATTAGGTATGAGACCTTATGCATCTAATTCTTGCTCTATATGATTTTCCACTAGTTAACAACCATATCTCTTTCCCTGAACGTTTCTTGCATGAGTTATTTGTAAATTCACCCAATGACTCACTGGTCCAAATGTATGCATCTTGGATGTTCTAGTTTGGGGTATAGTTCGGTAGGATGCTTTTCATTCTATTATGGACTATACTCCATCCATTTAGGTTTATAAGAACCTTTATTTTGGCCTTTAAAGAGAATCTTTATTCCAATTCCTACCTATAGGTGGAGTTATAGAGAGGCCTATATTGCTCCAATTATCAAAGGATAAGGGGGATGTTTCCCTATTACCAATGTTGCATTTGGTGCTTCCTTCCAACCCTCTTCTTGACTTCATTAATTGCTTAATAAACCAAGAATAGGAAGGTTTCTCACTAACTTCTCAAATACTCCTTCCCTTGTGACACAGGAGTGAATCTACTTGACGTAAAAGGATTTTTTTTATTATGAAGCAGCATTCAAAGTCTCTTTACAACAAACACCTTGTTACATACACTGATTTGTAAAAATTCCAAACGCCCATCCTTCATAGGTTTACAAAACTCCCTCCAATTTATGTTCACACTATACTTTCCCTCTCTACAATGACCCCAAAGGAATTTTCTCAACATTTTTTATCTTGGTTACATCATTAGGCATGAAAAAATGAAAGGATTAGTAAACTAGCAGGGAATGAAGAATAGTCTTAATCAACTAAATCCTTAATAAGTGTAAATTGCATTGTGTTTTAAGGCATTGTTTGATATGTATTTAGCTGTTAATTCGATCATTTAGTACGTGTTTAGGTTAGAATTGTGTTAGTTTGTTAATTATTTGTGTTTAAGTTTTTTATGGATCAGTACAAGCTTTTGAGCTTAAATATTATATTTTTGAGGTTCCTTGATATGTTTGCTAGTGTTTTAGAGTTAGTATTGAAGAACGAAGGAGTTTCGAAAGACATTTAGGCCGAAACAACTGCTTACAATCGTGACAAAAGGCTCAGATGTGGGTCACGGTCATGACTTGTGTCGGGCAGCTAGACAGTCTTTTATGAACTTCATGTTTCCAGGGACTTTTTGGACCTTTCAGATCCCAAAAAGAACCTAAGGTTACCCAAAACATAAAAGACCATTTAAAGAACATTAAAAGGAGCACAAAGGAGCTTTTTGCATCAGTCACACTTGAAACCCTAAAAAGAGAATATAAAGAGAGAGAAAGAAAAAGAAGGAAGACAAAGACGAAGCTGACTCGATGTGTTTCCTAGATCATGAGGTTTCCTAACATCGCTACATTCTATCATCTATTCTAAGTCATTATTTCCTTTTTGTTTTGATTTTATTTATGTATGGAATTGAGATGGATAGTATGATGATAGGATTTGAAATATTGATGATGTTCTGAACTCTCCTTTAAAATTTTATTTTGATTTAATGATAATTTAGTCGATTGTGTTTACTGAATGAATGTTGTGATTTGATTGCATTCTTGCATAATTCAGTAATAAACTAAAAGGGTGAACTAGATGAAAAGTGATTAATTCTGATTAATGAGAATTAGGAGATTTGACAAAAAGTATGTCAAATCATATTGGTAATTTTGCGGAGAGAGATCCCATGTAATGTTCCGATAGTTTATTTGAGTGCTTCAGATCTAATTAGGTTTTAGGTAATTTGTAAATTGAGAGATTCCAAATTCCACAATCTAATTAGGGTTCATAATTTAGGGTTTAATGGTTATAAATTGAGATAGAGTAAACAACCCTAGGATAGTCTAGAACCAACACTCCATTAACATATAATTGACTAGGTTAGCATTAATGATAAGTAAAATCCTCTTTCTTGTAAATTGGTAAATTTTTTAGGTTGATTTCTATTATGTGCATATTGCTCACTTGTTTATACTTTTGCGTTTAATTTTTAATATGATTGGTTGAAATCAATTTTCATAATTAATTTCTGTTGCATCTTTCATTTTCAATTTTATAGTTTTTCTGGCCTTAGATTTTAGGATTAGATTATTCTCCTTCCTTAGGGGATTGACACCTTTAATATTACTTTACAAACTGTGCACTTACAGGATATTGAGGATTTATAAGATTAAAACTTACCTCGATCAATTCTCTTAATTGCAGTTAAGGGTTTATTACACTAACTATCCAATCTCTTCTAAAGTTTATCAGTTAAAGGAATAAAATTCCTTAAATCTAATCTCCTTATGGATATTGGCAGGTCTAGGTATTTAAATGGGGCCTGTATATTTTACAAAATAGTAATTATTGATAGTCATTATGCTATAGAATGAGCACTCTTTGATACAAATATCTAAATCTTATTCATATTCACTTGCATTCCTAATAGTACATTAAAAGTGTTAATAAAGGTTATTACAAAACTCATAGATTTCATCAGGAACCCTAGGAAATAGGATTGGATCATCTATAAAGAGTGAAGAAACTACTCCAACCTTTTCGCATCTACAATAAAATTGAAATTAGGATTACAAACTATAATGTTCGTTATTAGCCAAGTGAGGACTTCCATATATGGGATAAACAAGTATGGAGATGTAGGATCACCTTGTCTCAACATCGTAGCTCCTTTGAAAGTCATTAAGAGCTCTCCATTAATTAACAGGCCAAAGGAAGTAGAGTTGGTATACAATTTTATCTTGTCTCCAAACTTCTCTAAAAATCCAAAGGCTTCTATAATCTTATGTAGGAAGTCCCATCTTATAGTGTTATAGATCTTTTGATAATCAATTTTGATAGCCCAGTTCTTTGGACTACACCTTCTAACATCCCCCTTAAAAGTTCTCGTGCTTTAAGCACGTTATCCTTTATCATTCTTCTTTATAAAAACACCCCCAGAGTCACTAATAATAGACTTTTGCACATTTGTTATCCTATTTGTAATCATTTTTCTACAATCTTATACAAAAAGTTGCAATATGCAATAGCTCAAAAGTCATCAAAAGACTTAGGATTAGGGAATTTGGAAATAAGTTATAGGAATGTGTTATTAGCTTATTTAAGAATTTTACCCTTTTAAAACAACTCCTAGATTACCTCCACTATAATATGCCTGATAAGGGGGCCAAACCTTTATAATAATGCCCATCAAGACCATCTAGTTTAGGAGCATTATTAAGACTCATTTTAAATGTAATTTTCTTAATTTCTTATTGACTTATAATGCCGACCATGGATATACTTCTCTACTAATTGATAATGATCTTAATATTTGAGGATTTGCTTTGCTTGAAATTGAGGTTCTAGTAATATTATTAAATAAATCAATTCATGCCTACTTTTGTTCCTTTTAATTGGAAACCAAAATATCCATTTATTTGAGTGGTGAGCCAATGATATTGATGTTTCTTTTTGCTATAACTAAGCTAGAAAAGAATTTAGAGTTTTTATCTCCATTTTTAATCTAATTTACTCTCAACCTCCACTTAATTAGGGAGTTATAGTTGGTTAAAGAATCTATATAGTTTGCCTAAGCCTTCCTTTTCTTACTTAGTAAAGTGTTATCCCCTAAATGTTTTTCCATTTCCTCTTAAAAGCCACAAAGGCAATAACTTTTTTTAAGGTACAATTCCCTCCTTTTGATCTTTTTAACAATTAGAGTTCCATCTTAGCCTTCTCATATTTCTCAAACATACAAATTCTCGGATTATGATTGATATAGCTCTAGCAATAGCCTCCAAGAAACCCTCATCCTTCCCCATTATTAAATATAAAAGGATAGTGTCTCCTTTTCCTAACAAATATATCTTGAATAATCGCATGAGAATGATCAGAGAATAGAGGTTCTTTGAAAATAACTTTACTCTATAGAAAGCTTGAGAGCCATTCCTTGTACACTAAGGATCTATTTAATTTCTTTATAATATTCCAACTTAAAGATTGTTTGTTATTACAAATAATGAATGCTCCCTCCAATTTTAGGTTATTGACCCCTATCCTCTTCTAGCATTCTTAAAGATTAGAAATGAAGTTCTTTAAACCAAAATTCCCTTCAGCTTAAATCTACACCTAATGCTATTAAGGTCCTAAATTATAAACCAAACGCTTTTAATATGAGAATATAGAGTCTCTAAAGTAGTATATAGTTGCTTCCTTTAAAAAGTGAAGTTTGAGCCATACACTACAAAAACAATTTCCTTTGCCTTCTCCTATGTGAATTAAAACTTAATATGGATTAATTGACCAAAACTATGTAATTTTTGAACATTAACCAAGTTATTATCAAAAGAAATCATAACTTTCCTATAATGGTAATGGTGATGATTGGATAGTATGGTCCATTTTTCCATAAGAATTTCATTCCAAGATCCTTTCCTTCCTTAGATTTAATTTTAAAATACATATCATCACTGGCTTATTAACAATGGATAAACATTTTTTAGGGGATATTTAAACCCCTTACATTCTAAATGATTATTGACATGATGCAGGGTTATAGACTTTGAAGCCTCTTAATTTACTCTTTTTATTTGATTTCTTCTTATTAATCATTGTGTGTCCTCATTATCAATGGCATCCAAATTCATATAAGCCTAGCCTTCTATAAGAGAAGAGAGATTATTGTTACTCCAAGTATTTTTCATTTTCATTACCCTCAGATAGAATTTATGCATTTACAATATTTTCCTTTGCAACTTTTGTTATCTTTGTAGCATTTTTTTTCCATTAGTTGCACATTTGGATCTTCAATCCCTCTGTTACTAACTTTAATTATTTGATTTTTTTAGGAATTAGTCTTGTGTCACATTCTTTCTCACTTTGAATGCTTGTCTCCATAATTTCCAATATACATAACATCTTAACCTTGTTACTAGCTTGATACTTATATAAAAATTTTGATTCTAGATGTTTTTTAGCTTACTTAAGCTTAATATAGTTACCTTGAACAAACATTTTACCTGTAGCAACCCATTTTTCCCTTGCTCCTTGAGAGAAGGTTTTAATTGATAGACCACGCTAATTATATCTTATATAAGTATTTCATTATTGCTTAGTCTAAGAATGGGAATGACTTCATGCAGATCCTTTTTTATATCTCACTCTCTCTCAAACTTTAGTGTATCCAACTCTACTTTGAGATACAGTTTCATCAGTGTTTATAAGATTCCTTGTAACAACCTAGACCACTAGCCCTAATGTAATGGATCCTATCAGAACTCTAAAGTTAAATGTGCAAGGGCAAGAGTAATACCAAGATGGGTGATATTTTGGGAAGTTCTCGGGAAAAGTAAAACCATGAGAGCTTGGCTGAGGCCAAAGCCCAAAGCAGACAATATCTATGAGCGGGTGATCTAGGCTGTTACAAATGATATCAAAGTTAGTACCTGAACTGTTGTGCCAGCTAGGCTGGACCCTAAGGGGGGTGGAGAGTGTGAGATCTCATATCGATTGGAGAGGAGAACGAAGTATTCCTTATAAGGGTGTGGATATCTCTCCCCTATAGATGCATTTTTCCAAGAGGGGGAAAAGCAAAACCGTGAGGGTTTTAGCCTAAGGGACAACCTAAAGTGGACAATATCTATGGGCAAGTGGTCTGGGCTGTTACATTCCTAGTGTAACTAGCTATCATTCTTAAATCCTTGGTGGACATATACTTATAAAGGCATATTAGTTTGCTTCATGTTTTCTAACTTTAAACCTAGTTTTCAAACTTTTAACAGGAAAGAAATGTTTTGGATATGTCATAAACCTATCCTCAACGTCTCTATAGCATTGTTAATGGACTAAAACTTAAAGATCGATAGGTTATTCTTAAAAAGTGGTGCCTTTAAAGACCCCTATTTCTTTAAAGTTTTATTGTCCAAAACATTATTAATAGGATTGTAGGGTATTTTTTTCATGAAGAAACCTACAAGAGTGGAGTTCTAAACTTTGGTTTCTTCTTTAAACACATGCATGGGGAGCCTTTTGAAACATTAAATTAACAAAGTGAGAATATAAATAACAATAAAATTTTTAAAAGGATCTTAATGACCTTTGATCTTCTTTTATTCTTAGCTTGATCTTTATTTTGTCAGTTGCAAACTTTAACTTTTCTTTGTCAACTTCGTAAACTATCTTCTTGAACTTACAGTCATCAAAATAATAAACTCATTAGTAGTAATTATAGTTTTTCATCATTAAAAGGTCAGTTAGAACCTCCTTTGTTTCAACAATATCCCCTTTTTATGGTGACAAAACACTTATGATATTAAAGAGTAATAAGAAAATTCTGAATATGGTCATTATAGAGACTAGTTACGGGGTAATTCATGCATAAGTCATAATTCAATATAAAAATGAATAATTAATTTCATGTGTACAAGAAACATCCACACTTAAACATAAATTTACGTAAGTAAAAATATACACAAAAATCATATATACAAAAGTTACTTCCTATGAATGTTATCACTACCCCTAAATCTAATATCACCAATATCTCTCCCCTTATTGGAATCTTTAAAAGAAATCAATTATATACTAATTAATAATATAAAGTGTCATATGTTAATCTAACATTGTTAAAAATGAAAACAAATTTGATTGATATTGGCAAGCTTGATCGAGAAAGAAGGGTATTAAATATTTAAACAGTCAAAGTAATTTCTGAAAAAGTGAACTTTGAAAGAAACAACCACTACAAGAAATTGTATTTTTAATGAAAGTAAAAGTTGTCAATAAAAGTAGTAATATTTGTCACTATTATTAATAGTGGTGTATCTTAAGGTCATCACCTCCTGTCACAAATACCTCCGTCACTAGTGAAATAGTGACTAATTTAAAAAATGGTCACAATTATGCAACACTTTTGTGACACAAATACTGTCACTAAAACTTGTGAAGTGTGTGACAAAATTATATAGTCATAATAACTTTACATATTTATGACAAGTTTATCATCACAAATAATATAAAGTAGTGGCGAATTAAGTCATAACAGTACTTCATTTTATTATGACAAAATTGCCGACACTAAAACCTATCAAATGTGTGACAACACTATATGGTCACAACGATTGTACTTATTTATGACAAGTTTGTTGACACAAATAATATAAAATAACGACGAATAAAGTTGTAACAATACTTCATTATATTGTGACAAAAGTGCCGACACTAAAACCTATACAATATATGAGAACACTATATAGTCACAGTAATTTTAAATATTTATGACAAGTTTGTTGACACAAATAATATAAAGTAGTGACGAATGAAGTCATAACAGTACTTCATTTTATTGTTACAACATTATTGCCACTAAAATAATTATAAATAGTGACAATATTTGTCATTAATAATTTTTAATCAATCTCCATTACTTCTTGGTCACCAATATTTTAATAAAGAAATGTCAACATCATTTCATCACAAAAATGAAAATTGGTTCTTACAAAAAGTATTATCACTAAAGTGTTTATTATTGTCACAAATAAAACTATCAATTCATCAACGGAATTACATTAGTTGTAAAAGAAATTTGCATCAGTGGTTATATTGTCTAACATATTTCGTCACAAGTATGAAAGTTATATGTTACAATAATGTTGTCACTAAATGAAGAATATATGTTACAATAAATTTATCACCAACGCCTTATCATATACATCTGATATGTGTAATAAATCTTTACTAGAAAACCCAATGACTGAAGAGGCTAAGTAGGCATCAATGTATCTTTTCACCGACAACAAAAATTTGTGAAATGACAGAATGTAACGAAAAGAAGACTGACAGAGAAACACCTACCAATACACTATCAAAGCTAGATACTACAATTAAAATCCAATCTGCACATTTTGCTAATGCATATTTTGCATGCATCTCCTAGAATCCTTTGTAGAACAAGATGACAAACTAGTATGAGAATTACTAATGATAAAGAAGCAATATTGGCACACTGTGAGGGACCTGTAGTCAAAACATTAACTCCATCTATCTATGTTTTTGTAGTAAACTAGTCAGAGTTCTTGTAAAGAAATGCCTGAGCTATTGTGCAGACAAAAGAACCGTAGATCTAGATATTAGTAGAAATTGGGTAAATAAGAACATTGGTTGATGCTTGGAAGGTTTTGATGGAATGAACTATCCATAGGGAATCTTCAATATATGGTACAGATTATCTTATCATATAGCAAGTTACACATAATATTCAAAGAAAGAGTTGTTGAAGATTCAGTGACTAGAATCAATCATCCATTTAAAAAACTAGTTAGGACACGTTTTGGCCTATGCTTTCAATCACTTAATGAATAACAATAGATGATAGTAGAAAGAGTTGCACATCACAAGCATATTTAGTACCTAAGTAAAAAAATTCCAAAATATAAGAATATGTTGAAAGAGAGAGAGGCAGCTTCATATAATATTGTCACAAAATATTTATCATAAATATAATAAATATAGAAAAGAAAGAAATAATAAAGAACCTGCCAAGAGTTGATGCAGAGTACATCAACATAATTGCGTAACCAATTTTCCCATTTTGTCTGATTACCAAAATTCCCCATGTTGGCACCCTCCAAACTCCACGTACCAGTAGCCAAATGGGACTTCTAAATCATGTCGCAAACAACTAACTTAATCTCATATATTCCTGGTGATTTGAGATTCAAGTTTATTAGCATTATTATTAGATAGATGTACATCATACTTATCCTACCAAAGGATAATAATGTAATAAGCTCAAGTCCAACAAATGAAATCATGATACGATGATAAAAGAAAAGTATACCAGTGAAATAGGGAGAGCAAACATCCCCTCACAATCCATAACCCACAACTCACAACCGACAGCCCGTGACAAACAAATTGGAAAAATGAATTAAACAAATAAAAGAATAGACACGCACAAGATAAACCAAGTAAAATATATGCTCACACATAAGACCAAAGCCTCAAACTAGAAAAAGTGGGAAAGAGCACCTTGATCATTTCTACCAGTAAAGAGTACGATCAACATGACCCTTCTGCAATACCATCTTTGCACTAACAACTTTCAAAGTAAAAGTGACCACTAATGCTTGGTCAGAGCTGGTCCACCTTGGTGAATACAGGTTTCCTCAATCCTAATTTTGAATCTGCCATTTTCCAGAATCCTAGTGGAAAGGTATATTAGAAACACATGAACACAAATGAAGATATAGCGCATAGGCATAAGTGGATTACTTGAACTAACATTAAACCTTTGAAAAATAAAAAAGATCATTTAAGCCTAAATACTGGGCAAGCCAATTCAGTTCTATCTACTCTATATCTGGAAAAATCGACCAAAGAAACAAAACTTTTAATCTCTTTACGCCAAATGTCTTTATTGATGGATTCAAGTCAATGAGAATTATATGAGCAAAGAGAAATTAGAAAACATGAAAGATCCAGATCTCATATCAATTATCACATTGAAAAATGTTCTAAATTTTCAATCCTCAAGTTAGACTTTCTAACTTATGCAAAATTAAACTTAGAAAATTTCCTAAATTAGTAAATCAAGAGTTGAAGCTAAAAATAAATAATAAACCCCAATATAGAAAACTACAACCCAGCATTGTAACTCGTAACCAATCATAACCAATAAAACATCAAACTCTTAATATCTATTGTCAAAAATTTCCCGAAACTCATCGCAGAAAAATAACCAAACAATTACACGCTAACAAGTCTGATAACCAAACATCTTTAACCTGTGTGCCCCTAAATTCAATATATGTAGACTCACAGACATCATCCAAGAACTTCCTAGAATGAATATTTCAAAATACGATAGAACCATAATCCTACTCTCGGTGGAAACATGTTTCTAAGTGATCTGGAAAGAGAGGAATAGCAAAAGGTTCAACAGTCAGGATACTTCAATAAGCTCCCTTATAGAGCTCACTACTGCCAGAATAAGGGAGCAATTGATTATAAACCAGTTGAATATATATTTTAGTAGGAGAATGGCTCATATCTGGAGGATATAGTTTTATCTATAGCTATAGCTAATCTAAATCCAAAAGAAGTAGCTACTCACTACACACAATCCACTATGCATAAACTATTCATTACCACATATCACAAAGGAAATTGAGGTATTTACAGATAGGAACTATGCCTTCTACAGGGAGAAACACAGGAAGGGGAGAATTCACAAGTTCACAATTTCATTAGCTCATACTATTTTACATCACGCGAGGATCTTCTCAAAATAAAGAAAGGAGAAGTATGAAAGCAATTAAACATATACCGGTATAGGAAAACTCATCCTCTCTTCCAGGGAAGATCTTGCAATCCCTATAAACCTTAACATGGGTAAGAGTTCCTATCATAAAACTAATTGTTGCATCACATCAAGAAATTTCAGGCAGACAAGCAACAGAGTGTAATAGGAACCAACATCGTGCTTACTCTTTCTGCTCGACATTCCCCAAGGACTAGTTCCACCTGAAAAGTAGTGCAAGTTAAGACATGAAATCCATCTGATTCTGTTCACACAGCAAAGTATACGTAAAGTGAGCAGGGGGGGATGATTGAGAGTAAATTACTTGTAATTCATATTACTAGTAGTAGGAAGTAAATTAATGGATAAAGTTTCCTTTTTCGTTCTCACAAATATTTCAAGGATGCTTATTACTTTTTGATGCAATAGCAACAAAAATGATGGAATTGCTATCTTAATCTGCATCCTAGTAGCAATGACTCATATCTATTAAACCCTGAGGCTCTCGTATTATAGTATAATAGCAAACTAGACTTGCAATGAAAGAAACTAAATACATTAATTAATCATTACAATTCTATGGAGCAGTGCCTAAGAAGCATTGTAAATCTATAGAAAAAGGATATGCTTGTGAATAGGTGTATGCATGAGAAGACATTTTATTGGTTTTGATGAATAGAGCTTTAAAAAATCGTAGAAAATGACAAAGAATTCTAAATGCAGCATCTCATATTCTAGGCAAGTGAACTTATGAAACGACCTTATTTAGTTTGACTCACGCAAGGGGAAACGTTAATTTGCACAAGAAGTCTCATCTGCATCTTTAGATGAAACATAAGTCATGTTAGAAAACCAACAGCGTGTATAATATTTGAGCACAAAATATACGCTAAAGTATGTTTATATCTAAAATATTCAATCATCAAGTTACCTGTGGGGCACATGTAGTTCTTGCCATTGACTATATCTCTTCATGATCTTAACCTTTGCTATATTAGCTAAGTTCCTAGAACGAAAGATTGTGTTCGTTATCAATTTTACTAGGGCATACCATTGACGAGTAGCTTACAAGCTAACCTTTGCGTTTAGCATACGACATGTGGGACAAAGAAAACTTAATTTGAGGTGTGGGAAAAAACTCATTTCGTTGTGTCATGTTAAAGAAACATCTTATTCAAAATCTTATCTTTTTTTTTCATCTCTCATTTTTCTTTCCATGTCTTTAAAAGAAGTATATCACCCAAAAGAAGCTATAAATGGGATTTGCTCAGGTCCATGAAAAAGTCAAAAGAACGATCCAGCCAGAGGCGTGAAAATATTTTAGATGCCAAGAACTTGCTTATAGTGAAGAAGATGTATTGAAGTAAAAACAATCGATAAACACATAATTAAGAGAAACCACCACTAATATTGTGAAATTTAGATACAGAAAAAGCAATCATAAAGATCTAAATTATGGAATCCTGGCGAAGACAATGATAGTGATATAGGATAAGTCAAGAAAGCAATAAAGATTTCTTCTTTACAAGAAATAAAAAAATGTAACATTATAATTTGTCAAAAGTAGACTTCATCCATTCAGACTAAAGTTTGGAAATAAACATGAAGATATAGAACCTCAGAAAAAGTAACTCCTAATAAGAAGTTGAAACGCTTTACTTAGTAACAGTGAGGAAAAATTAGCAGAAGAAAGCCTAAAAAGGATAGGCACTTCTCAATTAAATGGCAACTTCAATTTACTAATCTTGAAGAGGGATACAGAAAGGAAGCACAAAACCATCCTTGTGCAAAACAGAGCCACAAATGTTCATACTAGAAGGAAGGAACATATTCACAACAGTAATTAGACAAGCCTAAAGCAATTTCTTTTGTATATTATATAAATGCTTATAGGGAGAGAAAAAGAGAAAATTGAAATGACTTGTTATTAACTAGATTGCAGTTTATTTATTTATAATGGGGATAATGCAAGGCTCTATGGAACTTATCCTTCTCCTAACTGTGATTTAGTTTTGCGCAAACATAAGTGGTTATAGTATGAAATGAGGGAAAGATCAATAATCATCTGATTAAACCCTTGGATCACTATACATCGTGTGATACATCACATACCTGATTGACTATTTGTTCAGGATTCAACATCTGAGCATCCATTCCTGTATAAACAGAAAGAGAGTGATTGGTAAGTTTGTGTTTTTGTTCTCTTTTATGGAATTGAGAAATTGTCTCAAAACTATAGTACGACATGAGTTATACCATACACAATGACAAGCAACAAACCAATGAGTGAGGTAAAGACTTGGAATACTACGTCCCAAAGTTCCAGAGAACCTTGGTCACATTGTTCACAATTTCTATCTAAAGGGAAACATGCATCTCCTCCCAACTTTAAATTAAAGATTTACTATGAAAGTTGACACAAGTCATTTCACTCAATAAAAAATGTTCTCCAATTCCATGAACACTTTTGGGATAGACAGGAACGATAAGCTTCAGTAGTATTAACAATGGCCTAGGAGGAATCTTAAAAAAAACAATGGTCTAAGAGGAGGATTTTAACCTCTCTCTAAACCCAGTGGTTCCAAATCCACAAGTAATATTTGAATTCAATAAATTAACAAATAAAAGGTTCACAGACTTGTCTAAGAGGAAATCTTACCCATGCTAAAGTTGCTCTAAAATCCACCATAAAAGTGAGGTAACCCTCTTGAGATTATGCTAATTCACGTCCAGAGATATCAGATCAGATTTCCAGTTTTCGACAAAACAGATCAAAGAAAGAAGAAATAGACTAGTTCATGAAAAGGAACTTACTTGAGTACTCATCTTCCTCTTCTGACTATCATCGAAGAGTCAAGCCCACGAAGAGTCCCCTACCATCTCTGGAATTGAAGAATTTGCTTAGAGATTCAAAACCCTAATTTCAAAAATATGACAGAGAGGGAGATTCTTACCTATTGAGTATAGCTGAGAATCTGAGGTCTCATCTTCCTCTTCCAATTGTCACTGAAGAGTTAAGCCCACGAAGAGTCCCTATTCATCTCCAGAATTGTAGAAATTCTTAGAGATTTAAAAACCCTAATCTTAAAAAGATGTCAAAGAAGGAGAAGATTACCTGTTGAGTACAACTGAATGGAAGAAGATCGAAAATCCCATGGAGACCCCGGAATCTCACGAAGAGTCCCTTGGATAAGAAGCAAACTTTTAGAGAAAGCCCTAATTTCTAAATGAGGACCGAGAGAGAGAAGATTAACTGGCAAGAAGAGTCGATTGGAAGTTGAATGAAGAACTGGAAGCCACCTGGAACATTACAAACCCAGACTCTGGAGCATCACCTCATTGCCATCCTGAAGTGTTACTTGTTAAGTCCAAATGACTTTACTTAGATATGATTTTGATGTATAACAAAAAGAGAATCAATAAAAAGAAAAATAAGACAGACGAAGTCAGACAGATGAAGTCATACAGACGAAGTCATACAGACGAAGTCAGACAGACGAAGTCATACAGATGAAAGTAGACGCAGAAGCAAAGCAAAACAGACGCAGACGCAGATGCGAAATAGTAAAAGCAGACGCAGACGCAGATGCGAATAGTAAAAGCAGACGCAGACGTAGAAACACACATGATAAAATATAGACGAAGAAAAGAAGATACGGAATTAAAAAAGAAGACGAAGGAGTCAGTTCGAGTTAGTTACAGAACTCAAACTGAATAACCGTTTCTTTAAAGATTCAAGAAACAAGAATCAAGAAGCAGTTGGAGGCGAAGGCTATAAGTACAAGTCGAAGTCAAAAATTGCAAAGTTAGAGAAATTGAAAAATTAGCTGAATTAGATCTACGTGATCGTAAAGAGCTTATTGTGCAAATTAGCTGAGAGTTATCTTACTGTAACAAAGTGTTCAAATACTTTTCTTAGAAAAAGTAGTACAAATAGCCTGCAGAGGCTAAGTGTGAAAAAATATTGGTTGTAGAGACCTGAAGAGGCTCGCAAAGAATACTTGTAAAGTTGAAGAGATAGTGAAATCTCAGAAGCAACTCTGAGGACTGGACGTAGCCCACGGTTTGGGGTGAACCAGGATAAATCTCTGTGTCAACCACTCTTACTCTATATCTCTATATTTTAGATTCAAGTTTTTATCAATACTTAATTTGTAAACAAAGTTTTCAAAGTTTTGATTAATCAGAATCTATCGGAAGTTCTATAAAGTTTTTTATTTCTACCAAATAGTTTTGAAAGATTTTTTTAAAAAAGGGGGATACACAATTCAACCCCCCCTTCTCGTGCATTCTATATCGCTTTCTAAGTATTGTATTAACGTGTGATTCACTTCAATTGGTATCAGAGCGAGGTATCCAACGATCACTTTAACAAAGTGTGGATCAAAGATAATGGCAGAATCACATGTATACATCGCAGAAGGAGCTTCAGTCACTAGACCTCCAGCATTCAACGGAGAGGACTATCATTAGTGGAAAGATAGGATGCGGCTATTCATAAAATCTACTCATGTCAACCTTTGGGACGTAATAGAGAACGAACCTTATACACTAGTAGATGAAGATGGCAATCCCATTCCACGAGTCAGATGGACGGCTGATCAAAAGGTGAGAATACAACTGAATTCAAAGGCAAAGTTCTTC
Source organism: Erythroxylum novogranatense (assembly GCA_029891385.1). Lineage (NCBI taxonomy): Eukaryota > Viridiplantae > Streptophyta > Magnoliopsida > Malpighiales > Erythroxylaceae > Erythroxylum > Erythroxylum novogranatense. The sequence continues at coordinate 86,356,533 of CM057229.1, forward strand.
TTGACGTGTGCCCTAAGCAGGAGAGAGTATGACAAAGTCCATGGATGCGATACTGCAAAGTAGATGTGGGACACATTGTCCATTGCTCACCAAGGCACAAGTCAAGTAAAAGAATCCAAGATAAGTATTCTTGTACACCAATATGAACTTTTCAGGATGAAAGATGAAGAGTCTATTGATCAAATGTTTGGAAGATTTCAAACAATTGTCAATGGATTGAAAGCTCTTGAAAGAACGTACAACAATCAAGATCATGTTCGAAAGATCCTAAAAAGTCTTCCGAAGAGATGGAGACCTAAAGTACTGCGGTGCAAGAAGCCAAAGACTTGAGAGTGTTGAAGCTTGATGAGTTGCTTGGATCTTTGAAGATTCATGAAGTTGAACTTGATGCTGAAGACAAGCCCAAACGGGACAAGTCGATAGCACTGAAGGCCGGACATAAGAATCAGAAGACTCAAAGGAGGAGGAAGTCATCAAAAGCCTTGAATATTGAAGAATCAAAGGATAACGACTCCAGCCAAACAGATTCAGATTCAAGTGATGAAGATGACGAATTATCTTTCATCTCCAGAAAGATAAGATGCATGTGGAAGAAGAAGTCCAAAGGGAATCAGACCTTCAAGAAGAATGGAAAAGATGAAGCCAAACCAGAAAAGTCATCAGTCATTTGCTACGAGTGCAATCAGCTTGGACACTACAAGTCCGAATGTCCGACTCTAAAAAGGAAATCAAAGAAGAGTAGAGAAGGCAAGAAAAGCATGATGGCAACATGGGAGGACCTAGATTCATCAGAATCAGATACAGGTTCTGAATCATCTGAACATGCAAACATCTACCTGATGGCTGAGGAAGATAGTAATGAGGAGGTAAAATATGACTACGATAATTTGCATGATGCCTACATAGAACTATTAGAAGATTCTTATGCTATTCTGAAACAGTACAAACTGTTAAAGAAAAAGTATGCAGAAAATATTAGACGTACGGAAGAAATAGAGAGAGAAAATATCTGTCTGAAAAAGCAATTAGGAGAGAAGAATAAAGTTGTAGACAGATCAGAAGAGATTAATCAGCTTAAACTAAGAATTAAGAATTTATTAGCTGATTTAGCTACTTTCACAGAGAGCACTAAGAAAATGAATGAGATGCTTGGAAAATGTAAACATCCGAGTGATAAAACCGGATTAGGGTTTACTAGTAACAAAACTCAGTCTCATAAAAAACCTTTCTTTCAAAAGAGAAACTATAATAGATCTCATTTTATTCAACGTTCTAGTTATATGCATAAAAAAACTCATCATATGCATACTACTAACCATAATGGACCCAAAAAATTATAGGTACCAAAAAATAAGATAGTTTCTCGTGCAGATATCCTTCCTTGAAAAATACAACAAGCACCATTGGTATTTAGACAGTGGATGCTCGCGATATATGACGGGAAGAAGGTCTATGTTCCCAGACCTTCAGTATAAGAAGGGAGGACCAGTAACTTTCGGAGATAACCAGCAGGGCAAGATTATTGGAATCGGTAAAACAGGTAAAGATTCCTTTGCATGCATAAATAATGTACTGCTTGTTGATGGTCTGAAGCATAATTTGATTAGCATCAGTCAATTGTGTGATTCTGGTTTTACAGTCACATTCAATCAAAATCTTTGCGAAGTCAGAAACAAAGATGGATCTATACTTTTCTCTGCCAAGAGAAGAAACAATCTCTACAAAATTGATTTAGAAGATTTTCAAAGTCAAAATATTTCATGTTTTATATCTTCCGAAGAAGAAAGACTAATCTGGCATAAAAAGCTAGGTCATGTCTCTTTTAAACATATTTCAAAATCGGCAAAACATGATTTGGTGAGAGGCTTACCAAAAATAAGTTTTGACAAAGAGTTTTTCTGTGAAAACTGTTTGAAAGGAAAACAACTTAAAACGTCTTTTTCTTCTAAAAGTTTTTTAACATCATCTAGACCTTTAGAGTTTTTACATATGGATTTATTTGGTCCAACAAGGACAATAAGTCTTGGCAGAAAGAAATATGGACTTGTCATTGTTGATGACTTTACTCGATTTTGTTGGATATTGTTTTTATCACACAAAGATGAATCTTTTAAGTGCTTTAGGACCTTATCCAGAAAGTTACAGAATGAAAAAGGAATGTCTATAGCCAGTATCAGGAGTGACTATGGTGAAGAATTTGAGAAAGAGAAGTTTAGATTATTTTGTGAGGAGAATGGAATTTCCCACAATTTCTCTGATCCTAGGACTCCTCAACAGAATGGAGTTGTTGAAAAGAAGAACAGGACGATTCAAGAGATGGCTAGGACCTTGCTATGTGAGATGAATCTTCTTAAATACTTCTGGGCAGAAGTTGTGAATACATCATGCTATATTCAGAATAGAATTCTGTTACGACCCATTTTGAAGAAGACTCCTTATGAGTTATGGAATGGAAGAAGAACAAATATAGCTTACTTTCATCCATTTGGGTGCAAATGCTCTATTCTAAATACAAGGGAGCTGTTGGATAAATTTGATTAAAAAACCTATCCAGGAATCTTTCTAGGCTACTCATCATCGTCTAAGGCATTTCGGGTGTACAACCTTACTTCAAAGACAGTTGAGGAGACCATCGATATCAAGTTTGATGATAGTTCCTAACCCATAAGGAAGGTGACATGGAGAGTGAAGGTCCTTCAAAGAACTTAGATGATAGAACAGAAACTCCATCATCAGGAACACTTGTAGACAAATTTGAAGATATTCCAGAAACTATCAGACTGAAAAGAGACTGGAAATATAAAAGTTCTCATCTAGAAAAGTTGATTATCGGAGAGACCTCATAAGGAGTTAGGACAAGGTCCAGATTCAGGAGAGAAGCTAATGTGGCTTTCATTTCTGAAATAGAGCCTAAGAAGATTGAGGAAGCTCTTTAAGACGAAGCTTGGGTGTTAGCCATGCAAGAGGAGCTGAATCAATTTATTAGGAACAATGTCTAGTCCTTAGTTCCGAAACCCCCTAAGAAATCCATTATAGGAACCAGATGGGTCTTTAAGAATAAGTTAGACAAATCAGGAAGAGTGAGTCGAAATAAGGCTAGATTAGTAGCACAAGGCTATAATCAGCAAGAAGGAATAGACTACAATGAGACGTATGCTCCAGTAGCGAGACTTGAAGCCATTAGGATATTGCTGGCATATGCAGTTTGTCATGATATAAAACTGTTTCAGATGGATGTGAAGAGTGCCTTTCTGAATGGTTTTATAGACGAAGAGGTGTATGTTAAGCAACCACCTGGTTTCGAGGATGTTAAAAATCCAGACCATGTCTATAGACTTCATAAAGCCTTATACGGCCTGAAACAAGCTCCTAGAGCTTGGTATGATCATATGAGTACTTTTTTTTAGAAAATAATTTCAGTAGAGGTCAAGTCGATAAGACGCTCTTTAGGAAAAATTTTCAGAATGAATTTATTTTAGTTCAGATCTACATTGATGATATCATTTTTTATGCTACATCAAACAAGTTATGCATGAAGTTTGAGAGTCTAATGAAGAAAGAGTTTGAAATGAGCATGATGGGTGAATTAAAGTTCTCTCTTGGGTTGCAAGTTAAGCAAAACGAAGAGAAAAATTTCATTCATCAACAAAAGTATGTGAAAGAACTGTTGTCCAAATTTGACATGAATAATGTGAAGCCTATGTTGACCCTGATTGTAATATCCCGATCCCCCTACGAAGGGCTAGACCCCCTAAAAATTTGAAGAGGGTATGAAAATCGTGTGTCCGTCAAACGAACATGGGAGTCCGTTTAACGGACAACTTCGGGTGAATTGGAACACTTCGAATGGCTCATGTCCGTTTAACGGACATGCAGGTCCGTTTAACGGACATCCACGGGGCAATTTGAGTCAATCATATTTGTGATCGTTTTAAATTTGGTACTTGTGGTCTTAAGTGAGACTTTGATAAAATGCATCATATTTGGATATACATTGATGAATTGAATTTTTGCACACATTAAAATCATTGACCATGCACTCAATTGACATTTTCCGGGTATAATTGGTAATAAATGGGATTGCTTTGAGATTTGTAAGTTGGGATTAGTGAAAATTGATTTGGACAATGAAATTGTTAATTTTGTATTTTTGGAGAATTTTAGAAAAATTTTTCCTAAAATTTTTGGGATAATTTTCAGACTGGAAAAAATGTCGAGTGGCAGATAAATTGATAAATGGTAGTAGAATTTATGGTCAACTAGCATTGGAATATTAAATACAAGACTTAAGGAATTAGTGACAAGTGTACTTTATTGAGAATTGGGTTTGAAAGGACATTTATAAGACAAATGAATGAAAAATTGACAAGTGGCTAACCCCTTTTGAAGTACCTTCTAGACTCATTTATAAGTGTGTCCCACGACACTCTCTTTCATTTTTGGCCTCCCAAGTTGTGTTTTGTTCTTGCTTTTTCTCTCCATTTTCGTGACTTCCATTCTTCTCTTCATCTCCTCCATGACTTGGTGATCTTTTGTGTAAAACCTTGCTCCATCTCTACCATCTTGTTGTTCCTTCAAGTTGGTCTAAGGAAAAACCTAGCTTAACCTCCTAGAAGATGAAGATCATGGAGATGATAGAGCTAGGGTTACATGGAGATTTTGAAGGAACTGAAGGAAAATCAAGTAAGTTTAGTGTTATATGGCATGAATATGGTTAATTGAAGCTTGCATGATGAGGGTTTGATGAATTGATTTGTGTTTTGCAAGGTTTGTGTATATATATATATATATATACCTTGAGTGATGTAAATTCATGTTCATACCTTGTTTTTATATGTAGAAGATGAATAATATTTTCATGTAAGAGTATGGAGAGGTTTAGTGATTGAATGGATTTCAAAGGAGGGATTGAATGAGGGTAGAACTTGCTTGGGAATGGAATGGATATGCCCTGTTTTTAGTTAGTGATAAATGATAAATTATGAGTTGCTTGTGAGTGATATCTTGAGTTGAATGGAGTAGTGAATGAAGGGAGAAGGAATGGAGGTGATGATCTAGGCTTAAGATGGATTGGATGAGTTAAATGGTAAAAAAATGAACATGTGCAAAATCTAAAAATTTGCAATGGTTGATCCTTGGAGTGTGCTCTAATTGTACAGTCATAATTGTTTGTGTAATTGTCTAAATGAACTGAGATTTGGCTTAAATGAAACTAGGGATCATTGGCTACAAATTTTATGGAGCTATTGATTGTGAATGTGGTCTTGGAGAGTCCCATATATTGGTATGAAGTTAGGAACTTAAGTGTTGAAGTTATTGAGAATAAAGGTATATGATTGTGTTTCATGTCAAGTGTTTATGATCAATAATGGAATATCATTTGACTATGGATGATGTAAATTTGAAAGGGAGTTAGAATATGGGTAATTGATAAGCATTGCACTAGAAATGATGGGCTAAGTATGAGAAATTGGATGTTGGAAGTGAAGACTTAAAAATCTGGAAAATCTCAAAACTCAAATGAACATACTTTAGTGCAAGGGGCATAACTTTTTGTATAGAACTCATAATGAGATGATCTAGTATGGTTTTAAAGAAGACTTCAAGATCTACAACTTCTATTTCAAGCAACATTTCAAAATTCTGATGTTTTGAGGGTCGAATTTTCAAAGTGGTATAGGTGATCCGTAGCAGTCCGTTAAACGGACATGCAAGTCCGTTTAACGGACATTCACTGGACAAATGATACTAATTAAGCCTCAAATGGGTTTTAAAGTGAACCTAGAATGATCCTTGGTTTATGGGACTAATATATGAAAGGTTTGAAGTGAAATTGAAGGTTAAAACTTAGAGAATAAATGGATGAAATCAAAGTGTCAAATGCATAAGTGGATTGGAGATGAAAATGTTTATAGATTTGTAATGCTATTCAAGGAAGGTAAGTAATAGGTCTTCAATGATTATTTATGGAAGGAAATTGGATCTTATGTGATCATATGGGATTGGAAAATGAATGACAGAAAATTTAATTATGGTACAAATGGGCAAATGTTCTTGAGATACAAGCTTATGGATATGCTAGACTCTTAAAGAGTCAAATGTGCATTTAGTTAACATGATCATATGAAAATGAAGTGTAAAACTTAGACTATTGAATTATGAGTAGAGAATGGGCATACAGTGTAAGTGTATAGTAAATACTCGGGATTGTCATTGAGCATGCATGATATATTACATATATACACTTGTGAAAATGGGATGGCTATACAATTGTGCTTTTGTTAATATGTGTGCAAATTGTGTTTTGTATATGGATGATACAGGATAGAACGTTCTCATCCAGACGTTTCCGAATCATCAAAGCAAATGCTATCTGGAGCGTACTGTGAGTAGATCTAGATGGTCTTATTTATTGGTTTATTGCTTTTGTTATAAATTGAATGAGCATGGATTGATTTTATTAATTGCGATTGAATATGGGTTCCGGACAGGAGGTCCGATGATTGTATATTGGTAATTGTGATAATGAAGTGTTACTTGAATGTGAACTGGTCGAACTAAGTGCATTGAAGTGATTAAGTGTTTCTGCATATGCATACAAGTGAAAATGTGATTTTGCAACTATATGTTAAATGCCAGACTATGGTCTGATGATTCATTGATTATGATTGCACAAGTGCCTACAAATGTTAACAATGCATTTCATTTCATGAATGCACGAAATATAACTCGTTGTGATCAGAGGAGCCACTGATCAGAGCTTAAAGCTCAACGAGTAAAAATAAGCTTCGTGCTCAGATAATGATTCAGAGCCTCAGGCTCAACGTTCAATGAGCCCTATATGGGACAGTTTACAATGAGCCCCACGTGGGACAGTTATCAATGAGCCTGATATCCAATGGATACGGGACAATATAGGCATTCGGTCACAACGAAGAAATAAATGGGAATTGGGTCTCATGAACATATGTATACATGATATGACTGATTTAATTGCATTGAATGGGAATATGAAATTGCATTGAATGGGAATATGAAATTGCATTGAATGGGAATGTGAACTTGCATTGAATGGGAATATGAATTGTATTGAATGGGAATATGAAAGTGTAATGAATGGGCATATGGAATTGTATTGCATTTTGCATGTGGAATTAGATTGAAAAGTGAATTGTATGTGCATTGTATAAGGATTATATGAATGATACAGTGTATGGAACATGAAACAATATGTTTATGTGAAGTGATTGATCACATGTATGTGATATAATATGGCTGCTCATGCAGTATATGATATAATATGGCTACTCATGCAATGATGCAATTGACATGGATCGAATAAGAGTGAATGGAAATGATTGATCGAATATATGTGATGCCATATGTTGATAATGAATCACATTATTTGAATTATGTGTTGGGTGACTGGGTGAACCATCGATGATGGTCACTCACTGAGTTCGCAAAACTCACCCAAAATTTGCATCTATTTTTCAGGATTCAGAAAAATACCCCGTTCTGCAACGGGAGTAGACTTATTCCATACAGAGGAAAGTTAGGGGTCGGGATCAGTTCGCGTCTGCATTAGGATATGTCTTATTTCTGTATCGCATGTATTCATCGAATTCTGTACAGTGTATAATTGAATGTTTTGGTGTAATAAGAGACAAAGTATGGAAATTTTAGAATGTGAAAATGAATGTGTATATTGATTGCCAATTGGAAGTGATTATATATGGTTTGTGTTTTGAAATGGGCCCAATGGCCCAATGCAGACTGTTTTGTTATTGAAAAAGGGTTAGAAATGAAAATGGGCCCAAATTGATTATTGAAATTGTATCGATGGTACTGTCTTGAAAACAAGTTTTGTTTTTATCGCGACCGTTAACTATATATGTTCCACATTGGAATGTGAGTGTTTAAAAAAAATTATACCGGTTTATGAGTGATTGATTGTTCTAGCATGCTACCTTCGTGGGCACGGACTCGGATATCACCGTCGATGTCGGGTTCGGGTCATGCGAAAGTGGGATGCTACACCGATGCACCCTTCAAACCTTTTGTCCAAAGATGAACTTGGTAAGAAGGTGGATCAAACCCTGTATAGAGGGATGATCGGTTCTTTACTGTATCTTACAGCAAGTAGACCTCATATTTTGTTCAAAGGTACGCCAGTGTGCAAGATTTCAGCCGATCTAGAGAGTCTCATTTTATTCATTCATAAAAGAATTATGAGATATCTCGCAGTACTATCGATCTTTACTTAATATTTGAGAAATGTAAAGATTTCAGGTTAATCGGATATTGCGATGCGGACTATGCCGGAGATAGAATCGAAGGAAAGAGCACAAGTGGAGGATGTCACTTTCTTGGCACAAACCTAGTTTCCTGGTCAAGCAAGAGACAAAGCTCAATCGCCCTATCAACCGCCGAAGCAGAATATATGTCTGCCGCAAGTTGCTGTTCACAAACGTTATGGATCAAATATCAACTTGAAGACTACTCAGTTCGAGAAGAGGAGATTCTAATCTACTACGACAACACCAGCGCAATTAATCTGTCAAAGAATCCGATTCAGCATTCTAGAGTGAAGCACATCGAAGTTAGACATCACTTCCTGAGAAACTATGTTCAGAGGAAGGTGGTGCGTCTACAGTTCATCGAAACAAAGCATCAATGGGTAGACATCTTCACCAAACCACTAAGTGAAGAACGGTTCCAGAAGATCAGACGCAACCTTAACATGGTTATGTTAAGCGGATAGTCAGGCTAAAGTAACGTCTAAACTAATGGTGTCACATATAGTAAGTTACAGCTGGTAACTTCTCTGTCAAGGAAGTTTTGGAGGGAAAAATCTGATAATCTCGAGGATCTTAATGACTCTAGAACACACCAGACTAGACCCTTCAAGTAGCCTGAAGTTGAAATCATTACGGTTACTTTCATCTTTAAACGGTTCATCTTGCTTTCAAAATTTCTCCCAATTATCCTACCCCAGACGAAGAGCTTTCCAGAAACAGTTTTCATTCTGAGATAATGGAGGCAGCTATGATTTTCAGAAGGCATGTAGATTTCGAGTCATTGAGGAATGATGGTATGGACGTAGAACCAGAGATTGTAAGAGCTAGTTGGAAAAATTTCTTCCAGGTACGAGAACCAGTGTATACCAATGAGGTATTCGATTTCTGGAAGAACGCTCAACTTGTAGACAACACTATCATATCTTCAGTAGATGGTATTTCTGTTGTCGTGACTAAAGAGCTAATAAGGAAGGTGACTGATTGTCCATCGGTTGGTGAGACTCTGTCTACCAAGGCCGGTTGGATGTCCCAGGTTGGTATGAAAGAAGAAGATGTCAGAAGACAATTATATGGAGCCAATGATCCATGGGAGAGGAAGACTTCTAGTTTGATTCCGAAGGCTAAGGTTCTTCATGCAATTCTGTTTAATTGCATTCTACCCAGAGCAGGTTCAAGACATTTGGTGACTACTCTAGATGAACAATGTCTATTCTACCTGTTGAATCGCAACCCTATCGATTTACCCTTCTTAATCTTTCACTACATGATTAAGGGGATGAAGGATACAAATAGCTATCCTTATGGTATGCTCCTAACAAGAATTTTTAAGGAATCCGCAATCCCTCTACATAAAGGAAATAGAAGGATTGTTCCAGTGAAAAGTAAGATTGATTCGATTACAATACGATGAATGGGTCTCAGTACAGTAATTAGAGGAGAAGTAGACTCTTCGAGGAAAACAAGAATTGAGGGGGAGCGTGTTTCGAAGAAGACTCCCGCTTCAAGTTCTAGAACTCAACACAGTACTAGATCGCCTGCGGATGAAATAAGAAGAATATTAGGAAGACCGCTGATAAAACAGACGAGTCCTAATATTGAAGAAAATCAACCTCGGAGGACAACAGAAGGTGCGCCAAAAAGACAAGGAGAAAGTCTTTTAAGTGAAGTTCCAAAGAAGGCGAAGAGATCACCGAGGATTCGGACTCTAAGGCAACAAGAAGAAAAGATTGCCAGAGAATAGAGTCAAGAAAAATCGTCTCAATCTCGTGCACATAAAGCAACAAGATCTTTATTCTCTATTCTGGAAGAGGATACAGCCAGAAAAGCCAAAGAGGCTCAGAAGAAGAGAAAATCAGAATCTAAGAGAGAAAAATCTCAAGGGCAGAAATCTTCAAGACTGACTGAAGTAAAAGAAAAGACTAAGAAGGTTAGTAGGAAGAAAACTATCTCAACTGCTGGGGAAGTTAGTCGAAAGAAAGAAACCTATGAAACTGCTCAAAAAAAGAAACTGAGCAGAGCATAGTTCAAGAAACCCCCATTGCTCAACAGGAGGAACCAGTAGAGCAAAGCTCGGTTCAGGAGGATCCTATTGAAGCACAACCATAAGCAACAGCAGAATCAGACTTGGATGATGATGAACCTTGTCTGATGGTATACAATTATCATCAGTTTTTGAGAAAACATAAGCTGAAGATCAGAATGGTTGAAGTTGTTACCAGAAGGAGAACTGCTATTGCAATCCGCAGTCAACCAGTGAAGAAGACAGTGGTTGTGGTATGACCTATGTCGATAAATAGTAACACATGGGAATTACTGAAAGAAGATGAAATGAATTTCTACGATGCTTTGAGGGATGCTGCTACCAAGCCATACCCTACAAAAATTCCCTGTAAGCCGTGTACTATTTTTCTGATTATTGAGAAGACTGAAATAAAGGTTGCACCAGATATCCAGTCAAGATATCCGTTGGATTTGACTAAGGGGAAGTCGAAGCTATTTCCTGAAGAAGTTTTTGATGATCTGTCCGCAGATCAAATAGCTGAAGAAGTGCATAAAATTGATGAAGCATGCGCTTCTACACAGAATAAAGATCAAGCGAGCTACATTTATACTGACATGCGAGAAGACTGTCCAGTGGGAGGAAGAGTCATAACAGGGATGATTATTGAGTTCCTTGCTCAGACAATTCTGCGTATTAAACCCTCTGTTTAATACAATGTCTATTCAAGCAGAAGGATTACTCCTGCAAGGAAGACAGTTGCTGATGCTGCCTGCTCCATTTGACTTAGATCTTCCTGAAGCTAATACGTTTATTCGTCCACCAATAATTCAGATCAATGATGAATACATTCCGACCTCTGATGCTTATACTACATCAATACCGTTCACTCCTCCCTAAGCAAATGTTGATCAAGCCTCCTCATCGATTGACTCACCAGATGAACTCAAAAGATTACGCGGAGAAGTCAATGAGATCAAGGAGACGATGAATGATCTGAAGAAGCTGATAACAGAATTGCTGAAGAGCCATCATCGTTAATCATTTTTTATTATAACAAATAGGGGGAGAAGAGCAGAAAAGAAGAGAATGAACGAAGAGCAAAAGAGAAGAGCAGAAGAGAAGAAGATGATCAGAAAAGAAGGTGTGACTGAAGTAGACGAAGAAAGGAAGAATTCAAAGAAGAAATTATGAAGATAAGTTTTTTTTTAAACATTGTATTTTTATTTTCTTTTGTATATAATTTGTTATCATCAAAAAGGGGGAGATTGTTAAGTCCAAATGACTTTACTTAGATATGATTTTGATGTATAACAAAAAGAGAATCAATAAAAAGAAAAATAAGACAGACGAAGTCAGACAGATGAAGTCATCTGAGGCGAAGTCGATGACGAAGTCATCTGAGAAGTCGAGACGGTAGTCGAGTCGATGATTTAAGTCATCTGAGCGAAGTCATCTGAGATGAAAGGCGTAGAAGCAAAGCAAAGCGAGCAGAGCGCAGATGCAAAATAGTAAAAGCGAGCCTTGAGCACGCAGATCACGAATAGTAAAAGGCCTTTGCACGCAGAAACACAGACGATAAAATACAGACGAAGAAAAGAAGATGCGAAATTCAAAAAGAAGACGAAGGAGTCAGTTCGAGTTAGTTACATAACTCAAACTAAATAACCGTTTCTTTAAAGATTCAAGAAACAAGAATCAAGAAGCAGTTGGAGGCGAAGGCTATAAGTACAAGTCGAAGTCGAAAATTGCAAAGTTAGAGAAATTTAAAAATTAGCTGAATTACATCTATGTGATCGTAAAGATCTTATTGTGCGAATTAGCTGAGAGTTATCTTACTGTAACAAAGTGTTCAAATAATTTTTTTAGAAAAAGTAGTACAGATAGCCTGCAGAGGCTAAGTATGAAAGAATACTGGTTGTAGAGACCTGAAGAGGCTCGCAAAGAATACTTGTAAAGTTGAAGAGATAGTGAAATCTCAGAAGCAACTCTGAGGACTAGACGTAGCCTACGGTTTGGGGTGAACCAGGATAAATCTCTGTGTCAACCACTCTCACTCTATATCTCTATATTTTAGATTCAAGTTTTATCAATACTTAATTTGTAAACAAAGTTTTCAAAGTTTTGATTAATCAGAATCTATCGGAAGTTCTATAAAGTTTTTTATTTCTACCAAATAGTTTTGAAAGGTTTTTTTAAAAAAAGGGGAATACACAATTCAACCCCCCCTTCTCGTGCATTCTATATCGCTTTCTAAGTATTGTATTAACGTGTGATTCACTTCATTACTCGCCCACCGATTCGAGTAACACTTCGAAGACTTGAGAATCAAAAGGGGAGCATTCACAATGTAGTGTTTGATGTTTAGTGGTAAACAACTTAGTCGCACATGTCCAAGAATTCTTTGTAGTATATCAATTTTAATGAAATTTTTTTAATTTCTAAAAAAAAGTATTATAGCCAAACAAAAGAGAATCAAAACTAAACAGCAACGAACGGTAGAATTAAACAAATGAAAGAACCCATGAAAAATGGCAAAAAGGAAGAAATTTAAAAATTATATTATAAATTTTATTTTTTTATTACAAAAATAATAATAAGCAGAGTGAAGTGCCCATTTTAGGGGACGTACATAAATGTATGGATGAGATGAGCTGGAACAGAGTTAGAACATCATAAGTGGTATAGGTGATGTCATTTGTTATTTTAGTACTACCAATTCTATTCTTGAATAAGAAATATAGTGTCATATGAGAGAAATACCATTCTATCCCTCCCTCATAACTTCATCCTCTAACTTGCTATTCATAATAGACTTAAGACCTTTAATTGACTCCATCACCTTAATAATTAAATCTCACATTAATTTTTCTCTTTTTTTATTCAACTAGTCATTTGTTATTAAGCTTATGAAAAATGCAATATCTTCTAGTAGATACACACATTCATATGATTTAATCTTCTTTCTCCTTTCTATTTAAAATAATACTTAACATTTATGTCTACTGAATTTAGTCCGACAAAAATAAAAGAAATTAAAAAATACTCTCACAAATTACAAAATCTTTTCTACCCAACTCAAGAAATCATAACCTTACAACCTAATTAATCTAAAATTAAAACTTGTGATCTCGCAATTTACCAACCTCTCCCCATAACTAATTCTTTTCCAATTTTCCAAAAATCTATCCTCATTTAATGTTTTAGAAAGTTTTTTTGCCCAATTGATACTCTCTAAATTTACGTACTAAGGATGACATTATAAAAATAGTTATTGACCTTATTGATAATTCAAACCCAAATAATCAACATTAAGGATTTATACTAAAATTGATAAATAAGAACAATATGTAACAAATTTCTAAAGTATAAACTAATGGATACCTCTTATTAAACATTTCTTATGAATCATTTGCGTGAAGACTCTTCTTGAACTTAGAATCCATTAGAAGCATCTTATCCGTCTTATCATCCTTGATTGATTCAACAAATATTTCTTTTGAAATGTCTTTGACCATTTTTTCTTTCTTTAAGGGCTATTTTTCTTATTCTGTATAAATATTTTCAAGGTTTGTAAATATAAAAGTTTAGATTCGTCAATAAAAAAATACACTCTTTAAGAAATGATACTCAATTTAACAACTACGACCTCTACTATATACTATTGGCTCATTTTTTTTATAATAACTTGTAAAACATAACAATCAATATGTTCTAGGCACCCAAATAAGCGTGGTTCCTTGATTGTTAGGCTTCTTCTTCTTTTTAACCACTTTTAAGGGTCTGATTTATTCTTTTTTTTAGAAAACAAAATCTCTCAACATTTCCAAACTTACCATGATATGCCATATAATAGGGATATGATGATATATGAATATGCTCAGGAGTATAGGATGTATCGTCTGGTGATGATGTGTCATCTGATGAGGATGCATCGTCTGGTAAAGACGTATCGTCTAGTGATGACATATTGTCTGGTGATGACGTGTCATCTGGTGAAGATGCTTCGTTTGGTGAGAACGTATCATCGGGTGAGGACGCTTTATCTGGTGAGGACGAATCATCTTGTGAAGAAACTTCATTTGTTGAGGACATATCATCTTGTGAAAACGCTTCGTCTGGTGAGGACGTATTGTCTAGTGAGGATGTATAGTCTGATGACATCATATCGTCTGGTGCACTGTTCATCTGATCCTATCGTCTAATCCCATTTTTTATCCTGTAGATGATGGAATTTGCCTTTGAGATCTCAAGAAAGTTGTAGATCTGGAGTTCCTCTTCAAAACCATTCAAAGAAAACCTTAATCCAAAATCTCTTGTGAAAGTTATGCAAATTGTTCCGAGATAGGTACAACGTGATTGAGGAAATAAGCATAGTTGATTCTTTTGGATATAACTTCATAATTCAACCTCCAAATGAAGTGATTCTTAGACCAATAGATTTTTAACACATTTTTCTATCTCTCCATAAAAATTGGTAGCTTTCTGAATCGAATTGAAAAAGGTTGATCTAATGAAAGTGTGGAATCTGTTGGAACAATGAAATAGGATTATCTTACTGAACACACTTCAGTATTTTAATTTTATTTGGATCTATAGGATTTCAAATGAGATGATTTTTGATTTGTAGTAAACTAGAGAAATAGGGCTACAAATCATAAAAAAAATTCGAATTTGTGATTATGTCTCTAAGATGTTCAATTTCTGGCTGGAAGTTGTATATAGTATACTATTTTGGATAAGAGCAGTCCGAAAATGTTCGAAATATATCTTTCAAATTACTGATCCAAATTGAATCATTTTTGTGTCAATGGAGACATAAGACATAGGAGAATATATTTCTAGAAGAAAGTGTTGCAAAATAACTTTAGTATCAGGGTTAAAAAGAACATGCAAAGTGGACCCAAAATGTTGTGTTTATGGAAAAATTTGAAAATGATTTAATGGGTTATAACTTGTGATTGTTGTGGTATTATTGAGATTTAAACTTAAGTATAAATTATACTTAAGTAAGTCTTAATGAAGGGAAGTGGATAAGTGGATAAGAAATGGAAAAGTATCCTAGCTAAAGTTAAGATTTTTATTACCCTTGAAAGACAAGTTACTATGCTTGCTTTTACCTTTCTCGAAACTTCTTTCTCTAGAGTTCCTCCAACATAGAGTTTTCCATCAAATTTTCACCAAAGTTAAATCTTGCTTTTCTCTATTTATCATCACTTCCACTTTGATAATTCTTTCTTATACCCCAAAAAAAACCAAACCTTCTATCAACTTTCAAGTTGATTTACGTGGTTGCATAAGGGATTAAGGTTACGTGATTGTTGTAGATGTTGGAGCTTTTAAACAAGTTAAGTGTTCGCATTCAGGCATTTCCAGAATTTGGAAGCTAATGCTAATCTAGAGCATAATGTGAGTAGACCTCGATGGTCTCATTTATCTGTTTGTTTTGTTTGAATTTTTGTATTGATTGATTGTGTTAGTTTTCGTACAGAAGGTCGGATTATATGATGAATTGATTGGAATATTGAAGTGTTACTTGTATGTGAATGAGATGAACCAAGTGTACATAATTTGATGATAAATGTGTTTTGAATGAGCATTTGCATGTATGTGAAAATGTGATTCTCAACTTAATGTTGAATGCCGGACTAAGGTCCAATGATATGGGAATGTGATTGAATGAGATCATGCAAATATGATTGATGCATTTCATTTCATGAATGCATGAAAGATAATGACAGTTGTGACCAAAGTAGCCACTGATATGAGCTTAAAGCTCAACGAGTGAAAATGAGCCTCGAGCTCAAAAGTGATTAAGAGCTTAAGGCTCACTATGTAAAATGAGCCCTGTGTTCCCCAAGTGGATAAGGGATAATTAGTAATGGGCCCAGTATCTAATAGATACAAGACAGTTTAAGCACTCGGTCACAACAAAGTAACAAATAGAAAGTGAGTCTTATGTGTACTACATATGCATAATAAAAATGATTAAATTGTATTGAATGTGAAATGTGAAATGTGAAATGAAGTGAATGTGAATTATGTGACTGGGTGAGTCATCGATGATGGTCACTCATTGGGTTTGCAAAATTTACTAAAAATTTACAATTATTTTTTAGGATCAGAAGAATACCCCGTTGGGCATACGGGAGTATACCTTCACCATACAAGTAAGGGATAAAGGTCAGAATCAGTTCGCATTTGCATTGTATTTCTTTATTTTTTTTATTGAATTGTATATTCCGTGATTTTTGTACAATATGTACTCCAAAAAATTTTACACAATGTGTATTTGAATTATGTTGTAATGGAAAGACATTATGTCTAAAGTGTTTTGTATTTGTGAAAGGGCACAAATGCTATTGAAAGTTTTGTTGATTGTATTGTTATAATTGAAAAAGTTTACAAATAAAGTAGGCCCGAATTAATTATCGATTTCTGCATATTTTGATTGTATTTTAAAAAAAATTGTATTGAGTTTTGAACGATTGAGTACTCTAACATGCCACCCTCACAGGGCACAGACTCGGATATCTCTTATAATGTTAGGTACGTGTCTTGCAGGAGTGGGGTGTTACATAAATGATTTGCTTTAACAAAATTAGATTTAATAGTGGAGACATTCCTTCAATTATATCCAATTATATGCCTATTATTATAATTCTTTTATGTTCCTAACATGTTTTTAAGTTTCTCACTTGCCTTTGTAAATTTCGATAATGAATCCTTAAAAGCATAGGCCTCCTTCCTTAATGCTTCATTTTCATGCTTTAATGTGTCTAATGCTTGATTGTTAATAGAGACCACATTTTTTTAATGCTTTAATACTACCTAATTCACTTTTATCATTTTCATTCTCGTTCATGCATGTATCAAACTATCTTTGAATTTCTTTGAGTTGGAAAGAAAATTTCTTCCTTTTTTTAAACTTATGATTTCTAAACTTTTGACTAATTCATCATATGTTAGATCATTATCTCTGTTTTTAAACCCGGACCGGACCGGCCCGACCGGTGATCGGTCGGTGGTCCGGTCCGGTTTATCCCTCAAAATTGGTATTCAATTGACCCAGCCGGTTCGACAAATTTTTTTATTTTTTATTTTTATTTTTGATTTTTTTAAATATTTTTAATATTATATATAATTAAATATAATTATTGCATAATTATTACGTCACACCGGTTCGACCAGTAAGTCCACCGGTTCGATGAACGGTCCGGGTTTCAGAACATAGATTATCACTATTACATTAATTCGAGTTAGATGTTATCTCAGTATCATCCATAATAGTAAAGTAAATATGAGTTATCACTTCTTTTAAATGTTTATTTTTAGGATTTGTTTATGTCATCCCAAGTTATAGTTTTAAATGCTTTCTTAATTTTCTTTTCTCCATTTTATAAAATTTTCATACTTTTCATTATCTTTATGAATAGGACATTGTGACTTTCCGTAGCTAGGTTTTTACATTCAAAGAAAATAATGTTATAGAATTTATGTTTTAAATTACTTTTACTTCTTTTGAAGTCCTTTCTTTTAGAGAATTTCTTTTATGCAATGCATTCTTTATCGCTTTCGTTGGTTGATATCCCTTCCTCTTTATTCAATTCTTCTTTTGAGGCTTTGATTGTAAATTTTTCTTTTGGTACATCATTTCTTCTTATATCTTTTGATCATCATTTTCATGTGTAAGAAGAGACTAAATATTTTCTTTCAATGCTAGTTTTGTTATATCCTTATCTTTTGTTTGGTCATTTTAGCTTCTTAAATCTTTGAAGTGACCTAAGTAACTTTCTTATTATTTCAATATTACTATGTCTTTCCAATACCTTTTATAGCATTAATAATATCAATAAAATTTGTGAACATGCTAGATATATTTTCATCGTGCATTATTTGAAACAATTTATATTGATGTGTTAGCATACTAACTTTGCTCAACTTTACTTAATTTGTTCCCTTATATGTAATTTCTAATGTGTGCCAAATGTTATATGTTGTTTCACACAAAAGACCCCCATTGAATTTATTTATTCTTAATATACAAAATAATGTGTATAACTCTCCTATTTAAGAAATTAATCTCTTATCTTAAAGTTACTATTCTTCCTTTAGTTTTAGGACCTTTTTTATAATCTAAGGTTTATGTAGGTATAAAGGACCATTTGAAACTTTTTCCTACAACTATACACCTTCATGCATTAAGAAGAATCTCATCCTAGTTTTCTAATAGAGATAATCATGCCATAAAAAAAGGTGCTCTAGTAATTCTTTATCCCTCTTGGTTGAATGATAATGATGATGCTCCTAACTAAGACTTTATGCACTTTGTTATAAGACTTTGTTAGAAATTCTATTCAAATAGACCCCTTTAATACCACATGCTAGTCCTTAATGGTACTCAAAATGAATTAGATGTTTAAAAGTTTTGATAAAATTTTATAAGCAATATACTTGATTAATAACAATTAATATATAATAAGGCCAGGAAATTGCTTAATATAAATTAATCAAACAATTAAGTAATAATTTAAAGAGGATAGGAAAAAGAGAATGTCAATCGATTTATATTTATTCAACAAGCAATCCTTGCCTACTTCCACTTCAAAGACTCTTCTTTGAATTTTATTATAACTTTTCACTCAAGGTGATGAAAAACCATTACACAATACAATCTTTTAAAGGTAAAGAGGAAAAGGGTCTTCTTTTGAAGTGAATATATTCTTAATCTCTCTTGGATACCCTGAGTGCAACCAAATATTATAACACTCAATATTACAACTTAAAATATCTCACTGTATTAATTGATAACTCCAAAGATCCTTACTCACACAAATATGAGACAATAAAATGTAAATGATTGATAAAAACTTTGAAATGTGTGTATAAGAAACGTAAAATGTTTTCATACTAAAACTCATATAAAATACCTATATGTATAGTTCTTTGGGACATCTACTAGTCATTTGAGCTATAAGAACTAGTCATTATAATAGCTATTTACAAAGCACTGGTCAATCATTTACGCATACTAATCAACAAGTGTACACTAAAAATATAAATTCACTAGCTATTGAGAGACTAGTTGACTAATAAGCATATAAGTCAACTAGTATCGCATACTAATTACTCAATACATAAGCCAATATTATTACAAACTCTTAGTACATCAAATTTAATGTTACATTGTGGTATAACTGATAGAAGGTGAGTGTATGCTTCTATGGGGATGCGTCACTATGTATAGAAAATGCAAGGAATAATCAGAATATCAAGGTCCCATCGGGTCCTTTTTCTCATTAAGATGTACCTAAGTAGTTCAAAACTAAATTTAGTTTATGATGATTATTTTTATATAATTTTTATCACATGGTTTGATGTAAGAAAGTGCACACCAATTAGTAGATAAACTCTCCATTTATAAACGCGCAATTTATTTTTTCTCCCCCCCTGTGCTTTGATGAATTTAAGATAAATTATGCCAGAGCATGTGAAACTTATCCAATTTTAATCAAATTCGCTCAGGAACTGGGAAAAAAACAAAAAAAGCTTGAGCGATTCGGCTCAAACCCATTGCCCTTTGTACTTTTCGTCTCCAAAATGCTAATCTCTGTCATCTTAAGCTTATGTAAGAGAAACTTTCCACTTTAGACTAATTGTCTGATCATCTTTACCTGGAGGTTTATTGTACTGGACTCCAGAACAGAAACGAAACAAATGAAGAAGAGTGCAACTACATCATCTTGTGGATTGCGGATTCGCCTGTCAGGACTTGCAAGAAACTGTGTATTAAGATTTGCATCTCTAATGATAAGATGATGAGAACATAATAATAACATAATTTCAGCACAGCTCTTTGTCAATTGTGCACTCATATTCTTACTTTGTGAGTAGAAGGATATTGTGTGGCTCTTTCTGATGTCAGAGCTATCGCATGCATTCAAAGTATTTTCCAACAAAAAATTCTACTGAGTTCAAGGTGTCAAAATTTTTGACGAAGTTCATTGAATGTCAATTGAAAGTTTGAAACTCCTTATGTATCTTTGTTGGGATCAAGATGAACTTGAATATGCAATTTGTATAAGTTCTGGATCCATGTATTTATTTAACTTTCAACAGAAGATTTAGAAAAATACGTGCAAGATGTCTATGTTGGGCCGCTGAAAAGATGTCTTGCATCTTTATCAAGTTCTTACAAAATATGTACTATAACATTTTTCCTCTTATAGTATATATTCATTACAATAACTTTGTCAACTTTCTATAATATGTTTTACTTATTCGGAAGTCGGAAAGTCAGAACCATAGAATTCTTGATCCATGGAGGAGGAGACATTATAAATACGCAAGTCAACAAGTTCGAGCTCGAGCTCGTGCAACCACGTTTGTCTAACATCATCCTACCAAACCTCAAAGCCAAAATCCACCTAATCTCTAGATTATGGTACACCACTTTCTTCGAATCTTGCATATAATTCTGTCGGATTCGCTACTTTTTCTTCACCTTACTGTCAAAACATGGCCTCGAAAGCCTATAGTCTGTTGCTTACGATTCTTCTCCTGAACTTGGCTTTAGCATTGCATGCCACTGGAATAGATTACACTTACAATTTTAAATCTGTGGCAAACTATCTTCCCAGCTATACTAAGAAAGTTTTCAATTCTATAGACTCCTGCTGGCGAAGAAACTCAAATTGGAACTCCAATCGCCAGGCCTTAGCCAACTGTGCAGTAGGGTTTGGTCAAGCTGCCATGGGAGGGAAGTACGGACGTGTATATGTTGTCATCACTCCGTACGATGACCCTGTAAACCCTAAACCAGGTACACTTCGATATGGCGTCATCCAAACACAGCCTCTGTGGATCATTTTCAGCAAGGACATGGTAATCAAACTGGAAAACGAACTAATTGTGAACAGTTACAAGACTATTGACGGAAGAGGGGCTAAAGTGGAAATTGCATATGGACCATGCATAACAATCCAAGGCGTTAGTCATGTCATAGTGCATGGAATTAGCATCCATGACTGTAGGCCAGGGAAGCGTGGGATGGTTCGAAGCAGTCCTACCCATGTTGGTCAACGTCAAGGATCCGACGGCGATGCTATAGCTGTATTTGCGTCTTCGAATATTTGGATTGATCACTGCTATCTTGCTCGTTGCACCGACGGTCTGATAGATGTGATTCATGCATCAACCGGCGTCACGATATCGAATAATTACTTCTCTCAACATGATAAGGTGGAGGAGAAAGGATCATCCTCATTAAAATGAATCATTCTTTAAACGTAATCTGGACTCCTCTGTTATGTCTTATATGTCTCTAACATGCAGGTGATGCTTTTGGGACACAGTGACCAATACTCAACAGACAAAGTTATGAAAGTAACTGTGGTTTTCAACCATTTTGGCCCTGGTCTTGTCGAAAGAATGCCAAGGTATGTGCAGAAACATGTTAATAATCACGAGGGGATAATTCTAGTGGATTAAAAAGCTCTACTTTACAGTAACTAATAAATTCAATGTAGATGGATTACATTTACAGCAACTTATTTTCAAAGTAAAATCTAGGTGGGGTATCTAAATTTTGAACATATCATATTCGAGAAGTGTAGACATCTAAGGCCTAAAGTTTGTCCCGTTTCAGGGTAAGATTTGGTTATGCACACGTAGCCAACAATCGGTACGATCAATGGCTTAAGTACGCCGTAGGTGGCAGTGCCAACCCAACAATCTTTAGTGAAGGAAATTACTATGTAGCTTCTGATAACAAACAGGTATGCATAAAGAGTTTTAGAAACGCAACTTGTGAACTTCCCATCAACAACTGAGAAATTTTTGTTCCCTCGATCTTGGATTGTAATATAGATACTAATATATATTCGTAATAGAAATAACGACGATCTAATTAGTTGGTGATTATGGATGGCATGCGTACAGGTTACCAAGAGAGAAGTGTACAGAAATTGGAAGAATTGGAAATGGAGATCATCAAGGGATGCCTTTATAAACGGTGCTTATTTTGTACAGTCCGGTTATGGAAGCATTGATCCAAATTATTCAGCGCGTCAATCATTTACAGTAGCTCCAGGATCTTTGGCTCCTGCACTAACGTCAGATTCGGGACCTCTGAAGTGTGTTGTTGGTCAAGCATGTTGAGCATAAGTACCAACTAAATGTTCAGTCTATAACCTTGGTTGCCAGAGATAATTGATTATTTGAAACCCATATAAAATGAGTCCGATATGTAAAGATAGGAAAAAATAAAAGAGTTCAACTTTCAAGGTAAAAAGACTAAGATGCTGGATTCAGAGATGTCCGCCTATGCAGTAGAATCTGTGTTTAACGATATACGACACTATGGATTGGTGTCACCACTTATGGCATGTTTTTACATTTTGGAAATTTTTTAAAAATTTTCAGTGTAATATATTTCTACTTTAATGCATCTTCTTTGTTGTTTTGTGACATTTCTGTAACAAATATATTGCAGCACTCAGCATACTTCCAGTGAAATACTATATTATTTCATAATATAACATCTATATGAGATAATTAAATTAAACACTAGATTGTAATGATGTACATGTCATATATATCGAAACCTATCTTCATAGGTCAATGAATTGATATGGTATATAAAAGACTAGTCATCAGTTGAAAATTTACATCATCTCTTGTTTTGTTCTATTGTAGAACAATTACTTTATATACTAATAAATAAATAAATAAGGTATATGTAAGTGTTTATTGCCATATGAATTTATTGACTTAGACCATTAATTAGCATCTAGCTGTATATATCTATTGAAACTCTATTTTCATAATTGTTAAATGAATCCTTAAACTTTTGATTTCCAAACTATTTCAAATGAGAATATTATAGTTTTTTTCACAAGTTAAGATCTATCCTATTAGGATAGCTCTATAATTAGTATTTGGATACAATATGAATGATGTTGAAAAAAAAGAAGTTCCAATTCAAGCTTTGGTGATAACAAAGTAATGTTATTTCTAAATAAAATAAAAGTAGTATAATCTAAAGTTTTGGGATACCTAGTGAGATTTTCTCTCTTCTCTCTATCTTGGTTCCACTCGTATGATTGACCCAAACTTCCTCCAATAGGTTAACTAATAGTTTCCAACTTTAGCTTCTTTTTCCTATCATGTTCTTCCAACTTCCTAAAGCACCTCTTCTTCTTACTCTTGTTTATTATTGTCTTATGGCTTATGTTCCTCATCCCTATATTGGTAGTTTCGAGCTCCAACTCCTTTCCCTTATCATGCACTTCTTCCAACTTCCTAGGCAGCTCTTCTTCTTTCTCTTGTCTATTATTATCTTTTGGCTTATGTTCTTCATCCCTATATTTCTTTCCTTCTCCTATCTTTTTTCCCATGAATGTTTTAAAAAGATTTTGGTCTTTTGAATATTAGGTTTTATCCTGCCTTACATGTTTTACCATTACTATAATAGCATTTAAAATTGCCATCCCTTGCGTCAATATTCCTTTCCTTTCTTATCTATTGAAGTCAATTTTTTTAGACTTGGGGAAAGGCTTCATTATCCTTTGGACAATTTCCTCCCTTCACTTTCCATCCTCTAGCTCCCATTCATCCTTCGATTTTAGAGGCTTAGGTGCTCTTTTTCACTTTTATTCCTCTTGCTTGTATAAAGTCCCCTCCATCTCAGTTTCTTCTTATCTCTTTCTCCCTAACAAGCTCTCCTTTTTCTCAGTACAGGTGAAACCAACCCCTTTAACACAGGCTCCTTCCTTTTCCAATTTCAACTTGAACTAGAAATTCATATTAGGGTATCCATCGATCAATTCTCCCCTATATTACCCTCCAGTGACTTTTGATGGTGTCACCACTATTTCCCTTTTGTTGGAAATCCTTGAGAAGGGGCAAGCTTATGGCCTTAAACAATATCAGGAAATGCCTAACTTTCCTTGTAGTCAAACAATAGGCTACGAAGCTCTCAAAAAATAAGGATGGAATTGATTTTTAATGAGGATAATCTATTTCTAATTAAATTTTTTTCAAGGATGTAGTTTAGGAAATGCTAGAGGTAGGACCATGTTATAAAATTCTGTAACCTTTTTTTTATCTTTGAAAATGTGGTACCAATCTTGTAGAAGTTTTGTATGGGTAAATACCTATTTGGATAAATTTTCACAAAATTCCCTTCGGATATTAGTCTTCTAAAAGTTTAAGTATGTTGTCTAGTTTCACTAGTAAGTCTATTTATATGAATGTGTCTGCTATGGCTAGGGGAATAATGAGATATATGAGGATTTGTTTTAGTTTGGATTTAAAATATGAGATTCTTAAAGTAATTCTGTTACAAATAATTATTAAGATTGTTCCTTAATTAACACTACCAGAAAACAAGCCCTTTTGCGACGTTTTAAAAACGTCACAAAAGGTCGTAAAACGTCACAGAAGAGTATTTGTGACGTTTTAAAAAACGTCACAAAAAACATCGTGAAATATGGTGTAGGCAAAAGTTTTTTACGACGTTTTTCAAATGCCGACATTCAAAAAAATTAGACAATCCGCGACGTTTTAAAAATGTCACAGAATGTAAAGGAATTAGCGACGTTTTTTTAGAAACGTCGCTGAATACATTCCGCGACATTTTAAAAAACGTCTCGAAATGTCTTCGTGACGTTTTATTATTATTTGTATTATTATTTTTTCATTTTTCCAAAATCATATTAATAACTATTCAATATTATTTATGAATTTTATTTATTTAATAATTCTTCAATTTTTAGTATATCATTAATTTTAATAATTAGAAGTTGTAAGATCCTAATCTTGTTCACATATACATCAACAATATGAAGATTATATATTATCAAATTGGTCAAATTGATTTTTAAGGCATATGCATAATTCTGATTTACATTGATTTGGATAAAAATCTAAGTGTGCTTGAAATTCTTGTATTTACAAACACGAATAGGGAAAGTTTGTGTTTTACAAAGTTGAAAAAAATAAAAGAAGAGTGACATTAATATATCAAATTAATTAAATCTTCGACAAGCTAATGAAACTCTAAAAGATCGGGATCTGGATTTCTCGGCGGTTTTGTGCGACTAGCAAACACTTCGCCGTGTCTCATTAGCCAAAAACTCTCTGTTTCTTCAGCTTTATGACCTGTAATTCTTCCCACGATCAGACCTGAACAGTTTGTAAACACGAAATTTGTAAGTTTAGTTTAACGTCATCTCTAAACAAGAAAACTTAGCTAACATGCAAAGCCGAGTTTTGGCCGATAAGCAACAAATATAAGAAATGTGGTTAGTAAATGGCTTGGTATTTATTTGATGCAAGTCTTAGCTTCAATCGGAATTGATGCATTCGAAACGTAACAACAGGCTATAATGCGATACCAATAGCAGCTTGGTATTTATTTTACAGACAATAGGCATATCTTGGACCCAAAAAAGAAAAAAAAAAGAAAAGTATAGAGATCCACGTACTGGAAAGTTACATCAGAATTGACCAAAGATAGTAACAGCCTGAGAATCATAGTAACGAAAGTTAGCAGCATATAACAATTGGGTAAACTTTAGAAAGGAGAAGAAAAGATGTATCAAGGCCTAAAACATATATTACAGACGATAGTTACCTACCAAAAGGGAAAGAACCATACAAAAAAATATTTAACTAGTCATCCTAATAGGAACCTTTTATCTTAGAAATCTCTTCAAGTAAATATCTAGATTCAGCAGCAAAATCAACAGGAGCAACAACTTTAACTGTTATCCTCATCCATTTAAGTTGAACAATTTATCCTATTTGGCAATTTACGTGATTTCAATATATCAAGTTCATCGTGAGCAACCAATGATCGCTTTCGACTTCTTAGTTAAGCGGACACAATTTTAGTATGTTAAATTTGTCAACTTTCAAGTAACTCAAAGAGACAATAACATCAAGGATTCCAAATTTTGACAGTACAAGTATGGACAAATGACGAATAGAATCTTGTCTTCAAATTTTCATCTTGGACAACCTCACATGACCTCGTCCCCAATTGATTCATAAGTCAACCGAGCAATTGTGAACTAAACGCTTTAACTGGCAAATTGAAAGCATGCTTGCAATTAATGTCCTTCAGCTTGTGAAATATCGACGGTAAGAATCATCGGCCACAATACAACTGTAAAATCGGATCTGTGTCGAACTTGGATGACAACTTTGGAATCTTGAGTAGAAAACTAGCTCGGGGAAAAGAGTTGGAGGCTTTTGAAAAGGTGCATTTACATTGAGCAGACCTTATGGAAAGAGCGATAAAAAAACACAAGGTAAAGTGCCTTTGTTTAAAGAAAACAAACCTCATATTAGTAGCTTCCGATTGCTTGGTGGCATCCTCCGTAATTCATCTTGAAAAATGCAAAGTTTCTTCTAATCCTTACATTCACAATCTTCCCACTCGCAACTCCTCCAAGTGAATTAAAGCATTCAATTCTAGAAAACAAAGAAGGAAACTTAGTGAAATAAGAATATATAAATTCCTAAATCTTAATAATCATATTAAATTGCTAGTCAACAAAGAAAAAAGCAGCAGAAATTCAAAGTCGGCAACTGGGATCGATCAGATGTAGCTTAAAACACGAATCCCAGACAGCACTGGAAAAAATCAATCGGCAAAAAAAACACATAAAAACCAATGTTTGTTTCCACAAAAAGGGACCGACCCATCAACCAAAACTCTAAAAGAAACAAACTTTAACTGATTCCCAGGAGTATAATCAGATCTAACCCAAAAAGCATCAATCTCTAGAAACTTCAATCATAAACCCAGCCATGCAAAAGAAACAAAGCCCCAAACAATCAAGCCAAACATAGACAAATCGCCACCAAAAAGGGGTAACAAAATTGAGATCGGAATGAATGTTGCTTTTAACGCAGGTTGAAAAAGGAAAGAAAAGGGATTACAGAAAGTTGACCTCACCTTCAAACCCATTCTTCGAAATCCGAATTTGCAGTCCCAGTTGAGAAGCGTTACACAAACAATAGCGTGATGAAGTCGACATTTATAGTGCTTTGTGTATGTGTAGTGAAGATGCCGTGATAGGTACCAAGGACGACGAGACAAAGATAAAGGACGATACAAGACGCACATACGAGAGACAAGACCCACACATGGAGGACGATAGAGCAGATCTGGAGGAGGAAGAAAATGAAGGAAACAGCGTGCAAAACGAAGTCGGGGGGCAGGAGAGGTGGGGAGGACGACGGAGCACATCTGGAGGAGGAAGAAAATGAAGGAACAGAGCGCAGAACGAAGTCGGGGGTGGGTTGAAGGGTTTTTTTAAAAAACCAAACGTTTCTGCCTTAAGCCAGCACGACGTTTTATCCACCAAAATTTCGAGGATTCTATTTCGCCACATTTTATTAATAAAACGTCGTAAAAAATCTTATAAATCTATGACGTTTTCACACAAAGTCGCAAAAAATTAAAATATTTTGTGACATTTTTTAAATGTCGCGAAAAATTTTACATTTAGTGACGTTTTTGAAATAAAACGTGGCGAATTATCTTATTTTCTTGTAGTGTAAGGACTCCATTCAACTCTAACAATGGACCCCATCTTTTCATCCACAAGGGAAAGTTTGAAGATCTAATGTAAGAAATTTTTTTAAAGGAGATTATAAGGCGTGTATGAAGCTTGATAATAAGAGTCTTTTATCCCTCTCCTCAAAACCTCCCTCTACTGAGGCGAACACTCAAGCTTCGTAGGGGAATGTCTCTCACAAATTGTAGGCTTATAATTCACAAGAAGAAGTTGTCATAGTTAATGATGTGGGATGGGTACCTCAACTCATTTTTTAATCTAACTTTGTTATACCACAGGAGTGGACTAGTTATCCTAGCTCAAATCAAGATTAGAACAAGATGATCATTAAGGTAGAAGTTGGTGCATCTATTTTTGTTTCTCCTTAGATGTCATATGAAAGCAAATTAAAGAATAATAATAAGGTAGAATCTAGAGCAACTCTATCTAATTCACCTAGTAATACAATAAAACAATTCAAACTTGTTAAGAAAAGGAGATCATACCATAAAACCATAGGTAAGGTCTTTACTTCTCCCTATTTATCATTTGTCTATTTTAACTTAGAACATAAAGGGACTTAATAGCTTGGAGAAGAAAAAAAAACAACTTTTGATTAAACTAACTCATCAAAGCCTTTGATTTTTTGGCTTTTAGTGATCAAATTGAAAGAAGATAAATGTGTAAACCTTTGGATGTTTAGGAAGAAGTGGAATCTAGTCATAAATAATGTTGATCACTGCTATGAAAGGATTATGGTAGCTTATAGTCATGATGATGTTGGTATTTTAGTTAGACAACTTCAGATCAATGCATTCATTTAATTAAAGAGTTAAAAGGAATTGAGATAATATAGTTTGTATCACTTTTATCTATACATCTAATTTGCATTTCATAGATCTATAAAATGGATTGACTAGAAAACTTTTTCTGACATAATTAATGAAACTTGGTTGATAATGAGGGACGTTACTAGAATTGTTGTAGCAATAGAAATAGAAGAAAAAAATTTCTATTAGACTTTACTTTGAATTTAGTTTTTCCTTTCCAACATTGATGTAACTAACATTATATTTGATGGACTTTTTATACTTTGAGAAATATAAAATATAGGAATTAGTTTATAAGAAAAAAATTTAGAGAGGTCATAGTAAATTATAACTATCTTTTGATATTTCAAAATAGTAGAGCAATCTTCAATAATTCCTTGTAATCCATTCAACCACTTATTGAGATGTACGACTATACCATATTTCATAGGAGTATTTCCTTATTTAGATTCTTCTAAATTTTTAACCAATTGTGAGGGATTTTAAGAAATAATTAACAAAGGTTAGAGTTGTACCATTCATGTTATGAATCCAACAAATTCTACAAGAACCTTATGGAAATGAAGAAGGAACTTAAGTTACCTAGAATAAGTTTACAATCATATACAAGCTTGGTTTTAGATAAGGCTATGGAGAGCTTATTAGAAACAAAAAAGAGCTCTATGACTTTCAAGAATATGGTATTATGTAATTGAATGATAAAGCAATGAAAGATTATTATAAAGATCTAGAGATCATATTTCCTTAATAATGTAGAACTTTAAAGTTACATGGCTTAAAAATAGGCACTACTTTGACTTGAATTTTTGCTTTCAGGGATGAGCCTGAGAGACTTTGATTGAATAATATATGATACTACCTCTTTTTAAGGAGTACATCATAAACACTTTGGGCTCTCTAACCTTTAACACTAATTTTACTTTTTCCTTAGGCTCTTACATTACAAAGCTTTAGTCAATTAAGCATTTTAAATTCCTTTTTAGAGGATATTGAGAGGGTTATGTCTAGCGTTAACTCAAACAAGGCTCTAAGTCCTAATGTGATTAATGCCTTTTTTCTATCATTGTCAATCTCTACAAATGCTAATATGTCAGGCAGTATTGGAATTTTTTCAAGCTCAAAGATGCTTAATTTTTAGAAAGAAAACTCATACTTTCTTATCCCTAAAGATACCAAATCCCTCTTCTTTGACGGGATAAAACCAGTTCATTATTGTAATAACTTTTATAAGAATATCTCCAAGTTGTTAATGTTGGACCCCAATTCCGAAATCCAACTCTTGCTCCAATACCACAACTGTTAGGTACCGATTCCAGAGCCCAACTTTCGAAGTCATAAAATGTGTGCTTGTGCTTGTTACCATGTATAGTTATTCCAATTAACTCTTATTAGTCATCCTCGGTTCATCTTCATTCTCTGATACCATAAATGTCGGGCCCTATTTTTCGAATCATTCTTATACTGAAGCAACTATTCTATACTCAACTTCCATCCAGATACTAAACATCTTAGAGGCTGAATTAGAATTTGACCTCTTCATATAATTTGTAAAACTACGTCTCTAGTTTACTCCACATTGGAAATCATCTCAGTTGGAACCCTACAGGTCCATATATATTCAAAATGCCGAAGCATATTTAGTAAAATAACATCAGTTTATATTATTCCGACATATTCCTTTACTTTCCTTTAATCAAAACCTTTTTCCAATCAATTCATAATGCTGCCCATTTTTAAGGAGAGGTATAAAAATGTATTAGGAATCTATTCCTTCAAGAATCACTTCATTTGGAGGTTGAGTGATGAAGTTATGGCCAAAAGAATCAAGTATGTTTATGTCCTCAATCATATTGTACCTCTCTTGGAAGAATTGACATAACTTTCTCTACAAACCTTGGATTGGGGTCTTTATTAGATGATTTGAAATAGAACTTCAAGATCTACAACTTTTATGAAGACCTTGAAGATAGAGTCTATCGTCTAAAGGGTCAAAGTTGGACCAGATGATAGGGTCAGATGAACAGTGCACCAGATGAAATGATGTCATGACCAGACGATATGACGTCTCCAGACAATACATTCTTACCAGACAATACATTATCAGCAAATGATACATCTTCACCAGATGATATGACCTCACCAGACGATGCGTCCTCACCAAATGACACGTCATCACCAGATGATACGTCTTCACTAGATGATACGTCCTATACTCCTGAGCATCTTCACTTATAACTTATAAGGACCATAACTTTTGACTCCGATATCCAAAAATTGCATACTTTATAGTGTTGGAAAGCTACAAAAATAAGCTACAACTTTCATGAAGACAACTTGTCAAATTCATCCTAGATTAATCCAGATTTTGCCCTAAATTCAGAACACAAATTTTTCCCTTATGGAAAACTTGAAATTTTGCATTTCGCAAACTTGAAATGTCCTGAGCTTAACCACTCAACTACCAAAATGATTTTATTAAACTCTCAAATATCAACTCATTTGTCTCATCACCTTCAACTACATCTGATTAGTTATAATTCTTATCTTTCTTCCCGTAACATCTCACTTATGCGTACATATATATATATATATATATATATATATATATAAACGATTTATGCTCCAAAATCATCAACTCAAGATGATAACTTCTTCACGTATATCTAATTTTAACTCACATCATACATATACCATTCACATTTCATTTACATCAAAAGAATATAGTTTAACAAATCTTTAATGGCATTCCAAGCCACATTACATCATCGTCTCAAAATCTCAAACTACAAAAGGTCCTTGTACAAACAAACTTCTTGGTTTCCCAAAATCAACTCAAACTACAAAATAAGCAAATTTGGAGAAATGCCCTTATATTCTTGATCACTTGGTCTCTTAAATATCACTTGAAGATGGGATAAAAAGGGGGCTGAGCTTGAAAGCTCGTGGGTAACAAGTTTAGTATAAGCAAAATCGTTGAAATGTTCATTTGTCTTATAAAAGTCATAGTGAATTTATAAAACGCTTTGTTCTCAAATTCTTAGTCAATTTCACGATCTTTTTGCTCAAAACTTATAGTTAAAAAAATGTCCTCACCTCAACATAGCACAGTACATTTAACCATCACTATAGAACACTCAAGTTATGCAACAAACTTGACAAAACAAGTCCAATTTCTCAGGATCTTGTGGTCTCAAGCGGGCAGAAGAGAGAAGGCTATGGGTCAACGTGTACGTGACTAACGAAACGGGTTCCTTTCTTGCCCAATTATAACCAATTTATGCTCAATTCAATTATATGCTCATACTTTCATATTTTTTCTTCTTTTCATCTAATTCCAAATGTTATGAAGATTTTCAAGGTATAAAATCATCACAATGCATCATACATTTCCAAACATTCACAATTATTTCAATTTCAAGCAAATCTGACATACACACATATAGGCAAGAATTTTCTCAATTACACAATAATTATAAATACATTACCCACCTTGATTTCCTTGCTTAAAGACTTGCTCAAAATGCCTCTTCTCTTGTTCCTCTTGCCTCTTTGATCCTCTTTATACAATAACAAAAATCTCACTCAAAAGGGCACAATCACTAAAATTGGTGCTAGAAAATTAAACCCATGGATTTTCTAAACTCCATGAACTAAAATCCTTCCAAAAATCTCAAAAGATTTAGGTGATCTACCTTGGTCCTTCACCAAATGAAGAGATCTTTAGCTCAAATGGAAGCTCTTCTCTTCCTTTACTTTTTTCTCTTCTTGAACCACCTTAAAATTTCTCTTGAAGGCTAAAAAAATTGAAATCCTATCTTGTTTTCTCTTCTTTTCTCTCAATCACCGAAATCTCTCTTATTTCTCTTTCTTATTTCTCTTCTTCTTTCCCAATTCATGTTTTCTCTTTCTTCTTCTTCTTAAACAAGACCACATTTTGATCTTGTCCTTCCAAAAATAACCCTCCTCCCCTTTGCTCTTCCCATTTTGCCCCTTCTTTCATTTACCTCCTAACTCCTTTAATCTTCTTAAACACCATATATATTAACCCTAACTTAATTCAAATCTTTCCATCTAATTTCAAATCTCTATTTATGCCCATCAAATTAATGACTCAATTCTAAAAATAATGAAACAAATAAATCAATAATAATTGAAAAAAATTCGGGATCCAATAGTTAGCCCTAGGAATTAAATCAATCATGATGCCCTTCATTAGTTCCTCACAAGAAGCTTTCATTGAAACGTAGGGATATTAGGAACTAGTAAAAATTTTGCATTGAAGATTAACCTATATAAAGCTTTTAATTATATGGATTAGGACTTCATCTTTCACTTTTTAAAAGCTTTAGGATCTTCTGCTCTTTGTATATTTTAGATTAGTTCATCACTACACCTTCTTTTAGTGTTCTCATTGATGGGGAAGCTTCTAAATTATTCAAAGATTCTAAGGAGATCCTCTTTCTACTTATTTGTTACAATATACATTGAAATCCTTTCCAAAACTATCTTTCATATCTTTAATTTGGAAACTGATGTCAAGTTCCAAAAAAGAGTGAGCAATTGCATATCTTTAAGTTTTCCTTTACAAATAATCTCTTTTTATTTTTTAAAGCTAGATCAAGATATGTTTCCTATCTTATAAAAGCGCTGAATGTTTTCTCTAATCTCCCTAGATTATGTATTAATAAAGAGAAAAGTTATATGATGGTTAGTAAGGATGCAACTCATTCTTCATAAGATCTTGCAAATATCTTAGTTCTAATGCTTAAATTCTCTCCTTTCACCTATCTTGGTATCTAAAATAACTCAAATAGAATATCCTATACAAATTGTAACCCCATTTCAATATGATAAGAAGATAAATTAGAAAATGGAGCAAAAATTGTCTCTCTTATACATATAGGTTATACTTGATCTTATATGTGTTCATTTATATGTTTATTGACTAGTCATCCCATCTCTTCCTTCATAAGAAGCTATATAAGTACATTGAAAAAAATATATCTTAGAAACTTCCTTGGGATAGGAGATGGTACAAGGAAAACTTATGCTAAGGTTTGTTGGAAGCATATCTTCTTACAAAAAAGTGAGGGTAGTTTAAGATATATTATATAATGGTAATGAATAAAGCTTTTCTAGTAAAGGGGTTATATAGAATTATCAATGAGAATTATTCATTATAGAAAAAATCGATCTATGGACATTACTTAAGGAATAAAAATCATGGGATTATTAAGACTATATAAGGCTCTTTATAGATTATGCAAAAAAAAATTGAAACTATCAGACAATTTACTAAAATCTATCATATTCAGGATTGGAAGTGGTGAAGATACATGGTTAAGAATTGATATTTGGGGTTCATTAGGTCCCTTATACCTTATTCCTTAACACGACTCCCATATTAGGTGCGTTCAACCTAGTTTAGCATATGTTCAAACCTAGACATAAACTTGGTTTTTAGCAACCAGTAGGTGTCCTTAACTTATGATCTGAGCAAAATAGCTATGGATTTTACCTTCCTTCATGTATGTGTGGTTGAACCAAACAATTTCCTTGAAGTCCTTTTATTTGTCTTTTAAGTATCCACTACTTTTATTGTGCCTAACTTCTAATACTTTTTATCCTTTGAAGATTCACTTCTACATTCTTTTTACTTATTATTGATGACCTGAACCTAGTATCATTTTAACCAGGGCTTATATTTAGATCATCTAGATTGTTACTTGTTCTATTCAGTTAAGGAATATTTCGAGTCAGATGATGAAAATCAACAACTTCCTCCTTTTTGACTTGATATAGATATTAATGAAGTTAGGTAAGTTATTGTTCTATAGGTTACAAACAAAAATGTAGCCAATTCTTCCAAAAAATGTCACATATTATATTCTAATATATAGTCATCACCCTAAATGTTGTCAATTCCCTAGTGTAAAACAGTTTAGGCAACATTTTATTGAATCATAAAAAAGTAAAATTATTTGGTACGAATTATTTTTGTACGAAAAACATCTTAAATATGTCTCTACTTATCAAGAACACCATAAACATATTCGGAGTGACTTTGTAAAATCTTGAGCCTGAGAGAGAAAATTTTTTGCCTTCTCACTACTTTGAGTGTCTTTAGATTTGGTTCCAACTCTCCTTTGTGGTGTACTCGATAATGGTACTTTCAAATTTTTCTCCCATCCAATTAACTCTGCTTCCCAAACTATCACTACTCTCCCAACCTTTTTTCCTAAATACTGTTACTTTCCTTTTCTTTGTCAAGCTAAGCCCTATATAGCTTGACTCCAACAATCATTTTCTTGCTTTACCCTCCCTAGATCTTCCTCCCCTCTCCTCCATAACAAACAACTCCCTTATACACAGTTCCAACTTCACACTTCAATCCTTAACCACTAAATTGAGTATAACCTTGTACCCTCTTCCACCATCTCACTCCCCCCTCATTCCACTCAAAATATAACCCAGTAGCCCAAACAACCCTCCCCTGTTCCTTCTTCTCACAATCATCCCTGGAACAAAGGCTGGAAACAGTTATGAGAGAGCCCTCCAGTGTCACTCTTCATTATAATCCACTAAAGGCCATTGATAGCAAGTCATTTGTGGCACCAAATATGGAGACCTTGAGGAATGGAGCAAAAATATGGGAATCCTCCCTTATGGGATTCTTCATGGCATGAAGACCTATATTTCCTATCATTTAAAATTTGGTAGTTAGTCATTGGAAGAATAGAGGACTCATTGATGTACTTTTTACAGAAGATAGCCAAGTTTTGTTCACCTTTACCTCTCAAGATGCAGCAAATAAGATTATGGAAGAAGGTCTTTGGCGCGTAGCACAATTTCCTTTATTCCTACAAATATGGCAGCTGAGCATAAAGCTTGAAAACATTAAGTTGCATAACTTTTTGTTATGGCTAAATGGTAGTTGTAGATTGCATCATACTTTTTGGGTAGTTTAGGATATGTTTAGTGGTTAAATTTAATTGATTAGTGGTTAAATTTAATTAATTAGTGTGTGTTTAGGTTAGAAATGTGTTAGTTAGTTAGATATTTGTATATTGAGTGTTTGTGGTTAGAGCACACATTTGGGCTTCAATTTTATACTTTTAAGGTGTTGTGATGTGTTTGCTAATGTTTCAGGTAAAATTTAAAATAACATAAGAGATTCGGAGAAGATGTAAGGAGCCATGATCGTGGCATTTTCTGTCACAAATGTGACAGAAGGGGAAATAAGGTGCCACAATCATAGCACTATGGGCTACAATCTTGGTCTACGTGACAAACAACACGCCCTAACTTTTTGAACTTCATTTTTAGGAACATTTCAGACCTTTGAAGCACTGAAAAAGCCCTAGAGTTGCCCTAATTAGAAAATGCTTTAAGAAGGAAAACAAAAGACAAAAAAAAGAGAGCCTCCACTTTTGCCATTTTAGGAAAGCTTCAAGAAAGAGAAGAAAAAGAGAGAGAAGAGGAGAGAAGAATCAGGTCTTCCGACATTATTGCCTTTCCAGATTATTCTATCCAAGTTTCTTTCTCCTTTCCATCTTTATTTTCGTTCATTTAATGTTTGAGATGATGATGAATTGTATGATGATGGATCTTGAATTTTTGATAATGTTTTAACTTTTCATTCTGGATTTTACCTCGATTCAATGTTAATATAGTCATTTTGTGTTATTTTGATTGATTGTTGTGATTAATTGCAGAACTTGCATATTTCGGTAACAAATCAAGATTGTGGAATAAATAAAAATGGTTAGGTTGGATAAAAGAGAGTTAAGTGATCTAATAGATCATGTGATTAATCATATCAGTTTTTATGCAGAGAGAGATCTAATGTGAGACCTGGTAGTTTATTAGAGGGATTAAGATCAAGTTAGAGTTGTGGGTCTTTTTGTTAATTAAGAGATTGCAAATTCTATAATTCAATTAGGGTTTACGATTTAGGATTCAATGATTATAACTCGAGAGATAACAATCTACCCTATAATAGTCTAGAACCGACACCACAATAACACATAAATGACTAGATTAGCATTGATGATAGGAAAAATTCCCTCTATCAGAATTGGTAATATTCTTTGTTGGTTTCCACTGTGACTTTTTTGTGCTCAATTTGATTTCTTTTGTAACATCCTGTCCCTATATTAAGGGTTAGAACCGAAATCTCAGTACATATGTGCTCAAGGAGAGACAAAGGAAATGCGTTGGTCTTGCTCATGCATTATATTCATATATATATATATATGCATTTAATTCATGAATGCTTGCACTTTGGAATGAGGAATTAGTGGCGTCTAATGTTTTACTTGGGTAATGTTAATTGGAACAATTGCAATGTTACTTTGAGGGTAGTACATAAAATGGGTGTTTTGTGTCTGATTGTGTTAATAATAGACATTGTATGAGATTTTGTATGACTTGTGTGATTGAAGAATGCGTATGCACATATCCTCTGCAATCGATTATTTGTGTTGGTTTGGCATGTGGGAGATTTAAATTGAGTTTGCGATGTATGTGGTATTGAGAATAAGTGAAGTTGATGTGTTGCTAAACCATCCTAAGTGTAGGAATGGTGTTCAGAAACTTCAACGGCAAAACTATACTGATCTAGATAGAGTTAGTCAAAGTGGTCTTAATGAAAGTTGTAGCTGATGTTTCCAGCTTTCTAACGCCGTAAAGTATGCAATTTTTCGATATCGGTGCTAGGAGTTATGATCAATTTTGGAAGTTGTTTAGGAAGAGTTGATTAGAACAAAAAGTTTGATTGAATTTTTGACCATTATAGAGACTGATTTTGGCTTTAAGTTCTTCATAGAAGTGGTAGATTATGTTTTTACCTTTTCATTGATATAAAGTATGGAAATTTTGGACAAGGGCGTAGAAAGTTATGAGGTCTAGAAGTTCTGTTGCTGTTCAAGTGGGCTGATCGATCAGCCATCTTGTGTGGACTTTTTGACCCCTTTAGAAGCCGATCTGGTTTTTAAGTCCTTCATGAAAGTTGTAGAACGTTCTTTTATCTTTCTATTGATACCAATTTTGTAAAATTTGGAGTTCTAAGTCAAAAGTTATAAAAGTTGGAAGATAGGATGTTGAACTGGGAAACTTTTGATGGCGGACCAACCTCTGCTGGCCGACTGACTGAGCGAGCGCTAGCCGATCGACCGAGCGCTGGCCAATCGAGCGAGAGCTGGCCGATCAATCGAGCGAGAGCTGACCGACCTAACGAGCATTGAATTGACAATGGCAGATCAAATCCAAATGGGAGGATCAATTAAAAAGTTATGAGTTAGATATTTTTCTGAACATATGGAGATATTATAATCTATAGAGCTCCAATCGATCTGATTTCAAATGAAACTAAAGACATGGATCTACAAGTTATCTGAAGGATCCGATCGACAATTTAGCCTCTAAGATGTTCAACTTCTGGAGTGAAGTTACGTGTAGTGTTCAGTCTTGATTTAGTTTTGGTCTGAACAGACTTCAGTATTTTGGATATATCTTAATCTATAGAGCTTCACTCGATCGAATTATTGTTTCAAATGAAACTAGAGATATCAATATACAAGTTATTTGAAGGAATCGATTGACAATTTAGCCTCTAAGATTTTCAACTTCTGGAGTGAAGTTACGTGTAGTGTTCATTCTTGATTTAGTTTTAGTCTGAACAGACTTCAGTATTTTGGAGATATCTAAATCTATAGAGCTCCAATTGTTGGGCCCCAAATTTTGTTTTCCTTGATGTTATTAAGTATGAATTAATTTGATTGTGTTAGTTGTATGATTTATGGCATAGTTTGATTTTATTGAAAGTATTAATGAAAAATTAGGATTTATTTGAGTATAGTATGGTGTAAGTGGAAATGAAAGAGTAAAAGTGTATAAGGGCAAAATGGGCAAGTCACTTAAGTTAGAATGGTTAAGGCTTAACCAATAGGGGCATTCTAGTCTTCGTGTTTCATTTAAGCTTAAAGAGTTAGAATTAGAAGAAAAGAAAGATGGAAAGGGAGAAAGAAGAGAAGAGAGTTACGGTGGAAGAGGAGAAGAAGAAGAGAAAGGAGGAAAGCTAGGTTTGGAGGATTTTCGCTCGGATTGGAGTAATCTTTGGTAAGTTAAGTTCTTTTATTCTTGTTTGGGTTGGATGAAACCCTAATATAGCTTAGCATGAGTAGGAATCGGTTGTTTCAAAGTCTATGGAAAAATGGTTAGATCTTTTAGGGTTGATGACCATGTTGTTGTTATGAATGATTTTGAGGTTAGAAATGAAGTATTAGAGGTGTTTTAATGTTTAGATGTGTTTATAATTGAAAGATGGGAGGATTATGGTTGAGAAGAGTGGAAAAATTAAGTTTCGGGAGGTTTACGCCGTCGCACGTCGACCTGCAGATGAGCACGTCATGGCAGCAGCTTCGTCATGACGTGCTCTAACTTCTCGTCATGGCGGCCAATTTCTATGGCGACATGCTTTGGTATTTTGAGCATAACTTTTGATGTAGATGTCCAAATGAGGTGATTATTTTTGCGTTGTAAACATAGGGCTACAAATTTTGTGAAGAAATGAAGTTCTGATTCAGTCTCTAAGGATATCCAATTTTGGATGGAAGTTGAGCATAGAATTTATGTTTCATAATAATTTATAGTTTGAACTGTTAAAGTATGACTTTCCGATTTCTACACCAAATTGATTGGAATTTGGTTGTTTGGTTAAGAAAATCAAGTGAGGCAAGAGGAGCAAGGGGAACAAGAGGAAAGACATTCCTAAGCAAGTTTTAAGCAAGAATTCCAATGTGGGTTCATGTTTATAATAGAGTAAATAAGTTACTCATTGTTTTGTTCAAATCAAGAAAGATTTAATGCTTTAAATTGCATCAATATTGATTGCATTACATGCCATTATGAAATAATTATATCTTGCTATATGATTTGCATTCATGATTATTAACAAGGTTTTCAAAAGGGGTTTTTCTCCTTTCAAGAATACATGTACATGAAATCATGTTTTACGAATATATGACAAGCAAGTTTACAAGCAAGTGCCAGTTTGGCAAACAAGTTTACAAGAA
This sequence comes from Erythroxylum novogranatense, assembly GCA_029891385.1. Lineage (NCBI taxonomy): Eukaryota > Viridiplantae > Streptophyta > Magnoliopsida > Malpighiales > Erythroxylaceae > Erythroxylum > Erythroxylum novogranatense. The sequence goes on from CM057229.1 coordinate 86,396,307, forward strand.
CACGAATCATGCATATTTATGTGGGTTTGCGGTATGTCCCTCACGATCATTCAAGTGCACATTGACTCACGAAAAGGCTTCTCCCACCTGCCCACTAGTGGCACAGGGTTTCTCATAAGGATTCTCTCACGAAACTACGTCTACACATCAACATTTCGATGGAATGTGTAGTACGTCATGAACCAGGGACAACCCAAACCATTATGTTATGTTATGTGTTTATGATTTTTTATTATGAATCATGCATCATGAATTGTTCAAGAATCAAGCATTTTCAAGCTATGACTCATACATGTTCAATGGTTATGATTTCAACAAGTACCACGACAATGAGTTATTTTTGAATACTTTTGCTTATTTCTATATTATAAATATGTTCCCACGAGCTTTATAACTCACCCCCCTCTAATCTCCCCCATTCAGGTGACGAGCAAGAGACCGAGTGAGTCACGAGTTACGGCGGCACTCCATTTTGTCATGTTTACCTTTAAGCTTTAGTTTCATTTCAAGTATTATGGGTTCAAGAGTATTTTGTATTTTTGACTCTTGAACTCAAAGTTGTAATTTGGTTTGAGATATTCTTAAAGCTTTATGAAACTCATCTTTTGGAGCATGAATTATGGATTTGTTTGTTTAAATCACATGAAACCTGGTTTCAAGTTTGTTTTCCAGCAGGCCCATTAATCTTCCGCGGGTCTTTTTCTTAAATGTATAATTAGCATGTTTCACGCCACGCTCGTATGTCCAATGTTGGGCTCCGACAGCGGGGTCCAACACCAATCGATCGATTCTTATTTCAAATGAAACTAGAGATATGGATCTACAAGTTATCTGAAGGAGTCGATCGACAATGTAGCCTCTAAGATGTTCAAATTCTGGAGTGAAGTTACATGTAGTGTTCAGTCTTGATTTAGTTTTAGTCTGAATAGACTTCAATATTTTGGAGATATCTTAATCTATAGAGCTCCAATCTATTGGATTCTTATTTCAAATGAAACTAGAGATATCGATATACAAGTTATCTAAAGGAGCCAATCGACAATTTAGCCTCTAAGATGTTCAACTTCTGGAGTGAATTTACGTGTAGTGTTCAGTCTTGATTTAGTTTTGGTCTGAACAGACCAGTATTTTGGAGATATCTTAATCTATAGAGCTCTAATCGATCGGATTCTTATTTCAAATGAAACTAGAGACATGGATCTACAAGTTATCTCAAGGAGCCGATCGACAAATTAGCCTCTAAGATGTTCAACTTTTGGAGTGAAGTTACGTGTAGTGTTCAGTCGTGATTTAGTTTTGGTCTAAACGAAATATCTAACATACTTCAGTATTTTTGAGATATCATGAGATATAGAGCTCCAATAGATGGGATTCTTGTTTCAAATGAAACTAGAGACATGGATCTACAAGTTATCTGAAGGAGCCGATCGACAATTTAGCCTCTAAGATGTTCAAATTCTGGAGTGAAATTATGTGTAGTGTTTAGTCTTGATTTAGTTTTGGTCCGAACGTGCTTTGGCCATAACTTCTTCATTTCTGAACTGAATTGAGCAATTTTGGTGTCTATAGAAAGCTCAGACAGAGAAGAACATTTCTCTAGGAGAAAGTTTTATCATATTGCTTCTTTTACCTGATCGAATTAAGGAGCGACTGTGTCAGTTTTTAAGGCAAAAAGGAAGGGCATTGTTGGACGATCACTTAAGGTTCTAAGTTATAAGGCTTATATGTAAGGGCAAATTGGACATTATGCACTCATTAATGACATTTTCATAAATCAGACAAGTGGGGTTTTGTTTAAATAGAAGAAGAAGAGAGCTATCGTGGGAATTAGAAAAATAGAAGAGAAACAGAAGAAGAGAGAAGAGTGAGAGCTTTCGGTGGAGAAAGGAGGAAAAAGAAAAGCAAAACTAAGTCTTGATTTTCTAAGCCCTTCAAGAGGGATTTTCATGGTGCTCAAGAAGAGAAAAACGTGGAGGATGATGAGAGCTTCCATCCAAGCTAAGAAATTCATTGATTGGTGAAAGATCAAGGTAAGATTGAGATTTTTGATTTGTTAATTTTTGAAGGGGTTTTGGTTCATATGACTTAAGATTGGTATAGGGTTGTGTTTCCTAAGCTCAATTTTAGTGTTTATGCAGTATGTGATGTTGAATTTGGGTAATTATGGTTTAGGGAATTTTAACTCGATGAAGAAAAGAAGTAATGGAGAAATTGATGCTTTGGACGAGTTTCAAGCATGGATATGAGGTGAGTGACCTAGACGGTTCCTCAATTATTATGTGCTTAGAATTCTATCTTTATAAAATTGTGGTGAATAATGGTGGGTTAATGAATTGCGCTTGATTATGGATTCCGGATAGAAGTTCCAATAAAATGGAAAATTATGACATAGAAGTGCAAATTGTCTTTGAATTTGGACCCTCCGTGTTTGAAATGTGCATAAATAGGATAGTGATTAAAATGTGATTGTGAACTATTTGTGTGATTGTGAACTATTTGGGATTGATTGTGATTGAAATACTGCATTTTTTTTGGCATACGCATTCCATATGCATTTGAGTTGTTGGACCCCGATCTTTAATTGAAATTTAGAAATAATAAATGAAATTGAATGAGTGTTTTGTTTAAGTATTATGTTATAGATGAAATTATGCTTTAAGGAAAATTTGAGAAAAGAATTATGAGTTTTCAATGTATTTGATAATTGTGGAGATTTGTATGGGTTATGAAAGTTTAAGCGAATGAATTGATTGAAAAGTTAGTAGAAAATCAAGAAATAAAGAGAAAAGTGAGAGAATTTGAAAAATTAAGAAAGTTACCGTTTGGAGATAGAAAGTTTGACTTGAGAGTTGACTTTTTATTTGAGGCAAAATTTGAGAAAATTGCCTTCCGAAAACTTGTAGTTTATGTCAAGAGCTTTCTGTAGCCATAAAGTTTGATATTTTTCGATATCGGAAGTGAGAGTTATGATCGGTCAAAGTTCGCTTGGAGTTTGACTTTTTGAAGAAAAAGTTGACTTTTTGAAGAAAAAGTTGACTTTTTGATTTAGGCAAAATTCGAGAAAATGACCAACATGAAAATTGTAGCCTCTGTCGAGAGCTTTTTGTGGACATAAAGTTTGCTATTTTTCGATGTCGGGATTGAGAGATATGATTTTCTAAAGATATGCTTTGTTTTGAAAATGCTATTAAGTATAGATTTGTGTGTTCTATACTTCGAGGCCACTTGTCTTACTGATTTAGTTTGAATTAGAGTAAGTGGTCTTCATGAAAGTTTTAGATGATGTTTTTATCTTTCCATTGTTATAAAGTTTGCAATTTTTCGATATCGAGGCTAGGAGTTATGAGCGATTAAAAATTGGAAGTCGTTTAGGAAAAGCTGTTTTGGACAGAATCTTTGATTGATTTTTTGACCTCTTTTGAGACCTAATTTGATTTTGAGTACTTCAGGGAAGTTGCAGAGCTTCCTTTGATCTTTTTATTGACACCAAATTTGTTAAATTCCGAGTTCGGTATCGAGAGATATGATTTTTGAAAAGTTCGGTTTTGAAGTTCCGTTACTTTGTTTCTTTATCCAATCCCTTTTGTAATCTTTTGCTTATAATTCCTTCGTCTGACATCCGATTGACTCGATTCTCGAAGCGTTGGATTCCTAAGACAATTAATCTCATTTTTATGAAGAATTATGATTTTTAGGAGATTAAATGGAAAGAGATTGATTGAACCAAAGTAAGAGATTTGGTTATAGGTTATAAGTTGGATAATTTTTTGAACATGGTTCAGTATTTTGCGAAATTCGGGAGCTGTACAACTCCGATTGAGTTGATTTTTGAGTGAAAATAAAATTTAGATATAGGGCTACAACTCTTGTGAAGGGATCGAAATTTAATTTCATCCCTAAGATTGTTAATTTCTGGAATTAAATTCGCGTAATGTTCAGTCTCGGATTTTGTGAAGGTCCGATAGTATTTCGGCTATAACTTCTTCGTTTCTGATCCGAATTGAGCGCGGTCGGTTGCGTTGGATTCTTATGATCTAGAGGAACAATTTTCAAGAATAAAGTTTGTTCAAATTATTTCGTTTAGATGCTTGAAAATAGGACGCAAGCTATCAGATTTTGAAAATCCTATACAGGGGCAAACTTGGAAATAGGCTTAATTGGAAGGGCAAAATGGTCATTTACCCTCCATTTTTAATAACATGGCAGAAACACAACAAGGAGGCTGTTGTTTATTCTAGAAGAAGCCACGAAGTTGCTGGAAAAATCAGAACAAAAGAATGAAAAATAAGAAGAGAGGGAAGGAGAGAATTGGCTATGGAAGGAAGGAGAAGAAAAAGGTAAGCAAAGTTTGGTTTTTCCATGGCTTTTCAAGAGATTTTCGATGCTATCAAGAGGGAAACATGAGGAAGATGATGAAAGCTTCATCTTGGGCAAGAAAAAATTCGAAAATCAAGAGAGAGAAGGTAAGAGCAATCTTTTGAACTTTGTGTTTTTGATGAAATTTTGGTTTAGAATCATGGAAAAGGATATGGGTTTGTAGTTTATGAAGTCAATTGTGATGAATATGCCTTAAGTGAGATTTAATTTTGGTTAATTGAGTGATTAAGATTATGTCAAAGTTTGAAATTGGGGGTTTTTGAAATTGATGCTTTAGATAGCTTGGATTGATGATGAATTTGAGATTTCTTAAGTCAATTTGGAAGATTATATGATTTATAATGTTTAATTTTGAATAATTGTGTTGAGGACTTATGTCAAATTTTGGGGATTTTGGGATTTTTAGAAATTGTTGGATTAAGATGGCTTGAAATATGATGAGTTTGTGAAATATGATAACAATTTTGAAGAAATTGTGATTTATGGTATTGAATGTGAATAATTCGGTTTAGGTCAAATTGGAAATTTGGGGAATTCAGAAATTGATGATTTAAATATCTTGGAATTAGTATGAATTGATGAATTATGACATCAATTTTAAGGATTATGTTATTTATGATATTGAATTTGTATAAATTGGTTTAGACCAATTTTAAGATTTGGGGATTTTTGGAATTTATGATTTAGATAGATTGATTTTATATGGAATTGGTGTTTTCTAAGTCTAATTTGAAGAATTAAGTGAATTATGATATTTATTTTGGATAATTATGGCTTAGGAATTTTAAGGTTGAGGAAAGAAGAAGGAATTTGGAGATTCGATGCTTTGGACAAGTATTAGCGTCAATTCGAAAGTGGGTGATGTATTTATATTTTGAATTATGAGTAAATTTTGTGATTTTGAAAAATCAAGAAAAGAATAAGATTTCTGAAATTATGTTTTCAAAGGATTTGAAAATAATTATTCAAAGGTTTACGTTAAAATGTTTGAAAATGATTCGAGAAATTGTAGAAAATTGAGAATCGAGATTTATGAAAATTGTGTTTCGCATTTTGAAGAATGTGAATAATCTTGCTTTATGCATTTATATATGTTGATTTAGATTTAAAAAATACTTACATTCATTTTTATGCATTTGATTGATATGAGATTAATTGATTAATTTAATATGATTGTTGCATAAATTGATGTGAATATCGTGCATGTGTCAAGCATTTTGACACGATTTGATATGATGATATGAAGAGTTAGAAAATCAAGATTTTTGAAAAGAGCCTTGGCAATTTGAATTCTCTTTCGCTTATGTGTTATGTGGGTTTGGTCAGTCCTTTTGTGAGTCGATTACCTTGTCTCTACTTGTTTATAGCCTTATCCGGCTGCCCATGAGTGGCTTAGGAGTTCGATTTTGGACTCCCCTCCGTTCACATTTGCCGCATGAACATTATCTTGGAATGTGCGATGCGTTCTGATAGGACCAACCCAAACCGTTTGATGTGTTTTATGTATTGAGTTAAGAGTTTATGTGTTTTGTGATCTGATGTGATTGCATTCATGTTTATGAGAAATTTTGAGAAATGAGAAAAAGGGTTTTCAACCATGAGATTATAGAAATTTGATATGAAAAGTTTGGAAAATTGAAAGGTTTGAAGAAAATGCTTGAAAAGTTGAAAAGTTTGAAAAAGATAAGCCCTTTGGCTAAAAATTATGAAAAATGATTTCTGCTTATTATTCAGTTTATAAATATGTTACCCACGAGCTTCCGAGCTCACCCCCCTTTCATCCCCATATCCAGGTTTTCGAGCAGGAGATCGGATGAAAGAGCGTCAAGTTCGATTTTGCCGCGTTTGTATTTTTGTTTAAATTGAGAATTGATATTGTTTTTGGATTGAATTGCCTTTTGTGTATATAAAGCAGTTATTACGGGATGTATATGAATTCGAGACTTGGATATTGATTTTATGATCATAACTGAGTATGATTATGCTTTATGTATGTAATTGGATATTGAATGTGGATTTTGCATATGGATTTGAGATATTGAATGTGGTTGTGATTGATTGAGATTTTATATGATCGATTGAGGATTTTTGAAGTGTTAGGTTTAGATGTGCGTTTCTGCTGGTGTTTCGGATTCCGGACGGGAGGTCCGATGTTGATTTGTGTTGTTGGGTTGAGATGTTAGAAGTGTATTTTGCCTTTGCAGGAATTTTTTTTTGGGCTGTCAAAATACAGCCGTTATGCTGCCCAATTTTCGGTAAAAATCGGGTTAAGATAAGAATAAGAATTAAGAAGTTATTTTGGTAAAGATGAGATTTGCGTGATTAAGACAAATTATATGAATTGAGTGTTATATGAGGATAAATTTCCAAAAAGGAAATTGTATGGATTGATTATGATTATAATTTGAGTGAGATAGTTTGTTATGATCTGAGTGAGATTTTGAAATGAATAAATTTCTAAGAAAAAGGAAATTGTATGATTTGAATGTGATTGAGTAAAGAGAAAAGGATTGAATAAGGGAAAAAAAATTATACAGCATTGTATAGGTTTAGTCTTAGGGTTTCCAACGCGATCAGTTTGCTATGCTTCGTGTTTGCAACGGATGTCGGTGTTTGTATCAGTTCGATTATTTCGTTCGCTTTGTATGATTCGATCCATTTTTGTTTTGCTTCCGCATTCGTGTACGTTTTTCTTCGTTCTCTTCGTATACGTTCCGCTCTTTTCGGTTGAGATCCGGTTTCCGGATCGGGTCCCAACATGAGTGAATAATTTGATTTGGTGAAAGGCAAAAAATGCCTTATACTTATTTGATTGACAAATGTGTATTTGGATATGAACGAAACTGTGAAATGCTCCACTTCAAGGGTGGAATATCGGACTAAAGTCCGATGATATGAGAAGTGATTGAAAGGGATAGATAATTGTGGGTGATACATTGTGACATATGCATTACATATATGAATGCATGATCAGATAATGGCCGTTGTGACTAGAGTAGCCACCGATCAGAGCTACAAGCTCAACGATTAGTGAGCCCTATATGGGACAACTATCAATGAGCCCTACATGGGATAGTGACCAATGAGCCCTACATGAGACAGTTATCAATGAGCCCTACATGGGACAGTTATCAATGAGCCCTATATGGGACAGTTTAGGCAATCGGTCACAACAGAGTAACAATTGGAAAGTGAGTCTCATATACACTAAGTATGCATGACATAAATGATTAAATGATATTGAATGTGAAATAACTGAACAAGTTTATGTGATTCAATATGGTTGTTAATGAAATGATATGACTATGGGAAATAATGTGATATAGGAAATAAAGTGAGATTGGTTCAGTGATTGAATGTGAAATAATATGAACATGTGCGATATTGGAAAAAAATGTGTAATGAAATGTGACTTATGAAGTATATGTCTTATGTGATATGTGATGAGTGAGCCATCGATGATGGTCACTCACTGAGTTCTCAAAACTCACCCAAAATTTGCAATTATTTTTCTGGATCAGAAGAATACCCCGTTAGGCCAACCAGAGTATGTTTGCAGGATTCAAGTGAAGGATAGAAGTCGGGATCAGTTCGCGTCTGCATTGCATGTCTTTATTTATGTAATGAAATGTATATTTGTATTTGAGAAATAGGCTCGAGTAGCTATTGGAAATTGTGTATAATGAAATTGTATATGATTGAATGAGGACCCAACTTAGGGTTTGAATTCCGCATATATTGTTATGTGAAAAAAAAAACAATGTGTCGACTACTGAATGAGTGTTTTAGCACGCCACCCCGTGGGACACGGACTTGGATATCACCGTCGATGTCGGGTTCGGGTCGCGCGGGAGTGGGGTGTTACATCTTTTATGTTGAATTTAAAAATTAAATTTTTTCTAATCTTATTCTCGTGTTTACTTTTCTTACAATTATTATTTTTAGTTGTTAATTTCCTTAGCCTTAGATAACCTAAGATTAGATTAGTTTACCTTTCTTGTGGGATCAACCCTTTATATAGTATAAATTATGACCCATGCGCTTGTGGCATTTGAGGGATAGAAGTAGATTAAAACTTCCCCTTACAATTTTTTGGTGTCATTGCCAGGGAGGAGTATGATTAGTTAATTCTTTTACTATCTCTTTTGATTTGCGGTACCCAATCATAAGAAGTTATTAAAAATAAAAAAGAAAAAAAGAGAATAGCAGGAAGTTCGGGCACAAAGTAGAAAAAACATCAATTTGGACATCGCAAGGCAACTATTAGGAGTCCAAAAAGTTAAATGGTGGAGGAAATATATTATAGGGAGCAAAGGACCCTTACGAACTTCAATGAGACACAATTTGGTTGGAGAAGTCATCATTCTTATTGAAACACATAAAATCCGAGGCGACAGACCACCCAAATTTCTATTTGTTTAATAATGTAAGGACTCACTTGTGACATCAAAACCTAATAGGATTTTAGCAAGATGAGTCCAGTCTATGGGATTCTAAGTTGGAAAAGATTATGGATAAGCTCATAAACATAGAAGAGGCCCATAAGAGACTGAAAGAGAAGTTTGAGCAAGTAAAGGATGACCATGCCTCTTCTATTCACATCTTAGAGCTTCAAATGAGACAACTTTTTTTGTGAATTTTGTAAGAGAAGTTTGAAAATTTGTCTAAGAAACATTGAAGTACATCCAAGAGAGCAGTGTATAATTATCACACTTAGGAGTGGGAATGAGCTAGAAACACTTGCAGAAAAAAAAAAGGTGAATCCTACGTTGTAAAAGACTAAGAAAATAAGAAAGAGGGTGACTCATTCAGGAGAATTGAAATGGTTGAATCTTTAAAGGAGCAAAAAGAAGAAGAATAGATGACAATGGATATAGAGCTTAAAGAATGTAAGGAAGTCTCTATTCATGGAGTGAAAGAAGAAAAGGAGACGAGGGTGACTGAGGAAGAACAAGAACAGATCACCCTCTTGTAGGCAAAACTGCTAAATTCAATAGAAGATTCAGGGAGTTTTGTTATTCCATATTTTATTAATAGTTTGTTCATAAAAAGGACATTATTGAACTTAACTTATTTTCTTCATTTTATTGATATTGTCCTTTTGATTATCTTGCAATTTATAGATTATTTATAGGCTATAAAGTTGAATTTGGGCAGTAAAGGTGGAAGCAAGGCACCCATAATTGATCCCAACTGAGTTTCCAAGGATGCATGGTCAAGCTAATAACCATAACTTAGCATGTTTAGTAGTTAGATTCAAATTCTTGTGTAGTTAGATTTGTTTTAAATTCTATAAATGTTTCTTGATGATTTGGAATAGTTTGGATTGCTAATTATCTAACTCTTTTTAAAGCAATTATAAGATAGGGAAGAAATCATAGGCATCAAACGCATTTGGTCTCAGCATTATCGCAATCACCTCCTCCTTCATCATGACGGTTTTGTGTTCTAACCCTTTCTCTTTTAAATTTTATCTTTATGTTTAATTTTTTTTAATGTGTATTCCCACCTTATGTTTTGTTGTTTGCTCTTCTCACATTCAGGAAAATGTGTTGTTCAAGTGTGGGGAGGGTTGTGTGCATGTATACTATCATTTTGATTGTGAATTTTGCATAGAGTATGTTAGGTTATTTAGGTTTGGATGATGTAATTTGGGTGAATGTGTCAATGGATAGGATTTAACAGAGTCGATTTAACCTTGAAAAATAGACTTTTAGGTTGTGAATATTTATTAGCTTATGAAATTAATGACCTAGGTTACTTTGGTTAAATATACTTGTAATTAAGATATGATCTTAGTTTATTCACCTTAGGAATTTGTTACGTTCATTTATAATTTTAAGCCAATCGAATAAGTAACTTCATTAGTACCTTTTCATGAGAATCATTAGCTAAAGAAATGAGATAGATTACAATTAAAAAAAAAGTAAAAATCATAAGCAAATAACTATTCTGTTGGCATTTAGGTTATGAATAGAGCTAGTAACCAGTTGAGAACATGATGTAACTGAGTAACCGCATCAGCACGTATCACAAATATGTGCCTTCGTTTCGAAAAGCTATAATGACATTCAAACCAAGCCGCTTAATAAAACATGACCAAGTTGAGTAACCGGATCGACATTCATCACAAATTTTTCCTTCATGTTGGGACCCGATCCGGGAATCGGATCCCAACCGGAATATAGGAAACGAATACGAAGAACGAGGCAAATTCAAATTGAATAAATTGAATTCGATAACGACAAACAAAGCGAAAACGGAAGCAAAGCGGAAGCAAATCAAATACAGAATCGAAAGAAGCGAATCGGAACGGTTACAATCAAAGGCAAAACAGATATGATGCGAAATCGGAAATACAAAAGTACCGAAGCAAAACGAAGCGAAGTGGAATCGCAACTCAACAAACGGAGCTGATCTTACAATCAAAGGAATTGAGCTGAAACATATTCTTCATAAAGCAAAAACGGATCAAAAGCAAATCGGATATCAAAACGAATACACGTCAGAATTGAATGCGAAAACGAATTGAATAAAATACGAAAGCGAATCGAACTGAATTAAATGCTGACATCCGTGGGAAACAGAAAGTATGGACAACTTATCGCGTTGGAAACCTAGACTAACCATCCGAAATCCGGTATAAATTTTTTTCTCTTTTTTTTTCATTCTTTCTTATACCGATCACATCCATATAATTTACTCAAACTCATGCAAGTCATATAATTTCCCATAGGAAATTCATTCTTATACCCAAAACTCAACAATCATACATAATCTTATATATATATCCATACAAATCTCAAAATACATTTTTATCCCAATTTTATCGAAATTTCGGCAGCATAACGGCTGCATTTATCCTAACCCAAACCTGAAAAGTGTTCAAAACAACACTTCTATAATTTCCAATCAATCACACAAATATCAGAATCCACCGGACCCTCCGTCTGGGATCTCAACAGATAAACACACTCCTATATCTAAACCACTTCACATTTCAATCTTAAATTCCATACACAAAATCCTAAATCAAAATCATTATCATACACCATTTCATATACAAATTCATGACCATTCATAATACCCAACTTTATATGCAAGTACACTTTCCCAAACTTATCTTAAGCCATATACATATCTATACTAAAATCCAAACTTATACAAATATCGAAATTGACGTCTTGACCATTTTTCATCCGATCTCCTGCTTGAATACCTGGAGATGGGGATGAAAGGGGGGTGAGCTCGAAAGCTCGTGGATAACACATTTATAAATTGACAAATAAGCATAAATAATTTCTTTCATAAGCTTTTCATAAGCTTTTTGCCAAAAGGGCTAATTTTTCAAACTTTGTAACTTTTCAAAACGGTTTCCTCAAACCTTTCAATTTTTCAAGCTTTTCATAACAAAAGTCACTTTTTTTCCTTTCTCAATTTTTTTAAACATGAATGCAGCACACAGAACAAAATCAAAAACACGTAACATATCAAAATGGTCTGGTTCGGTTCGAAACAGAACGTACTGCACATTCCTGCTTAGCGGTCCTGTGCAGCCGTGAACAGAATGTACTACACTTTCCCGCATTGCGGTCCAGTGTAGCCATGAAGGGAGTCCGAAATCGGAGCTTCGTGCCACTAGCGGGCAGCTGGGAGAAGGCTATAACGAATAGAGCGAGTGCATGCGACTCACAAGGACTGACCAAACCCACTTAACACATAAGTTAAAACGAAAGGTCGGAATGCCCGAAGGCACTTTTCGAAAACTTGCTTTTCTTCAAATTTTTCATATTTTCACATAATGTCAAACTTGACAAACTCACATTCACAAATCACATCAAGACATACAACAATTCACCTTCACTAATTTAATCACGTATCAATTCAAATCATAAATATGAATGCAATGTATTTCTTTAAAACATAACTCAAACAGATACATATTCATAATGCACATTTTCAAAATTTATCTAACAATTCAAAATCATGAATTTCTTCAATCTTGTAATTTCTGAAAATCATTTCTAAAATAAGGCATTTAATCCTTCTTTCAATCATTTACATAAACATAAACATAAACAATAATTTATCAAAAATCCATTTTCGCCTTCTTTAAATTTTCAAAACTTGCTTTCTTTAATTTTTCAAACTTTCATGTATAGCTTACAAATCAAAATATAAATATGCTACCCACCTCGAATTATTGCCAGAAACTTGTTCCAAGCTCCAAATTGTCCATTTCTTCTTTCTTCTTTCCAATTTAAAATAACCTAAGCCATAATCTTCCAAATTCAACATCATAATTTGCATAATTCTCAAAATTAACTATCGGAAATTCACAATCATCTTATTTCCAAGCTTTCTAAAACTAAAATTTCTAAAATTCCCAAATTCAAAACTTGACCTAAACCAATTCACTCAAATTCAATATCATAAATCACTTAATTACTCAAATTAAGCTTAGAAAACACCAATTCCATACAAAATCAAGCTATCTAAATCATCAATTTTTAAAACCCCCAATTTTCAAAATTGGCCTAAACCAATTTACACAAATTCAACATCATAAAACACAATTTCTTCAAAATTAATTTCATATATCACCAATCCATAATCTCATCTATAATTCTACTCCAAAATTTCACAAAATTCTTAATCACAAAATTTAGCCTAAACTTTAATCACATTTTCATCCAAAATTAAACACAACCTAAGGCATATACATCAAAATCAACTTCATAAATCACATACCCATATCATTTTCCATGTTTCTCAACCAAAAATTCATCAAAATCTCAAAGCTCAAATTTTTCTCTTACCTCTTTTCTTCTTCTTTTTCGAAATTTCTGCAAAACCCATGGGAAGCTTTCCTCATTTTCCTTCTTTTCCTCTTGAGATAGGCACGAAAATCATCTTGAAATCCTAAAATTTTCGAAATCTCCAAGCTTTTCTTCTTCTTCCTTCTCCACGGCAATCTCCTTTCATTTTCTCTTCTTATTTCTTCTTCATTTCTCTATCATCATCGTGCTCTACTCTTTTTATTTCTCTTCTTTAATTTTCTAGACTCTTCCAACGACACTCATCCCATTGCTTGATGCCATGTCATTTAAAATGAAAGTCAAATGACCGTATTAATTTTTCAAACTTCGTAGATTGCTTACAAATCAAAATATAAATATGCTACCCACCTCGAATTATTGCCAGAAACTTGTTCCAAACTCCAAATTGTCCATTTCTTCTTTCTTCCTTCCAATTTAAAATAACCTAAGCCATAATCATCCAAATTCCACATCATAATTTGCATAATTCTCAAAATTAACTATCGGAAATTCATAATCATCTTATTTCCAAGCTTTTTAAAACCAAAATTTCTAAAATCCCCAAATTCAAAACTTGACCTAAACCAATTCACTCAAATTCAATATCATAAATCACTTAATTACTCAAATTAAGCTTAGAAAACACCAATTCTATACAAAATCAAGCTATCTAAATCATCAATTTTCAAAACCCCCAATTTTCAAAATTGGCCTAAACCAATTTACACAAATTCAACATCATAAAACACAATTTCTTCAAAATTAATTTCATATATCACCAATCCATAATCTCATCTATAATTCTACTCCAAAATTTCACAAAATTCTTAATCACAAAATTTAGCCTAAACCTTAATCACATTTTCATCCAAAATTAAACACAACCTAAGGCATATACATCAAAATCAACTTCAAAAATCACATACCCATATCATTTTTCATGTTTCTCAACCAAAAATTCATCAAAATCTCAAAGCTCAAATTTTTCTCTTACCTCTTTTCTTCTTCTTTTTCGAAATTTCTGCAAAACCCATGGGAAGCTTTCCTCATTTTCCTTCTTTTCCTCTTGATATAGGCATGAAAATCATCTTGAAATCCTAAAATTTTCGAAATCTCCAAGCTTTTCTTCTTCTTCCTTCTCCACGGCAATCTCCTTTCATTTTCTCTTCTTATTTCTTCTTCTTTCTCTATCATCATCGTGTTTCTACTCTTTTATTTCTCTTCTTTAATTTTCTAGACTCTTCCAATGACACTCATCCCATTGCTTGATGCCATGTCATTTAAAATGAAACTCAAATGACCGTATTAATTTTTCAAACATCGTAGATTGCTTACAAATCAAAATATAAATATGCTACCCACCTCAAATTATTGCCAGAAACTTGTTCCAAGCTCCAAATTGTCCATTTCTTCTTTCTTCCTTCCAATTTAAAATAACCTAAGCCATAATCATCCAAATTCCACATCATAATTTGCATAATTCTCAAAATTAACTATCAGAAATTCATAATCATCTTATTTCCAAGCTTTCTAAAACCAAAATTTCTAAAATCCCCAAATTCAAAACTTGACCTAAACCAATTCACTCAAATTCAATATCATAAATCACTTAATTACTCAAATTAAGCTTAGAAAACACCAATTCCATACAAAATCAAGCTATCTAAATCATCAATTTTCAAAACCCCAATTTTCAAAATTGGCTAAACCAATTACACAAATTCAACATCATAAAACACAATTTCTTCAAAATTAATTTCATATATCACCAATCCATAATCTCATCTATAATTCTACTCCAAAATTTCACAAAATTCTTAATCACAAAATTTAGCCTAAACCTTAATCACATTTTCATCCAAAATTAAACACAACCTAAGGCATATACATCAAAATCAACTTCATAAATCACATACCCATATCATTTTCCATGTTTCTCAACCAAAAATTCATCAAAATCTCAAAGCTCAAATTTTTCTCTTACCTCTTTTCTTCTTCTTTTGAAATTTCTGCAAAACCCATGGAAACTTTCCTCATTTTCCTTCTTTTCCTCTTGAGATAGGCACGAAAATCATCTTGAAATCCTAAAATTTTCGAAATCTCCAAGCTTTTCTTCTTCTTCCTTCTCCACGGCAATCTCCTTTCATTTTCTCTTCTTATTTCTTCTTCATTTCTCTATCATCATCGTGCTCTACTCTTTTATTTCTCTTCTTTAATTTTCTAGACTCTTCCAACGACACTCATCCCATTGCTTGATGCCATGTCATTTAAAATGAAAGTCAAATGACCAGTATTAATTTTCAAACTTCGTAGATTGCTTACAAATCAAAATATAAATATGCTACCCACCTCGAATTATTGCCAGAAACTTGTTCCAAACTCCAAATTGTCCATTTCTTCTTTCTTCCTTCCAATTTAAAATAACCTAAGCCATAATCATCCAAATTCCACATCATAATTTGCATAATTCTCAAAATTAACTATCGGAAATTCATAATCATCTTATTTCCAAGCTTTTTAAAACCAAAATTTCTAAAATCCCCAAATTCAAAACTTGACCTAAACCAATTCACTCAAATTCAATATCATAAATCACTTAATTACTCAAATTAAGCTTAGAAAACACCAATTCTATACAAAATCAAGCTATCTAAATCATCAATTTTCAAAACCCCCAATTTTCAAAATTGGCCTAAACCAATTTACACAAATTCAACATCATAAAACACAATTTCTTCAAAATTAATTTCATATATCACCAATCCATAATCTCATCTATAATTCTACTCCAAAATTTCACAAAATTTAGCCTAAACCTTAATCACATTTTCATCCAAAATTAAACACAACCTAAGGCATATACATCAAAATCAACTTCAAAAATCACATACCCATATCATTTTTCATGTTTCTCAACCAAAAATTCATCAAAATCTCAAAGCTCAAATTTTTCTCTTACCTCTTTTCTTCTTCTTTTTCGAAATTTCTGCAAAACCCATGGGAAGCTTTCCTCATTTTCCTTCTTTTCCTCTTGATATAGGCATGAAAATCATCTTGAAATCCTAAAATTTTCGAAATCTCCAAGCTTTTCTTCTTCTTCCTTCTCCACGGCAATCTCCTTTCATTTTCTCTTCTTATTTCTTCTTCTTTTCTCTATCATCATCGTGCTCTACTCTTTTTATTTCTCTTCTTTAATTTTCTAGACTCTTCCAATGACACTCATCCCATTGCTTGATGCCATGTCATTTAAAATGAAACTCAAATGACTGTATTAATTTTTCAAACATCGTAGATTGCTTACAAATCAAAATATAAATATGCTACCCACCTCAAATTATTGCCAGAAACTTGTTCCAAGCTCCAAATTGTCCATTTCTTCTTTCTTCCTTCCAATTTAAAATAACCTAAGCCATAATCATCCAAATTCCACATCATAATTTGCATAATTCTCAAAATTAACTATCAGAAATTCATAATCATCTTATTTCCAAGCTTTCTAAAACCAAAATTTCTAAAATCCCCAAATTCAAAACTTGACCTAAACCAATTCACTCAAATTCAATATCATAAATCACTTAATTACTCAAATTAAGCTTAGAAAACACCAATTCCATACAAAATCAAGCTATCTAAATCATCAATTTTCAAAACCCCCAATTTTCAAAATTGGCCTAAACCAATTTACACAAATTCAACATCATAAAACACAATTTCTTCAAAATTAATTTCATATATCACCAATCCATAATCTCATCTATAATTCTACTCCAAAATTTCACAAAATTCTTAATCACAAAATTTAGCCTAAACCTTAATCACATTTTCATCCAAAATTAAACACAACCTAAGGCATATACATCAAAATCAACTTCATAAATCATATACCCATATAATTTTCCTTATTTCTCAACCAAAAATTCATCAAAATCTCAAAGCTCAAATTTTTCTCTTACCTCTTTTCTTCTTCTTTTTCGAAATTTCTGCAAAACCCATGGGAAGCTTTCCTCATTTTCCTTCTTTTCCTCTTGATATAGGCATGAAAATCATCTTGAAATCCTAAAATTTTCGAAATCTCCAAGCTTTTCTTCTTCTTCCTTCTCCACGGCAATCTCCTTTCATTTTCTCTTCTTATTTCTTCTTCTTTTCTCTATCATCATCGTGCTCTACTCTTTTTATTTCTCTTCTTTAATTTTCTAGACTCTTTCAACGACACTCATCCCATTGCTTGATGCCATGTCATTTAAAATGAAAGTCAAATGACCGTATTAATTTTTCAAACTTCGTAGATTGCTTACAAATCAAAATATAAATATGCTACCCACCTCGAATTATTGCCAGAAACTTTTTCCAAGCTCCAAATTGTCCATTTCTTCTTTCTTCCTTCCAATTTAAAATAACCTAAGCCATAATCATCTAAATTCCACATCATAATTTGCATAATTCTCAAAATTAACTATCAGAAATTCATAATCATCTTATTTTCAAGCTTTCTAAAACCAAAATTTCTAAAATCCCCAAATTCAAAACTTGACCTAAACCAATTCACTCAAATTCAATATCATAAATCACTTAATTACTCAAATTAAGCTTAGAAAACACCAATTCCATACAAAATCAAGCTATCTAAATCATCAATTTTTAAAACCCCCAATTTTCAAAATTGGCCTAAACCAATTTACACAAATTCAACATCATAAAACACAATTTCTTCAAAATTAATTTCATATATCACCAATCCATAATCTCATCTATAATTCTACTCCAAAATTTCACAAAATTCTTAATCACAAAATTTAGCCTAAACCTTAATCACATTTTCATCCAAAATTAAACACAACCTAAGGCATATACATCAAAATCAACTTCATAAATCACATACCCATATCATTTTCCATGTTTCTCAACCAAAAATTCATCAAAATCTCAAAGCTCAAATTTTTCTCTTACCTCTTTTCTTCTTCTTTTTCGAAATTTCTGCAAAACCCATGGGAAGCTTTCCTCATTTTCCTTCTTTTCCTCTTGAGATAGGCACGAAAATCATCTTGAAACCCTAAAATTTTCAAAATCTCCAAGCTTTTCTTCTTCTTCCTTCTCCACGACAATCTCCTTTCATTTTCTCTTCTTATTTCTTCTTCTTTTCTCTATCATCATAGTGCTCTACTCTTTTTATTTCTCTTCTTTAATTTTCTAGACTTTTCCAACGACACTCATCCCATTGCTTGATGCCATGTCATTTAAAATGAAAGTCAAATGACCATATTGCCCCTCCTTTTAAGCCTATTTCCAAGTTTGTCCCTGCACTTCATTTGAAACATCTGATACCTTGCGTCCAGAATTTGAGCAGCAAAACAAAATAATTTGGACAAACTTTATTCTTAAAAATTGTTCCTCTCAATCATACAAATCCGACGCCACAGACCGCGCTCAATTCGGATCAGAAACGAAGAATTTATAGCCAAAATACTATCGGACCTTCACAAAATCCGAGACTGAACATTACGCTAATTTAATTCCAGAAATTAACAATCTTAGGGATGAAATTAAATTTTGATCCCTTCACAAGAGTTGTAGCCCTATATCTTCATTTTATTTGGCCTCAAGAATCAACTCAATCGGAGTTGTACAGCTCCCGAATTTCGCAAAATACCAAACCATGTTCAAAAAATTATCCAACTTATAACCTATAACCAAATCTCTCACTTAGGTTCAATCAATCTCTTTCCCTTTAATCTCCTAAAAATCATAATTATTCAAGAAAATGAAATTAATTGTCTTAGAAATCCAACGCTTCAAGAATCGAGTCAATCGGATGTCGGATAAAGGAATTTTAAGCAAAAGATTACAAAAGGGATCGGATTAAAAACAAAGTATCGGAACTTCAAAACCGAACTTTTCCAAAATCATATCTCTCGATCCCGAACTCAAAATTTGACAAATTTGGTGTCAATAAAAAGATCAAAGGAAGCTATACAACTTCCGTGAAGTACTCAAAATCAAATTAGGTCTCGAAAGAGGTCAAAACCTCAATCAAAGATTCTGTCCAAAACAACTTTTCCTAAACGATTTCCAATTTTTAATCGCTCATAACTCCTTGCCCTGATATCAAAAAATTGCAAACTTTATATCAATGGAAAGATAAAAATATCATCTAGAACTTTCATGAAGACCACTTATTCTAATTCAAACTAAATCCGTACGACGAGTGGCCTCGAAGCATAGAACACACAAATCTATACTTAATAGCATTTTCAAAACAAAGCATATCTTCAGAAAATCTTATCTCTCAATCCCGACATCGAAAAATAGCAAACTTTATATCCACAAAAAGCTCTCGACAGAGGCTACAATTTTCATGTTGATCATTTTCTCGAATTTTGCCTAAATCAAAAAGTCAACTTTTTTTTTCAAAAAGTTAAACTTCAAGCGAACTTTGACTGATCATAACTCTCAATTTCGATATCGAAAATATCAAACTTTATGGCTACAGAAAACTCTTAACATAAACTACAAGTTTCCAGAAGACAATTTTCTCAAATTTTGCCTCAAACAAAATGTCAACTCTCTCAAGTCAAACTTTTTATCTCCAAAAGTCAACTTTCTTAATTTTTTTCAAATTCTCTCACTTTCTTTCTTTATTTCTTGATTTTCCACTCCCATTTCAATTAACTCATTCTCTTTCCTCTCATAATCCATATAAATTCATTCAAATGTCAAAGTCCTCAAAACTAAACAATTCTTTTCTCATAAATTTTTCTTAATTTCAGCAAATTTTCTTAAATTCATAAATTATCTCACCAATTTCTTTCTCATTAATATTCATTTTAATATTTCTAATTATCATCAAAAGTTCGGGGTCCAACACTTCATGTAAAAAGCTAGGTTCATGTCAATCATAACTAAAAGAAACGATGTTTTGTTAAATAAAATCTACCGATCTTGTGAACAACTTGAATTTTCATGAAACACACTTAGGGATAGTTACATTTTTTATTGATATAATAGTTATCAATGAGTGTGTGCAAGTGATAGAGGTGAATAAACTTAACATTAAGGTCTAGGGTAGTTATATATTTATTCCAAGGTACTTAGACGTGGATTTTGCATGTTAGTAAGTTAGAAAAACTTGAGGGATAGTGTTCAAAGTTAAATTAGCATGAAGTTGAATGTCACTGCCTCATTATTGCATTTATATGTTTGGTGTTTTGATGTGTTGTTGTTTTTCTTATTTTGTTTTTTCTTGAGGACAAGTAAACGTTTAAGTTTGAGAATGTCGATAGTCATAGATTGCATCATATTTTATAGGTAGTTTAGGATGTCTTTAGTGGTTAAATTTAATATATTAGTATGTGTTTAGGTTAGAATTATGTTAGTTCGTTAGATATTTGTGTATTTAGTGTTTTATGGGTTAGAGCACGCATTTAAGCTTCAATTTTATGTTTTTGAGGTGTCGTGACATGTTTACTAGTGTTTAGGGAAAATATAAAAGAACAAAGGAGATTCAAAGAAGACCCGAAGTTGAACCTAGGCCCAGGATCGTGGCCAGTAAGCCGCGATCGTGAGTGGAAATAAAGTGCCACGATCGTGGTAATATGGGCTATAATCGTGGCTTGCTCAACAGACAGCATACCTTGACTTTTTGAACTTCATCTTTGGGGACATTTCGGACCTCTAGAGTATGAGAAAAAACCCTAGAGTTGCCCTAATTAGAAAATGTTATAAAAAGGAAAAGAAAAGATAGCAAAAGAAAGCCTCCATTTATGCCATTTTGAGGAAAGCTTCAAGAAAGAGAAGAAGAAGATAGATAAGAGGAAGAAGAGGAGAGAGGAAGCAGGTCTTCAAACGCTGCTTTCTTTCTGGATTATCCGATCTAAGTTTCTTTCTCCTTTCCATCTTTATTTGCATTCATTTAATGTAAGAGATGATGATGAATTGTATGATGATGGATCTTGGATTGTTGATAATGTTCTAACTCTTCATTCGGGATTTTACCTTGATTTAACATTAATATAGTCAT
Source organism: Erythroxylum novogranatense (assembly GCA_029891385.1). Classification (NCBI taxonomy): domain Eukaryota; kingdom Viridiplantae; phylum Streptophyta; class Magnoliopsida; order Malpighiales; family Erythroxylaceae; genus Erythroxylum; species Erythroxylum novogranatense. The sequence goes on from CM057229.1 coordinate 86,417,517, forward strand.
TTTTATGTTATTTTGATTAGGTGTTGTGATTAATTATGGAACTTGCAAATTTTGATAATAAACAAAGAGGGTGAACTGAATAAAAATGATTGGGTTAGATTAATGAGAGTTAAGCAGTCTAATAGACCACATAATTAATCATATTGGTTATTATGTAGGGAGAGAGCCTATGTGAGACTCGATAGTTTATTAGAGGTTTAAGATCTAATTACAGTAGTAGGTCTTTTGTTAATTGAGAGATTGCAAATTTCATAATTCAATTAGGGTTTATGATTTAGGGTTCAATGATTATAACTTAAGACAGAGTAATTCACCCTATGATATTCTATAACCGACACCATAATGACGTATAAATAACTAGATTAGAATTGATAATAGGAAAAATCTCCTCTCTAATAATTGATAATCTTCTTTGTTGATTTCCATTGTGACTTTTGTGTGTTCATTTTCAATTTCTTTTATGTTGAATTTACAAATTAAATTCTTGCCAATCTTATTCTCGTGTTTACTTTTATTGCAAGTTTTATTTTTAGTTTTTAATTTCCTTAGCCTTAGATAACCTAGGATTAGATTAGTTCATCTTCCTAGTGGGATCGACCCTTCATATACTGCAAATCACAACCTGTGCACTTGCAATATTTGAGGGCTAGAAATAGATTAAAACTTACCCTAACAATAAACTTACATAGAATCCATTTAAAGTATTGGACTACTTAAGGACTTAGCTCCTTGGCTAGCTTTATTAGCAGACTTCTATGCATGAATGAAACTACTACAAAAAAGAAGAGAGTTGGTTATGTTCGGATATGTGTCTGTGATGACAGATCTAAGGAGTTTCCTAGCTATATCCCAATTATGAGGCTTGGCATTGATAACTCTTTGTAAAAAGACATAATTTATGTCTCCTATAGCTAGAGACCTTCATCAATTATGCAAAGGAATGTGTGGAAACTAATTGATAAGGTTTTTATTAAAGGTGATTATGCTGAATTTGTGGGTCTTGAAGATGATTCAAGATGCCCAATTGATCCATAGTTGAATCTAGAAAGTAATGCAAAAGGAATTGCAGAAACTTGATCTATCTAATGTTAAGGTGACAGAGTGTGATTAGGTTATTGATAAGGAGATGCTCATCTAGGAGGAGGCTAAGATGACAGAATAGTTTTAAGTTGTTGATAGGAAGATGGACTTGTTGAAGGAGGCTGACTTACCAACAAGTTCTACCCAACCCCTTAGAGGTAAAATAGATTCTTTACATAAGGAGGACACCACTTCTTTTGTTTATGGTTTTAACACTGCTTTTCAAAGTAGTTCTCTATTGTCTTCATTAAGAGACATTTAAAACAACCTATATAGTCCCTGGATTATAGCTAGTGATTTTAACTCTACAATCTTTAGATTTGAAGTAGAAGGAAAATGCAGCATAAGGAACTACAATAAAGATCTAAAACTTTATGTAGAGCATCTGGGTGTAACTGATCTAAAAAAGGAGTAATACTTTTTCACATGGAATAATAAACAAAAGGATGCTTGGTTTATTCAAAAACATTAGGCAGGGATCTTGTTAATGAGGACTGGCTTCTTCAATTTACCAACAGTAAGGCTATTTTTTTGGACCCCTTCTTCTCAAATCATACCCCGATTTTACTTGAAGGTCTCTTCCAAAGTTCCTTCACCAATCATCCTTTTAGATTTAATAATTATCTTATTAAAGTGGATGGATTTAATGATGTAATTAGGAGAGGTTTATCAATTCAAGTTTATAGCTCTAGACAATTCGTTTGTTACCAAAAACTAAAAGCAATCAAAGTGAATTGAAGAAGTTAAAAGCTTTTCACTCCCCTAGCACTCATACTGCTATTGATGTTACTAAGGAAAGGTTAGTTGAAAGTCAAATTTTACTCTCTCTTAACCCTAATGATTCTAATCTTCTTACGATGGAAAAGTTAGAGCTTGACAGCTATTTAAGAGTCTTCCAAAACCACTCTTCACTCATTGATAGGTGGCATTTATACATATTTTTTTTAGGGTAATTTGCTAGTTAATTGTGATAAATTGATTATTTTTAACTTTTTTTAACTTATGTTTGTCCTATTTTCATATAATTTCATGATTATGTATGAATGTATGTGAATATGCATGAATGTGTGTGAATTAGGCCTTTAAGTTTAGATTTTGCATGAATTTTGCATGGCATTGTTGCACGTCTTTGTCTTACATTATGTTGGTATGAATTACATGTGTTTTGGGCATGATTAATTGATTAATTTTGTTGTTAAGCAATAGAATTGAAAGTGGTTTTGAGGGATGGAAGGATAGAAGAACCAAAGAGAAAGCAAGTCATGTGACCCAAAGGGAAGTTGGAATTTTCCAGGGGCGACCCATCAACAATATTAAGCTTTCGAAAGATATAATTCTTATTGGAGACCTTTAGATTTCATCCAAAAGAAAGAGGAGAAATTAGTTTCAAATTGGTGAAATAATAGCCCAATTCGGATAAGAAATAAATAAGATATTATAGATTGAAGTCAAGACAAAAAATGGAGTTTTCTGGAAAATTTCAGCTGGTGACTTCCTCCTCCCTACGTCGTTTTAAGCATTAAGTGGGGTATAACAACTCAATTTTAAACCCTAGACCAAAGGTGGTCGTGAAAGACATCCAATAGAGAGAGAAGAATGCATTTTTTAGAGAAAAACCAAGACATTTCAAGGTGGAATCAAAAGATTTTGAGGAGACACAAAGCTACTACCATAGAATTCCAACTTTGCTCTTCAACATTTAAGCCTTGCTTCTTCCTTTTCTTGCTTCTTTGTTGTATTTTGTTGATTGATAAGGATGTATGGATATATTATGAACATGTTGGATGAGGTTTTGATGGATTTGTAAGTAGTTATTAGGATTGTTATTGCCTAAACTATGTAGTACCTCACTTTATTCAATTTTTTTGGATGTGTTTGGCGTTGTTTGATGTTTATGGTATATGGCTATCAATACTTAGCTCACATAGAGATATGGAGTTAAGAAATGTGATAGTAAGTGCCATGAGAGTGGGCTTACACTAAGAACACTCCATATATCAAGTTAGCTTGTTATTTGGAGAGAGATCTTGAATGGAAAAGTAGTTGTCCAAACATTTGTTCGTATCCTTTTAATGGTTAAGGGAAAAGTAAAAAGTGACTAACCGATCCCTGTGGGACGATACCTATCTACACTGCGATTTTCAATTTGTATACTTGCAGGATAAGAGGTTTTAATTTAAAATTTGGAAAATTACCTATCAAGTTTTTAGGTATGCAATTTGCATTGCGTATTGCATGTCTTATTTAACTCCCCTTTTTTTTGCATATTACATGACTTGCTTTCTCTTTGGTTCATCTATCCTTCCACCCTTTAAAATCACCTTCAAACATATTAATTAACAACAAAATTAATCACTTAATCATTCCTAAAACACATGCAATTCATACCAACATAATGTAAGAAAAAGATGTATAACAATGCCATGCAAAACCTAAACTTAAAGACCTAATTCACACATATTCAAGCATATTCACATGTATTCATACATAATCATGCAATTATATGAAACTAAGACAAAACATAAGCTAAACAAGTTAACAACAATAAATTTATCACAATTAACTAACAAATTATCCTAAGAAAAGTATGTACAAATGTCACCTATCACTCATCTAATAAAAGGCTCAGATTAATTGGCTTAGGGAAGGGGATAGAGCTTCCAAGTTGTTTTTCAATTACCATTTGATAGAAGGAATGTCAATAAAATATGCTCGATTACCAGTATGGATGGGAGAATCCTTACTGATCAAACAAGTATTTTGGAGGAGGCTGTTAAATTCTATAAAAGGCTTCTGGGTTCTGACCTAGAATTGTCTACTTCCATAGACTCTCTCCAATATATTATTATCAATAAAATTTCTCTTGAAGCTTCTCAAGAGTTGGTGAAAGCTATTACTATTGATGATATCAATGCCACTATCTTTACTATGAATAGGATGAAAGCTCCAAGATTAGATGGGCTTAATGGCTTTTTCTTTCAAAAGGCATGGTCTATTATTGGACCTATGGTTAGAGATTCTATTCATGAGTTTTTTGAAAAAGGGTGATCCTAAAGGAGTTCGATAAAACTTTTCTCTACTTAATTACTAAAAATTCTAACCCTTTTACATTTTGTGATTTCAGGCTGATTGCATGCACAAACTTCATCTATAAAATTATTACTCAGATCTTAATAAACCGGTTAAAGGAAGTTCTCAATCTCATTATCAGTGAAAATCAAAATGACTTTATGAAGAATAAAAGCATTGGTGATAACATTTTTATTGCTTAGAAACTCCTAAGTGGATATACCAGAAGGAACTCTTCCCCTAATTGTGTTGTTAAGATTGACTTCAACAAAGCTTTTGATTGCATCAGTTAGCCCTTTTTATTTAGGTTTCTTAAAGAGTTTAATTTTTTGGATCTATTTTTTAATTTGATTAGGGCCTGTGTATCCACTACTGCCTACTGTGCTCTTACTAATGACACCCCTTCTAGAATTATTAAGGGGAAGATAGGAATTAGATAAGGAGACCCCTTGTCTCCTTATTTATTTATCCTATGTATGGAAGTGCTCACTCTAATGATCAAGGAAAAAGTCTCTCATAATCCTCAATTCAAGTTCCACTCCAATTGTTGAATACTTTCACTCACCCATCTCTATCTTGCAGATGATCTTATTCTCTTCTCCAAAGCGTATACTAATTCTATTAAGTTATTGATGGACACTCTTAATGTGTTCTTTAAGATGCCAGGTCTTAGGGTGAATCTTAACAAAAGTCATTTTGTTCTCTCATCTACGACAGAACCACTCCAAGACACTATTTTCTCCCTGACTGGTATGAATAGGAAATCCCCTCCTCTGTATTATTTGGGTTTACCTATTTCCACCAAAAGGTTATCCTTCAATGATTGCCTACCCCTTATTGAAAAAATTAAAAGGAGACTCAGTAAATAGACTAACATATTTCTTTCCTCTGGTAGAAAAGTTCAATTAATTAAGTCTGTCTTATGTTCACTCTATTTATATTAGAGCACCCATTTTCCCTTGTCAAAGAAATTGATCAATGATGTAGAAAAGATGATGAGAGATTTCATAAGGGGTAAAGCAAATGGAAGTTCAGGATTTCCTAAAGTCAAATGGATAGATTTGTGTAAACTAAAAAAGAAGGGGGGATTAGGAATCATTTTTGTAAAAGTTGCTAAGAATGTCTTTTTGATAAAGAGACTTTGGAGAATGATTCAAGACAAGCATTCATTATGTATGAGATGGCTTCATTGTTACTTTTTGAAAGGGAACAACATATGGTCCCTTTCAACTAGATCATCCTATTCTTGGTTCCTTAATTAGAACTTTAAACAAAAGGGATGAAGCAGCTAATGATGTTTATTGCAAAATTGGGAATGTAAAGACTGCTTTCTTATGGTATATGACATTTGGAATGGATTTGGGCCCATTTCCCTAAGCCCTAATGCGGTATCTGCTTTTCTAGGGCTAGATCATAAAACTAAGGTGGTTGTTCTTATCAACCAAAATGACTGGCTACAATTTCCTAATGCAATCCAACACCTTAAACCACCTTATTCTCCTAATTCTAACTCTTAAAATTATTGCATGGAGCTCCTATTGAGAGCTTTTCTAGCAAAACCTATGGGAAATGGGTTTACCATTCATATCACGATGATCCTTAGGGTAAGGTTATCTGGAATAATATACTTAGACCAAGTACAACTTTCCTTTTATGGATAATAGTTAGGAACAGAGTAGCAATGATGTACAAACTTCAATTTATCCAGAATCTGGATCAAATATGTTGTCTGTGTAAGGAAGGAACATAAATAAGGGACTATTTGTTCTTTCTCTACCCTTTTTTCAGTACTATTTGGAATAAGATCAGAGATTTTCTCTCATGGCATGGGTCCTTTAATTCGCTCATTGAGATAGTTAAGTTCCTATCGCTCCACTCTAGAAGAGGAAGGTGTTATTTCCAGCCATATCTACCCAAAAGATATGGAAAGAAAGAAATCAACAAAAGTTCTAAAATAAGGAACATTCCACATAGTGCTATAATCAATTATTCAAAAAGGTAGAGAACAATATTTATGTTAGGAAATGGAAAAACTCAATTTAGATAAAGTAATGGGTGTTTAGTTGGTGTTTAGTGCTTACCTGGGAAAGCCTGATAGTGCATGTTGCCTTGCAAGATCCTCAAGCTTTTGCAAGCTCTCTACAGAGACATGGAACTGCTAATTAAAAGTAGCTTCAGTAAAGTGAGACTTCCAAAATCACAGAGTTTGTCTCTTACCTATGAATGGCGATGATAGTTGCCGAAGAAGACCCCAACCCTAATTTGGGATGTTCTCGAAACAATCTGAAGGAAGGATGGGGAGCCTTAACTCCTTTTGCACTACACCTTAGCCTGATGTTGTTTTACTTAGTCAGTACTTATATGGTGTCATCCAATTTCTTTTGTGGGAAATGCACTATCGTTTGGACTCTTTTAGTAGCCTAATGTGTCGATGGTTGTCTCCTTATTGTAGTATATTATTGACTCATATTGTAATAAGAGAGTATGTTACTCTCCAATAGACTTATTTTCCTTCACTTTCTTCAATACAATTAACTTTAATTTAAAAAAAATAATTATGATTTGGAAAAAAAATTGACATCAAATGATAGGTAACAAAAAAATGTAGCAAATATTATTTAGATATGTTTTGTTCTATTATAATTATAGATTATCGATACGTTTTAATAATTTCTTGATATACACTTTTAACCACAGACATGTGAAAATTTAGCCAAAATTACTTTCAATGTTTTACTTAAACACTTATAATTTACTTTAGTATTTGCTTTCTATTATTCTTTGTAATATTATTTGAATAAACATTTTTTAATCTTCACCATTAATTTTGTTTAATATCATTATTAAGTGCCAATAAAGAAAATAAATATTAAGTTGTAAGGAAACATTAATTATTAAAATGTTGATGCATCTAATATATCGTAAATTCATCAAACTATATAAAATAATAAAACATAACATAAATAGATCAAGCATTATTCTCTGTGCATTCCTTATATTTTGTAAACAAACAACATAGAATATGGATGAACATAATGTCAAATAATGTAGCAAACAGTCTTGTCCAAACCGATACCCCTATCAACAAAAAAAATCTTTGTTCGAGTCAACTAAAATTATTATGAGAAAATTATACAATAATTATAAACTTTAAATTTAAGCAAACACCACATAACTTTACCATTCATATCATACTTAGTTAAAATGTTACATATCATTTTATGGGTATGATGGCCACTCAATTTCATCTTCATCCATTTTGTAATTTGAGAAAAAGAATGTATTGAATTTAAATTACATTATATAGGAAGTGATAGAACAAGGTCAAGACTTATAATTAATACCATTAACTTTCCCTTCGTTTCCATTATAATCTGATCTAAGTAACCCTTTGATAACAAATCATGCTTTGCTAATTTAGCTTGACTTTCTTCTCTCTTGATCACTATAATCTTTAATTTAGCATTAAATTGTTTTTTCTCACGAAGTTGTTCAATGATTGTCTTATGTGTAGAATTTTAAACATTTGGCTTGGGTCTATGTCCAAGGCTTTTAAGATAACCCAAACAAGTATCAAATATTATATTGCAAATCTCATAGTCACTGAGCTCATTACCCTCTGATTTAGACATCTCTTACAACTTATTCTAAAGTAAATAAAGAAAACAAAAATTCAATCATTATATTACTATTATATTAATTATATATATATATATAATAATTGAACAAAAATTGACAAACCTTTTATACTTACAAGAATTGTTTTTTGCTTCTTGTGATACCCATATTTTACCTTCGTTAATGCAAGTAAGTTTATACAGTGTGATTTTATCAAACTCTTGTCTGTTTAGTTCCTTTTCACTCTATTTTATGAAATAAAATAATTAAGGAACAATAAATTCTTTAATTATTATTTATTAAATTACAACTTGCAAAAATAGATGTTAAATATTTATGTTGAATGACGACAAATGAATAATTTGGGTGAAATTAGGACAAAAAATGGAAATTTTGAATTTTGAGGGACACGCCAATATAAGCGACATACATAACTAAGGGATTGTGTAAGTCACTAAGAATTTGTAAGGCTTAGAAGAAGTTTTTATAGTGTGAAGAGGGACATGCTCATGCAAGTCAAACACAAAACCATTTTCCATGCTTATGTAAGCTCCTAGAAATATTCATATGTGTGATTTTGAAGTTTTTTAGGGGAATAGTTATGCATAAGGTCATGTGACTAATCAAGTCCACTCCATAAGCCCTAATTTAACACTATAAAAAGGTAATATTAAAAATGTTAAGACCCGATCCCGAGACCCGATCCCAACTCCAACTATTTATACCTTAACATTAACGCTCATGCTCTTGCTTACATTCCACACCTATTGGACCCGTTTCCAGAGCCCAAAATTTCGGAGCCCTAAAGCTTGCGCTCCCTACTTTGCAGCGTTTGATGCTGTGGTTCCATAAGGGTGATGAGCGTACACTACCTAATCATCAAAATCACATTTAGACTTGTTCATACCAATGTAGCTTAAGGCCTTACGTTCACACAGAGGCAAGAATCACCTTAATCGGAGTCATATAACTCAAGATACACTCCAAAAATCTAAGAGAGTTTATACCCGAAACATGCCCTCTTAACTGACCTTTCACTTGTTTTAGAACAAACTTTCTCAATTTAACTCCAATTGATACCGAATTTTATAGAGTGAAAGATATGTGTCTTATAAATCCAATGGTTCAAGCCTCACCTCATTTGGAGGTCGTATGAGAGAATCACGCCCGCAACATTGGACCATGCTCACTTCTGAAATCGGATTGAAACTCTTTTGGCGCGATTTGCTATAACTTTTAATCTATAGCTCCAAATGCTTTCGTTCTTTCACCATACGAAAGTAGACATCTAGATCTACAACTCTTATGAAGACTACAAAGGCTGATTCTATCTCTTACATTCTCTGACGTCCTATTTTTCCATCATCGATTTACATCATCCGGTTTTCTATCGTCGATTTCTATCATCTAGTTTTCTATCGTCTGATTTCTATCATCTGGTTTTCTATCGTCTGATTTCTATCATCTGGTTTTCTATCGTCTGATTTCTATCATCTGGTTTTCTATCGTCTGATTTCTATCATCTGGTTTTCTATCGTCTGATTTCTATCATCCGGTTTTCTATAAATGCGCTTTTTATCTTCCGATTTCCTTCCTACGCTTTTCTATCTTCGATTTCTATCTTACGCTTTTCTATCTTCGATTTCCTTCCTTCGATTTCTATCTTCGATTTCCTTCCTTCTTCTTTTATCTTGATTTCCTTCCTTCATTTTTCTATCTTGATTTCCTTCCTTCGCTTTTCGATCTTGATTTCTATCTTCCGATTTCCTTCCTTCTTTTTATCTTCCGATTTCCTTCCTTACGCTTTTATCTTCGATTTCCTTCCTTTTGATTTCTATCTTGATTTCTATCTTCGATTTCCTTCCTTCTATTTTTCTATCTTCGATTTCCTTCCTACGCTTTTCGATCTTGATTTCTATCTTGATTTCCTTCCTTCGCTTTTCGATCTTCGATTTCTATCTTGATTTCCTTCATACCTTTTCTATCTTGATTTCCTTCCTTACATTTTCTATCTTGATTTCCTTCCTACGCTTTTCGATCTTGATTTCTATCTTGATTTCCTTCCTTTTGCTTTTCGATCTTGATTTCCTTCATACGCTTTTTCTCTTCGATTTCCTTCCTTCTTCTTTTTATCTTGATTTCCTTCCTTGATTTCTATCTTGATTTCCTTCCTTACATTTTTTATCTTGATTTCCTTCCTTCGATTTCTATCTTCGATTTCCTTCCTTCGCTTTTCTATCTTCGATTTCCTTCCTTCGATTTCTATCTTGATTTCTATCTTGATTTCTATCTTACGCTTTTCTACCTTCCGATTTCTATCTTACGCTTTTCTATCTTGATTTCTATCTTACGCTTTCCTTGTAAGGCTCACATCTTTTAACTCGAACTCCAAATTTAGCAAACGATATACCCTTGGAAAGCTCTAACCTTCTACTACAATATTCATGAAGGCTCATTTATCTAATTCAAGTCTACGAAGGTCAAAATCTGAGGCAAAGTTCTGTCAATTTTGGGAAATTTGATGCTCTTCCTTGAAAGTACATCTATCCAATTTTTCAATCCTAATACTTCCACCTGCGTAAGACTCATCATACAACCTCATATAACATGATTAAACCCTAAGGTATCTTCAAACACCATTCGAAACAACAACCATACTCTTAATCATCTATTATATCCAAACTATAATAATGATGCAATTGGCTTAAACATGCATGGATTTCTCAAAATACATTTGAACTTAGCATTCTTGCATTTCATTTACGTTCAAAGTGAGTAGTTTACAATGCTTTAGTGGGCATTTCAAGCCCTTTTTACAACATAGTTCGAAATACACTTTCAGAATACTACACTTTTCTTAAAATGCATCTAAAGCATTGTTTACAACAATTTGCTTGAAATACATCAAAAACATAATTCTTGGAGTATGCCTTGAGCTCATTCTTCATGATCCCGATCTTTACCTGGAGATGGGACGGGAAGGTGGGGGTGAGCTTTCGCTCCGTGGGTGACACGTTTATATTTAGGCTAATAAGCTACATTGCTTCATTAATCATACTTTTAGCAATTTGCATAGAAATCATGCAATCATGCAATTCATGAAATTTATCAATCTCAAAATATAATGTTCATGCTTCATATCATTCTCATTCTTGCAAAATATCGCTAACATGTAAACACATAGGCGATGGTTGAAAAATCCACAGATTCTTGATGAACTACACAAGTGTAGTCATATCTGAGAGTCCTAAAAGGAACATCCTATGCCACAATCAGGCAGCGGCGAAGGCTATCTTGGTCGATGTGCACGTGACTCTATTTGGTGGACTTAACTAACCCACATAACACTTAATTTCATGCATAAAAGCTGGACTTGTCTTGTCCGTGACTAATTTTCTGAAAATGGATATTCAAGCATCCATAAAGTGATCATGCTTAAAGCACATTTCATGCTTAGCTCACATTTCATGATCTCATTCATGCTCATCCAATTTATGGCAATTTCAAGCAATGCCATGCACTAATCAATTTCTCACCTAATGGTAATCATCCATCAATTTATACACAATCAAAAGTCAATCAATGCTCATTCTAAATTAGTTGGAAAAACATTAATTTTCCTTAGTTAAGATAATATTTAAGCATTACTAACATAAAGATAAAAGTGAAACCCACCTTATATCCTTGCTTAAGCTTGCCTAAGGAAGTTCCTCTTCTTGTTCTCCTCTTCTTTCTTGTCCTCCTTCATTCATGGCAAGGAAAGAACCTCACATCATTTAGGGTTTCTAAAATTGAAAACCTAATGAACCTTAATCATGAAATCAACCCTAAAATCACTAAACCCATCTTCTTTCTAAGCTTTCTAAACCATAAAATCAAGCCAAACTCAAACTACATTTCATAACTTACCTTGAATCTTTACTCAACCCAAGGGTTTCTTGTATCAAAATAAAGCTTAGACTTTCCTCTTCACTTTTTCTACTTGCTCTTTCTTCAAAAACTCACTCACTTTCATGGAAATGCCAAAACCCTAGCAAGCTCCTTTCCTCTTCTCCTTTCTTTCCTCTTCTACGTAAACTTCTCCCTCTTCTCCTTTAAATTTCGTAAATCTCACTTCTTCCTACACTAACTCACTTAAACTCCTCCTTTTATACTTCTTCTCTAATCCACTTAAGCCCAAAAGGCCCAAGCCTTCATTTAATTCCTTCTTCTTTCATTTTTTCCTACATCCTCCTTACTTCCTCTTTATCCTACAACTTACTTAGGCCCAATTATCTTTAAGCCCAATTTATCTTTCTTTTCTTTCCTACCTCATTAAAACCTAACTAATTCATTTAATTCCATTAACTCATTACCTAACATCTTTAATGCCAACTCATATTACTCAATGTCAAGTTAATTAATGTTATCATAATTTACTTAATTACTCTAATCATGCTTAATTACATAAAAATTTTGGGGCTAACATTTCTCCCCCCCTTAAGAAATTTCGTCCTCGAAATTCTTACCTGACTCATTGAAGAGGTGTGGATACTTCTCCTTCATTGCTTCCAAGGGTTCCCGTCGCCTCTTCAATTGCATGATTTCTCCAAAGGACTTTAACTAGCTTAATCGTCTTGTTTACGAGAACTTTCTCCTTGCTATCTAGGCGCTCTGGCATCTCCTCATAGCTCGGATCATCACTCAATTTGAACCTCGAGGTCTGAATTATGTGAGAAGGATCGATCTGTGCCTTCTCAACATAGAAACATGAAAACGTCGTGGATCCGAGACAACTCTGGAGGCAATGCTAATCTGTAAGCTAACGCCCGATCCTCTCTAGAATTTCATACGGACCCACATATCGAGGACTTAACTTCCTTTCTTGCAATCTCATAACTCCCTTCCATGGAGCGTCTTGAGAACACCTTGTCACCCATTGCATAATCCATTTCTTTTACATTAGCATCGGCATAGCTTTTCATTACATCTGGGCGGCCTTAAGTCGCTGTTTGATTACCTCCACTTTCTCAATCGTCATCTGGACCAACTCTGGTCCCACTAGCTTCCTCTCACCTTCCTCATCCCAAAGATATCGAGTCCTGCATCTTCTGCCATAAAGGGCTTCATAAGGAGCCATCTGTATGCTCGAATAGTACGAATTGTTGTAAGCAAATTCAACCAACGGCAAATGATCGTCCCATGCTCCTCTAAAGTCCATGACACATGCTCTAAGCATCCCCTCTAGAGTCTGGATTGTCCTCTCAGACTGACCATCCGTCTGAGGATGAAATGCTGTGCTGAAATTCAATTTAGTTCCTAATGCTTCCTGCAGACTTTCCCAAAATCTCGAGGTGAATCGAGGATCCCTGTCGGATACTATAGAATCCGGAACTCCATGCAACCTTACCACTTCATCAATGTATTTCTTTGCTAAGACTTGCAAGGAATCTGTTTGCCTAATTGCCAGAAAATGGGCTGACTTGGTCAACCGATCAACAATAACCCAAATGGCATCATGCTTCTTGCTGGTCCTCGGCAAACTCATCAGAAAATCCATTGTGATCCTTTGCCACTTCCATTCAGGAATGGACAATGGCTGCAACATGCCTGAAGGTGCCTGGTGTTCAGCCTTGACTTGCTGACACACTAGACATCTGCTCACATACTCTGCTACATCCCTCTTCATGCCTTTCCACCAGAAATGTTCCTTCAAATCTCGTACATTACAGTGCTTTGCTGAGTGCATGGAATAAGGCGCATTGTGTGCCTCATCCATGATCTCATCCTTAACTAATTTATCATTCGGGATACATAACCTGTTTCCGACTACCATTAGCCCATCATCTCTCACTACCACTTCAGACTGCTTACCATTATGTATTTCCTCACGAAGCTTACTCAGTTCTGCATCCTGCTCCTGCAACTCCTTAACTTTCTCTCTAAGTATCGGCCTCACCCTGAATTGAGCAAGAATACAATCTGACTGATCCTGTTTTAGACTTATCTTAAGCTTGGCCATTTGCTCCAATAGAGGCAAGTAAAGCGCCTGAACATAAGCTATCGATGACTTCCTACTCAATGCATACGCCTTTATATTAGCCTTGCTCGGATGATACTCTATCATCGGTCATAGTCCTTGAGCAACTCTAACCATCTTCTACGCCTCAGTTCAGATTCTTTCGGCTCATGATGTACTTAAGACTTTTGTGATCCGTGAAAACCCTTATTCGAACCCCATACAGATAGTGTCTCCATATCTTTAAGGCAAAAATCATCTGCTGCTAATTCCGGATCATGAGTTGGATAATTCAACTCATATGGCTTCAACTGCTAGTGAAGCATAGGCTATCACTTTGTCATTCGCATTAACACACAACCTAAGCCTCTTCTCGAAGCATCATCAGTATCTTCATACCCCCGATCTCCATTGGGCGAGGATTAAAATGGGAGCACTAGTTAACCGCTTAAGCTCCTCAAAACTCTTGGCAATCCTCATTCAGATAAGCTGCGATTCTTCCTTAATGACTTAGTCATAGGGGCGCTATTATTGAGAATCCTTCCACAAACCTTCGTAATATCGCCAAGCCCGAAAACTCCGTACCTCTTTTCTTGTCTTAGGCTCTTGCCAATTCACTCTGCTTCCACTTTTCTCGGATCAACATGAATTCCTTTCTTTGGAAATCACATGTCCGAGAAAACTACTTCATGCAGCCAAAATTCACACTTGCTAAATTTGGCATCAGCTCTCGCTCTCTCAATCTCGCAATACTATCCCGAGATGTTGTTCATGCTCTCCTTCATCCTTAGAATAGACCAGAATGTCATCAATGAACACTATGACAAACCGATCTAAGAACTCTGAAAAACCCTATTCATAAGGTCCATGAATGCAATTTGGAGCATTGGTCATCCGAATGGCATGACCACGAACTCATAGTGCCCGTGGCGGGTCTGAAAAGTCGTCTTGTTAACATCGGACTCACGATTGGAGTTGATGATAACTCGATCCGAGGTCGATCTTGAAAAGACCCTTGCTCCCTACGGTGATCAAATAGATCATCTATCTAGGTAAAGGATATCTGTTCTTGCTTGTCACCTTGTTAAGCTTTCGTAATCTATACACATGCGCCATGTCCCATCCTTCTTCTTAACAAATAATCTGGCGCTCCCCAAGGTGATGAACTTGGCACGATAAACCGCTTCTCCAACAACTCCTCTAATCGCTCCTTAAGCTCCCTTAACTCATTGGAGCCATCACTGTATGGTGGTATCGAGATTGGCGCGGTTCTGGGAATCAAGTCAATTTCGAACTCAATTTCCCTCACCGACGGCAACCCTGGTAATTCTTCTGGGAATACATCAGGAAACTCCCTCACAACCTGATAATCTTCTAATCGCCCATATTCACTTACGGATCCACTACGTGCGTCAGAAAGCCTCACACCTGGCTCATCATCTTTGTCACTAACATAGCGAAATGATCCTCGGACTTTGGCACTTCTGTCCCCTTAAAGACCACTTTCTGACCATCTCCCAGATCAAATTCTACTTCCTTGAGACTACAATCTAGCTTTGCCTTAAATCTCTCCATAACATCCATCCCCAATATCACATCCAATCCTTGAAGGTCTAGAGGTAGTAGGTCTACTACCAGTCTAGCACCACCGATGCTGAGCTCACAATCCTTGTAAATTAAACTGATTACCACCTTACTCCCTAAAGGAGTACTAACAACCAAAAAATTGTCCATAACCTCAGGACACACAACATGCATATTCATACTTGCAGATACAAATGAATGTGTGGAGCCAGTATCAATTAACACATAAACAGGAGAGTCAAATAACTGAGCCATACCAGTCACAACTTCAGGAGCAGCTGCAGCTTCCTCTCTGGTCATGGCAAATACTCTAGCTGGCGCCTAACCCTGTGCCCTTGGTCTCCCTGCAGGATTAGCCCTCTTGACTGCTCCAGAACTGCCTACTTCTGTAACTGGCCTGGTTCCCACTGTCTCTGTCTGCCTCTGAGCTTGAGCTTGGGAACCCTCCTGTCTCAGCCTCTGGGGAAAATCTCTCATCATATGCCCCTTCTCTCCATACTGGAAACAACCACCAAAGCCCTTGAGACACCTCCCGGGATGAAACTTCCGCATTGATCCTGCGAGGATACTTGCCTTCCATGACTTCCACGAGCCTCCCACACTGAGACTGTTGAAATTGCCCTGATCTGGCGACTCTTGGCAGGACCACTACTGCCCATGCCACTCTGAGTATGATGGGTCCTGGTGCTCCTCTCAGGTGCTGGAGCACTCACTCCCTTCTGAAGATTGCTCTCTGTTCTTCCTTTTCCTACTCACTTCAGCCTTAATATTCTCCAGCTTCTCACTGGAGCGTGCATCTACCAGCTGCGATATTCATGGAAATTATGGATCAGCACCTTCTCCACGATCCCTAGGTGCGATCCGCTCTCAAACTTCGGCACTTATCCTTTTCGTCGCCACAATAATTCTTTGATATCGAGACAGTTGAGTGAACTTCAGCTCATATTCACTCACGCTCTGCTCCCTACATGTGAGGCTCGAAACTCCCCGGCCTTCTCTTGGATGTAAACCCTCGAGAAGTACTTCCTCCTGAAAACTTCTAGAAACTCCTTCCATGTCACTCTGGAGGTACTACTGATCATGGGCCTTGCCTCCCACCAGGTCTGCGCATCCCCGCAATAAACTAGTGCATACTCTACCCTCTCCCCATCCCAAGCACTTCATCTCGACTCGGGACCCTCTCGGTCCTCTTGACCATGCTTCGCCTCCTCGGGATTAGTAGTCCCTGAAATCGACAGCCCCATACTTGAAGCTTGTCATATTGTCCACTCCGATCTGCTGGGTGGCATCTGAGCCAGGGTCCTTGGCCCATGGCATGGATGAAAGCTTTGGGTGAAGGCTGAAGAGTGGGGATCTACTTGAGGCATAGGAGGGGGCCGAGAGGCACTTCACGCCGCACACTCGGTGCCTCTGAATCAAGCAGGGATGGTCCCCGCATCACAGGGAATGTGGGATTCATCCGTACCTCCCTCCGAGAGCTGATCGAGCTTGAGCTCCTCGAGTTCTTCTTCGAGGCGGCATATTACTCCTTATAGTGAAAACATTTCAAATCTTTAGCTCATGCTTGTAAGACAAGTTCAAATCATGTAAAACAATTAGAAATCAATGATGCATGTACTGTATTTAAAACAAGTTTAAAGCTCATGTAACATGATGTATGCTGACTCTACTCTTGAGGCTACCCACTAGGGTTCCTAGGAAATCATAAACCTAGAGCTGCTCTTATACCACAGATGTCAGAACCCGATCCCGAGACCGGATCCCAACTCCAACTATTTATACCTTAACATTAACGCTCATGCTCTTGCTTACATTCCACACCTATTGGACCCGTTTCCAGAGCCCAAAATTTCGGAGCCCTAAAGCTTGCGCTCCCTACTTTGCAGCGTTTGATGTTGTGGTTCCATAAGGGTGATGAGCGTACACTACCTAATCATCAAAATCACATTTAGACTTGTTCATACCAATGTAGCTTAAGGCCTTACGTTCACACAGAGGCAAGAATTGTAACATCCCACCCCCTACTAGAAGGGTAAAATAGTAAAATTGGCATAGGATGAGATGGATCGGAATGACTTAGGACTGTTCATGCATAATAGGATTAGTCCACAGTCCCATTTGTGCACATGAAATTACTGTACATACATACATGATATTCCCGGTTTGCGTGCCTAAGAAAATTTTATTGGGATTAATGTGGTTAATGGGTTTGAAAAATTATTCTGAGTGTGCCATAAATTGTTTTTTTATTTTAAGGGATTTTTAGAAATTTTTTTGGATTTTTTCGGAGAAAATTCCCTGACCAGAAAATCGCCAAGTGACAAACCGGTCGATTTTGGGTACCGAAATTGTTAGCAATTGGTACTGACCTATTGGATATTTTGTGGGAGAGTCGAAATATGGACCCTTAATAATGGATTGAACATTTATTTAGTAATTGGATTAATTGTTTTTATCAAAATTTGTGATTGGCTCTTTAACTTTTCTTTATGTCTCCAATTGCCAAGTGCTATGGTGACTCATCCCACTTCTTTAATGCCCATTCTCGGTTATTCCCTAAGGGAATGAATAAAATGAGTCTTTATTGTTTAAAAGTGAACTTGCCTTTGCTCTCCATCGATTTTCATCCAAAACTTGCCTTTACTCTCACCTCCATCGATTTTCCTCCTTAAAAGTGAAACTTTCTTCCAACCTTAGTCCTTTCACCTCCTTACTTTGATGAAAAACCGTGCATGGGGTGGAAAGTGAGTAAGTTGTGATTGGTTGTTAATGAAAGGCTTGAAGAGGAGGAGATGGAAGCTTTAGGTAAGATGAGGTTTTAAGCTTTAATTAAGTTTTACATGTTGGTTTAATGATGAATTGAATGCCATGGTAGTTAGGAGTCATTAATGGTGCATTTATTATGCTTATGGATGCTTGAATTAAATGAAACTTATAGGTGGAAATGATGGGTATAAGGTTAGGTTGAAGTAAGAATTGATGAAGTAGTAGGAATGAATGGTTTTAGCTTGATTGTAAGTGCATTTTGATGATGAATTGTGCATAGGAATTGAGGAATTAGTGCTGCCAACTTTTGTGTAAGTATACAAATAAATGTTGTGTTGGGTTTGTGGCTGAATTGGAAGTGTAAATGAAGGTATATTAATGTAGGCAAAGTGATAGAGTGGAAGAGGATGAGATATAGATGAAATCTGGAAAATTTGGTGTTTAACCTAGTGAACTGTTTTGATCATAACTAATTATGTAGGAATGAAAATGAGGTGAGGTTTGTGGCCACTTAAACTTTGGGATGTTGGCTACATTTTTGTGTGAAATAGGTGTTGTCTAATTTTAACTTTAAGGGGTTGCAATATGGCTTGGAAAGTTACTGTTCTTAACTGGAATAAACAGTACCCGAAATCATACCTTAGAGTTTTGCTAATTTTTTATGAATTAATTGAGAAGGAATTAGAACAAATGGACTAAATGAAAGTTGAAGCCTATTAAGTTAGCTTTCCATTGCCACTGATCTTGCTAATTTTAGAGTTGTATATTGGGAGATATGAACTGATTTCTATTGATTGGTTTTATGCTTTTTGGAGAAACCTAGTCAAAGTGTTGATTTTGTGAGCTTTCTGTTTGGGAACAATTTTAACAATTTATGTGAACTGAATTGGTGTGAGTGATCTTCTGCAAAGTTGTAGGGAAAAAAATTACCTTGAAAATGATATATGGCATGTAATTTTTAGAAGTCAGAGTTGGGAGTTATGATTTTGCAAAAACTGATCCTACATTAGGATGTGAATGGCTGATCATGGCAGTAACTTGCATAATGGTTTTGAAATTGTTAAAAATCGAATTAGAGTTTGAGTTCTTCATGAAACTTGAAGTTTGTGATCGTATCTTTTCAGGGATATAAGGTAGTGAATTTGGTGACATTTTTGCTAAGAGATATGTTGTTTGGGAAATTACTGTCCAGATTAGTTGATTTCAGTAGGCAGGTTCTTTGTGGAATTGTTTGACATTGTTAGCAAGTGAATCTGATTTTGGATTGTTCATGAAAGTTATAGATAACATGGTGATCTTGATGAGCATATTTATTGTGTAATTGTTGACTGAAGAATCAGAGAGTTACTGAATTTGAAATGTACTGCCCTGTTTTGATAGGTTTTGAGTGGGCAGTAGGTTTGAGTAGATTTTTAACACCCTTAGGGGTGAAATTGATTTTTAGGGTCTTCTTGAGAATTGTAGATCTTTTCTTGAGTTTTCCAACAAGCTATAGTTTGTATTTTTCCGAATTGTGTGCTAAGAATTATAGAGGTTGAAAATTTGGATTGAAAACTGGAAAAAGGGCAAGGAAGGCACATATATATATATATATTAGTATTTTTGTTATTATTTGGCATTAAGTGACCCGATTGTTTCTTTTGTCAATTTCTTTTCTGTCCGACGTCCGATTGACCTGATTCTTGAGGCATCGGATTTGTAACATATTGAATTTTATTTTTTGAGAAATTGGGAATTTTTAGACGGAAAATTGGCGTGGCCCCGAGTAACGGAGCCTTTAATCACCGTTTTGTTTACTTGGGGATCTATAGAGGTCCGAATTGCGCACTGTCAGCGCCAATAGGTTTTTACTTTTTAGACAGATTTTTAAGATAAAAAAAATGGGATTAGGGCCAGGAATTCATGGACATGCATATTTCATCTACATGAGCACAAATTGCATATTTAGTGACTCGTCCTTTCTCTGATTCTTATAGAGGCCCAAGTGGAGCGTCGTTCGACCAACGGGGCAGAAACTTCCCGGCATTAGGTCGGAAGTAATAGGTGAGTAACCTAGGTGGTTATCTTAATCTATGTGTTTACTGTGACTTGATTGCCCTACGGGGATTATTGTGCACTGTGTTTACTGTGACTTGATTGCCCTACGGGGATTATTGTGCCCTGTTTATACTGTGACTAAATATTGTTACTGTGACTGACGGGTAAATGACTGTGAATACTGGTATATGCATCGCATACATCACTACATGAACTGATAATAACGGTTGTGACCGTAGCAGCTCACTGATATTGCTATCGAGCCTTGAGCTCGAAGGGAGAAATCCACTCCCCACTGCTTACTGGGAGAAATCCACTCCCCACTGCTTACTGATTATTGTAAAGCGCTCGGTCACAATACTGAACTAAACTGGAAAGCATCACATGTGCATCGCACACAGACTGAACTGAATAACTGTATGACTACTGTGGTTGTTGTGATTGACTTTATTTTGTGACTGTGACATACGTCTACTGTGACTGTACACTATTATTACTGAAACTGCTTGATTACTATAGATTGTCAATTGATGCATGAATTGGGAAAACCATCGATGATGGTTTCTCACTGAGTTCGCAAACTCATCCAAAATTGCAACCTATTTTTCAGGACTAGAAGAGTACCCCGTTTGACACGGGAGTATGTCTGGGTGCAAGTTGAGATAGAGGTTGGGATCAGTTCGCGTCTGCATTAGGGTTTCCTAATTTTGTAATCCACAATTGTTGTAAAATGATTTGTAATTGTACTTTTTGGTTACTGTAAAATATTATTAAATGATTGTATCTACTATGAGGGTTTTCATCATCTACTATTTTTGTCGCGCTAACGTGGAATGAATGGTTCAAAAAAAAAAAGTATACCGAGTTTTACCGACCGACTGATGTAGTACGCCACCCTCGCGGGACACGGACTCGGATGTCACCAACGATATCGGGTTCGGGTCACTCGGGAGTGGGGTGTTACAAGAATCACCTTAATCGGAGTCATATAACTCAAGATACACTCCAAAAATCTAAGAGAGTTCATACCCGAAACATGCCCTCTTAACTGACCTTTCACTTGTTTTAGAACAAACTTTCTCAATTTAACTCCAATTGATACCGAATTTTATGGAGTGAAAGATATGTGTCTTATAAATCCAATGGTTTAAGCCTCACCTCATTTGGAGGTCGTATGAGAGAATCACGCCCGCAACATTGGACCATGCTCACTTCTGAAATCGGATTGAAACTCTTTTGGCGCGATTTGCTATAACTTTTAATCTATAGCTCCAAATGCTTTCGTTCTTTCACCATACGAAAGTAGACATCTAGATCTACAACTCTTATGAAGACTACAAAGGCTGATTCTATCTCCTACATTCTGCAGCGTCCTATTTTTCCATCGTCTGATTTCTATCATCTGGTTTTCTATCGTCTGATTTCTATCATCTGGTTTTCTATCGTCTGATTTCTATCATCTGGTTTTCTATCGTCTGATTTCTATCATCTGGTTTTCTATCGTCTGCTTTTCTATCTTCTGATTTCCTTCCTTCTGCTTTTCTATCTTCTGATTTCTATCTTCTGCTTTTCTATCTTCTGATTTCCTTCCTTCTGATTTCTATCTTCTGATTTCCTTCCTTCGCTTTTTATCTTCGATTTCCTTCCTTCGCTTTTTCTATCTTCGATTTCCTTCATACCTTTTCGATCTTCGATTTCTATCTTCCGATTTCCTTCCTTACGCTTTTCTATCTTGATTTCCTTCCTTACGCTTTGTATCTTGATTTCCTTCCTTCGATTTCTATCTTCCGATTTCCTTCCTTGATTTCTATCTTGATTTCCTTCCTTCGCTTTTTCTATCTTGATTTCCTTCCTTCGCTTTTCGATCTTGATTTCTATCTTCCGATTTCCTTCCTTCGCTTTTCGATCTTGATTTCTATCTTTGATTTCCTTCCTTCCTTTTCTATCTTCGATTTCCTTCCTTCGTTTTCTATCTTCCGATTTCCTTCCTTACCTTTTCGATCTTCGATTTCTATCTTCCGATTTCCTTCCTTCGCTTTTCGATCTTCCGATTTCCTTCTTACGCTTTTCTATCTTGATTTCCTTCTTACGCTTTTATCTTCGATTTCCTTCCTTCGATTTCTATCTTCGATTTCCTTCCTTCGCTTTTTATCTTGATTTCCTTCCTTCGATTTCTATCTTCCGATTTCCTTCCTTCCTTCGTCTTCTTGATTTCCTTCCTTCGATTTCTATCTTCCGATTTCTATCTTACGCTTTTCTATCTTCGCTTTACATCTTACCTTTTCTATCTTCGATTTCTATCTTACCTTTTCTAGCTTCGATTTCTATCTTACGCTTTTCTAGCTTCGATTTCTATCTTCGCTTTCCTTGTAAGGCTCATATCTTTTAACTCGAACTCAAATTTAGCAAATGATATACCCTTGAAAGCTCTAACCTTCTACTACAATATTCATGAAGGCTCATTTATCTAATTCAAGTCCTACGAAGGTCAAAATCTGAGGCTAAGTTCTATCAATTTTGGGAAATTTGATGCTCTTCCTTGAAAGTACATCTATCCAATTTTCAATCCTAATACTTCCACTGCGTAAGACTCATCATGCAACCTCATATAACATGATTAAACCCTAAGGTATCTTCAAACACCATTCGAAACAACAGTCACACTCTTAATCATCTATCATATCCAAACTATAATAATGATGCAATTGGCTTAAACATGCATGGATTTCTCAAAATACATTTGAACTTAGCATTCTTGCATTTCATTTACGTTCAAAGTGAGTAGCTTACAATGCTTTAGTGGGCATTTCAAGCCCTTTTTACAACATAGTTCGAAATACACTTCCAGAATACTACAATTTTCTTAAAATGCATCTAAAGCATTGTTTACAACAATTTGCTTGAAATACATCAAAAACATAATTCTTGGAGTATGCCTTGAGCTCATTCTTCATGATCCCGATCTTTACCTGGAGATGGGACGGGAAGGTGGGGGTGAGCTTTCGCTCCGTGGGTGATACGTTTATATTTAGGCTAATAAGCTACATTGCTTCATTAATCATACTTTTAGCAACTTACATAGAAATCATGCAATCATGCAATTCATGAAATTTATCAATCTCAAAACATAATGTTCATGCTTCATATCATTCTCATTTTTGCAAAATATACGCTAACATGTAAACACATAGCTGATGGTTCGAAAAGTCCACGGGTTACTGATGAGCTACAAGTGTAGTCATATCTTTGAGGAGTCCTAAAAGGAACATCCTATGCCACAATCAGACGGCAGAGGCGAAGGCTATCTTGGTCGACGTGCACGTGAATCTGCTGGTGGACTTAACTAACCCACATAACACTTAATTTCATGCATAAAAGCTGGACTTGTCTTGTCCGCTGACTAATTTTCTGAAAATGGATATTCAAGCATCCATAAAGCTGATCATGCTTAAAGCACATTTCATGCTTAGCTCACATTTCATGATCTCATTCATACTCATCCAATTTATGGCAATTTCAAGCAATGTCATGCACTAATCAATTTCTCACCTAATGGCAATCATCCATCAATTTATACACAATCAAAAGTCAATCAATGCTCATTCTAAATTAGTTGGAAAACATTAATTTTCCTTAGTTAAGATAATATTTAAGCATTACTAACATAAAGATAAAAGTGAAACCCACCTTATATCCTTGCTTAAACTTGCCTAAGGAAGTTCCTCTTCTTGTTCTCCTCTTCTTTCTTGTCCTCCTTCATTCATGGCAAGGAAAGAACCTCACATCATTTAGGGTTTCTAAAATTGAAAACCTAATGAACCTTAATCATGAAATCAACCCTAGAATCACTAAACCCATCTTCTTTCTAAGCTTTCTAAACCATAAAATCAAGCCAAACTCAAACTACATTTCATAACTTACCTTGAATCTTTACTCAACCCAAGGGTTTCTTGTATCAAAATAAAGCTTAGACTTTCCTCTTAACTTTTTCTTCTTGCTCTTTCTTCAAAAACTCACTCACTTTCATGGAAATGCCAAAACCCTAGCAAGCTCCTTTCCTCTTCTCCTTTCTTTCCTCTTCTACGTAAACTTCTCCCTCTTCTCCTTTAAATTTTGTAAATCTCACTTCTTCCTACACTAACTCACTTAAACTCCTCCTTTTATACTTCTTCTCTAATCCACTTAAGCCCAAAAGGCCCAAGCCTTCATTTAATTCCTTCTTCTTTCATTTTTTTCTACATCCTCCTTACTTCCTCTTTATCCTACAACTTACTTAGGCCCAATTATCTTTAAGCCCAATTTATCTTTCTTTTCTTTCCTACCTCATTAAAACCCAACTAATTCATTTAATTCCATTAACTCATTACCTAACATCTTTAATGCCAACTCATATTACTCAATGTCAAGTTAATTAATGTTATCATAATTTACTTAATTACTCTAATCATGCTTAATTACATAAAAATTTTGGGGCTAACATTTCTCCCCCCCTTAATTAAGAGAGAACACATTAGAGCAATTATAAGTCAAAATTAAGAAGCAAAGATAATTTTGAACCTAAGATGGAAAGAACATGAAGATTACTTCATGGATATGTGAGAGAACAACTTTCCATCCATGTTTTAAGGGATTACATTAGAGAAAAGGGTGTATATATCATGGATTTTTTCTTTTTAATTATTCTTGTAAAATTTTGGAGTTGAGTTTGTCTTCTATGTATATGAACTAAATTTTTAATTGCCTAGATATCATTATCCCTAAGTTGGGATGGATCTTGTGCTTAATTGTTTATCTAATGCAATTTGATCCTTGATTCATCATGATTTAATTATGCCTTTTTATTCTTGAAATAGTTTATATAGGATAATAGTTATATATATGATTGAGATTGAGAAATCCTTTTGCATGAATAGATCTATCATAACTGGAAAGAGTTACAAGTAAACCTAGAGATAGGTTCACATAAATCCCCTAGGGTTAAAATAAATATTTAAATTCACATATCGAGTAATGAAATCATAGGGTTTTAATTAGGAAGAGTTGACAATTACTTAACTAAGGATTAGTTATTAATAGTCTTGAAAGATATTAACATAAAATAGGGATTTCAAGATACAATGATCAATAATTGAATTTCATAATAAAGGGTTAATATTTAAGAAATCTTTAGGGATTCACCACATAAGTAATAGTTATTTGACATTCATTAATCTTAGTGTTATTCACATTTTGGTTTATTATTGCATTGAACTTTAATTTAGCTTAGTTTTAATTAAGTCATCATGATATTTTTTGGTTAGATAATAGAAAAGAGGTTTTTACTAGCACTTATAGTCCCTGTGGGATTAACAAACGATATTCCCTAATGTTATATTATATTTTTACTGGTGCACTTGCCTTTGACATCTATTTGGTAGAGATCAACATCAAATCATGTCCCTATTTATCCATTCACTAACTTTTGCTATCTTTAGTATATTTTCCATGACAGGATGAGTCATCTGAATCTTATTTAATTTACCAACCTTTCTCTAATTATCTAATAGAATTAAAGCCTTTTTAGCATTCCCTACCACACAAACTACAAGTCTTTACATTGTTCTTCACAATTTCATAAGTTGAGCAAAGAAGTATGAATGACTTTGTTATTCCTAAGCTTCACATAATCTTTTTCCTTTTAAGATAAACGAATATGTCCACTTCACCTATAATGACTCTTTATACATAAGTAGCCTCTATATTCTTTTCCCCAATATTATTTTATTGCTTAAAGTAATAGGTAATGCACCAAATCCACCTTTATATCTTGGTTACAAACATCCATCTAGCACCCTTTGCCCTAGAATTTTCTATTGGTACCTCCAATCCATAAAATTTTCCTTATCATTTTCTTCAGGATCTTTAGCAACGCTTTGGCTAAAACAAAATGTGAAGTCCAATTGTAACATACCACTTTCATAAAGCATATGCCCGAACATCGACAGGATATTCGAGAACATACCCTATAAGAATGGCACATTAAAATAGTCACATTAGCTTATTATGGCATCACACATAACATAAGTATTCAAAATGATCAAATCTCCTCATTTCATTCACAAGATAAACTTACTTACATTGTACCATTACTATTCATATCCATATGTTTACAATATAACATTTTATAGTTTACAACTCTAAACAAAATGTTTAACATGAAATGAGAAGCTAAATAAACACATCCTAACTAGACTCATTAGATATCAACTGACCAGAGAGCCATTTTTGTTCTCAAAATGATTGTACTAGAATTCTTCTTATTTGCCTTAAAAGCTAGAACTCCCTTATACATGAAAATCAACGTTGCAATTTTGATGAGTTTGTGAACTCGGTGAGTGAATCATCTTCGATGTGCTTACTCCAGTCAGAACACAAAGTCAAGTATATAACCAATTTTAAGAAGTTTAACACATCATCCAGTATCAAATCCCATATCACATTTTGTCATATTTCATCAAGTACAACATATATTCAAACATTTCATAATACTATTCCAGAACAATCCTTTAATTCATCTCAATCATTCATATAATATATGTAAGTTATATATATGCAAATGTATAAGTGACTCCATTTTTATTTTACTTTGTTGTGACCGAGCACCTATTTACTATACCGTATCTGTTGTAGATACTAGGATCATTTCATTTACTATCCCGTATTTGTTGTAGATACCAGACTCATTATTAACTGAGCCAGTAGCTCTTTGTGCACAATTCATGAGCTTAAAGCTCCTTTTCACATTAGTCACTCCGGTCACAACTCCTTTATCTGATCATGCATGTCATGTAATGAACTACATCAATTCACATAATATGTTATCAACACTTTTCATTCAATGTGCTCATATCATTTATCACATTCTTCGGATCTAAGTCCGACATTCAATGTTCAATTGAGTACACATTCCATATTACACGTACAATTTGAAAACACTTTCATATACAATACCAAGTACCAAAATCCTCATACCAACAATGTCCAGAATCATAGCAATCTTATAAGTAACAGTTTAATAACTGAAAGTTAATCAAAAATAATTCAATCATAGTGAGAAACATCTAAGTTAACTTACAGTACGCTCAAGAAAAGATATTACCTTGATGATCCGACAATGTCTGGATGTTGACGATCAACTTATGCTTCTTTAATCATGCAATATACACATATTTGACAACATTACTAAGTTGATCAATCATATGATTATTCACTCATGCATATATATATGTGTCAAGTCAATGCATGCTCAATTAACTTTCCAGGTATGTATCCTTATTCATAAATCTTGACTATTCAAATATTATAGCTTGTACACATCTAGTTTGTAATTAGGTTTATATCTTAAGTAAGTTTGATTACTCTAAATTCATCAATCATACGTTCACCAACCTTTTCTAGCAATATATATTCACATAATTTCCTAATTCTTATTCATTCATACCTAGTTCATATTACTTATATCCTTTGGATCACATTTGAATTCATAAGAACACCTTCATTCCTTTAACACTCATAAATTCTAGATTTTAGATATTTTGATTTCAAAACAATCCATTCCTTAAGTTAAAACATCAATTAACAACCTAAACTTGTCAAACCCTTGACCAATTAATCAAACATCAATCTAAGTTCATTTCAGGTTTTAATCAAGTCCAGATACATCAAAGTAAAGTAACTTATCCTTAATTGATTCAACAATCACACAAAATAGAAAATTTTCATTTCAAAGCATTGCTCACGATCTTAGAGGACCTTCTCACGATCGTGGGATGAGTGAACCGAATGTGCACTCTCCATTGTCCTTCAATTTCTCCATATTCTAACACCTTCATATCAAATTCAAAACATCTTCATATTAGTCCATTAATTATACCTTAAGTATACTTCAGTTCCTCCTCAATTTCATCTCCAATTCTAACTCAAAATCATTCAATTGGTAGTTCATAAACTATTTATCCTTCATGTATACAAAAACAAAACAGAAACTTTCATTTACTTAATCTTATCATATATATAGTCATAGTTTTTTTTCCAAATTTAAGAACACTTCACTAGCACCTTTCTTTAGCATAAATTCACCTTCATTTAAACTTCAAATCTCAATCTAAATCATCCATATAGCAACCTATGACCTACGATTCTTATGCATCAAAACCAAAAAAAAAAGTATCCAATTCACATATCATTTTTCCAGCACACTTTATCATCAACATTAGATGTTATCCATCTCAATTCTATCATCTTAAACTTTCTATTACAACATGCCATATATTTGTACTTTACTTACTTGTTTAGCTCAAGTTTTAACTCAATTCATCAAGTCTAATTTGCCTTATGTGTATGCAAGATCATCTCAAATACAAGGTGGAAATTGGATGGTTTTTAGCAATAAGAAAATAGCACGATGAAAGATAGTAACATATAGCTTTCTTTATGCAAAATTTTGTCAAATATTTTGGAGTGGTGATGAATGAAATAGAAGTAAATTTCAGAGCTATAGAAGGGTGGATAACTCGGTGGTGAATGGGAACAGAGGAGAAGAATGAACATAGCAGAACAACTTCTGCATTAGCTTAACTCATTAGGTGCTAGGTGTCACCATTTTAATAATGACATTTGTCCCTATGCATGAATTCCATTTGTCCTCTCCATAAGCTGTCAAATGTCACAATTATGCTAGGCCATTTGTCACTTAACCTCTAAGCCATTTGTCACTCAATTTTATTTCCATGTGTAATTTATTTAATAAGTTTAGTCATCCTAAATTTTCATATGTCAATTTTACATTTTCACAAACTAAATGCACATTTTAATTCATCAATTTTCCAATTGTAACAATAAATTCCAAATTTACTAATTATAATCCACCAAATCGAAATTCAAGACATAAGTAATACACAATTCACATCAAGATCATTTTAAACCTTTCATACTCCGGAATATGTCAATTAAGTGTAAACACAATCTTGACAATGTTTACTAAATCATGATTCATGTGTGTATGCAATTATTATGCATGTGAATGAAATGCACTTCATAAATTCTCAAATGATATGACTCAATAGTCTAAGATTTTAATCCTCAGTAAGTTTTTGGAACCTGGGCTTTTACACTAATACATATGTACGAAGTTGATCATTGACTTAATAAACATAACTCTTCCAGTAGGTAATAGTTACTGATTGTTCTAGTTACTTATCTTTTTTTGTACTCTTCCAATTAAGGGTAAACACTAAATTAACTATAATATTCTTGTAGAAATAGGTAAACCTAAGTATAAAAAAGGGGATTGTTTTTCTTGCAATCTTGAGCTAGTTACTAGCTAAGGGAAAATCTGTTCTACACTTGTGACTCTCTTGTTTATTAATGGCTAGTCTACATAGCTCTTTAAAACTTTGTAAGAACATTATGGGATTATACACTAGCTTATCATTTGCTCTTGATAGTATTAATAATTCATCCACAAACATAAGGTGAGAAATTCTTAGGTCCTTGTATTTTGTATGGAATTGAAAAGATGAATCCAAGGAAATGTTATGATCTAGAAATCTTAAAAGGAATTCCATATATCACATAAAAAGGTATGGGATCAAATGATCCCCTTACCTAATTCCTTTATATCTTCTAAAAAGCCTAGTTGGCTCACCATAATGAATATGAGGGAGGAGTGACACACACGAGTAGGCGATTGTTGAACTTTTTAAGGAAATTAAAAAAACTCAAGAATTTATTCAACAAAGGGCCAGCTGACTGAGTCATAAGCTTTATACAAGTTTTTGCACAGTTGCTTATGAAGTTCGTTAAGTAATATTTGAAAAATTCCTAAGAAAAGAGCACTTTATATATTATATTGCTACATTCTAGAAAAGCAACTTGTGCTGGGATGGTGATGGAGTTTAGTTCCTTCTTCATTTCCTTTGCTAACAATTTAGCTATAATTTTATAGAGAAAATTAAAATAAAAACAAATTGTGTAAATCAATAATTGCCAACATTAACTTAGTTAACGTATCTTTAATTTTAGGCTAGGCTTTCTAAATAAACACCCCCATTCAAACTATCAGAGCTTATGGCCTGATTAAGGTTCATTTCAAAAACCACATGCTCAAATTCATTTGATTCAAAACTAGTAAACAGTAACTAAATCATATCAATTGTAATGTGATTATTGATGAATGACTTAAGTAATTGAGCTGTAGACTTACTCTCTACTTATGTTCCCTAGGAATATTTAAAAAAGGTGAGAGCCATCTTTTAACCTTAATTGTGAATATATTGAAACACCATTCTGATTGACAATTAAATGGATCCTATTTATGTTTCTTATAGTTAGAATTGCATTATGAAAGAATTTTATATTTACTTCCTTTAGCCAAAGCAGTACTCTAACTCTTTGTTTTATCATGGAGCTATAGTTAGATAAAGCTTTTCAATAGTTACTGAGAGCCCTGTTTTCTTTCTCCAACCACAATTCATCACCAAAATGCTTATTATTTCTTTTTGTACGCTTTCCAAGATCACCTTAGTTTGTTTGACCTATAACATTGTGTTTAAGCTATCATTAGTCTTTAGCAGC
This sequence comes from Erythroxylum novogranatense, assembly GCA_029891385.1. Classification (NCBI taxonomy): domain Eukaryota; kingdom Viridiplantae; phylum Streptophyta; class Magnoliopsida; order Malpighiales; family Erythroxylaceae; genus Erythroxylum; species Erythroxylum novogranatense. The sequence continues at coordinate 86,448,283 of CM057229.1, forward strand.
TTTAATTCTTCTTTTATCCAGGTTAGCTTCTTAACACATATAAAAGAGTTATATCTCTTGACATCCTTATCCACCCCTCTCCTCACTGTATTCATGAATTCTTCATGATATGCAAGAAAAATTTTGAATATGAAAGGAAATTTTTGACACTTTGTTTAAGGAAATTCTACAATAGGATTAAGGAATGATCAAAGACTTGTCGATTTAGGAAACATTAGGAAACATGTCATACTCTCTACATATATGTTTAACTCTACCAGGGCTCCATAAAATTTCTCTCTAGTAAAACACCTAGATTCTTGTTTGTTACTCCTAGTGAATTTCAAATCTCAAATTTGTTACTCACAATTTATGCACAGGTTCTTTAAATTCTATTGAGTGATTCGTCAAACACATGCTTCCCTCTTTCTATTACCATAATAAGGTGTTATTAAAGACACCTAATACTAGCCAACGATGATGGATAGAAGATTTGAGGCCTATCATATGATTCTATAACATTCTCCTTTGGAAACTAAGATTTGAACAATATACAAATTTTATAGCAAAGCTCCTGTCCTCCCTTAAAAACTTGAATGTGGTATGCACATATTGGTCACTAATGTGAAACTTTAACATTCATCCTCTTTGTGTCGAAAGACATTGTGATTTTTCCATAGTGGTAGTGTTCCTTGTTTAAATTTCAACACACCAATGGCTACTAGTTTATTTCTAGATACAAAATCTCTGAGAGCCTATTATTTCTTAGGGCTATTAAAGCCCTTTATGTTCCATGAAACAATTGACATTAAAAGGGTTTTTTGTCGGATCTTTCAATTCCATCAAGATTTCCTCTTATAACTACTATGAAGTTGTCGATGTTTTCCCCATATTCTCCCTTACTAGGAGTGCATTGACGTGAAGAGAAGTTTCCTACCTTATTCTTATCTGTCTAAAACGGAATATCATTTTCCTTTATTTCCTAAATCATCAATGGATATTCACTAATATTCACATATTGATGTTCCTTTATAGCTCCTTTTGTGTTATCTTTTAACCTTTGTACCTTCAAGGTTATACTTTTCCTATTCTAGTCCTAAGACTATAAAGCCTGAGTATTTAAACCTTCACATCTACATCCAAATCCACCTTATCTTGGTCCAATACCTTCAACTCTAAATAGTCTCCTCTCCTGAATTCTTTTACTTTCCATTTTTCCCTTAACATACTTGCTTAGGTCTCCACTGATAAGGGACTCGAATAGTGTCTTTATACAATGAATCGTCAGCTTCCAATCTCACAGTTGGAATGGTACCTAGGAGATTCTTTCTACTTTCCACATTTATTCATAATCTGGCATAACTAATTCTCCACCTTAATGCTATCATTTTGTCCATACAAATTGGTTGTCCAGCGAAGCTTGCCAAATCACTCAAACCTTTTGTAGACCAGTACTCCGGTGGAATTTTATGCAGGTTTATCCAGATGGGAATATGATCCTTCTTTATATGTTCCATAAGGAATAATCAATGATTCATTATATGCCAAGGTTTAGCCTCTAGAATCTCCTTGGTAGTTGATTGTGTATAAAATTTAAAAAATATCAAATTATCTTTAAATAGAAGCACTTTAGTGGGACCCGATTCTCTGGTCCACTAACTCTTGACCAACTCTGTGTCAACTCATCTCAACCATTCATTTATATGGGATCCACATAAGTAGATAGCTGAGATGAGTTGATACAGGATTGGTCCAGAGTTAATAGACCAGAGGATTTGAGGGGCACTTTAATCAGATCCCTATTTTTCCATGCTCTCATTGCCCATTCCTTTACAGCCGGGACAAGGGGTTTACCATTGAAAAGTCGAACTAAGGTGGCTAACTAAACCTTTGATCCTTTCTTTAATACCTAGATATCTAGTGCCATTTTGCTTCCTCCATATTTAAGAACTAGAGGTGTACTAAGAGATTCTACATTATCCTCTCCAATCACTTGCCTTCAACTTAACGAAGGATTAATGAGGGTAAAACCAATTCCTTTTGTGCTTGGTGTTGTCAGAGGGTTTGTTCTAGTTTTGAGGGTTAGGATCGACAGAGAAAATAAAGGTGGGAAAGACAAAATACTTTGATCAAACGCTTAAGGATTTGTCCCCATTACCAAGGGAGGAAAAAATTGACGTTGCATAGAGCCCTTCTTTTAGAGGTGGTTGCCAGAATGGGTCAAGAGTAGAAGGCGGGGAAAACTAATACATGGAAAGGAGTTGGGTGAGTATTACTAAGACAGCTAAGGTCACCACCTAAATATGAGATAACAAGTACCACATAAAATTAAGTTAAAGAATAAGTTGAACAAAATTGTGACCATATATTTCTTTTAAAAAGGTCCCACATTCCAATCATCAAAAATTAATAGCTTTCTGGAAAATCAATTTTTAAAAAATTACAACTCAATTATTTTTTTATTTAAAAAAGACAAATACTAGTTTACATACTGACATTATGCCTCAAAGAAAGATTTTGCCATGGTTAATATGTAAGAGATTCATCAGTCATGACTGTAGCTTTTCCGGTACGGTGAAGAAAGAAAGACGAGCAATGCAGGAACTAGTTTCACTTCTTATTTGGATATTCCCTAGCCCCAAATATAGTTGATCCAATTCTGACATTTGTACTTCCCAATTCAATCTGCAGAAAGACAGGTTAACCAATTAGTCGTTGAGCAATATACTCCCAATCTACCAAGTCAGCTCTTCCAATAACTTTGTTCACAAGGACAGAAAAATGGTTTCGATTATTGGTAAACTTGCTAAAGAAAATTCCTTACAGCTTGCTCAAAGTCATTCGACATGCCCATTGACAGCTCACATTGCTCTTCTGGGATACCGAGTGCTTTGCAAACTTCACTTCTGCATTTTGCTAATGTCTAGAAGAACCATATACTTGTTATGATAATAAAGCACAATATGGCCCTTTTATTTTTCATATTATAAAGGTATATTCATGCAATAAGATTGCTGGAATAGAAAGGATGATGAAATAATTCAAAGCCCAATCAAATATGACTCTATCACCTTGAAATTTTCTGGGGTTGATGTATAGTCAGGCATCCCAATTGTCATCAGGCCACAAAACTCGAGGTTTGGACAGCCCTGGGCAACATGTTTTGCAAGCTCCACACATCCTGAGGGCTCAACACCAGATTTTGCTGCATCAATCTAATAGAGATCAATCAATTGACAAACTACCTAATTTATGAAAGGATATCTGTTCTTAAAAGGCCATTAAATTGACAAACTCGGTTGAAAAATAAATCCACACAATGGCAAAGCAGACTATAGGAACTGGGAAACCTTTCTGTCCCAAAACTGGAAAGTTGTTGTTCCTAGACTGTCTCGTTAATGATGAGATTATCCAACTAGAATATGCATTTACATCGAGGAATGCTGCAGAGGTGATAACAACCAAACTGACTTAAAACTAAAGATATATGTTCCAAGATATATTAATTGTAGACTTTTAGGCTTAGGCCGGATGCTAAAAAATGAATGAAAACTCAATAAACCATAGACATATAAGATAAGAACAGCATATATGGAACCTATGTAGCTCAAACATCGTGTTGATCAGCATACAGAACCCACTAACAATCTTTATAACTTCTTAACATTGCACAGTTACAAAAGTCAACGACGTAACATTTTGTCGTATGTAAAAGGTACATATATTTTAGTTAGTGTTTTGCTGTGTTTTCCATACAAATTACCTTGATTTAATTGTTTTTATTATTTTAAAAAAAATTATTGAAAATGTTGTATCGAGGATGAAAGCTGTCAAGAATTAAAGAGTTTTACAAGCAAAAGCATAAATCTCAATCTTAACAAAAACATGCATACACTCATGTGTATGCCCATGTTCTTTTTTTAGAGTTGAAAACACGATTAATTAAATAGGTAGATAAAAGCCGTGTCACATGAAGAAAAATAGGCATTATAACCAATTACATGAGTAGAAAGTTGTATCACATGAAGCTGAAAAAATAGTGCAAAACACGGTTATGGACAAGGACATGTCTGTTTTCGTATCTTTTCCCAGAAATCATGGCCAGATGGCTGGAGACATAGATGTGTCAATGCCCATATCTATATTCGAAAAGAATACAATAAAAAACACAGCGAAAGAAACAGATGTGTTTGTGCCTATATAACTTCCAAAATGAGAAGCAGTGAGTCTAAACACACATCTGCCACCGAAGTTAGATATAAAAGATGAAGAACCCTATTAAAAGTAGACTTGCATTCTTTTATTTTTAGAATTAGGGTTAGCCTCCGAGAGAAGAACAACACCTTAGAGAGCATTGGAAGGCTATTTTCAAAAGACAAAATGCTTGAAATCCAGCCCAATTATGCAAATCACATTGACAAATCGAGATCAACTTTAGACTCTTCGTATATTTTTGATTTGTCAAGTGTATTGCGTTGAACATGACAATTGACTAAGTATTTCATACATTTGTATAGGAAAGAATCCTAATGATTATCTTTGTATGGATTGATTTTATTTTATTTATAAGAAATAACTGGCGTGTTCTTAATGTTGATTTAATAAAATTCAGAAATTAAATTATATGCTACATAGCAAGTGGATGATTTGAGAGAACTTACATGTAAAAGAACCATAATATAGATATTAAGAGTTACATGAGGTAGTAGAGATAGAGTCACATAAATTCTTGTCTTAGGTTGTGAGTAATATTTTGTGATAAAGAAAACTTTAATAGTGAAGAAAAGAAACTCACCAAACTTCAATTAGTGTAGAAGTTCCTATACAAGTCTCCTAAGATATTGCAGCAACTAAACAAAATTCATATTATGAGAAGTCTGATGGAGTAGCCTACTGCAAGGCTCCTCTCAAGCCAGACATTGAGATATAGATTTTGTTTCTCAAGGTGAGGAGGAGACCTGATTGTCTTATAAGGTCCTATAGAGCCAAGAAGCATATACTATTAATATCCCTTATAATGTAAAAAGTAATCATTGATCACTCTACTTGATGGATAACTATCAAATGCATAACTGTGCTCTCATAATACTACTTTCCCGCCCCACCAGAAACTATGTTGATTTCTAAATGCTAGATGATCAGAAGATTAGATGCAAATAATTGCTAAGGAATGGAAAGCCAATCATAGTTTCCGAAACCTTAATTTTCAAAAAGGCCGCAGAAAAGCAGCAACAAAATTGAAAACATCAATTCAGTTGTAGAAATATAATTATTTACAGCAGCAACAGTAAAATATTAATGAAGCAAGATTGCACCACATTTACTGAGATAATTGTATTTACTCACATTTTTCACCACTGGTATTCACTTGGACCAAGACCTTCAAAGGTTTTCTTCCCAAAATTCCAACTGTACGATCAAGATGATTGGCAATCTGCAAATTTGTGAAGCAGACAAGTTTTAGGAGAAAAAATTCAACCCAGAACATTACTTTAGGAAAAAAGATTTTAATATCAAGTTAATTGCAATGACAACAGCGAAAACTTTTACCCAATTGAGGAAAATTTCCAAAAATCCTCACCTTTTCATCGTCTACAGTCTCTACCATTGCAAGGTTTGGCACACCGGCTGCCCAAGAACAATTAAAGCCCATGAACTAACGCATTCCCACCATGAAATCATTATCTTATCTAAACTTCACCGACTATAATATTGAATTGAAATACCAACACAACAAATCCAAATCAAATTAAGGCATTGACATACCCAGTAAAGGTTTTACTTTATTGCTCTGTAAATTCCCAATAAAATGCCAGTCTACATCCTCTGGAAGCTGCAAGTAATCACCAATACAAATCCCATAGCCAAACAAACAACAAAACAAATAAACGAAAATTAAACAGAGTAAGGGAGAGTGAGAGAAACCTTGGGAGCTTTTTCGACGAGTTCTTGCACGTAGTTCTCGCCAAAACACCGGTGACCGGCGTCGTAGACTTGCTGGAGAGCGGAGACTGGCTTGGTTTTGCTAACGGCCACCACTCTGATCTGCTGGGGCACGCGACCGGCCCGTTCGGCCGCAAATTTGACCCGCTGCAGAACGGAGCGGAGCGCCGCGGCTGCAACTCCGTCCATTGCTGCTGCCATATCTGATTCTCCTTCTTCTATCTTGGCCGTATATCTGGAAGTCGACTCTTCCTCCAGAGCGCTCATCGTTTTTCACCAACAACAGCAAGACCACAGAAAACGGTGCGTTTCCGCATGGACCTTTGGGATTTGTACATTCTTGCTTTTTACATTTTCATGATGACAATTCTACCAAAAGTATTTTTTCACAATACTATTTTTGTTTCCCTTTTCTTATGTTTGATAAATATACTAATTCTCTTGTTATTAGCAAACTATCATAATTGAAAACAATGATATAAACACCTTATTGTACAAAACAAAATTGGGTATCAATATCATTATGGTATTCATATCAGTAGTGTATTAATATCGGTCAATATTAGATATCTTTTTTTTTTTTAGATTCGAGGAAACCTCAGAAGGTGGGTCAGTAGACACACCTCTCTCGAGACCCAATTAGCCAGACCACCCCACAAAGTGCTAACGTCTCATCTCATTGAGGTACCAACTAGTTCTCATATATAGATAAAATCCGATCGCCTGAAATTTCTACAAGAGAAATTAGCATGGAATCGAACTTGGGACCTAACTAAAGTCGGCCTTCTTCAATTATCAGCCACACCCTCGGAGGCCAATATTAGATACCATTTTAGATAATTTTTAAATTTATAAAATAATCCCTAATTTTTACATCAACCTTATTTTCAAAATTTTAAAATAATATAAGTTTAAAATAACAATAATTTATTTATTTTATTAACATTAATTTTCACATATTTCATATATAAATAATGACCATAATTAATTTGAAAAATATATTTAATTATCATACAAATACGAAATTAAGAACAATACAAAATATTTAAAATACTACAATTTCATCATATAATAAATAATAATTACATCAAAATATCAAATGAAAAGAACAATAAATATTTGTTACTCTCTTATAATTACAATTTATAAAAGAGTATGTGCCAATCAAATATTAGTAAATTTAAAAAAAAAAGAAACAAAAACTCTGAACTTTATTCAATTGGATACAAGATACCCGTTATAACTGCATTGATCTCAATTCTTATTTGGTACAAAATTCTCATCATTAAAAAGAGTTTCATCATCATCATCAGTCAAATTTATTGCATTAAATGATATGCCAATACTTTTTCATTTAAGATTATCTTCAAGTCACTCTCATCAATCAAAATCGGTTTCTCAGAAACCCAATATGTCAAAATGATTGATATTATCAATGCAAATTGGATCTACTGAACTATTTGTTCTATTAAGAATCCTAGTAAACAATAAAATTAAATTATTAAAAAATTATAAGAAATTATATTTAACTAAGTAATAATAATAACATATCTTTCCTGAAGCTTAAAATTGTATCAAACAAGATAAAGTCATTCAATCTTTTACGCTTCAATCTATTCCTTTCTTGGAATTAATGAATTCAAATGTACTCCAATTCCTTTCACAACCTGTTGCACTTACATATTGACTTAGAATTCTAATTGTAAACTTCTATAATTCTAGAACACAACTTTCGAATTGATTCCATTAAAAAGCTATAAGTCATAAAATAACAAAAGTTAAGTTATAAACAAAATAAAGTGATAGTTAATTTTCAACAAGTGAAAAAAAATATATACCTAGATTAAGTTTTGCTCTTTGTCAAATAGTAGTTAATATCCTAAAATCCCCAAAAGCCTCCTTATAAATCTCCATTTGTGAACATATGAGATCTTGCAACATCTCATAGGCAACAACTGTTATATTAGTTAATAACATTCTCTTATTAACTTCGACAGTCTTTGTAAAACATTATCTGAAATAGACACTAAGATTCAAAAATGCCCTAGCTACAAACAACAAAGAGTAAAGTTGTCTTTCTCATCTCTCATTAATGATTGTAAGATAACATGTGTATAAAGAAGGCCTATTTTTTAGATTTATCTTTATTGTTTCCTTCGCCCTCTCAATGACACCATAAAATAACACGTTGTTGCCTTTTCATCATTATTAACCAGATGAAGCATCCTCCCTAAAGGCTTACAAAATTAGATGAAAATTTTTCATTGGGACCAAAATTCAATATCTTCAAGTATAATTCTGGAAACCTCCAATCTAGCATTAAACCTAGTATGTTGAGATGCAACCTACTTATTACTTGTAAATATCTGTTTCAACTCTTTCTTCATCATAATAAAACACTACAATGATAATAAATTTGTTTCAAATCTTGTAAAAGTAGGACGATACAAATTCCTACCATTGCTAAATTCCTTTCTCATTAAATTTAAGACCCATTCAAGATTGCAGATGAACTTGGTCATCTTTTCTGCTTTCTATATAGTTTCATCAATAATAGCAAAATATCTAGCATCCTCTATATTTTCTAGTATTAAGTCAATATAATATGCAACCCAAGGAGTCCATAAACAACTATTGTACTTGCTTTGTAATCTTCTTTCAACCGCTTTATAAACGGAATCATTGTTAATAATTGAGAAAATAATATTTTTGTGGCCCCATTTCATTCACAACTTCAACAAATATTTCAAATAAAGTATCAAGTCCATATGCATTAATAGACTTCAAAAACATTAAGCCTTTTGCAAAATAAAACAAAAATTAATAATAGACTTATGTCTCCTATTTGTCTAATCATCACACATAATTGAACAACCATAAGTAGCTCAAGTTATTTTTTTTCCATCTAAATAACTTTTAATTTTATAAACAGAACTACTCAAAAGTTTACATATGTAATCATCAATAAAAGCAGCTTTGTATCCTAGATCGGAAGAGGTTAAAACATCCACTATAGGTTGATAATAATAAGATTGGGTGTAACATCCCGTCCTCGATTGGAAGGGTAAATTGGTCAATTGGGACAGGCTAGTAATTTGCATTGCATATTTTGATTGAGCATTCATTTGGCCTCTGATTACAGAGGAATGAGTCGGTTTGCACATGCATTTATGTGTACATGCATTCATGACATTTCCCAGCATTATATTGGGAATATGATATGAATTATGACTTACGAGATAAGTATGTCTGATTTGAATGGTTTGAGAATTGTGGAATAATTGGGTTTGAATAATTAAGTTAGAACTGTCTTAGAGTGTTTGCTAGTTGATAATGACCCTTAGAAATTTTCTGGATAATTTGGGAGAAAATGTCCGGACCGGAAAATTTTTTGAGTGGTGGACTGATTGACTGTATAGTACCGAAATAACGGTCCAATGGCCATGGGAAATTCGATTTATGATTTTAGAAATTAATATGTCGAGCCATTGAAATTTGGAGATGACTTGGACTGAAAATGATTGTGAAAAGAGAAAGAGATTTAAATGTATTGTGAGGAAAAAGACAAGAGGCATATTGGTTTAACCTTTAAATACTTTAGGTTTTAAACTTGGCAGAAAAACTTCTCTTTCCTCCTAGGGCACGATTTCTTCTCCTTCGACCGATTCTCCCTACTTCCTCCCTTTGTGATTTTTGTTGCTAGCTTGCTTGCTTCTTCTATACTTGCAAAGCCAAGTTTTAACCCTAAGGAAGATGAAGATTTTGAGGTTTGAGAGGGAGCCTGTAAGTGTTAAAGGAATTGGAGGATTTTTCGAGAATTTAAGATTTGAGCTTGATTTTGGTAAGTAATTGGTTTAATGTTGTTTATGTGTTAGCTTGATGCGTACATGGGTTTAATTGTGAAAGATTGGGGTAGTTATGGGTGAGTTGTGACTAGTTTTAGAGAGAGAATGAGAAAAATTCATCGGAGAAGATGATCGGAGCTTCGCACGCCGCGACGTGCACTGAGGGCCTCGACGCGACGAGTAACTGTGAGGGCCTCGACGCGACGAGTAAACAGTTACTCGTCGCGGCGAGCTCAGTTGGACGTCGCGGCGAGCGTGCAAATTTACGTCGCGACGAGTCCATTTCTTATACGTCGCGGAGAGCCAAAAGGAAGGTGCTCGCCGCGGCGAGCCACCCTTTTTACGCCGCGGCGAGGAATCCTTGGTCGCGGCGAGGGGCATTTTTTTGAAAGAATGTGTTTTAGTTTATGGGGCATAAATAATAGTGTAGACCTCCAATTGAGGTGATTCTTGATTCGTTATGATCTAGAAAATGAGGTTTACAATTGAAGAAAAGAAAGAAAGTATTGAATGAAAATTGAGAATAGGTTCTATTACAACCTAGGGGTTGTTCTTGATAATTGGGGTATAATTGTGAGATTTCTGAATGTTAGAATTGAAATTGGTGGAGTTCCGTAATATGCCATTCAAATGGAATGAGTCATCATCGATCAATTGAGCGAAAAGTTAGATTGTGACAAAAGAAAGTGAAAAATGGGAAATAGTGCCGGGAAGGTCATGAATAGGCATCGTTCATCTTTTGATTAAGACATGTGCATCATTGAATTATTTTGATTGTGCATTTTGTAATGAATGATTATTTGACTGTTTTAGAGGCACCGTTGGATCGACATTCCGCGGATATTGCTGAAACTTCTAGGAAGTAGCTCGAAAGTGCAGGTGAGTAACCTAGTTGGTTCCTCAACCTTTATGTGTTTAATATTACGCACTTATGCCATGTGGAGTTAATGAAGGGTTATGTATGTTTGCTTTTGATTGACTTTGGACCACAGGTGTCCGAAGTATTGGGAACTTGATATTGAAGTGCTATTGTGTGTAGTTTTTTATGAATGCTTTAATGAAATAAAATGAAAATGTTTATGACTGAAATACCGGACCGAAGGTCCGAAGGAATGGGAAATGGGGTACTGAAATGTAAACTGACTGAAAATGGAAATTGGGACATATGCATCCATGCATAAAGGCATGTTCAGATAATGATAGTTGTGACCTGAGTAGCTACTGATACTGAAAAGAGCCTCGAGCTCAAACACTGTTACTGAACCGAGCCTCGAGCTTGAGGGGAGTTAGTGCATTCTCAGAGGGCTCTCCTACTCCCTAGACGTGTCTGATTATTGATCACTGTTTATGCGCTCGGTCACAACACTGTAATAAACTGGAAAGGAGTCACATGTGCATTGCATATAAAAGTGATAACTGATTTGTGAAACTGCATGAGTTCTGTAAATTGTTATATGATGATATTGAACGTGTAATTGACTGAAACCGTGAATTGCTTGTGATATGCATGAGTTGGGTGAACCATCGATGATGGTTTCTCACTGAGTTTGCAAACTCACCCAACATTGCAAATATTTTTCAGGGATCGAAGAGTACCTAGTTAGACAAACGAGAGTATGTTTACCGCTTGCAAGTCAGAGTTTAAGGTCGGGATCAGTTCACGTCTGCATTAGTGTTATTCCGTTTTTGTTTAAGATTTGTATGTCTACAATTTCTACAGAATAGTACTGTTATTGTAGAGGGCCCAATTGATAAATGTTGTATTGTAATGTGATTACTGAAAATGTTCAGAAATGACATTGAGCCTAATATTGGCTATGGATTTTTGTGCATAAAATGGTTAAATGCTGTTGAAAGTTTTTATGACTGAAATTATGTTTTGATCGAAATGTTTTCGTATCACTGGCCCAAATTATTTACTGATTTACGCGCACTGGATTGTTTTCAAAAATAAAAATGTCTTACTGAAATTTTGGAATTGTTTGACTGCTCTAGCATACCACCCTCATGAGGCACGGGCTCGGATATCACCATCGATATCGGGTTCGGGTCTTGCGTGTTAGACCCCGCTGCTGGAGCCCAACGTCTGTCGTGAGAGCGTGGCGGGAAAACGTGCTGATTAAATATTTAAAGAAAGACCGGAAGACCGATGGTCTCATTGGAAAACATACTTGAAAACATGCTTTCATGTAATGTAAATAAACCGCGAACGTGTAAAGTAAATAGAGACCATGGAAGTATAATGGACCCATCATGAACATACTCAAAACGTGCTTATAATCTTTAAAACAAACATATTAATGCTCCAAAAGATGAGTTCATAAACTTGAAGGATGTCTCATACCGAATTACAACTTTGAGATCAAGAGCCAAAAATCTAAACACTCTTGAACCGATGATAATTGAAATGTAATTAAAGTCTTGTCGTCCAAAACATAACATTTTAAATAAATAAACATAATGAAATGAAAACGGGAGTGTCGCCGTACTCGTGACTCACTCGATCTCTGGCTCGTCACCTGTATGTGGGAGATTGGAGGGGGTGAGCTATAAAGCTCGTTGATACACATTTATAATATAGTAATAAGCAAAAATAATCAAAACTATCTCATTGTTGTGATACTTGTCGAAATCATAATCATTGATCATGAGAAATGTCATAGTCTTGAAAAATGCTTGATTCTTGGTTCTTGAATAATTCATGATGCATGTCATATATGAACTAAACATAAACACATAACATATCATAATAGTTTGGGTGGTCCCGAGTTCTGGACGTACTACACATGCCATCGAAATGTTGATGTGTAGACGTAGTTCATGAGGGAATCTATCTGAGAAACCCATGTCACGCAGTCAGGCAAAGGGAGAAGCCTTTCGAGTCAATGTGCACTTGACTAATTTCGAGGACACCACAAACCCACATAAGTATGCATGAACTTGTTCTTATAACTTGTTTGCCAAACGGCACTTGCATTGTAAACTTATGCAATATCTTGCTTGTAAACTTTCGATAATCATGCTTGTCATGTATTTCATAAAACTTTAATTCATGCACTTATATTCATGAAAGGAGATAAACCCCCTTTTTTTTGAAATTCTTTTCATGTTTCATGATTCATGAATGCAAATGTCACATCATATATATATAATCATTCATAATAGTACGTAATGCGATCGTGAATGATGCAATTAAAATGCATTAAATCTTTCTGAACTTGAACTAAACAATGAGCACTTATATACTTTACTATAAACATGAACCCACCTGAATTCCTTGCTTGACTTGCCTAGGAATGAGTTTCCTCTTGAGCCTCTTGATCCTCTTGCTTCTCTTGATCTCTAAAATAAGAACCAAAATCTTATTCAAAATCTCATGTTGAAACCATAATTTCATTCTTAACTTCCATCTGAAATTCCATATTCTTAGAAACCAATTCATAATTTCATCACTTCATAAGACTTGTAGATCTATCTCTCTAGTTCATAACGCCTCTAAAAATACTCCAAAAGGACTTCTATACCAAAAGATATGATCAAAACACTAAAATACTTCGCTGGAAAAGCGCCTTCGCATGACGAGGCACCACTCGCCATGACGAATGACGGCACGCCACGGCGTGCGGTCTGGCACGTCGCGGCGTGCGGCCCTCTATCGCACGTTGCGGCGTGCGGCTTAGCGCGTCACGGTGTGTGGCCCTTGCACACGTCGCGGCGTGCGGCCTTGAAGCTCGTCGCGACGTGCGGGGCTCCGAACCCAGATTTTCAACAGATCTGCAACATTTCCGACTCTAAATCTTTCCTTTCTCAACAACAACACATCTAAACCATGAATCAAGTCATATACTATCATTCTACACTGATTCTAGCACCAAAAACATCAACAGAACACAAACCCAAGTAAATCTAAAAATTTTCACCATAAACCCTAATTCCACGATTTCTCCTTCAATCCAGCAAAACAAAGGTTAGATTCAACCTAAACAAGTGTAGAAGAGTCTAACTTACCTTAAGGAAGCTTAAAAATCCGTCGAAATCCACGAACAAAAGCTTTCTCTTCTCTTCCTCTCTTCTTCTCCTTCACCGTCGCCGCCCTCCTTCGTTTCTTCTTCTTTTCTATTTTCTCTTCTTTTCTTCTTTTCTTATCTTATTTTCCTTACTTCCTTAAATCCCTAAACCCTAAAAGCCCAAATACTCAAAAGCCCATTCTTACTAAGCCTAAAAATCTCATAACTCATGTGCCTTGACCATAATGCCCTTAAACATTTTTACCCTTTTCAAACACATATTTCATACTAAACTCAATAATTCAAATTTTCCACGAATATTCTCAATAAAATCAAACTATGCCTTAAATCATAAATAAAAAATAATTCATGCTTAATAACTTCAAGAAACAAAAATTTGGGGCCTAACATTTCTCCCCCTCTTAAAAGAAATTTCGTCCTCGAAATTTACCTGAATCATCGAAGAGACTTGGATACTTCTCCTTCATAGTGTCCAAGGGCTCCCACGTGGCTTCTTCCACTAAATGGTTCCTCCACAGAACCTTAACTAGCTGAACTGTCTTATTCCTGAGGACCTTTTCCTTGGTGTCCAAGATTGCTACTGGGATCTCCTCATAACTCAAGTCGTCTCTCAACAGAATGTCTGAAACCTGAATAACATGAGAAGGATCTGATCTGTACCTTCTCAATATGGAAACGTGAAAGACATCGTGGATCTGAGACAACTCTGGCGGCAACGCCAATCTGTAAGCTAGAGGTCCAATCCTCTCAAGGATCTCATAAGGACCTACATATCTTGGACTCAACTTGCCTTTCTTACCAAACCTCAAAACTCCCTTCCAAGGAGACGTCTTAAGAAACACTTTCTCACCAACTTCATACTCCATCTCCTTCCGATGAGAATCAGTGTAACTCTTCATCTTGTCCTGGGCTGCCTTAAGCCGCTGCTTGACTAGATTGATCTTATCCACAGTCAACTGAATCAACTCTGGTCCCACCAGTTTCCTATCTCCTTCCTCATTCCAACATATCGGAGTCCTGCACCTCCTTCCATACAATGCCTCATATGGAGCCATCTGAATGCTAGAATGGTACGAGTTATTGTAAGCAAACTCGACCAATGGAAAATGCTCATCCCAAGCTCCCTTGAAATCCAACACACATGCCCTGAGCATTCCCTCAAGTGTCCGAATGGTCCTCTCAGATTGACCATCCGTCTGAGGGTGAAATATCGTACTAAAATGTAGCTTAGTACCTAAAGCTTCCTACAAGCTTCCCCAAAATCTCGATGTAAACCGAAGATCCCTGTCAGAAACTATAGAATCTGGAATCCCATGCAATATCACTATCTCATCAATGTACTTCCTGGCTAGCACATGCAAAGAATCACCATTGATTGCGGAAAATGGGTGACTTCACAACCGATCCTGATAACCCATATGGCATCATGCTTCTTACTAGTCTTGGGCAAACCCATCGAAAATCCATGGTTACTCTTTGCCACTTCCACTCGAGGAATGACAATGGCCTTAACTTTCTGAAGGCGCTGGTGTTCAAACCTTGACTTGCGACACACGAGACACTTCTTGACATACTCACACGTCCCTCTTCATACCCTTCCACCGAAATGCTCTCTCAAATCTCTGTACATCACGGTGCTACAGGTGCATGGCATAAGGCGCATTGTGTGCCTCATCCAAGATCTCATCCTTAACTTCCTGCATGCGGAATACAAAGTCATCCCCTATGTCATGAGTCCATCCTCTCTCACCACTACCTCAGAAAGCTTACCATTCTGAATTTCCTCCCTAATCTTGCTCAACTCTGCATCCTGAGCCTGCAACTCCCTAACCTTCTCCCGGAGTATAGACCTAACTCTGAAAGTAGCGAGGAGGCAATCTGGTTCCTCCTGTTTCAAGCTTATCTTAAGCTTGGCCATCTCTTCCAATAAAGGAAGGTAAACTGCCTGAACATGAGCAATGGAAGACTTCCGCTCAAAGCATCGGCTACTACATTCACCTTGCACGGTGGTACTCAATTAACAAATCATAGTCCTTGAGCATTTCAATCCACCTTCTCGCCTCAAATTCAACTCCTTACAGCTCATGAAGTATTTGAGGCTCTTGTGGTCTGTAAAATCTTCGTCGAACCCCATAAAGATAATGCCTCCAAATCTTCAAGGCAAATATCATCTTGCTAACTCCAAGTCATGAGTCGGATAATTCAACTCATCTTGCTTGATTGCCTTGAAGCATATGCTATCACCCCTGTCTCCTTGCATCAATACACAACCGAGACCCTTTCTCGATGCATCC
This sequence comes from Erythroxylum novogranatense, assembly GCA_029891385.1. Classification (NCBI taxonomy): domain Eukaryota; kingdom Viridiplantae; phylum Streptophyta; class Magnoliopsida; order Malpighiales; family Erythroxylaceae; genus Erythroxylum; species Erythroxylum novogranatense. The sequence goes on from CM057229.1 coordinate 86,464,372, forward strand.
AGTACACTACATAGTCCTCATCACCGAAGGCAAAATCAAGCCTGGAGCACTTGTCAACTGTGCTTGAGCTCCTCAAAGCTCTTCCGCACTCATCATCCAGATAAACTTCGATTCTTCCGTAATAGCTTGGTCATCGGGGCAGCTATCATGGAGAATCCCTCCACGAACCTCCTGTAGTAACCTGCAAGACCCAGAAAACTCCTCACCTCTGTCACTGTCTTGGGTACATGCCAACTTACTACTGCTTCAACTTTCCTCGGATCAACATGTACCCCATCCTGCGAAATTACATGTCCAAGAAAAGTCACCTCATGAAACCAAAACTCACACTTGCTGAACTTAGCATAAAGCTCTCTCTCCCTAAGAGTCTGCAAAACAGTCCTGAGATGCTCCTCATGATCTTCCTCACTTTTAGAATACACCATAATGTCATCTATAAACACTATGACAAACTGATCCAGAAACTCCTTGAAGACCCTGTTCATGAGATCCATGAAAGCAGCTGGAGCATTGGTCAAGCCGAATGGCATAACCAAAAACTCATAGTGACCATAACGGGTCCTGAAAGCTGTCATGCTAATATCAGACTCCTTGATCCTGAGCTGATGATAGCCTGACCTGAGATCTATCTTGGAGAAAACTCTAGCTCCCTGCAACTGGTCAAACAAATCATCTATCCGTGGCAACGGATACTTGTTCTTGATTGTCACCTTGTTAAGTCTTCGATAATCAATACACATCCGCCAGGATCCATCCTTCTTCTTAACAAACAGAACTGGTGCTCCCCAAGGAGACGAACTAGGCCTGACATAACCCTTCTCTAACAATTCCTCCAACTGTTCCTTAAGCTCCCTCAACTCAGCTGGAGCCATCCTGTAAGGCGGGATAGAAATAGGTGCAGTTCCGAGAATCAAGTCAATGGCAAACTCGATTTTCCTCACCGGCGGCAAACCTGGTAACTCATCCGGGAAAACATCTGAAAACTCCCTCACAACCAGGAAATCCTCTAGCTTCCCTTCATGCACATCGGCATCTACAACATGCGCCAAGAAAGCTTCACATCCCTTACCCATCATCCTTTCAGCCAACATAGCTGAAATCAGTCTTGGTACTGGTGTCTTCCTGTCTCCTTTGAAGATCACCCTCTCACCATGACCCAAATCAAACTCTACCTCTTTCTGACCACAATCCAGCTTAGCCAGATATTTCTCCATGGTATCCATCCCCAGGATAACGTCTAACCCTCTAAGGTCTAGCGACAGTAAATCCACTACCAATCTAGCACCATCAATCAGAAGCTCACACTGCTCATACACCTGACTAATCACCACATTCCTCCCTAGAGGAGTACTAACAATCAAGGGCCTATCCAAAGGCACAGAACTCACACCATACAAATCTATGCTAGTAGAAAAAAAAGAATGTGTGGAACCAGAATCAATCAACACAAATACTGAAGAATCAAATAACTGAGCCATACCCGTGACAACCTCAGGTGCGGCTGCAGCTTCCTCCCTAGTCATGGCAAACACTCTTGCCGGCGCCTGACCCCTTGGCCTTCCTGGAGGAACAGCCTTCCTCGCAGTCCCAGAACTGCCTACCTTAGTAACTGGTCTGGTTCCCACTGTTTCTGCACGCCTAGGAGCCTGAAATTGTGACCCCTCTGGTCTCGGCGCCTGTGGACAATTTCTGGCTATATGTCCCTTCTCTCCACATCTGTAACAAACTCCAAGAGACCTAAGGCACTCTCCCTGATGGTGCTTCCCACACTGGTCACATATGGGGTAAGTGAACCCGCTCCTTCCACTTACCAAGGCTTCCACATGAGAAGCTTGCCCGAAACAATACGACTGCTTGCTCTGGTAGCCCCATCTGCTACCCACTTCGCTCGATCGAAAGAGCTCCTTGTGCTCCTCTCAGGCAAAGGAGCACTAGCACCCTTCCTGAAACTCTGCTCCCTGTTCTTTCTCTCTTTATTCGCTTCATATCTGATATTCTCCAGCTTCTCAGCCTGGAGAGCAGCATCCACTAACTGCTGATAATCACAGAAATTATGAATCAGGACTTTCTCTCTGATTCCCAAGTGAAGACCTCCCTCAAACTTGCGGCACTTGTCTTCCTCTGTTGCTACAAGGTTTGCTGCATAACGAGAAAGCTGTGTGAACTTCAGCTCATACTCGCTCACACTCATATCCCTCTGCATGAGACTCAGAAATTCTCTAGCCTTCTCCTGCACATAGACCCTGGATAGGTACTTCTTCCTGAACACTTCCACAAAGTCCCTCCATGTCAGCACCGAAGGAACAACCTGACTATGGGGCACTATCTCCCACCAATGCAGTGCGTCACCCTGCAACAAACTGACAGCATAATCTAGCTTGTCCTCATCTGAGCATCTCATCTGAACTAGGACCCTCTCGGTCCTCTTCAACCAAGCTTCGCTTACGGATTCGTCGTCCCATCAAATCCTGACCCCAAACTTCCGGAGCTTGTCATACCGTCCACTCGCATCTCATGGAGCTTGCATCGCATCTGCGATCCCTGTCCCATGGCATACGTGAAAGCCTGTGCAAAGGCTTGAAAAAAACTCGGATCCATGGGAGTCCCCTGAGGCATATGAGGAGGCGGAGGAGGCACTTCTTGTGGCAAACTAGGTGCCTCTGAAATCGGAACAGAATGTGTCCCGGCATCCTGAGGAACATGGGATTCATCCGTGCTCCCCTGACGAGAATGAGATCGAGTCGTAGCTCCCCGAGTTCTCCTTCGAGGTGGCATGTTCACTCCTTAAATAGAAAACCATTGAAAAATTTTAGTGCAAGTACGACAATTTTCAAAGTATGCAAAAATAGTTCCAATCATGGAAAACAATGCAAGTGTAAAACAATGCAAGTTATTTCTTGAAAGCTATATCATGCAGCCCTAGATCAAAAACCTAGGCGCTCTGATACCAAACATGTTGGACCCTGCTGCCGGAGCCCAACGTCTGTCGTGAGAGCGTGGCGGGAAAACGTGCTGATTAAATATTTAAAGAAAGACCCGCGGAAGACTGATGGGTTTGCTGGAAAACATACTTGAAAACATGCTTTCATGTAATGTAAATAAACTGGGGCGGAACGTGTAAAGTAAATAGAGACCACCGGAAGTATAATGGACCCATCATGAACATACTCAAAACGTGCTTATAATCTTTAAAACAAACATATTAATGCTCCAAAAGATGAGTTCATAAACTTGAAGGATGTCTCATACCGAATTACAACTTTGAGATCAAGAGCCAAAAATCTAAACACTCTTGAACCGATGATAATTGAAATGTAATTAAAGTCTTGTCGTCCAAAACATAACATTTTAAATAAATAAACATAATGAAATGAAAACGGGAGTGCCGCCGTACTCGTGACTCACTCGATCTCTGGCTTGTCACCTGTATGTGGGAGATTGGAGGGGGTGAGCTATAAAGCTCGTGGATACACATTTATAATATAGTAAGAAGCAAAAATAATCAAAACTATCTCATTGTCGTGATACTTGTCGAAATCATAATCATTGATCATGAGAAATGTCATAGTCTTGAAAAATGCTTGATTCTTGGTTCTTGAATAATTCATGATGCATGTCATATATGAACTAAACATAAACACATAACATATCATAATAGTTTGGGTGGTCCCGAGTTCTGGACGTACTACACATGCCATCGAAATGTTGATGGGTAGACGTAGTTCATGAGGGAATCTATCTGAGAAACCCTGTGCCACAGTCGGGCAGGCGGGAGAAGCCTTTCTGAGTCAATGTGCACTTGACTAATTCTGAGGGACACCACAAACCCACATAAGTATGCATGAACTTGTTCTTATAACTTGTTTGCCAAACTGGCACTTGCTTGTAAACTTGTCTGAATATCTTGCTTGTAAACTTTCTGATAATCATGCTTGTCATGTATTTCATAAAACTTTAATTCATGCACTTATATTCATGAAAGGAGATAAACCCCTTTTTTTTTGAAATTCTTTTCATGTTTCATGATTCATGAATGCAAATGTCACATCATATATATATAATCATTCATAATAGTACGTAATGTGATCGTGAATGATGCAATTAAAATGCATTAAATCTTTCTGAACTTGAACTAAACAATGAGCACTTATATACTTTACTATAAACATGAACCCACCTGAATTCCTTGCTTGACTTGCCTAGGAATGAGTTTCCTCTTGAGCCTCTTGATCCTCTTGCCTCTCTTGATCTCCTAAAATAAGAACCAAAATCTTATTCAAAATCTCATGTTGAAACCATAATTCCATTCTTAACTTCCATCTGAAATTCCATATTCTTAGAAACCAATTCATAATTTCATCACTTCATAAGACTTGTAGATCTATCTCTCTAGTTCATAACGCCTCTAAAAATACTCCAAAAGGACTTCTGTACCAAAAGATATGATGAAAACACTAAAAATACTTCTGCTGGAAAAACTGCCTTCGCCGCGACGAGGCACCACTCGCGGCGACGAGCGGCCTGGCACGTCGCAGCGTGCGGCCCTCTATCGCACGTCGCGGCGTGCGGCTTAGCGTCAGCGTGTGGCCAGGGTGCACTGCGTCACACGCCAGCGGCCTTGAAGCTTCGTCATGACGCAAGGGCTCCGAACCCAGATTTTCGACAGATCTGCAACATTTCCGACTCTAAATCTTTCCTTTCTCAACAACAACACATCTAAACCATGAATCAAGTCATATACTATCATTCTACACTGATTCTAGCACCAAAAACATCAACAGAACACAAACCCAAGTAAATCTAAAAATTTTCACCATAAACCCTAATTCCACGATTTCTCTTTCAATCCAGCAAAACAAAGGTTAGATTCAACCTAAACAAGTGTAGAAGAGTCTAACTTACCTTAAGGAAGCTTAAAAATCCGTCGAAATCTACGAACAAAAGCTTTCTCTTCTCTTCCTCTCTTCTTCTCCTTCACCGTCGCCGCCCTCCTTCGTTTCTTCTTCTTTTCTATTTTCTCTCCTTTTCTTCTTTTCTTATCTTATTTTCCTTACTTCCTTAAATCCCTAAACCCTAAAAGCCCAAATACTCAAAAGCCCATTCTTACTAAGCCTAAAAATCTCATAACTCATGTGCCTTGACCATAATGCCCTTAAACATTTTTACCCTTTTCAAACACATATTTCATACTAAACTCAATAATTCAAAATTTCCACGAATATTCTCAATAAAATCAAACTATGCCTTAAATCATAAATCAAAAATAATTCATGCTTAATAACTTCAAGAAACAAAAATTTGGGGCTTAACATTGCGGGAGTGGGATGCTACCATTTGTGGTATCAGAGCCCAGAAGTACAATCTTATATGGGCTGTTTTCGAATTATGGGTCGAGTTACATGCATTTAAGTCATGTCACGGCAGACAGTGACAACTAGTCCCCAGTCTAGCATATGAGTCACATGTATGAGCCTATATCAATTGTCTAAGTGGTCAGAAATAATGAGGAAAATGTGGATATGTTAGAAAATGACATACGAAAGTAGGGATAGCAGGGAATAAGAAAAAGTGTATTGATGGACTTATTATGAAATACAACATCAGAGTTATATAGAGTATATCCTTGAATATGGGATGGATATGAATATATGCTCATGGATTGATAGAGGAATAGCGATATGTTAGAAATGGCAAGATTGAAAATGTATAAGCAAAGTGGATGAAAATAAAATGTTTTATGATCTAGAGAGGCTAGAATTGGGTTTGAATACTGTGATGAAAGTTATGAATAAGGATTTATGACTTAGAGTCATAATATGTTAGTGGAAAGCTAGAATGATTGTACATATATGGAATTGATTTGATTGTGAACATACATGGGTATGATGGAATAATGAAAAGATCGAAATGCAAGACATTGAAATGAGTAGATGAAAAAGTTGTTAAGGTTTAGTTGATTTGCCTATGTGAATGCACACCTAATAATGGGAGTACACCATAGCAAGTGAAAATATGAAGCTTATATGTATCATATGGACGGAAATGATATTGGAAGCAATCGGTGAGTTAGTGGATAATTGCTAGTCATAGTTCATATAGTTTAAAGCTCAATATGAGTCAGAATAAGAAGTGAAAGTACTTATAGTGATCGATTGAGAATGAATTGAGATTATAAACAGGATATGATCATGGTAAAATCCTCACGATCGAGGACAGGTGCGAAAAGGGAAAGTATTATCAAAAATCAAATGAGATCAAGGTATCCTTAGCATAAGTGACTAATTGGTGAGTTACCCTACATCTGTCTCTCGATAAGATGTAATGATTTTGATGGTATTTACTTCACTGAATGTTATTAAAAAGGATGTCCTGATTTATATGAATTGAGACATAATTGATCTTCATGGGATGTTCTGATTATATGAGTTATAACTAAATTGATCATTTTGGGATATTGTGTACAGCTAAAAATTGATTTCCTAAGGTATTGAGCATGACTGATAAGAAATAAGACGATTGTTGATGAGTAGAAATTTCAGAACGGTATCGATGTAAGTAGTAAGAAATCTTCTTTCAAAGAAGAGTATCCCTGAATTGGATTAAATCGATCAGATGAGTTCAATTAAAAAATTTAGTAATAAAAAGACAAATTGGAGATAAAATTGAAATGAATGGAAAGTCATTATTGGGAGTCCTAGTCCTAGCGGAGACTCTAGTGTAAGAGACAGAATATGTTACTGAAAAGGTATGCACTATGTTAGTGTAAAGAATCTAACTGTGTAATAGGATTATTGAATAGTAAAGAGACATTAGTTGTGAATATGAGGAGAATATAGGTTCATGAAGATTTGTGTAAAAATGTTCGGAAAGTACAAGTAGATTTGATGAAAGTGTTATCAACCCAGTTTGAAATGATGGCAAATAAATTGAAGTATGTGGAGAAACTAGTGCAAAGAAACATGTGTCAGAATATGTTATTATGAATCTGAGAAAATATAAGAGAATTATTCCTCATTAGAGAAATTCGATTTTTAAAGAGTTAGGAAAGTCAATCAAGGGTATAAGGAGTTTCTTATGATACTGAAGAGTAAAGTGTTTCAATTGTATTTAGATTGGAAAGTGACTATGATCATTATATCAAGTGAATTTGAAAAGTGAAGAAGGATAGTTGGCATAGTTGAGGAAATGTCATATTATGAAAAGTTTCATAAAAAGTGAATCTTAGTTGATCAAATAAATTGTAGATGAATTAGTGTTCGGACATGGCTCATTGGGAGACTTAATGATGATAGAGGTATTGATAAAATGTGAAATTGCAAGGGACATATGTATACGGGATTTGGAGTTATTTTAGAACTAGTTGTATGCTGGATACGTCCAGAAATTGTTAAAAATTTTCAGGCCTTAGCTTTTTGACAAAAATATTGAGGAGAAGCGTGTGAACTATATGACGGGTGATTGTAAAAAGGGACATTTGGAGAAAAATTACAACTCGAGTGTTGACTGTATTACTTTAATTTGGAGACTTTGCATTATTTAACGAAGTGTCCCAGTAAAGGTTGTAATGCGATCTATAGAAATAGTATAAAGTGGTTTTATGTGCATGGGGATAAGTATAATCTCATGGGCTGCTTTATGATTGGTGACTGGAATTTATTGTACTATATATGGTTTTGAAAGCTTGGAAATCTTATTCGGCTGAAAACATTTCAGATATAACTATGAATATGCAAATCGATAACGATAGAGGTATTTCATGAGTTTGAAAGAATTGAAAAGGATTATGTATTTGAGGGTTTAAAAAAAAAAAAAAGCTAGTGATGCAATGTAATGTATTGAATAGAAAATTCAATGGCGGAAGATCAAATTTGGGCAATAAGGTTATTAAATCTAGTGTGATACTGAGTGTGATTGTCGATCTATCAAGGGATAAAAAGAAAGTATGATTAGCTATTAGATTTCCAAATTAGATGTGTATAAAAAGGGATGGAAAAATCAGAATTGAGGACTTAGAAATTGTGAACCTTATTGAGGAATTAAATAGGAATCCAACTTTTGAGAAAATGATAGCTATGATTGGATTAAGAAGTATGTGTAATATCCGCCAAAGGAACTGTTAGAGAAAACATAAGGAACAATCGTAGCTAGTTCATTGAAAGAGTAATTGAAGGTTTAAAATGTGAAATCGAATGATTATAAGTGTGGATAACCGATAGACTTGACTACTGGAGATAAATGTAAAACTGATATTTTTGGGTGCTCATTGGGATATGAAATTGATGTTTAGTTCAGATTGATTGTGAACATATCAATTGTTTTATTGGTGATACCATTCGATAGTCGACGATCATGAGTGATTTGAGATAATGTTGATAAGTGAAATGAATTTGTTATAGGAATTAAGAAATCCAAAGTTAATGACAATGAGTCGAGTTGATTATATCGAGGTTATTAGAATCTTATGAAATTGGTGTTTTAACTCTAAAGGGATGTAATCTAATAAGTGATAAATGAAATGTTTCGAAGTGTATCGCCTCGGCTAAAATGCATAGATGGAGACAAAGGTAAATGGGGAACTGAATTCGTTATAAACTGGCCTCTATATGACTGTGGTGTGACTAGAACTCTGGATGGGTAAGTCAGTCTAAATCTTAAAGGATGTTTCGGATTCACAAAGTGTTACATGGACAGGATTAGGAGACATTGTTATGATTTGATATGGGGGTTATTGATACCGAAAGTGAAAGAGTTGCGAGTAATCATGAGGAAACAGTTAGGACAGTGTAAAAGAGGTAACTGATTGTATTGATTCAATTTTTTAGCATAAATTGGTCTTGTCGTGAAATAAGTGGGAAACAGTATATAAATGAATGAAAAGATTCCCATGCTTCCCTGATCAATCGTATATGAAATTTCGATGATGAAATTTTTGTTAGGAGGGGAGAATTGTAACATCCCGTCCCCGATTGGAAGGGTAAATTGGTCAATTGGGACAGGCTAGTAATTTGCATTGCATATTTTGATTGAGCATTCATTTGGCCTCTGATTACAGAGGAATGAGTCGGTTTGCACATGCATTTATGTGTACATGCATTCATGACATTTTCCAGCATTATATTAGGAATATGATATGAATTGTGACTTACGAGATAAGTATGTCTGATTTGAATGGTTTGAGAATTGTGGAATAATTGGGTTTGAATAATTGAGTTAGAACTGTCTTAGAGTGTTTGCTAGTTGATAATGACCCTTAGAAATTTTCTGGATAATTCGAGAGAAAATGTCCGGACCGGAAAATTTTCCGAGTGGCGGACTGATTGACTGTATAGTACCGAAATAACGATCCAATGGCTATGAAAAATTAGATTTATGATTTTAGAAATTAATATGTCGAGCCATTGAAATTTGGAGATGATTTGGACTGAAAATGATTGTGAAAAGAGAAAGAGATTTAAATGTATTGTGAGGAAAAAGACAAGAGGCATATTGGTTTAACCTTTAAATACTTTAGGTTTTAAACTTGGCGAAAACTTCTCTTTCCTCCTAGGCACGATTTCTTCTCCTTCGACCGATTCTCCCTTCTTCCTCCCTTTGTGATTTTCGTTGCTAGCTTGCTTGCTTCTTCTATACTTGCAAAGCCAAGCTTTAACCCTAAGGAAGATGAAGATTTTTGAGGTTTGAGAGGGAGCTTGTAAGTGTTAAAGGAATTGGAGGATTTTTTTAGAATTTAAGATTTGAGCTTGATTTTGGTAAGTAATTGGTTTAATGTTGTTTATGTGTTAGCTTGATGCGTACATGGGTTTAATTGTGAAAGATTGGGGTAGTTATGGGTGAGTTGTGACTGGTTTTAGAGAGAGAATGAGAAAAATTCATTGGAGAAGACGATCGGAGCTTCACACGCCATGACGTCTTGAGGGTATTTGAGGGCCTCGACGCGACGAGTGCGATTACTACATGGCGAAGCTCGGATTAGACGTCGCGGCGAGCGTGCAAATTTACGCAGCGACGAGTCCATTTCTTACACAATTACTCAATACATATGTCCATCTTATATAATATAAATCATTGTGTATGATTACATTATATAAAATTCAATTTCATCCAACACATTTTACCAATAAGTCAAAACCAACAATTCAAGTATTCAACATATACAATTACATAATACATATGTCCATCTTATATAATATAACTTTTGTATGATTACATCATTCAACCATAAACTAAATACATACACTCACAATTGTAACATATTCAACTTCAGCTATAACTCATAACTATAAGTTTACAACTTACTATATGTAATCTCATAATTCAATTATAAACTAATATATTTCGTACTTATACAATTCAATTTATAATGCCTATAAGTAGTTTGTTTTCATAACTATTTTCATCAACATTCTTAGTTTCTTACCCAAAATTTTCAATTCATTAATTTTCTTCATAAATTAGCAATGTCTAAATTATATTGAAATTGAACCAACTTATATAAACAATTCCAACTTTCAAATCCAAACTTTCCAATGCAGTAATTTTCTTCATAAATTAAGAATGCATAAATTACATTGAAATTGAACTAACTCACACAAACAATTTCAACTTTCAAACCTAAATTTGACCAACTCACATAAATAATTCCAACCATCACAAAATACACACATACACAACCAAATATAATGCAATTGCTATTCAGAGTAAAAAACACACCCAAAAAATTAAAAAATGCAATTAAAAGTATGATCGGCTCGGTTCAATTCAATTTGGGTCAGGACAGATCTAGATTTGGATCTAGAAAATTAAAATTTCAAATCTGTAGATTATGTTGCACTCTACACATGGGCCACAACTGTGGATGGTTGGAAGTGGTGGATGGAGAGTAGTGGGTTGCCGGCGGTGGCATAGTGCACAAATAAGAGTGGAGAGTTGCGAGAGAGATAGAACTGAAGGAAGAGATGATGGTGGAGAGCCACCAGAGAGGATAGTCATTGGGGAGTAGAGTTGTAGGAGGGGAGAACAGAGAGAGAGTGATATGCATAAAGGGGCTAGTGATGTGGCATCACATATTGGGGTCGATGGTTCGAGTGTTCAAGATAAGAGTTTGACATCTTCAACGCAAATTCCACCATCAACTTTCAAAAGAATCCACTTGTGGATATTGTTGGGACTATGATAAAGGCGAGGAACAAAAGGATGCAAAGGGCTTTGAATAATTTAATTAAAAAAACTCATTCTCAAACCCAAGTCCAAGTTGTTTCAATTAAAGAGTCCAAGCAAGTGCACTTATTAAGTCTTGAACAATATGGCCTATGGTTGAATTTATTATTAGTAGGTTTCCTACTTTGTAAGGGACAATTGTTCGATCCTATAAGGTCTCTTATTTCTTAAAAAGTTAGTTTCCTAGTAGGTTAGGTTAAGTAATTGTAGGTTTAAGGTATTTCCTTTTCCACAAAGGATTGCTCTTTTTAGTTGTAATTTTTGGTCAACCCTCTCCTACATATAGGGAGTTTTGTCTATCACTAGGGGGAGAATTTTTATGACATTTTTTGTGAGGTCTATCCTTACTATTATTCTTATTGAATAATTATAATGCATTGCATAATTTTCATGCTTTGTATGCAACTTATCTAATTGATTTTGTTTCATCAATTAGTGGCATCTTCATTTATTGTCCTTATTTCAACCTTGTGTCGTTCAATTTATAATTTACTTGAATTGGGTTATGCATGTTATTGAGAGTTGGGATACAAATCTCTTGGAACAAACTTTGTTCTTCTCTTCTTGTTCTAATCTTCTTCTTAGTTGAAGATTAAGTGGTGAATTACAAAAAGTCTTGGATATGTTTTTCATATTCCGCAATTTCATATCAATTTGGTATCAGGGCCTATGTTATCTTGATTCATGTTATGTGATTAATTTTGTGCTTCTTGAATATGCAATCTTGGAGTTCTTAATCAATTTTGAATTGTTTCTTGGTTGATTTCTTTTATGTTAAAAATTTCGTCTTTAGGTATTTCCAATTTCTGTCCAAATTTAATTTCATGGCAATTTTCTTTAAGTTGCTTCGACCACCTTTGCTTTTTGAAAAAAAAGAAAAAGTTGTGTTATTGGTAAGTTTCCTTTTAGGAAATTTTTGATTTTAGAAACTAAGTTTTTTAATTGTGAAAGGTATTATCAGTTTGGAAGGTACTTTACTTGCAATGAAAGAAGTCTTACTTGCCTAGTTCAATTGCTTACATATGGGTAAGAAGGTCAATGTTGTAGAAATTGGTTACATTTAGCCAATCCTGTTTGCATTAGGAATTGTTTCCCTTTTAGGTATTGTAGCTTAAAATTGCCATATCTTTTTAACCGTGAGGAATTTGGGAATGTGTCATACATCAATTTAATATTAATTGACGAAATCTTTTGAATGACACCATGTTGCATATTTTTACTCCTTAAAAAATTACCAAAATACCTTACCTAAAATTGTGCCAATTTGTGACATATTCTAATCTATTTTCTTGTTCTAGATCATTGTTGCAAATTATACTTAAGCCATTCTTATTCTTTGATCTCCTAACTTGTTTTCTTTGTGCTACTTTATGTTAGAATTATCATTTATTCACTACAAGAGTTAAGATATTTAGTGACAATTTTTGTGTGACTAACTATTGTTTCATCACAAATATGAGATTTTTTGTGACAAGACAATTGATTAATACTATTGTTTGGATTAACTATGATGATTTATTTTTTGTCACTAATACAATAATAATTGTGACAATTTAGCATCTTTCATTATTAAGTTGTCACTATTAATATATTAATAGTGACAATTTTTCTTTTATCACAAAGTTTTGTTATTAAAAGTCTATGCAATTTGGCGCCAAAATAATTTTGGTAGGAATAAATTGTAATTGTGATAAAACATATGTTAGTAACTAATATTTTCTATATGTTGTGACAAAACATAGTTTGGTCACTATTTTTTTTCTTTTTGTTACGAAACGGTTAATCGTCACACAATATTTTACTTGTTATGACAAAAAATTTTGTCAATAAATATTCAATTAATTAGTGTCTATTTTATATTGTCACAATAACCGAACTATAACTATGGTCACAACTATTCATAATTTAGTGACAATATTTTTGTGATTAACTATTTTTGTGATCACAGATAAGATAGTTTTTAGTGCCAAGATAATTGATTGACAATATTGTTTAGATTATCTATGATGATTTATATTTTGGTCACTAATACAATAGTAATTGTGACAACTTAGTATCTTTCATTGTTAAATTATCACTATATTAATATATTAATAGTGATAAAATTTATTTTATCACTAAGTTTTATCACTGAAAGCCTATTAAATTTGGCGCCAAAATAATTTTGGTGGGAATTAATTGTAATTGTGACAAAACATATGTTGGTAACTAATATTTTCTATTTGTTGTATGAAAACATAGTTTGGTAATTAATATTTTTCCTTGTTGTGACGAAACAATTTATGGTCACACAATATTTTACTTGTTGTGGCAAAAACTTTTGTCAATAAATATTCAATTAATTAATGTCTACTTAATATTGTCACAATCACAAAACTATAACTATGGTTAATTTAGTGACAATTTTTTGTGCCTAAGTACTATTTTGTCACAGATACGAGGTTTGATGTGACAAAACAATTGATTGATACTATTGTTTGGATTAACTGTGATGATTTATTTTTGTGTCACTAATACAATGAGAATTGTGACAATTTAGTATCTTCACAATTAAATTTTCACTATTAATATATTAAGATTGTCAAATTTTCTTTTCACTATGCTTTGTCATAAAAGCCTATGTACTTGTTATGACGAAAACTTTTGTCAATAAAAATTCAATTAGTTAGTGTTTGCTTTCCTTTTTCATGCAAGAAAATAATAAAAAAAAGAAAGGGGAGAGGTTGGTAAATTATGAGATAACAAGTTTTAATTTTAGAGTAATTAGGTTGTAAGGTTATGATTATTTGAGTTGAGTAGAAGTGATTTTATAATTTGTGAGATTTTTCAAGGTTTTTTATTTTTGGCGAACTAAATTGAGTAGACATAAATGTTAAGTATTATTTTAAATAAAAGGAGAAAGAAGATTAAATCATGTGAATGTGTGTATCTATTAGAAGATATTGCATTTTCATAAGCTTAATAACAAATTACTAGTTGAATAAACAAAGAGAATGATTATTGTGAGATTTAATTATTAAGGTGATGGAGTCAATTAAAGGTTTTAAGTCTATTATGAATAGCAAGTTAGAGGATGAAGTTATGGGGGAGGGATAGAATGGTATTTCTCTCATATGACACTGTATGTTTATTCAAATGTGAAATCGGTAGTACTAAAATAGCAAATAAAATCACTTATGCCACTTGTGTTGTTCCAACTCTGTTCCAGTTCATCTCATCCATACATTTATGTACATTCCCTAAAATGGGCGTTTCACTCTGCCTATTATTATTTTTTGTAATAAAAAATCCAATTTATAATCTAATTTTTAAAATAATTAAATTCTCTTAAAGTTCTACCTTTTTTGTCATCATTCATAGGTTCTTTCACTTATTTAATTCTATCGTTCATTGCTGTTTAGTTTTGATTCTCTTCTATTTGGTTATCATACTTTATTTTAGAAATTAAAAATTTCGTTAATCTGATAAATATACATAGTGGAGATTTTTGCATAGTCTACTTAAACACAAAACATCAGGGGAATTCTTAATACTACAACGTCCTATTGCATAGTCTACTTAAACACAAAACGTCAGGGGACACCGTAATACTATGACGTTCTATACTGACCTAACTAGATTATTAGGGTAAAATGAACCCCAATGTTCTCGTGTCTTCGAATCTTTACTCAATTCAGACGAGCGATTGATTGAGGCTGTGATTGGCGATAAGGATAGGCTCTGGAAGTGGTGTTGGCTCTGAGGGACAACAAGGTCTTCAATCTACTTCCCAACGATTCTTCTTCACAGGTAATCAGCTTCTCTCACGTTCATTATTTAGCGATTAGGGTTTCCTCTAAGAAATTTCTTCATTTCCAAAAGACACTTTAAGACTTCCAGGTGACTCCAATGGACATTATGTTCTCCAATCTACTTCCACCCGACTGTATTCCACAGGTAAACATCTCCTTCTTAGACATCCTTTAGAGATTAGGTTTTTTTTAATAAATCTCTAAGAAATTGCTTTATTTTTGGAGATGGAAGGGGATTTCTATGTGGGCTTAACATTCGGTGACAGTTTAAAGAGGAAGAAGAGGATTCAAGTCAAATCCTTTTTCATGAATTTCTCTATTTCTTCTTCCATGTATCTTTGTTGTTTTATCTGATATGTTTGATCTGATTTTTCTATTCTTGGTTTGCTTCCCTATAAGATTATAAAGACTTCAACAACATTCCCAAAAAGGGGATGGGCTAACCCTACCCAGGTATGTGTTTAGATTCTCTCATACTTGTCCTTTCTTTTCATTGAAATGAATTTGAACTGTGTACCTCATATTGTGTTCATCCCTGAGAAGGGGAATTGCTTGTTTGTTAGTATGTAATTACTTATTTTTTTGCGATAAGTTTCAGGAAATTTTTGACGACAGATAGTAAAAGTTTGATGTTTTATTGGTTATGATTGGTTACGATTTACAATGCTAGGTTGTAGTTTTTCTATATTCGGGTTTATTATTTATTATTAGCTTTTGCTCTTGATTTGCTAATTTGGGAAATTTTCTAAGTCTAATTTTGCATAAGTTAGAAAGTCTAATTTGAGGACCGAAAATTTAGAACGTCTTTTAATGTGATAATTGATATGAGATCTAGATCTTTCATGTTTTATAATTTCTCTTTGTTCATGTAATTCTCATTAACTTGAATTTGTCTATAAAGGCATTTGGCGTAAAGGGATTAAAAATTTTGTTCCTTTGATCAATTTTTCCAGATATAGAGTAGATAGGATTGAATATGCTTGCCTAATTAGGTTTCAATGATCTTTCTTATTTTTCAAAGGTTTAATGTTAGTTCAAGTAATCCACTTATGCCTATGCACTATGTCTTCATTTATGTTCATGTTTTCTAATCTACCTTTCCACTAGGATTCTAGAAAATGGAAAATTCAAAATCAGGATTGAGGAAACCTGTATTCACTAAAGTGGACCAACTCTTACCAGGCACTAGTGATCACACTCTTGCCGTGTGATAATCTTTACTGCTAGAAATGATCAAGGTACTTTTTCCCACTTTTTCTAGTTTGGGGCTTTGGTCTTATGTGTGAGCATATATTTTACTTGGTTTATCTTTTACGTGTCTATTCTTCTATTTGTTTAATTCATTTTTCCAAATTGTTTGTCACGGGCTATCGATTGTGGGTTGTGAGGGGATGTTTTCTCTTCCTATTTCACTGGTATACTTTTCTTTTATCATCACATCATGATTTCATTTGTTGGACTTGAGCTTATTACGTTATTATACTTTGGTAGGATAAGTATGATGTACATGTATTGAATAATGGTGCTAATAAACTTGAATCTCAAATCACCAGGAATATATGAGATTAAGTTAGTTGCTTGCTACATGATTTAAAAGTCCCATCTATTAGTCATTAGAAGTTCTTTATGGTATTTAAATGCTAGATCACTTGGTGGAATTATATGAATCTATTTTGAGCATATTTTCAATAAGCTCAATCAGTCTTAATGTTGTCATCTTTGGTAAAATAGTAGTTTGTATTTTTTGTTGATATCTTAGATGTGCATCAACTGGGATTGGAAAAGAATGTCAAAGGAAAAAACTCTTGAGGGTAAATCATGTAATGTCCTTAAAACTCATTTACTAGTTATGTAAATTTGTTGGTTTGCTTGGGACAATCTTCTTAAGTTTGGTTCTTATTTTTAAAAGTGTCCATAATGAGCTTCGATGTCCTTGCAACATCTTTAAGATGTTTCTATGACTGATTTTGGTTTTTAGTTTCCTTTACCAACATTGGCCAGGTAAACCTGGAGATGTATGCTTAGTGATAATACTTTTTGTAAGAACCAACTTTCATTTTTGTGACAAAATGATGTTGACTTTTTTTATTAAAATATTAGTGACTAAAAAGTAATGGACATTGATAAAAAAATTATTAGTGACAAATATTGTCACTATTTATAATTATTTTAGTGGCGATAATGTTGTAATAATAAAATGAAATACTGTTACAACTTTATTCGTCACTATTTTATATTATTTGTGTCAACAAACTTGTCATAAATATGTAAAGTTGATGTTATCATATAGTGTTGCACGCATTACATAGGTTTTAATGTTGACACTTTTGTCACAATATAATGAAGTATTGTTACAATTTTATCCGTCACTACTTTATATTATTTTTGTTAACAAACTTGTCATAAATAAGTACAGTTGTTGTGACCATATAGTATTGTCACACATTTGATAGGTTTTAATGTCAACAATTTTGTCACAATAAAATGAAGTACTGTTACAACTTAATTCATCACTACTTTATATTATTTTTGACGATAAACTTGTCATAAATATGTAAAGTTATTGTGACTATATAGTTTTGTCACACATTTTACAAGTTTTAGTGTCAGTATTTGTGTCACAAAAGTGTTGCGTAATTTTGACCATTTTTTAAATTAGTCACTATTTCTTTAGTGACAGAGGTATTTGCGATAGGTGATGACTTCAAATATCGGACACTATTAATAATAGTGACAAATATTACTGCTTTTAGTGACAACTTTTACTTTCACTAAAAATACAATTTCTTGTAGTGATTATTCATGGCACTCAAGAAGATAATACGAAAGGAGAGGTAAAAGACCTTGTTTTTATTTTACATCTGGTTGTAAAAGCCTATTGTAGAGTAAAACACTTGGGTTGAGAGTAGCTCTGAGGTATACACAAGGGAGGTGGTTTAAAAATAAACAAAAGAGGATGTGAGATTTTTGTTTTATAAGTATCATGTCTGACAAAGCGACAAGGAGTAGGCAAGCCGAACTTAAGGTTAACTTACCTGTGCCAAAAGGGATGCCATAGAACCCAACAATGATGACTTGTTGATGGCGTTGGTAAAATAAATGACAAAGTTAAGAGTTGACGTTAAAAACATTACAGAGTACATTACCAACATGAGTGCAACCAAAGCTTCTATGAGCAATCAATATTAAGAAGAAATTGAGGAAGAAATTGAAACTTCCAACCACACTTATGGACAAGGTAAAAAGGTTGAGAGTAATTAGGGATCGATTAAATTGAAAATTACTTAATTTCATTACAAATTTGATCCTAAAGATTACTTAGATTTAGAATTGAAAGTAGAAAGGATTTTTTATGTCCTTAATTTTTTTGAAGAAAAGAAAGTTAAGCTAGTTGTTGTTAAATTCCAAAATTATGTCGCCATTTAGTGAAGTAACCTTGTGTATGAATATAGAAGGAATGAGGAACCCTCTATTTCTTTTTGGTGTGAACTAATTGGCATAATAAGGAAGAAATATGTTCCAAATGCCTATTTTCGTGAATTGTATAACATGGCATAGGAACTAAAGCAGGAAAACCAAAATGTGGTTGAATACTTTTAAGAGTTGGAGGCATTGAAAATAAAAGTTGGCATTAAAGAGGATGAGTTGACTTCTTTAGCCCGTTTTCTTAGAGGATTAAATCAATCAATTCACCAGAGACTTGAAATGCAAGGTTACATTGGTATAAATGATTTGTTAGAAAAAGCCATAACTGTTGAGAGACATATAAAGGAGAAAGCTTCTACTTCTTTTAATGTAAAGGCTTAACCTAACAATGTACATTGGCAGTAAAATAAACGGGAAAACAATGGGGCTAAGAGATATTTACGCAACCTTAGTGCCAATAAAAATATGTCCTTTAAACCTTCTGGTTCTAAGGTTAGTTCTTTAAACTTGGGTCAAAATTGAAACTAGTCGAAACCTATCCCATGCTTTAAGTGTCTAGGTAAGGGTTATATAGCATCACAATGTCTTAACCAAAAGGTGTATATGTTGTTAGAGGATGGGACTTACATTAGTAATTATGAGTGTGAAGATATGCTCGAATTGACTCGAGACGATGAGGAAGAATGTGTTAAGGGGGATGACTTTGATGATGAATTAGAGGTTGAGGGGTCTAATAAAACATTGGTGGTAGTACAAACCTTGAAGTCTTAATTTTATTTTTATTTTTTCAATTACATAATACCTAATGCCCTTTTTTTGCATCAATTATTTTCATTACCAGGATTAACCGAACGTTTCTTATAGATATGATCTCGACTCACCACTTTACACATTTTTAGTGTATAAAGTTAGGTAAATTTTACAGTGCACTTGACAGACGTTGTCAAAAAGATAACTTTATTTAAGAAAAGGATGCGCACAAAATGCTAGGAAAGTTGAAATAACCATAGGATCTTTTGTTTAAGTTATGTGTATCTTATTGTAGCCTAATTGTGTGTCTTGTGTTATGATGTTAGTGTGTCTTTATAACTCTCATAAAATTAAATTCCACAAGTAGTTTTCCTATAAATGTTCAACTATCAAATATCATCCAATTTTAGGTCATGTCTTGATTAATTACCTTCTATATGTTCCTTATGTTTCCAATTGTCCTGATTCTTAACTCCTGGACTTTTTAATAATTTCAATGTCTAAGAATTTTTTAGGAAATCCATTCAGTTTATGGGAATCCTAGTAATTAGGCCTTTAGATCTTTAGACTAAATGGGTTGAATTCGAATCAATCTATCAACAGTAACCTATAATGATGCTTAGCCACTTGAAGGCACCTAATTGTAATACATCAATAGAGGTAGAGATGACCCTCTTCTCATCACCAAAGCCTTATAGGATAAAAGAGAACTTAAGATTAGGGTATTTATCCCTTATAACCTAAGACTGAGTCTTCTTAGAAGGAGGAGCTTTACACTCCTCTAGTGTATTATTAAGCATTAATAATAAAGTCCTTAGGGAAACATTGCCATAAAAAAAAGGTGGAGGGTCAGGTCTAAGACTAGGGGAGGAGAGGTAAGTGAAAGGGATTGTTGACTTGCTTTAACCAAGGGTAAAGGTTAGAAGTAAGGGTGGAAAAGGTCCTTTCAATAAATTGGTCTAATCAAAATCTAAAATGGAATGAGAATTTGCTTGAAATTAGTTAAAAAGTAAAAAATTAGTAGAGGAAAATTTGAAATACTATTTTAAAAATGATAATAGATACAATAAGAATAATAAGGTGATAGAAATAAATATAGAAATGCCCCTATAGTAGTAAGGGATTAGTAAAGAACGTAGTACCTAAAGCAACAAAAGCTAGACTAAGGAAAAAACTGAAGGATAAGGGTACTAGGGGAGAAAAGATGAAGGAGAAGGTGAAGGAGACAAAATTATAGGAGCAAAAGGTAGGATAGTCAAGGAGTTAACTAGGAGGCTTCCATAGCTAAAGTTAAAGGAAGGAAGGGAAAAATAGAGGCCTTTCTTGCTTATATTAAAACTCTCCATTTTCAACAATTTCGTGAATCACATAATTTCAAAACAACGAAAAATTGAATTCATTCATAGTAAAATTAACTTTACAGTAATAAAGACATTAGGTGAATTATAGAATGAACATATTGACATTTACTTATTACATCATATTTGAACTATTAACATTTTTAGAAATTTAAACATAACATGAAATTGAAACCACTAAAAACTCAATCTAATGTATGTATATGAATACCATTAATCTCCAAGCATATATACATGATTGAATATGCCCATGTTTAGGGGAGTCTGCAAACAATTTGTGGTATACAAATCATTATATTTTGATGTATTAAATGTTCATGAAATTATTAAGTTTGCTTTAAATTGGATGGAATAGTGTTCATGTACATCTAATTTGCATTTGAGTTTTTATTCAAGAAATGAAAATAAGATTTACATTATAAAAAACTCTCATATCATCAATTAAACATATACATCAATAGTTCAATTTATAAAAAAAACCTCACAATTAACAAATTAATGTAAAAAACTAGCTTGAGTTTATGAAAATCAATTCCAATTTAATTAATTTGTGCATTCATTTGTTTGATTTAGTAACTAGTATGATAGACAATTTGAATCATCCCCATTACCCATAATATATAAACATAAATGCCTCAATACAAATAATTCAATTAAGGCATATTTTCATAAAATAATAACTAATTTCACTTAATCAAATATACCAATAAAAATAAAACATAACCTTAGATCAATAATAATGAATAAAATTTCACCCTTATAAAACTTCATATATTAATTAACATAGACACAATAATGTTTGTTCTTTTGTGTATGTCTCCGATAGTCAATCATAACTATAAATACAACTATATTATCATGCAAGTACATGGAAGCACGGCTTATGACATAACTGTGTTCTAGGTCATATACACAACTAGCCTATATGTATAAAGTCCATAATGACCAAGAGGAGGTCCTCAAGGTCGTGACA
Source organism: Erythroxylum novogranatense (assembly GCA_029891385.1). Lineage (NCBI taxonomy): Eukaryota > Viridiplantae > Streptophyta > Magnoliopsida > Malpighiales > Erythroxylaceae > Erythroxylum > Erythroxylum novogranatense. Next base: position 86,485,887 of record CM057229.1, read on the forward strand.
GAAGTGAATTACCCAAATTCATAATTGTGAGTTCATATGCATGATCCTAATAGAGAGCAACTTCATAGAGTCATGATCGTGACACCAAATGTATGATCATGAAAGAAACTTCCAAGCGTGACTTTTTCCATTTGCTTTAGGGTTTAAGGACATTTTTGGAACCGAACAAAGGGCAAAACCCTAAACACACCCCCAAGACCCTTTGGGACTATTTAAGAATGTGAAAACACTCCAAAAAGGCAACCATCATATTGCAAAATTAGATTAAACAAGGAGGATCATGACTTGATTATTATTGAATTTAATACAATATTATGGTATGGTGATAATTATGCATGTTAATACTTCAATAATAAATCGAGAGAATGAGTTAAAAGTAAGCAGATTAGGTTATACAACGAGGGTTGGCGATTTAATAAGTCACAAAATTATTAGATTGATAATCATACGATGAAAGATCGTATGTGAGTACTCAATTACTCAATAAATCACTTCAGAACTATTTGAAAACATTAGAAATTTTTTGTGAATCGAGAGGTTGTAAAATCTGGAATTTTGTAATTAATTAGGATTGATTGATAAGGTTTTGAGAGAGAGTAATCAACCCCTTAGAAAATCTAGGATCATCACCTAATTGAATCAATAGTGATTAAGCCTTTATCATTGATCATCTTTACAAAATTATGGCAGCTCAATTGTTAGTTGATCATTTATTTAATTTAATTTAATTGATTTAATTTATGTTATTTACTTTCATTTAATTCATATTTCATTACTTCAGACAAAGTTAAGTTCATTTGGTTTTAACTATTTCCTTGTAGGATTGACACCTTCAATACTAGAAGTTTACAATTCGTATACTTATGAATATTGGGAATTTTATTATAAGTAAAACTTGCTTAACAGGTACTAAATCCCTTATTTATGTTAGGTAACCAAATAGCTCTATCTTGCAAGTTAGGGCTTGGATTTTAATTAGGAAGTTATTCCCCACTAATTGAGGTTGTTGCTTCCAAACAATTTATTTCATTTTCCATTTCATTACTCATCTTTATTGCACCGTTGCTTAATTCCTTAACAATATTTAAAAAATACCATTGCATTACACAAAATATACCCCTAAATAATATAATAGATACTAACATATATTAAATAGCCACAAGTATACATACCAATATATAGCACATGCCATATGGACATATACTAAATGAAATTTCAGCGTTAAAATGGGGACATTAGATCCTTTCCCTTTTTCGTGTCAAACTCTTCTTCTCTCCTCATTACAGTAACTTTCATTTTAAACATATATCAACCACGTTGGATCATGTTATTCACTACATTTTGTGTTATATTTTACAAATAATTTAAAATTAAACCTCTAAAATTTTGTATCTCATTTCTCACAACAATATTACCACTTTAAATTTTCATACATTTATATGCAGCTCTCAAAAGTTTATTATACTAAAATCATTGCAGCTAATGCATACATCTTTACTTTTATAACTAATAGTTATAATACCTAATTATGATTAAAAAAATTCACCATGCACATTACTCCAATCATAAATAGCAAGGTTTTAAAAACCGGACCGGACTGTCTGGTCCGACCACTACAAGAAAAGCCACGTTCTCCGACAGAATATTTCGTCGGAGAAAAGGTGGGTTCCGTCGGAGATTATAGTTACCGACGGAATCCGACAAAAGATTAATCCGTCGTAAACATGGTTGTCGTTATTGATTACCGACGGAAATATTCCGCCGTTAATTGCCCACGGTTAACCGACGGAATAATACCGCTGTTGAAGTTTTCCGACGGAAATTGTTTTGGAAATGACGTCGGTGAAATTAACTAATCCGCAACGGAATATGACCATCGGTATTATTTAGAGACGGAAAAAGTGTCGCCAATATTCCGTAGTAAGTTATAAATTTAACGACGGAATGTTGCACGTCGCCAAATTGAGTCCATTTATGTGCCGATGGTATACCCGATTCCGTCGCTAAATTATTACCGACGGAAAAAGAAATTCCGTCGGTGAAAAAAAGATCTTACCAATAAGGTGCATGTATTAGTCGACATCCACACATCAACCAGTACATCAAAGTTTTGAATAATAACAATTGGTTATACATTATGGGACATGCAGGCATCAACCAGTACATCAAAGGTAAATAATGTCAATTGGAATACAATTGGAGAAAAACACATCAAAGTAAACATAAATTGATATTATTGTACCTTAAAATCATGAGTTCGAAAATCTAAAGTTATGGTAATCGTTGGTGGTCCTTCGGAGAGCTTCCCTTCGACTGTTCGGAGGGTGGTGGCAACTGAGCCATCCGCAACCACTCTTCTCTCATCTTCGCCATCTGCTCGCTCATTTGTATTCAGATTCGCTCCCCGATTCGCTGCTCCCCGCTCCCTCATCCGTTGTTCCTCCCGCCTCTCAGCTCGCCATCCGTTGTTCCTCCCGCCTCTCGGTTCCCTCAACCGATGTTCCTCCCGCCTCGACAGCTCCTCAACCGTTGTTCCTCCCGCCACCGCCCTCTTCCAAATGAGCAATCTTGTCCATTAATGCTTGTATCAGAGTCTTGAGCTCGATGACTTCATTGTTGTTCGATGGCCTAGTGGACGCTGCAGATCGACATGGAAGATTGGGAATAACACGTGTTCCCATACGAACCTAGCCCAAATATCCCGCCACAATGATCCCTACCACCCACGGCCTCAAAATACGCCCGAGACACGCCAACAAAGTTGTTCCTCTTGCGTCTCGCCGCCTATGGTTTGTTGTAATTGGTCCTATAAGGTATGTGAAGTTGACATTAAGACGACTGACGGGAGGAGTATTGAGAAATTACAAAAAAACAATAACTGGACATACATTCAGCTCTTGACAGCGGTTGTTGATGAAGATTACACCGTCATGCTTCTTTGTGTGAGTGTGTAGAAATAACTGAAGGGGGGTAGGCTGTAGGAAAATCCCGGGAGGTACATCACATGTACCGGCAGCGGAAAACAAAAATTTTGTTCGGGACCTTCCGAACCCAGATCCAGTATCCGTATGAAGACATCAACCTAAATAGCCAATAGAGACTATCTCTAAAGGTGATCCACGCAGAGATCGAAAACCTAACCGGATCAAACCCTTTGACCCGGGAATAGCTAGAACAGATTAAAGCCTCGCTAGAGCCTACCCGTCCCGGAGAGCTTGATGAGCACGTTGAAACCTTGCCTCGAGAAGAGAAAATGATGATGCATGAGGAAGAAGATTTGAAAAACCAATTTTCCAAAGGAAACTTAACTCTTAAGTTTCCAACTTCTCCTCCCTCCTTGCCAAAACCGTCGTACACCCACCCCTATAAGCCATCTTATATGTCTTTTTAACCATTAAAATCATTCCATAAGATGAGGCCATGTGGAAGCTTAATGGCCATTAACTTATTAAGTGAATAAAGAAATGAAGCTTTGACTTTTCAAAGCTTTATCTTCTTTTCTCCCATTCCAACGTGCAAGACATTAATTTAATTAATTAATTAATTAATTAATTAATTAGTTAATTAATCAATTAATAAATAATTGCTAAGGTCCAGTCCAACTGGAATTGGCCCTACTACCTCTCAAGGCCCCGATCTTTCAAACAATTCAAAACCTTTCTTAACAATATTGATGTCGCGATCTCATCGGGACATATCCCAATCCCATTGGGATCCATTTAATCCTAATGCTCTCCATAATTGGAACTCTGTCCAATTACTATTTTACAGATTCTCTGAAACACTCTTAAGCGTGTGACCCTTTAGGCTCCTTGTTATGTTGGCCACTTAGATTAACAATTAATCTGAGCAAGTCATGAGCGGTATCTAGCAACACATCATGACCCCAATTGACCGAAAGTAATCGGTTTGATGTATTCATCACGAACCGGATCACAAACCCTTCCATGACAATTACAGTGCAATTCGTCCTTTCACCATCCTATACCCCACTTGGTTATGAGCATGGTCAAAGTGTCAACTCTCACTAGACCGAGTCTAGCCTAAGTGATAACAGATCTCGCCCTAGGACTCATTACTCTATATGTCCATGAAGACACTCTTCATGACATATTCACTCTGGCCAGAGATTTACAAGTAATGATCCTGACAAGAGGCCATGGGTATCTCTTCTGCTAATCCAGAAGTGGTGAATCCTTTATTGGCTACTCAATTATCTTCGAATACCTCAAACTGCACTCCAAGCACCACCCTATGAGTTACCTCGGAAGGCAACAAGGAATGGAGTCAGTACGTAATCAAGATTCAAGATATCCTCGAAGTGCCTCAAGTCTAAGGATACTTGCACCATTGCTATGATGAGATTATCACCGACACTAGATAAGATATCCATGTGATGATCTCATGGCGTGTCATCCAATGAACCTACTACCGCTAGTAAGCATCCACATGTCAACTCTAAATATCCCATATTTACGCTTCGAGATCCACCGCTGATCCAATCAAGGAGTATGACATGTGTTAGTCTATCCGGATTAATGATGTCCAGTCTCATTAATCCTTTGACTAGGAGAATTTAGATCTTGACACACTTGCACATGATAGGAATCTCAGAGTATGATCACATCATAATTTCCTTCATGCTATGTCATATATCATGGACTTCATTAATCGATTAAAGATCCAATCAATTCATAAACAATGCTCATGAACATCAAATTAATGAATTATGCCTTTTCTTTATTTATTCATTCACCACATACGATCGTGAATAAAAGCGCTAAAGGGATTGCCTTTAGGGCACAAATAAACAAGATCTGATCCTTAAATAAGTCGACTTATGCAATGTACAAGTCGACTTATCGTATTTTCAAGAATAAGTCGACTTATCAAGAGTACAAGTCGACTTGTACTTACAAATCTCCCACTTGACCTAAAGCCAATCGCCTTTGTATCTAATACCATAAGCGAGTCCATGAGAATCACAATTCTCCCGTGACAATGGCTTTGTCAACGAACAAAGAACACTTTGCTCGGGAATTCTCTCTATCGGGACATCATCTCGACTAATGATCTCCCGAATTGGTGGAGTAGATGTTGGGATCGTCGATGAGACCTTGATTCCTTTGTCACAAGACTAGCCCCATTGTATCACAATACAATCCTATGGGCCTATCACACTAGGATTAGATCAAGTTCAAGAATGAACTTCGATCCAAATCGCCTTTCATGCATCTCATGCGACGGTACTCTACCTCGGTTGTTGAATCAGCAGTCCTCTCTTGTTTGGAATTCTTTCCAACTGACCGCCACGCTATTCAGTGTGAATGTGTATAACCTAATCATGATTCAGAATCATCCTTATCAGATTAGATACTGGCATCTGAATGCCCGCTCTTTAGGAGATTTCCATCTCCATAGATTAAGAAAACATCCTTAGTGCTTCACAAGTACTTGAGGATATTCTTGACAGCCACCCAATGACCCTCACCAGGATCCGATTAGTATCTGCTCGTAACACTTAGAGCATACGATACATCGGGCCACGTACATAGCATTGTTCCATGCTAAACCTCTTTAGCATCTCATCTATGTACGATGTCAGTGAAAGACCAAGCAACCTTTTGATTTATCTCTATAAATCTATATCCCAAGGATATAAGTTGCTTTACCAAGGTCTTTCAAGGCAAATTGTTTGGACAACCAAATTTTAACTGATTGCAGCATAGAGACATCGTTTCCTAGTAACAGTATGTCATCTACATACAACACAAGGAATACGATTGCAGTCCCATTAACCTTCTTATGCACACAATGATCATCCGAATTTTGTGAGAAATCAAACTCTTTGATTGACTCAACTAAACGGATAATCCAACTCCTGGATGCTTGCTTCAATCCAAACATGGATTTCTGAAGCTTGCATACGTTTTCGCCATCGATGGAAGTGAAGCTCTCAGGTTGTGTCATACATATCCTCGGGTATATTTCCTCTCAGGAAAGCTATCTTCACATCCATTTGCCATATCTCATAATCATAATGAGTGGCAATGGCTAGGAGTATCCTAATGGATTTAAGCATTGCTACGGGGCTGAAGGTTTCATCATAGTCAACTCTTTGTCTGTGACGAAATCCTTTAACCAGAAGCATTGTTTTATAGGTAATCAAATTACCATCCATGTTGGTTTTCTTCTAAAACCTCTTTGCACCCTGTGGGTTTTATCCCTGCAGGTGTAACAACCAAAGTCCATACTTGGTTTATGTACATGGAATCCATTTCGGATTTCATGACACGAAGCCATTTTTCAGACTCTGAACTTTTCAGAACCTCTTCATAGGTAGTAGGATCATCATCTCATATGAGCAATACGTCATTCTGTTCCCCACGAGAAATCCATATTTCTCAGGAACAGAGCGTATCCAACGTGACCTACGAAATTCGTGTGTAATAGAAGGTTGAATTGTTACCTCATCTATATGAGTGACAGTTTCAGGTTCAGGCAGTTGATCTGTGTTTGTTCGAGCATTTTGAACTTCTCCAAGTTCAATTTTGCTCCCACTGTCCTCTTGTAAAAGAAACTCTTTCTTTAAGAAAACAGATGCTTGAAACAAACAACTTTGTTCCTCGCCAAGGTAGAATTGATATTCCACGAACAAACACTTGTCGCCTTTGCATCGTTAATCTCGACCGTGTCCGCTTCACGTAGCGTGACAATCCCAAACTTTCAGCTAAGAAAGATAGGGTTTTCGTTAGTCCATATCTCCATATGGAGTAACATCAACTGCTTGATGGAACTCGTTTTAAGTAAACGATTGTCTCAAGCGATATTCCCAAAACTGCATAAAACCTATCATCAATCGCACTATGTCTAACAAGGTTCGATTTCTCCTTTCACCACACGATTATCTTTGCGGCGTGTAAGGAGGAGTGCACCGAGATAAAATCTCATGATCTCGAGATAATCCAAAACTGTTGGTCTAAGTATTTTCCACCACGATCGATCGTAATGTCTTCATACTTTTACCAAGTTAGTTTTCTACTTCATTTCAATTATTTGAACTATTCAAATAGTTGATTTGTATCTTATCGATACATATACCTATATCGTGAATAATCACCGATAAAGTAATGAAGTAAAACAACCACTTCGCATGGATGGACATCGGACCACATACATCCGAATGTATTAGGTCTAATATTCCATTCACTGCTCACCCTTTCCTTTAAAGGATAACTTAGTCATCTTGCCTAATAAACAAGATTCGCATGTGTCATGTGATTCATAATCAAATGACCCTAAACCGCCACTCTCATGCAACTTAGCTATCGTGTCTCATTTATATGGCCGTTCGACAATGCCGTAATACGTTGATTTTAAATTATCTCGATTATGTCTTTTCGTCATTGACATTTGAATGGATATGACATATCTAATATGTCATTTCTATTGCATAATGCACCAGTAGCATAGAGCATTCCATTCAAACTAATAGAACAACCATTGCTACTAAAAGTCCAATGGAAACCAGCTCTAATTAAACATGAAACATACAATATGTTCTTTGTTTAAAACGGGTACAAAATGACAATCATCCAATTTGAATATAAGCCCAGTAGGGAGTAACAAGACATAAGTGCCTACGGCAAATGTAGCAACTCTTGCTGCATTACGTGCACGAAGGTCTAGTGCTCCTTTTATGAGCTTTCTACTGTCCCTGAGGCTCTGCATAATATTTCATATGTATGAGCCACATCCGGTATCAAATACCGATATGTTTGGATCAGGAATAGTATTAACCTCAATGACAAACATATTTGAAGAAGTAGAGGCATCTGATGCCTTCTTCTGCTTCAGGGACTTCAGATAGATTTTACAGTTTCGCCTCTAGTGGCTAGACTTGCCACAATGAAAGCAAAATCCTTTTGGGGCAGAATACTTTGGTTTTCTTCTTGTTGGCACTTCCCTTTGGTTTCTTGGCCTTTTTCTTCTAAGAACTAGAAGAAGAAGCATCCACCATTAGCACATGCTATCTATCTTGATAGCACCTTTCATTGTCATGAGCAGATTGATCACTCAGAATTGTTGTGGATATTTGGTTTATCCGATAGTTTATCACAAACTGTGAATAACCATCAGACAATCCAACCAGAATTAAGTCTCTACTTAACTCATAATCCATTACAAATCCTAAGACGGCCAATCTCTCAATATAGCCATTTATCTTCGTGGTATACGACATGCTAGCTTGTCCTCGGAGCCATCTTTGTGATGAAGAGAAGTCTTGAGGTCTTGAACCTTTCAGACCGAGCTTACTCATCAAACAGCTCCATAAGATGAAATACTATAACGTGAGCATCCATGGACTCGTGCTGCTGTTGCAGCTCTGGTGACATCGAGGCAAATAGCCATGTTCCCGTCCATTAGATGCTTACGATATGCTTTCTGATCCTTATCAGAAGCATCGACAGCAGGTGCATCTGGAAGTGGAACATCTAGGACGTATCCCAGTTCCTCAGATCTGAGAACAATTCTCAGATTCCTTAGCCAATCAAGAAAATTCAGTCTAGAATAGAGAGCGTAAATTCACACTGAAGGACTTCTTCAATCAACCTAAATGCGATAGAGAGAAGGAATGATAGAATAGAAATGCCTGCATGATCATAAGGACTTGCATGACATGCATATGGCTCCCACTAGTTTCCTAGAATCCATAACCCTCTTTACGAATCCAGAGAAACAAAGTGACATAATGTCCTAGTGGGTCGATATCCGACATTGCTAAGAGTGACCTTGAGTTTGCCCAACAAGCCACAACTTAGGTCAATCGGTAGGTATCGGTCATACCAATTGTATCATCGATAACCGACATCGAGAATGACCTTGGATTTGTCCAACAAGCCACCTTATGTCTCGGAGGTATCGATATACCAATTACATCTTAGACACAACTATCAATCAGTCTATCAACTTGTTGATGTGTGCACTTCATCGGGTATCAACTCTTTGATCGCGATACATCCGATGTATGCTACCCAATTTCGCCTCTGTCCACGTTGACCTTGAGTTTGCTCAACAAACCAACGCTTCAAAGTGAAAACCAACCCATTAATCCGAAAATCTTATTTTCATGGTTCAACATATCCAGTATAGAGTGAGCTTGAGTTTGCTCAACAACCCAACCCTATAAAAACTCGGTTCTTACCATATTAATGGAAGGCGTTAGTTTTCATATTCGAGGAGGGATTTGGTCTCTAGACTCCAAGCTTAAGGATTATAGTCGCCAGACTATATGGAATGATTTAGGTTTCATCAATCACATTGAATCAATCCTTATAATCATCCATCATCCAACTCGAGCATGCCACAAGTCCACTTTCATCAAATGCAAGTCGACTTATGCTTCGCTTACACACAAGTCGCACTTGTATGACACAAGTCGACTTATTTCACTGCCCATGAACAAGTCGACTTATAAGGTACTACAAGTCCACTTATCCGAGATCTGAACAAGTCGACTTATTCTATAGACAAGTCGACTTATCCCAAAAACCTTAAACAAGTCGACTTATTTCATGCACAAGTCGACTTATCCAGGTAATTTTGCTAAAAACTCTAATCGGCTAATTCCTCAATTAATGCAATTCCAATTCACAACACCTACATACCTAAGGTAATATCTGATAAATTTGATGTATCAATGAACAATTCATTGATTCATGAAAGCCTTAAATAGTCAAACTATATGAAAAACTTGAAATGAGTCAAAACTCATAAATTTCCAAACAATTTAGGAACACCCAAATTATCATCCTAAGCATCTCTAGCTAGCATATACATTATCAAATTTACTTCAGCACATGCCATAAAAATATGACGGTAAAAACAAACAAGATAATGCAATATACTAACGAGACGCTAATGTGACCAATTAGGCATTCAAAAATTCTTGGAAAAGACAACTTCAAGCAATTCAATTTGGCAATCATACTACATCAAGATAACACATTTTTAATCACATTAAAAATGGTGCAAGGCATTGGAACTGAAAAAGCACACTCAATCAAGCCAAGCAAAACAGTCTCAACAATTTTCACAAAACTGTCCAGTCCTGTACATTGCTCGAAATGATCAATGAAACAATTTCAATAAATCATGAGAAAATTATATAGGTTACTACATGTTCAGAAAATTCTACATGAATTTTTTCAGGATTTTAGGCCATCAAAAACTCAGTCAACCTAAATAACAAAACCGATTCAAAATCTGTGTTCATCAGCACAGAAATTCCCAACAACATAGAATAAATTCGTGAATAAATATCCAATAACCTTGAAATCCAATTTCCATTCTCACAGAAATTCACCAACATCTTAGAGACATGTAGGTGAAGGAAAATCCAGAAAAAGATTTTTCTAGAATATATTCTTGATTTTATACTACTGCCTGTTCACAGAATCGTTTCAAAAACAGCATCTGTAAGCTTAGGGAATTAATTAGTAAAACTATATCAAATCAAATCAATAAATTCTGAAAATTCATAGACATATTCTCTAACATGTTATGAACATTCCTGGGCAGAAAAATTTCGAAAAATATATCACAATATAAATTCGAAAATCAGGCAGTATGCATGCATCAACATCAACAGCACTTAGGGTTTCTGATCTAGCTTCGGTTTTAGCTTCATACGGGATACCAGATTCTCTGATACCACTGTAGGAAAATCCCGGGAGGTACATCACATGTACCGGCAGCGAAAAACAAAAATTTTTGTTCCCGGGACCTTCCCGAACCCAGGATCCAGGTATCCGTATGAAGACATCAACCTAAATAGCCAATAGAGACTATCTCTAAAGGTGATCCATGCAGAGATCAGAAAACCTAACCGGATCAAACCCCTTTGACCCGGGAATAGCTAGAACAGATTAAAGCCTGCTAGAGCCTACCTCTGTCCTGGAGAGCTTGATGAGCACGTTGAAACCTTGCCTTAGAGAAGAGAAAAACGATGATGCATGAGGAAGAAGATTTGAAAAACCAATTTTCCAAAGGAAACTTAACTCTTAAGTTTCCAACTTCTCCTCCCTCCTTGCCAAAACCGTCGTACACCCACCCCTATAAGCCATCTTATATGTCTTTTTAACCATTAAAATCATTCCATAAGATGAGACCATGTGGAAGCTTAATGGCCATTAACTTATTAAGTGAATAAAGAAATGAAGCTTTGACTTTTCAAAGCTTTATCTTCTTTTCTCCCATTCCAACGTGCAAAACATTAATTTTATTAATTAATTAATTAATTAATTAGTTAATTAATCAATTAATAAATAATTGCTAAGGTCCAGTCCAACTGGGGTCGATCCTACCGGCCTACCGGGCCCCGGTGCTGAAACAGCTCCGAAAACCTTTCTTAGCAATATTGATGTCGCGATCTCATCGGGACATATCCCAATCCCATTGGGATCCATTTAATCCTAATGCTCTCCATAATTGGAACTCTGTCCAATTACTATTTTACAGATTCTCTGAAACACTCTTAAGCGTGTGACCCTTTAGGCTCCCGGTTATGTTGGCCACTTAGATTAACAATTAATCTGAGCAAGTCATGAGCGGTATCTAGCAACACATCATGACCCCCAATTGACCGAAAAGTAATCGGTTTGATGTATTCATCACGAACCGGATCACAAACCCTTACATAGACAATTACCGTGCAATTCGTCCTTTCACCATCCTATACCCCACTTGGTTATGAGCATGGTCAAGTGTCAACTCTCACTAGACTGAGTCTAGCCCAGTGATAACAGATCTCGCCCTAGACTCATTACTCTATATGTCCATGAAGACACTCTTCATGACATATTCACTCCGCCGAGATTTACAAGTAATGATCCCGACAAGAGGCTATGGGTATCTCTTCGCTAATCCGAAGTGGTGAATCCTTTATTGGCTACTCAATTATCTTGAATACCTCAAATGCACCCAAGTACCACCCTATGAGTTACCTCCGAAGGCAACAAGGAATGGAGTCAGTACGTAATCAAGATCAAGATATCCTCGAGTACCTCAAGTCTAAGGATACTTGCACCATTGCTATGATGAGATTATCACTGACACTAGATAAGATATCCATGTGATGATCTCATGGCAGGTCATCCAATGAACCTACTACCGCTAGTAAGCATCCACATGTCAACTCTAAATATCCCATATTTACAGTTTCTGAGATCCACTGCTTGATCCAATCAAGGAGTATGACATGTGCTAGTCTATCCAGATTAATGATGTCCAGTCTCATTAATCCTTTGACTAGGGAGAATTTAGATACTGACACACTTGCACATGATAGGAATCTCAGTAGTATGATCACATCATAATTTCCTTCATGCTATGTCATATATCATGGACTTCATTAATCTGATTAAAGATCCAATCAATTCATAAACAATGCTCATGAACATCAAATTAATGAATTATGCCTTTTCTTTATTTATTCATTCAGTCTACATACGACTGTGAATAAAACGCGCTAAAGGGGATTGCCTTTAGGGCACAAATAAACAGTACCGTCCTTAAATAAGTCGACTTATGCAATGTACAAGTCGACTTATCGGTACTTTTCAAGAATAAGTCGACTTATCAGTAGTACAAGTCGACTTGTACTTACATAGGCTTCGTGCCCAATGACTTCTCCTACATGAGAAAGACTAAAACGTTAGATGTGAAGTAGAAATCGTTTAAACCTCGGCAGAAGATCGTAAAGTTGTATGATATTCGCCACAAGTTGGACAATGAAAATAAGTCAACAGTGAACATAAGTCAACATAAGTGGCACCAGATAGGTAAACCATTATCATTATCCATAATACAACGAACCTAACTATTGACAAAATTAGTGTAAAGTGTAGATACTTACAAGTCTGTCTGCATGCTCTTGGTGAGTTATTGAGCCTCCCGTATGTACGGAAGACTCTGCTGACACAGGCCTCCACGTCATTGGTCGAGTTACGCCCCGAGATGGACATTGCTGCGGTGATGCCCAATACGCCAACCAACGACTCCATATATCTTCCAAATAAAGGTGGTCATGCACAGCCTTGTTTATCGCGTTAATGAAGTCGCGATAACGTGTACGAGCCCGCCTCTCCCAGAATTTGTATATGCTCCCATCCAAAGTAGCGTCCCAAAAAAATGCTTTGTGATTAAAGAAAAAACAAATATATGTTAGTTAATGTCAAACTATAAATATATTTATCATGACACTATATATATATATATATATATATATATATATATATATAATTATATAACAGAAATAATTATTGTACCTCGAACTCATTAAAGTACAATTGTTTTGTTGCTGCAGTGATATTCTTCCACGTATACCCATCGGGTTCAATCCTTTCCTTAAAAGTGGAAGTCATCTGCCTCGAAACCATTCCAGACGGTACGAACCTAAAACAAGAAGTCATTGTATTGTACAAATAGACCAAAAATAGCAAGTCTAGAAACAGTGCGTAATCCTATCATATTACTTACTGGTCATTGATGTAAGTGATATACTTTCGGCCATCATCTCCTACAGATCCAGGTTCCAGGACATGTCCTCTATCCCCTATTGTGGTATTGGATGATAAATGAGTTGGTATAGGGGATGGTGTGGCATTAGTAGCAGCAGGTGATGGCTTATCTGCAATTGGAGGATGTGTAGGAGGAGGAGGTGAGTCAGTGCGCGTCCCAGACTGTGACGATCCACCTTGAGACGGCTGCCCGCCAAACATCCCTCTAAACCTCGGCCGCATATCCTGACGTGGTCTCTTTGGTGCCATATTAATGAATGAAATACAAATTTTATCGAATTCTGTACACATATAACAATCTTAAGAGCAATCGTTTAATGAAGTTATTTACCTATAATCCAATGTCATTGAAAGTTAAAAACAAGTTAACAACAATATATTAACGCCAACAATTATATACTTACGATCGTGTTTACGTAATGAAACATATACAACAACAAACATCTTTTCAACGTTGTCGAATTATGTAATACATCGATTAATTATTCCGCGGATTCCATGTGACATGAGATTCCAGTATAAGTAAATGAGTCCCCGATTACGGATTTAGAAGCTTTCGCACGCTCAAAAGAAGCTCGGAAACAATGACGTCTCCCACCAGGTGAAGGCCTTTGGACACTTTCTCTCAATAACGTTTTGGCTATAGCCATACTTCGTGAGGAAATTGTAAATGTTTCGCCGCTCTTGGTACAGAGGACGAATTCTCCGGATGAACTAGTAGAAGGGGGAATAACAACTGATTTGTCATTTCGGTCATATGTCGTAGTGTCATGGTGCTGCCCTCTACTAGCACTTATTTCTTCGTTCAGAATAAAGGACGCTTTGAGCAACATGAAGTTAAAACCATCAAATTACTATTATGTTATGGGCACTGAACATAAGGAAATAAGATGTCTTGAATATGAACACGCACGTAATAATCATAGCAAACACCTTGAATTAGAAGATCGGTCATGGATGGCAAACGAATCGAGTGCTTTGCGCGCTGCATTTCTGAATGGTTATTCCTCTGGGACGGGACAAATTTTCCACATTCTTCCCAACGGAAAGAATTATTACCGTCGGAACCATTCGCCACATCGACATCCCTTGAATAAGAATTGCAATGATTAAAAGGAATATCAGATTTGGTGCGGTCAATAGTCTATTACAAAGACATATTAATTACTATCAGAACTTAAATGTAAATTACAATCATCTTCCTCGTCGGAAGAATAAGAATCAAACTCTTCCTCTTGTTCAGATCCATTGTTGTTGGGACCCGATCCGGAGACCGGCGCCCCAACCCGAAAACGAAAGACGGAACGAATCACAAAGAGGCGGAACGAATAAACGATTGATCACAAAGCGAAACAAATCATTATCGAATCGAAAGCCAACTTGGAAGCGAAGCATACAAACAAAGTCAAATCGAATTGGCTTGGAGACAACCAAACAAACGATCACGAATCACAAATCGAATCGATGCATTCGAACTGAAATACAAGCACCGACATCCGTGAACAAAATTTTAGAAATCACTGTCACGTTGGAAACCTTAAGACATTCTAAATCCGGTATATTTTTTTTTCTTTTTCTTTTCTTTCTTTCTTATTCCTTTCCTTTTTATTTCTTTCATAACCAAACTCAATCCAAAATACATTCACATACAATCGCACTATCCATGTGCAATACCATAACTCAATAGCCTTATCCAAATCTCAAACCACAATACCTTATCATACTCATAATCATATACACATCCCATACATAACTTAGAGCAATGCATAATTCCAGAAATCCATACACCTTATACTCACTATATACACAATTTCATAAATCACAACTTTATACAAATCATAGTGGCATTTTCAAGCCTTATACATTACCCATAACCCTAAACCAAAGTACACAATACACAACAATTCTAGACTTCTCAGCAACCATTTAGCTTAACCATAATACAATATACACACATGCAAATAGAAATCTTCATTTTCTTTCACCCGATCTTCTTCTCATCACCTGTGGATGGGAATGAAGAAGTGAGCTTCTGACAAGTGGGTAACAGTTTATAACAAATATATAAGCAAAATCCTTAAAATTCTTTTTCTTTTATGGTCTTAGAAAACATTTCTTTGAAATCCGTAAAGCACATTTTCAAAAAGTACTTTTCTCATTGTAGCCAAAATCGCCATTTGCAAAACATATGATTTTTAGGCTTTCACCATAAACTCATAAATTTATAAACATGAATGCATCAACTTGGCAATTCAGAGATGCAATGGCAATCACATAACACATGGCTCGAGAGTTCCAGTAAACACGATGGATAAACCGAAGTTTATACCGTAATCTATTCGAGTCCTATTTCTCGAGGATCTCGTGGCCTCAAGCGGCAAATGGAGAAGGCTATAATTTTCCATACGCCAACGCACGTGACTATCCATCCGTAACTCTCGCCCACACAAAAGCATATAAGCAATGCTCAAGATCATTTATCAAAATGATATGCTTCCATTTTCTTTTCTTCTTTCCATTCAAATCACAATGCTATGGCACACTCCAATGGCATAACATTATCACATCAATAAACATATTCAATCTCAATTCAACAATGTAATCACGTATGGATCAACATCGAACAATGAATGCAAGTGATTTCTTTAAGACATAAATCAACATATGCAGTTCATAAAGCACATTATTCAATTTTATTTTATTTTATTAATATTATTATTTTATAAATCTTGTATTTTCTTAAAACATTCCAAAACATTTTCATAACTTATCAAATTAAATGAAAATAACGAATTTAACAATTTACTTAAATTTCTTAAATCCAAATCACGAAATAAATTTCAAAATTTTTCTTCATTTCTCAATTCATTTTAAAACTCGTAACCATTTTCCAAAAATATTCTAGAACAATAAAATTCAATACTTTTCAATTTTTCAATCAATCTCCCAAATCATTTGAAGACAAGAAATGGGCCTTTGTGTCATTTTTGAAACTTGAAATTTTCTTAATTTATCAAACATTTAAAACTTGTATAAATTCTTAAAACAGCTTCTAAAACCATTTCAAACACCTTTCAAAATCGTACTTTTCAACATTTAAATAAACCTTTTTTAACAATTTCAAATGCATTTGAAATCACACTTTGTCAAACATTTTATAAACGAGTTTGGAAATCGTAACCCTTTTAAACACTTTTATAAACAATGTAGAAATCATAATTTTTCAAATACTTTTATAAACATTAGACATTCTAAATCATAAATTTTCAAACATTTGCATAAACCATTTTCTAGACAATTTCAAAACATTTTAGGAATCAAAACTTTCAAATATTTCCATAAACAATATTTTCTATACACTTTCAATTTATGGAAATCACAAGTTTTCAAATTTTACATAAAACTATATTTTATAAAAGCTCTTAAAACTAGTCGGAAATCATAATTTTTCAAACCTTTATCATATTCAAGCTCAATATCATTTATTGAATGCTCTTTCTTTCGAATATCTAAATGCCATAGAATCTTTCGAGACATAACACAAATGTATTTTGCAATTCATCAAAGCTCATGTATGGAATCAATGATGATTTTTCAAATCATTCACACAATGATGCAACACTTATGATGCAATTGAAATCGAAAATCTCTTTATTTAAAGAAAGCGGTAGGGCTTATAAATTCTATTATAAACAGATACCCACCTCGATTCGATGCTAAAAAGTTGTTCCTAGCTCCAATTTGTCCATTGGTTCCTTCTTTCTTCCAATATAACTTCACCTAAAGCAATTTCACCCAAATTCAACATCATAAATACCTTAATCCTCAAATTGAACTTAGAAAACATAAATCCCTCATATATTCAAGCTTTCTAAATCACAAATTTCCAAAATCTCCAAATTCCAAATTTGGGCATAAACCCTAATTAATTTCCATCCAAAATTAAACCCATAATACTTAGAAATCAACAAAATTAACTTCATACTCCACAAACCCATTCCATTTTCCATGATTCTAAACTAAAACTTCAAGAGAAACTCAAATCTTAAAAACTGCTCTTACCTCATTTCTTCTCCATTTTCGGATTTTCTTGGTTCAAGATGAAGATCTCTTCATCCTCCACCTTTCTCTCTCTTGGAATGACATTAAAATCTCTCTTCTAGTGGTAGAAAAATCGAGCCCTAGCTTTCTCCCCTTTTTCTCCACCGAAACTTGCTCTCCCTCTCTCTCTCTTCTTCTCTTATTCCTTATTTTCTCTTAAGTTTCGTGGGTTGCCTCTTAAAATGACAGCCCACTTGCTTTTATAGTGCCATGACATTTAATGAATGAGGAATGACCCATAAGTCCCTCCATTCAAGCCTATAAATTTAACCCTTTAAGTAAACTTCCAAAATTACCCCTCCATTGGTCTTTAAAACTGAAATCTTGTCTGATTATTTCGATCAGGTAAATGAAGCCATTTGATAAAACTTTCTTCTAGAGAAATGTTCCTCTATGTCTTATGAATCCAAACCTTCAAGAATCGGATCAATCGGAGCTCTATAACCCAAGATATCTCCAAAATACTGAAGTCTGTTCTTCAGACTCGAGGCTGAAGACTACACCTAACTTCCAACCTGAATTTGGAAGTCTTAGAGGCTACATTGCTGATCGGTTCCTTCATAACATTTGTAGCCCCATGTCTCTATTTTCATTTTCAAAATGAATCAAATCGATCGGAGTTCTACCGATCGAGATATCTCTAAAATACTAAACACTGTTCAAACTTTTATAACCAATCAGTTCACGAAAATCCGAGCTATCTTTCTCCATTTAATTCCAAAACTGATATATGTAGTATGAAAAGATAGAAAAATGTCTTAGGAATCCAACGCTTCGAAAATCAACTCAATCGGAGGTCTACACAAAAAGTTATGGCCAAAAGAAGGAAGAGGGGTCAAAAACACAAAAGCAGACGATGATGTCAAGACAGACGAAGTTCGTTCGTGATGACGTCAAGACAGACGCAAAATTCATCTGTGGTGACGTCAGCACAGACATAAAACTGTCTGTGGTGACGTCAGCACAGACGCAAAACTTAAATGCGTGGTGACGCCAAAGACGCACGCAAAAATTCGTCGACCCCTTCTCCGTAACATCTCCACTTAGAAAGATCATAACTTTCTACTCGTAACTCCAAATTAGACACGGTTTAATTCGTTGGAAAGATAAGAGAAAATCTACTACTTTCCAGAAGGAAATTTTGCCAAAATCTATCTTTTCAATTCAAAATTGCCCCTAAAGTCAGAAGATAAGACTTTCATTCCTGCACCAACATCGCACTCCAATTCTTAACTTCATGACAATATTTGAGACTCTTAGGCACATAATTGAAATTCTATGTCTTCTTATAAAATGTAGCCATATGTCTCTAGTTTAATCCAAATTAAGAATCATCTCGTTTGGATTACTAGAGAAAACATTATGGTTAAAATACTGAAGCATATTCAGTGAACATTTTTCAGATCACTACCAATCTTGTCTCCAAATCTTTCCTTATCACAACTCATACCAAGATCACTCTTTCTACTCTCTTGTCCAATATTTTCATGTTTTATATCAATGGAAAGATAAAACAACCTCTATAATGTTCATAAAGAACTCCAAAGTAACTTCACCCTCTAGTTAAGTAAATCTTTCAATCAAAGTTTCTGCCCGTTTAGCAATCACCTAAACAATATCCAAACTTCAATTTATCATAACTTCTTGCCCCGATATCGAAAAATTGCATACTTTATGGCGTTAGAAAGCTGGAAACATGAACTACAACTTTCATTAAGACCACTTTGGCCAAATATATCTAGATCAGTACAGA
Organism: Erythroxylum novogranatense; assembly: GCA_029891385.1. Taxonomy (NCBI): domain Eukaryota; kingdom Viridiplantae; phylum Streptophyta; class Magnoliopsida; order Malpighiales; family Erythroxylaceae; genus Erythroxylum; species Erythroxylum novogranatense. The sequence continues at coordinate 86,505,321 of CM057229.1, forward strand.
TTTTCCTTTGAAGTTTCTAACACCATTCCAACCCATCAATTTCACATATCAACACATCACCACAAGCTCTTCAACTAAATCCTCTCAAACACAAAACACACAAATCTATACACAATTGATATTCTTACACAATTGATCTTTCATATCCATATATAAATCTATGTCTCATTAACATCATAAGATAAATGTTTATAAAATTAAATGGCATTCTAAGTCATGCTACAACATCAGTATTTAAGTCCAAGTACAAAAGATACAAAACTCCATCATTCTCCACATATGACTGAAATCTTATTCTTGCAATAATCTAACTTAAAACACCACATGCATAACCAACCAAATTATCTTTGCTTTCTAATTTCTTCAAAATTTTACACTTTCACTTTCTATTTCTTAATTTCAACTTCCATTTCAATCCACTTGAACTTTCATAATCCATACAAATCTATTTGAAACCCAAAGTTATCCAATCAAACAAATCTTTTCTCATCAATTTCCTTAAGGCAAAAATATCTATAACTCCATTCATATACAAAAACTCTTATCAAATTTTTTTTTCATATTTCCAATTTCCACTAAAAGATCGGGGTCCAACAATTGTTACCCTCGTCGGACTCTGCAGATGAAATATCAACATAAGCGTTAGAAGGATCTTGCAAAGGTTCTATGTCGTCACACGTTATTGTATCATGAATAGAAGCCACGTCTTCTTAAAACGCTTCACTGTCAGTTCTCTCCTCTATGTTTGTATAGGATTCAAACACTCCCCTAGGTTTAACTTTGCACACCGCCAACCAATCCGCCTTATCACGTCGTAAGCTTGGAAAAGGGACATAACACACCTGTCTTGCTTGCATAGCCAAGATAAATGGTTCAAATTGTCTCAACCGTCTACGGAAGTTTATTTCAACGACATTGTATCGGTTATGCACTTTTGTTCCAACGTTTGGTGTCGGGTCATACCAGTCACATTTAAATATCACACATCGCTTAATTGGCAACGCAGGGTACTCAACTTCAAGTATTTCAATTATTTTCCCATAATAATCCATCAATTCTCCCTGTATCGAAACCCCACTGTTCATACTTGACATGGTATGTCCATGCGACTCTGTATGGTATTTATATCCATTCACGAAATACACCGGATAAGAGTTAACAGTTCGCAGAGGACCCTTCGCAAGATCAGATATGAACTTGTTCTATATTGGATTCTCCGCAGCCTATGTAACAGGAAGTAGCAAAGGAAAGGGAACAATTTCATCGGAACATGTTAACATGGTGGTTAACAATAGGAATAGTTTAAGGTGAGAACTTACATATCGTGCGAACCATCGAGGGAATTGTTTTCCAACTTCGTTATTCATGTCATCCTGTGTGATACCAGGCATTACCTCGTGCAACAATGCCTCGTATAACCTGCATATGACATAACACCAATCAGAAACGTTCAACACAATAACACCTACAATGGAGCATACCGGTTGTGCAACTCACTGTACGAATGGAAGAACCTCCTGACAGTTCAATAAAATGTACCCATGAGCAGCATCAATTTCCTCCTCTGTTAGCATTCGTCTTGTTGCACATCCAGATGTTCGTCCTGGATATGTAAAAATTGACAAGTTCCCATCCGCACCACTTGTTCCTCCCCCATCGTCGTTACGAGGAACTTGTCTCGCCCTTGTACGCACATGAGGCTCAAAATAATGTCCACAAAACGTACTAGCTTTCTCAACTAAATAAGCATTACATATGGAGCCCTCAACTCTAGCTTTATTTTTGACATTTTTTTTAGATGATGTAAATACCTATAATAAAGCATATGGTTATTACAATGTTAGAATGCATAACATGTACAAATGGGTAACGATATGATAGTACAGGACTTACCTCTCAAATGGATACATCCATCGATATTGGACTGGACCGGCAAGTTTTGCTTCGTATGGTAAATGCACCGGTAGATGCTCCATGCAGTCAAATAAGCTAGGAGGAAAAATCCCTTCTAACTTGCACAAAATAACTGGAATTTGCTTCTCTAGTTTATCCATTTCATCTAAATTGATTTCAGATGATGTTAAGCTTTTGAAAAACAAGCTCAACTCTGTTAATGGTTCCCATACCTTAGAAGGTAGCAACTCGCGAAAGGCAATTGGAATTAGCCTTTGCATAAAAACATGACAATCATAACTTTTCATCCCAAATAATTTGTACTTTCTCATATCTACACACCTAGACAGGTTTGACACATAACCATCAGGAAACTTGAGTCCTTTCAACCATTCACACAAACGCTCCTTTTGTTGCTTGTCCAAAGTGTAACATGCTTTCGGATATTTACCGGTACGGACATCTTTATGTAACTCATGTCTTCTACAGAGCAGTTCCAAATCAGCTCTGGATTTCGCATTGTCTTTTGTCTTCCCTTCAATGTTCATAATCGTATTGAACAAGTTGTCAAACATGTTTTTCTCAATATGCATCACGTCCAGATTATGTCGTACCATATTTGTTTTCCAATATGGTAAATCCCAAAATATGCTTCGCTTTCGCCAACCAAAGTTTTGACTGATGCTTCGATTGACTTCATCAGCTTCAAATTCAGTTACTTTAAGCAACCCCAATGCCTCAATCTCTTGCAAGATCTCAACACCACATTTCGGAGGTGGAGCTGGTTGTTTGACTATCTTATTTTTCATGAACTTATATTTATTGCGCCTAAACGGATGATCAGGAGGAAGGAATTTCCTGTGATTGTCAAACCAACAAATTTTGCCACCGGATGGAAGATAAACGATCTCGAATCATTGCTGCGAATGAGGGCAAGCCAACTTTCCAATGTGCTCAACCAGATAACATGGCCAAAGCCGGAAGTCACTTATCGTCCACATTAAAGCTTCTCTCATGACAAAATTCTGTTTCAAAGATACATCATATGTTTGCACACCGCTTCCCAAAGATGCCGCAATTCTAATATCGTGGTTGTAAGTAAACATCTATTTTTGCTTGGGATTTGTTGGTCCCGCATAATAACCGTAAGAAACATGTACGCCTCTTTCATACACATCCACGGAGGAAAATTATAAGGAGTAATTATCACCGGCCAAGATGAATATTACTGCCCGGATTGACCAAACGGTTGGAATCCATCAGTCGACAATCCCAAACGCACATTCCGACTTTCAACTGCAAAGTGCTGATGGGTGTCATTGAAATGCTTCCATGCCAGTGCATCTGATGGATGACGCATTACTCCATCTTCCCGATCGTAGCCAAGATGCCATCTCATGTGACATGCAGTCACATCAGATGCATAAAGTCTCTGCAGTCTCGGAGTAAGCGGGAAATAATACATCCGCTTCCATGGAACTAATTTCTGTTTCATTGTAGCTTTTCGTGGCTTAAACCTCGATTGACCACAAAATTTGCACTCATCTATGTTCACATCATCTCCCCAATACAACATACATCCCAACCGACAGCAATCAATTTTTTGCACTGGCAACCCAAGGCTCCGAATCAGTTTCTTCATATTGTAAAAGCTGTCAACCATTGAATGATCAGCGGGTAGTGATTCAGTATACCACTCCAAAATGTTATCAAAGCAACGATCCGATATATGTCCTTCACTCTTAACGTTCAAAATTCGCGCAATTGAAGACAATTGCGTCATTTTTTGACAACTGGGCCACAATTCTCGGTCAGCATCCTGGAGTAAGTCAAAAAATTTCCGTGCTTCTGCATTTGGTTCTTCTTCAACATTTATCGTATTTGTCTCAAAGGTGCAACCGACCCCATCAAAGACCATTTGCTCAGACGCGTTTTTGCTCCATGACCTCCCTTCCAACCTCCCCTTCATACTCATTTACGTTGACAGACATTTGTGCTTCATTCCCCCTTGAGGTGCTACAAATTAACGGTTCGCCATGTCATGTCCACTCAAAATAATTAGGCACAAACCCTTTTCGCAGCAAATGCAACTTAACTTCATCAAGAGTCAGGAAACATTTGTGCTTGCACTTGCTACATGGACATCTGATCTTTTGTCCATCCATATATGCATGTTGAGAGCATGCATAATGAATAAAACTGTCAACTCCATGAACGAATTCAGGATTAATGAAGCCCGCAGGGGTTAATCGTTTATACATCCAAGATCTATCCCGCCCATTTCATATTGCGATCATCATTAATTTCAATAAGTCAATCAATTGTCAGTATAATTCATGTATGACACATATAACAACGTATGTCAGTATCATTAATTAATTGTTATACGAGGATCATGCTGACAAGTAAAGCCAACTCACAACTAATCTCTAAACTACATGTCCATACTTACCCTTGTCAACAACTCATGTTACTTATCAAGAATTGAACATTAATAATATCAAAGAAATTCACAACCATACAAAATTTTATTATAACGTCAAATAATATTAACAGATATATGCTTAAAGTTACCACAATTGAAGTAAAAGTATAGTTGTCATATCAATACCTGCGTAGGCTTATCTTAACGTTCCTCCAAAGTATAAATACTGAGGACAATACAGTTCCTACAACAAAGAAAATAACATTGTGTCTTATCATATCGAGGCGTCGTAGCATTTATCATGCAATGATTGAACACCTAATTTATTGAAATGACTAATATAAGATTGTAAAAAAGTTTGTTATATATGGAATTACTTTTTTTTTCTTGGTCTACTTGATTTGAATTTAAAATGATTGTTATATATGTTATATCTTTCTATTATAATAACGAAAATCATTCATTGATATATTTAATAAACTATTACACAAAATAAAAGTATAAAATTGTAATATTAAAACAATAATTAATTTATGTGAATAATTTGAAAATAACCTTTTATTAATTAGGAATAATTACAACGTATTAGTAGATTTTTAAAACTCCGCACGTCCACAAAATTTCTAGGTTGTAATTGTAAATCTTTTCAATGTTATTTCTTTAAGAGGGTTAAAAGTTTAGAGTTTACTTGTAGTATGCATACCTTAAGTGATTGCATTTCTTTTAAAATTCTACGATTTTTAAAAATTATTTAATAATAATGATAAAATTATAAGTTGCAATTAGGTAATCAATGAGGAGGATTTTAAACTAAGAAATGCATGCATCCTATCATCATCTTGGTTCTCTATCCTCACGTTCCTCTTTTTAATTGTTAAATTAAAAAGTTCCTTTTAACAAAGATAAAACTAAAATAATTAAACCGCAACCCTTCTTGATTATTAAAATATGAGTTTGTAAATCTAAATTGAAGTATTTGTTCAATTGATAGATTACTACAATTACAAACTTAACTTAAATACAAAATTTATAAATTTAATTGAATCAATATGAAAATTAAATTTATTTCCTACAAAGAACTAAATAATTAATGAGTTCCCTAATTTCTGTTTCTTCTTTCCATCTGTCAATTTCGATCCTAATTGTTGTTTCATTCCATCTGTTTTGTTCCGCAATTAGGTAATCAATGAGGGAGGATTTTTAAACTAAGAAATGCATGCATCCTATCATCATCTTCGGTCCTCTATCCTCACGTTCCTCTTTTTTAATTGTTAAATTAAAAAAGTTCCTTTTTTAACAGTAAAACTAAAATAATTAAACCGCAACCCTTCTTGATTATTAAAATATGAGTTTGTAAATCTAAATTGAAGTATTTGTTCAATTGATAGATTACTACAATTACAAACTTAACTTAAATACAAAATTTATAAATTTAATTGAATCAATATGAAAATTAAATTTATTTCCTACAAAGAACTAAATAATTAATGGGTTCCCTAATTTCTGTTTCTTCTTTCCATCTGTCAATTTCGATCCTAAATAGTCTAATCATTCCATCTGTTTTGTTCCGCAATTTGCTCTTCTTTTCATTTATTTCTCAAATGAATAGATTCGATTTAAATGAAATAAAATCAATAAATTATTTAAAAAATCATACTTTATGACTAGGAACCTACCCTAAGATCGTTTATCATTCAATATAAATCTGGGAAAGTGCTACTCAAAACACCATTCATAACCATAATCTACATCATTTGGAGGGAGAAACTAACAAATAAAATCAATAACATTCAAACCAATTCAAACGCAATACATCTATGTTCAAAACCCAAGAGTTTTTCGATTTCACCTTTGGGAGGGAGCAGCCAACGTCGCCGGAGAGAGGGAGCAGCCAACGTCGCGACGTCGCCGGAGAAGATGGAAGGAGAACGAAGGTTGGTTGCCGGAGGAAATGAGAGAGAAAAAGAAGAGGAGATGAGTCGGGGAAGGAGAGAAGGAAGACGGCTGGGTAACGATTTAATTTAATTTTCGCGACGGAATTAATCCATCGGTATAATAAAAATATATCGTCGGTGAGATAAATCGAAAAACCTAATATACCGACGGATACCTTCCGTCGGTGAAATTAATCTGGAAAAATAATATACCGACGGCTGATTTCCGTCGGTGTACTTCTCCCCTCGACAAATTTTGCCGACCGAACTTCAATTCCGTCCCTTTTTACAGACAGAATAATTTTCAACGGCATATTTCTGTCGCCAAATTTTTTTGCCTTCACCCTTGGCAACGAATTTTGTGACCGTCGGCATTATTCTTTCTTTAATATAGCGACGGATTTGTTATCGTCGGTGAATCATTTCTACCGACAATTTCACCGACCGAATATTTTATTTCGTCCCTATTTACAGACCGAATAATTTCCATCGACATATTTCCGTCACTAAAAAGCCCCGCGAAAATTTCCCTCCAACTTTTCCAACGGATTCCTGAACCGTCGGAAATTATCTTATTATCACCGACGGATTTGTGCTTCCGTCCCAAGAAACAGACGCTACATGGTCCGTCGGTAAAGTTCCGTCGCGAAATGACGATTTTCTTGTAGTGGACCAGAAAACGTTTGAACCGATCAGTGATCTGGTTCGGTTTTACCTAATAACCTCTTTGCATAAAAACTGGCCTGTTCAACCTTTTACCGGTCGGATCGAACGGTCCAGTCCAGTCCGGTTTGATTTTTTAAACTTTGCAAAATCCTCTTCCTTTCTTTCATCAAAACTTTCGCATTTATAAAATTGTTGCGAAAAACATGTTCACTTAATTAATAAGTCAAATTCATTAAAATTTTTGGTTTATAATATTTATTTCTTTTTGGATGTTTTGTCTTTTTAAATAAGGGAGGGAGAAGAGAACTGTACTATGATCACACTGAAAATCAAATGACGCCATCACTTATTACAATATAATTGCTTATAAGCATAATATAATTTTCTTACATTAATATCATAATTTTGTTAGAAACATTATATAAATCGTATTGCCACCTACAAAATGCTCTAGTCACATGCTTCTTTTCAACATCCCCTATTTTATTTGAGTTCAAAATCATTATCTCTCTTACTTCCGGTCACACGTGTCACCTCCACCAATACTCATTTTGAAGTACGTTGATGAAACATACAATCATAAACATATTAAACTCCGAATTATTATCTGAATTATAGTTTCACAAAATATTCGTTGTTCATAAATAAATATGAAAGAAATAAATATACTTGGTTAATTTTAAATTTATTAATGTCAAACTCTAGATCTTGGTCAATATTTCTTCTATAGGCAAAAGGTGTAAATTTAACTAATATTTCATAAAATTACAAGTTAATTTATAGTATTTTGAGACATTTAAATTAATTCTAACATTTGTAAACTGTTCAAATTTTACCGCAAAAATTTAAATAGAGCAAAGCCTTGTCAAGACGATTTATGAAGAAAATGCATTTGTCACAACGAATGAATTAAGAGCATCTGCTAATGGTCAGTTCATATCTTATTTTGATCATATTTAAGTTAAAATTATAGTGTATTACAAGTTTATAATTGAGAATAATTTCATACATTACTAATTTATAATTTATTTTAATGCAGTAGAAGAAGTTGATGCAAATACTTTAAATGAAAGTGTAGTTTACGAATCTTTAAATAGCGTTGAAGAATTTGGAGCTTTTGACGATGATGAGACACAACTTCCTTCAAAAATACAATTTTGATTTTTATTGCTATTTTAATATTTATATTATACTCATATTTATTTATTATTAATTAATTATATAATAATAGATATTGGTGTATTTTTATTTATATAAAATATTTTATTTTTACTTATTCTTATAAGTTTTATTTCTTATTTATTATATACCGATTTTATAGTGGTCCACTACCGGTTGAACTTTTAAAACTTAAACATTTTCTTCAACCGGTTCAATATCCGGTTCGGCTTTTAAAACATTGATAAATAGTACGACAATGCTTTTTTTTATGCAATATTGATGTGCTCGCTTACTAGATAACACAAAAACAATTCAGACAACATATGAAAATGTCAAAACATATAAAAAAAAATCCTTGCACAATTATGAAAACAATAAATAAATGAATGAAAATAGTTTCTCCATATCACAACGACATTCATACTTGTTAGATAACTCCAAAACAAAGTCCATAAGAACTTTTACTATAGTTAAATGCCAACCTATGGTATAAGTATAGGAGTGAAAGACTTCAGTTTCACATCACAACGATACATTTCAGCTTTGAATGTATGTTGATGCCAATGGAAACAGCGTTTCAGCTTTGGTATTTGCCCTTATCTTTTGAAATAATTATAAGAAACTAAAATTATTCCATTCCCTACATTAGATCACTGAAACAGGCAAAACTGATAACGGTATCCTAACAATGTGATCTAAACTTCCTGTCAAAACAATTTCACCGAAACTGAACTTATCTACTGTTCTGGTAACTTGGAAGTGAATGTCCAAACTCTGCGTTCCTTGTAAAGCTATCCTAAACCAAGTCGGAGACAAGCTAACTGTTGTACCATTAGGTGATATTACTGAGCATAAGTAAGTCTCCGGTTTGCTACCCACGTTCTTCATAGTCCGCCTTACTGTTTGGTTTCCTGTTAATGCTGATATTGTCACCGAAGGCAGGTTCAAGTTGGCAGGGTAGCTGAGCGTCTGATTGCACCGTACTCCAGTAGCAGCTTTGATTGTCATGGGATCGATCTTCGGCAATGAGCACAGAAAGCTGATGTAGTCATCAAATTCTGCTTCAGGATCCCATAATATGCGGGCGTTATACCAATCACAAACGCTAAACAATAGTAAATTAAAATGTGATATGATGATAAATTGATTACCTGATGAGAAGATAAGACCAGGGTCAATGGCCCGATTTGGATTAATCAGGCCAGCACCTAAATCAAAATAAGTGGAGGGATAGAAGCTATCAATATCTGATCCTTCAGCCTCTATGACTTCTCCGTAGTTATCATATTTGGTGGCAGTAGTGGACATGGCCGACGCAATCATGGAGGGAGTCCACGATGGATTACATTGCTTGATAAGTGCTGCTATTCCCACTATGTGTGGCGTGGCCATGCTTGTTCCCGACAATAGGGCAAAACTGTATCCTGAACAATTTCACCAATCACCAACTCTTTCTCATCAACACATTCATGTCCGTCCGAATCATGTCATTTTCTCTTGTCAGATACCACAAAACCAATCTAAAGAACTGATAGTCAAATTACTAGGACAATAAAAAATGATCACCTTTTAGTAGTGGCTCAGAGACGCTAAGTGGGCTCCAAGCTGCCCATATTTGGTGGCCTGGGGCTAAAATATCTGGCTTAAGTACATCAACATAACTCCTGTTAATGTCCGCATAATCAGGACCTCTGGAAGAGAATCGACTAACAACCGGGGCTCGCATGCCAAATGAAGCAACTCTGCCCTCACCTATAGCTGCTCGTCCGCAGAAGCTGGAAACGGCTCCTGTCTCATCTCTGAGGACTTCTTGTTCATAGTACGCTGATATAACCTGCATACAACATAGATGAATCGTTCATGTCATATAAAACTAGGTTCGACTTGTGGATTACATATAAAGTACCTGTGCATCAGCAACTTTTGGTATCATAATGCCAGGAACAGCGAAGGGTATAGGTTCTACAATGAAATCGCCGTAGTCTGGATTGGCAATTAAGGCAAATCCCATGAATCCTAAACCTTTTGCTGTGTCGATGACTGCATTAATGGTCGATGTTCCATTGTAGAAACCAGCTGAAAAGGTGCAGATGACAATACTGCCTTGCACCACTATAGGGTCCAATGCTTCTGGATATTGGCATTCCTCAGCATAAGGGGGTGTCCTTGGGAATGTCCCATTTGCCCTAACTGCATCCTGAGCCAAAACTAGCTTGTACGTAAGCAAATCATCTCCAAAAGTTGACCCTACGTAAGATTTGTACCAATAAAAAGTTATTCTCTTGCGGAGGGAGAAATTTAATATAGGAGAGTCTAAATATTAATTTTTTTAAATTTTGAGAGGTCTAATATACTACTAACTTTTAAATAACTCCAATTATATATATATTTATATATTAAAAATATTTTTTTTAAAAAAACGTCAGGGAGCCAGTACATCACTGGACCCGTGTAGCTCCGTTGTTGATCTCCTAATAATAGAGCATTAAACAGTATTTGGGACTTGAAAGTTAGAGAATTCGGGATCAATCCAACAAGCCTTGCTGTTCATTGGCATTTGGCCCTTCTCATAATGTATGGGAGATGGAATTCAAAATTCTCAAGCAACAAAAAGGAAAAGAAAAAGAAAAAGAAAAAAAAAACAAGTACCATGATCAAAACTATCTTTTATATATATATAAAGGAGGGCCAGACTGACATGTGACAAATCTTGAAAAACTAACTCTAGTTTTAAAATTATTTTATATTAATTTAAAATTTTAAGATAATAAATATTTATTTACAAAATTAAGATTAATTTATGAATATTGAAGATGATAAATTATAAATATATTTAATGATAAATAACTTAATTAATATAAGTTATATTTATTATTTAGTTATTTATTGTGATTAAATGTGCAAGATTTTATCAATAAAAATAATCTTACTTATAGAAAAGTTGTACGCAGTATTAGAAGCAAATAAAAATTAAGCTTGATGATCAATATTAATATAATAATATTCTCACAATATAAAAGTAAAAATTAATATATCTTAAAAAGTGAATTTGACATAATACTCTAGATATAATTATATATATATATTATATGAATAAATACTTATATATAATACATATTTTAATAAATTTATTCGATTCTATTCAAACACATATCAAAATGAGCAGTGACAGATCCAAAAAATTTTGAGTGGGGCAAAATAATAATAATTTTTTATATAATCGAAACTTAAAATAATAATATTTTTATATGAATTTTTTGGATGCAGCGGGACAAATGCCCTATTTGTCTCCAACGTGCATCCGTCCCTAAAATGAATCAATATCATCATAATTAACCTTAATTCATTTAAACTTCTTTATTTTATATTTCATTTGTATATAATAAATATATAGATAATTTTGGAAATACTTATGATTGTTCATATAAAATTTAAATTTCTTTATTAAGCCTTATGTGTCAATGTGTAAAAGGATATAAAGCAACTTTTATTATTTAAAATTAATTTTAAATAATAAAATGAAAGTTATCCTATTTATTAATAAATATATAGTTATAAAATATTATTATAACTGGTCTCCATATTTATATAATGTAAAAATGAATTTTATTTTAATTTGCAAAATTAAATTTCTATTATAATAATTAAAATATCATATAAAAGCAGAAATAACATCCTTTAAAGTAGGTTTTTAAATTTACAATACAATATTTTAACTTTTACATGTCTCTCTGTATTATATACCATATTTAATAATTATTTTCTCTATAAATAATTTTGTAAATTAATCATGAATGTTAATAATGAAGCATTGTCGAAGTCAACTACCTGATAAACCAATACCTTCAACCTTTTGGCCATTTCCAAGTAGAAGATAACCATGATAAATCCGGTCAGTGGTGGAAGCGGCAACCCCAACAGCCCAGGGGCTGTAGGAGACAACGGTGAAAGGAGCAGGGCCTTCATTACCGGCGGCTTGTGCCACGAAAACACCAGCTCGTCGAGCAAATAGCATGGAAACATCAAATACGCTTAAAAACGTTGTGGTATCTTCAGGAGGTCCATCAGGTCCTACCGACAGTGTTAACAAGTCAACTCCATCTTCTGCAGCCTAGGTGGAATTAACAAGTTCGTCATTTTCAAGGAGCTTATGATTCAATTTCAATCATAAGCGAAGTGAATCTGCGCCACATTAAGGCTTTCCAATTCAATTTTACGCTTTGGTTCATAAGTTCATATAGTATATGACTTTCCTAGTAGTTTTTCTCGCTCCTCCTTATTGATAAAAAGTGTACCCTCGTATGTGAATATGAAAAATCGTAAGAATATAATTACAGGAGCAATAAATAAAAATTTAGTGTTGTTAGTTTAATATAAAATAAGAATAATAAATGGAGACCATCTAGTAGGACTTTCCAAAGAGGAGATTACTATAAGTTGATAAGATTAGAAAAATGAGATGGTAGAAAGGCTACAATAGTGTGGGCAATGAATGAGAATGTTAAAATGCTACAAGAGAAAAATTTAGCAGTAACACCACAAGAAGAAAAGGGAAGAGGAGAATGTGTGAAGGATTAGGTGCTAGAGGATCAAGCTAAAGGTAAGGTTGATCCTCGAAGCTGTAATATAATGACCAATGTCCCCTTATTAAAGGAAATTAAAGCAAGAGGGACCCCACATTTTTTTAAGATAAACTCTTTAAACAGACCTCCACCTTCCCCTCCTATCATCTCTTATATAACTTCACACCTAGGGAAGTCTAAATCACGTTAAACATATTATAAGATTATAGAGAATGAATTAAAAGTGACTATAAGTAATATAGTAAAAGCTCTAAACCTCAAAAGCTTCCATGATAACAATCCTGTCTTTGGAATGTCAGATGTCTTAATAGCCACAAGAGATACCAAGTGCTACCTAGGGTTTTATAGATTATACTTAATGTTGATAAGTGTAAAAAGCTTAATTCTTTGAGGAATCATTAGCAAATAATCACTAATATTCACTAGGCACATCACTATAGGAGAATAGATATTGTCTATGACCTAGATAAAATTAAAGTTTCTAACCCCCTTATCATTGAGCAGCTCATATTTCTTAGTAAATGTTCTCCTGGAGAAGACTATAATCTAGGGTGCTTTAATGTATGTATCTAACCAATTTATACTATCAAGATTAATTTTTATAAGAATTTTGACTCCATAAACTAGGATTTCATCTTGCATATATTTAAAATTTTTGGATTTCCATGAAAGTTTAGAACTAGATTGATTAATGCATCTCTATTACCTCCTTTTTTTATATCTTAATTAATAGGGAGTCTACTAACATAATTAGCGTCATTAAGAGATTGTGGTAAGGTGATCCAGTCTCATCATTCTTGTCCACCTTATGTACGAAGACCTTAACTAGATTGATTTATTATTCTATAAGGCCATAAAGAAAATTCAAGCTCTATCATAAATGTAGTAAGTTAAGAATCTTTAACCTATGTTTTTTTACAAATGATCTATTTATGCCTTTTTAGGGCCAATGGTAGTTATTCACTAAGCCCAATAATAAATGATTTATATACATTCAAGGATCTACATAGGTTTTCTATGAAAAATTAGAACTACTAAATGGTATGATCTAATGTCAATCTCCCTAAATTATCTGATTGAAATTAAAGAACTCTCCATTTACCTACCTTGGTTTGACTATAAACCAAGAGACTAAGCCTTAGATTGCATACCACTTATTGAAAGGACTCGAATGAAAACTAGAAATTAGTGTAATATGTGCTTTTCATTTGCTGGTAAAGTTCAATTAACCAATTTTTTTCTCAACTCCATACATATATATTGGTCTTCTCATATTTTTTTCCCAAAAATATGATCTAAAGAATCGAAAATTGTTAAGATGATTTTTATAGTTTGGTTACCTTATTAGATCTTTATATGTCAAGAGAGGAAAGAGAAATTGATATTGTATCTATTAGATTTTTCAACAAGGCTCTAATGATTCAAGAGTATTTGGAGACTCTTAATTGATAAAAAGGCCTCATGGATGAAGTAAAAAACTAATCCATTATTTAATGTGTGAAATTTTTTGGAAACTTAGTCCAAAAATAATTGATTCATAGATAATGATATAATTATTCAAGCTAAAGGAACACCTATATAATGAGGTAGGTACATAATTGGTAACAATAGTAAATACAATCATTAGAATAAACTTAAGGCCTTTATATTAGATTAATAGGAAGTCCAACTTGTATAACTACTTACTAGAGAATACAAAGGTTAAAAAAGTGATAAAAGATAATTAATGGTATTGTAATATTGATGCTTTTTCTGTTAACATGGATAATATCCCTGACTATAATTCAAATAAAAGCAAAGAAGACACTTTGATCTGGATGAAACATCTCTTTGACATGTTTATTAATAAATCGTACAAGGATATTTTCAAAAGCCAAGCATAGAGATTGAACTAGTAAAAAATAATTTTGTTTAAGTAAGCACTCCCTAAGGTCTCCATCATTCCAAGGCTAGTAGTGAGAAAGAAACTTAAAACCTTAGATAGAATGCTAGGAAACAATATTCTACATTATTGTAAGTTTTGTACAAATAATAACTTATAACACTAAACCATGTGTTCTTCTAATGAAATTTTGTCTTTGGCATATGGTTTAGGTCTAAAAACACTATAAACTTGTTGTTATTAAGGATTAATATATTGACATTATATAATGGCTAAGCCATGATCAAAATGCGCTTAAAAGCAATCTTTTGATATAAAAATAGCATTTAGAAGTAGCATTTATGCTATTTGGAAGGTAAGAAATCACAAAATATTTCAAGATATAGAGAAGCCTAGCAAACAAATGCTTTAAAAACTTGTTAACTAAATAAGGGAATTAATAGTTAATGATATTATGTTATTTTGTAGCAAGAAAATAGTTTAATCTAAAGAAATTATAGGCATGCATTACAAAGTAGTTTTCCCAAGCCTATACATGAATTGAAAACTTAAAATGAACTTAGATGCCATCTTTCTATTTTTTTGGAAAAGTAAATAATGGATCAATAGAAAGATAGGAAATGTATAAAAGGGGACCACAGGGAAATTCCCTTACACTCTTAAAACACTCCTCCCATGACAATAAAAGAATTTTACAAATCAAACTATATATAGACCATGATCCGTTCTATGACAACACATAACACTTCTTCCGTTACAACATCCAATGGAAGAGCCTTGTTATGAAAGCTCCTAGAGTTTCTTTCCTTCCAAATTGTGCATACAAGTTCCTATAGTTATGACATATATTGCTAGGGTAGAGCTTCAGAGATTGGGATGGTCTAAAAACCATTGAAGCACTATAAAGAAAAAGTTACCAAGTGGATTCCATATGCATAAACCTTTGACTACATTCCAAAGGGTTGAATTACATATGCATTCAAAGAAAAAATGGTCCCTTAACTCATCTTCTTCTATACATAATAAGCATATTTTCCTTAAGTTCAAGAAACTCTATCTATAATGCTTATACGATTTTTGTCTATTAACCATAATAATAAGGAAGTTTTAGGCATTAAGGATTTACACTAAAAAAATTTCTACCATCTCATAGTTGGACCTCTAACTCGAAGCATATCCCTACAAACCTTACTTGTAAAATGGGGTAATAGGCTTATCCTTCCCTAATTTATTAGGGAGGGAAGGATTAGGAAGATATTTAGGAGTTTAGTGCCTCAATTCTTTAGGAAATTACCTTCAACACCTATTAGAAATCAAGGAATTGGCTTTAGCCTGTAAGCGAAAATTGTCAAGCCTTGCTACTACTTCAAGGAGATGAAAAAGTTGCCCATGTTTAGTCTAATTGTCAACATTTTGAGTGAAAAATAAATTTAGAAAACCTTCTAACATTGCGCTTCATTAGTAAAGTAAAAGCTTCTATGCATAAAATGAATAAATAAGGGGATAAAGGGTCCCATTAGTGCAATTATCATCATCTTTTAACTAGTTTAAAGGAGTGATTATTAATTTCTTGAAGATAAACAATCAACAGATGCTTCTCCTTATTCAGTCCCTAGGGTTAGCAGAAAGCACATTTTAAACATCAACTAGCTTATTCTTAGCTAAATTTATAGTCTATATGGTATTGGCTACTTTTTTTTTCATATTATGAGCTACTTAAATCCAGAGGAATAATAATCAAATCCCCTCCTGATTACTTTCAAAAAACCACTATCTTGAGCTAAAAATTTGTTAAAACTGAAGCGATAATGCTTGACAATCCTTTGAAACATATCCACCATCTTAACAGTTATCTGATCCAAGAATATGGGATCTATAAAATTGGCCTTGCTTTTAGGAAAAAGAGTTAACCAATATGGACTGACCAGAGCCCTGTCCTTTTTTTTTCTGTAATGAACTATCTAAAGCTTTTTTGTTACTCCAAGTGTAAGTAAAATCTTTATACTTCAAATCAGATATCCCAAAAAATTTAACGCATTTATTAAAATATTCAAAATATTTTCTTAAACTGTAGTTCCCTTTGGCCTTAGATCTGTACAAAGTGGAGTTAAAGTTCCCATAAATCAACCTTAAACCACTGTATATTCCACTTATGTTTTTCAAGCTACTCATTAATTTGGCTCTTTGAAAAGAAAAATTACGGATCATAGTGGTCTCTAAGAGGAAAGATAATCTTAGATGCATAACTTGCTCATTAGAATGTAATTCATCTACCTTATCAAAATCAACATTATGACAAATTTTAATTCTTCTATAAGCATGGTGTGAATGATTTGAAAAATTTTTCCATTTTAGCACCAAAACTTCTAACTTCTTTTAGTTTTCCAACTTTATTTTTGTTTCCAATATTTTTTCATTCATTACTAAATTACCTCAAACTATTAAGCTTATTAGGGTAGTTTAGACCTCCTACATTCCAAACTAAGATTGACAAATTATTTTTATTTACCTTTAGAGTTGTTCTTCCTACTCCTCTGGGATTATCTCCTCACCACAATCTGGAATAACTGCTCCTTGCTCCCTTCATCTTCATGCAAGTTGGCCTGTATGTTGGACGAAGGTCTAACTTCTATTCCATTCTCACTTTTCTTCAAGTTTAATCTTGAAGATAATGTATGTTCATCCTCATTTATTCCTCTTCAGGTAAATTTACTAGATTGCTACTTATAAGAGTAACTTCCATATCTTTCTCATTTATCTCCAAATCCATTCTTGTAAGGGCATTGTTTTCATTCTTAATTCTTACTATTTAACTATATTTTTCATGTTAGCAATATTATAGAGAACCTCATTTGTAGAAGCAATGATCTCTTTAGTGGCAGATACAACATTTTCTTCAATCACACTTTAGCTCTTAGACCCGTAAGCTCATTAAAGTTCCCTTTTGGTGAACTTCCTCCTTGTAGGTCTCCAAACCTTGCCTTGAGAATTAAGGTGAGATTTCCATTAATAAGAGGTTGTAACACTATCTTTAAAGAGATCTTTTCTAAATCTCAACCTGATAATAAGGATCTCATCACTCAATTCCTTCATTAAATTCACACTTACATATATAGCCAAGGAGCTCAGGCATTGAGTGGTCAAATACTCCAATGGAACACTATAGAAGTTTATCTATAAGAGAATATTACTCTTCAAGTTAAGATCAAGTTGTCAAGTTAAAGAAAGAGAGGTTATTGAGAAACATGTCAGGGCCCTTTGTCTATAACTTTAAAAGCTTTAGAATGTGATGAAAAAGAGAATAGAATGAGGTTGTCTTAAGAGAGAAAAACCTCAGCTAGTCTCCTACACCTCCATTTGATTAAAATCCCAATACTGAATAATAGGAAAGAAAGGCATGATCAAATAAGAAACCAATCAAGGTAGATTCCTAATTGTAAGCTCCACCCTTGATAATTTCAATATCAGGGTCTACAATTATTTTACCTTTCTGCTCATTGTGGACTGAAATTAAGAGTCAAGTTCTGACGGTCCTTAACCAGTTACTTCGAACTCCTGCACTGGTTTAAATTCTGGTTCAAAGTGCTTGGATCTTTAAGAGGAGGTTCAGAGGAGGTGGGACAGAGCTTAGTGGATAGCGAAAAAGGCTTAGGAGGGTAGGAGAAGATCAAGATAGCAAAGGATAAGATTTGCTGGTAATAATAAATTGTATGACAAAGAAAGGTGACAAAATAGGCAAAAAAGAAAAGAAACAAATTTTTAGTAGGAAAGCTAAATACCATTAATGAAAAACCATAAAAAGATGTTGATGGTAGAAAAAATTACAAAATTGCCCTTAAAGAGAGAGCATCATAGAAAGAGACAATGAAGGGAAGAATCAAAGAGGGAGCTCGAAGAAACAAGTAGGGAATAAGGAAAAGGGATAATCAAGGAAAAAGAAAAGGGAAAGATTACCCAAAGAACAATCTATAGTTGAGAAGACTAGATGAACTCTCACACTCTCTTTGCCCTGTAACTTGTAGTCGCAGGGCGTACCAACAATATACAGGTACTAAACAATATTGTTGTTTACAGAAACTAAAACTCATTAAACATGAGTTCAGGATATTGAACATTAAGAAAGGATCCACGGTACAAGCCATTCAGTCCACCAAACAACTCTTTACTAAGTTCAATCACTACTAGCCATGCGGCCTGCTAATCATATATTACTGGATATGGAGAAATTTTCCCTTTCAAACCATATGCAAGCAATCAAAAATCACCACTCTTTACTCCAACAACTCTCTCGAGTTCAGTGGCTCACTGATGGGGATTAGTGTATCAACTTCTTTTTCCATTCAATTCTTACGCGTCAGAATCAAAACAAAGCCCATTCTATCACCTCTACAACGGGCTCACAACTGCATACACTTCAATATATGCAACAAGAGGCCCTGTAATACTTCAGCACTCTTCTTGGTATATCTAGTACCTCGACTACTTCACTTTCGACTTTAAATTCACTTTCTTTACAACAATATCTCCTTAAGATATTGACCTTTTAACCAAACCTGTTGATGAAAATGAAATCCAGTAAGTTATTTTTGGAATGAATGGCAAAAAGGTCACAGGGCCTGATGGTTTTAATGGATCCTTTTTTTAGAACTCATGGGACACCACTGGAACTTTCGTAGAACTTGATGTCTGGGAATTCTTTACCTATGAAGTACTCCTTAAAGAGATTAACCGATCATACCTTTGTTTAATACCCAAAATCTCAATCCCTTTCACATTTGGAGACTTCAAACCTATAACATGTACCAATTTTTTTGCACAAAATCATCTCTAAAATCCTAGCTAACTGATTGAAACAAGCTATCATTCCTTTGATCAGTGAAAATCAGGCTTCTTACTTAAAAGATCGCCATATTGGCGATAATGTTCTTATCGTCCAAGAATTGTTAACTAGCTACTCTAGGCTGAACTATTCTTCCAGCTGCACCATTAAGATCGACTTCTATAAAGCTTTTAATAGCCTCAGTTGGGACTTCCTATGGACAATGCTTCAAGCTTTTGGTTTCCTCCACATCTTCATCCACTAACTAAAAGAGTGCATATCCTCGACATCCCTATCTATACTCATCAATGGTACTCCAACCACATTCTTTCCAACTGCTCGAGGTCTTCGACAGGGGGATCCCCTATTCCCCTATCTTTTCATCTATAGCATGGAAATTCTTAATGCTATCATCCTTTTACAAGTGAAGCACAATTCGAAATTCCGATATCATTCCAAATGAAAAAATTGGTTTGACTAACCTTGGGTTTGCAAATGAAGTTTTCTTATTTTGTAAAGCCCAATTGACCTCTATCAACACCTTCATGCAGGCCCTGTCAACGTTCATCAATTATTCAAGGCTATGGATTAACTTTAGTAAAAGTCACTTTCTTGTCTCCAAGAAGGCTTCTGATCTCAAACAACATATTACACAACAAATGAGCATGCAATCTATCAATCCTCCTCTTTTATACTTAGGACTTCTAAAGAAAACTAGACGCCTCACCTATTTTGAGTGCTTACCTCTTATTGAAAAACTTTAGAAACATATCAACTCATAGGTAAATAAGACACTCTCCTATGTTGGTAAGTTATAACTTATTAAATTAGTGCTTATCTCACTACATATACATTGAAGCTCACATATCTTTCTCTCCCTAAACATTACCAAAGCCATTGAAATATGTTAAGAGACATCCTATGGAGTCATTCGGACGATTCCAGAGGAGCTGCGAAGGTAAAATGGGTTGATTTGTGTCTACACAAAAAGGAAGGTGGACTAAATATGTCCTCCATTAGAATAACAAATCAGGTTTTAATCCTCAAATGTTTATGGTGGATCTTGCTTGACAAAAGTTCATTATAGATTAGATGACTCCACTCATACTTCCTTCAAGGAAAATGTATATGGAAAATCGTCAAGTGCACCTCACATTCATATTTTTTGAATTAACTACTCACTTTGAGAGACATGGTTCAAGCCGATGTTATAAATAGAGTTGGATATGACAGATTAACCTTATTATGATATGATAATAGGTTGGGGCATAGAGCACTTATCACCACAGGACACCCCACTTCATCCTCGTTTCTTCATATGCGTATGAATTCAGTGATCCAAGATAACTCTTGGCAACTCCCACAATAGTTGACACGCTTACAACCATCTTACCTTCCTAACTCCAATTCTACTAATACTTTTTACTAGAAAGGACATGCAATCCAGATACTTTCCAATAAAAAACAACCAAAGAACTACTTCGACACAGACAACCTATTATTGATTGGCATAACATCATTTGGAATATTGTGTTAACTCCTTAACTTTCCTTCCTTCTCTGGCTGGCAATTCAAAATAAACTTCTCATTGCTGATCGTCTGCCATACTTACCTATTGATCAACATTGTCCTATGGGTCAAGTTCAAGTGGAAACCCAGAACTCAGAATCCGGAACCACCTTTTTTTTACATACTTTGTCAACCACATTATTTGGCAGAATATTCAGTGAAAGTGCCTATAGACTGATCCGAGGAACTCCATCATTGACATTTTCTAACACTTATTAGCATAATCCACCAGACGGCTACCAAATCAATGCATATGTATTCTTGCATTGGGTCCTTCTGCATACTCACTACGACGAGAAAGAAACACCAAATGCTTTACACATCAAAGTACAACATGGGAAGTTCTTTAATCAAACATCATCAAAGAGCTTCATAAGTTGATATTAGTGAAGAAATTACATTTGAAATGCACGACTAGCATCGTAGTATCTCGTAAAATATGATTGCTTAATACATAATTATCCTCCCACTCTTATAATTAACCCTCTCTTCTTTTGACCTTCCTTCTTACATGACCTTGTAAGAATAGTAGTCGGGTAATCTCCTCACATCTCTATTATTTTTGTTGTACTCTTTTTAATATCTATTATCAATACCATTTTTATTTTAAAAAAACTCTCTCACTCTCTTTCTCTCTCTCATCCTCCTTTTTCCTATGGATATTAGATGTTGTCCTTCTTGCTTGTAAAGAACTTATCGCTTTCTTTCTTATAATTTCAATTTACCTTTCAAGACAAATGTGTAGTGCAAATTTAAAGATGAATTATGACTGGTAAGTACATAAAGGCATCTTTTATAAAAAGTAATTAATTGATATAAAATTTTTCTATTTATTACTTAACAGTTGATTATTCAATTTTCTCAAAATTAGAGTTATACAATAGATTAAACGAAATTAAAGGTATGAAGAACCAAAAATAATTAATTTCTTGCTAAAAATCAAGCATTTAACTTTTCATATATTGAAAAGGTAAAATAGCCAGTTAAGTATTAATGAACAGGACTGCATCAAGGGAAAAAATAGTGTTGTACTACATTTATATAAACATCTTAGAAATTAGTTCTTTTACCGAATTTATTAATTTATGTATGCTGCTTTTTTCTTTGCCATGGTGTTGTAGTAGGACCAAATCCCGGTCTCTCTCTATATATAGATATATTTATCTATTTATCTCTTAATAAAGCATGCTCCAAAAGATTTTAGAAAATGAATCTAAGAGATTTCAACGGAGAGGAGACCAAGCCTTACCTGATCAATAGCTGCAACCACATCAGTTAGAGTGGCTACTGTTGGATACACAGCTTTATAAACAGCAATTCTGTATCCATGTAAGAACAACGCAATTTATATATACCATGTATCAAGTCCAGGAGAAGCTTCTTTATATATTTTTTTTCTATTTTTAGTAAAATATTTCCAATTTCCGATGTATATGAAGAAAAATCATACCGTGAACGGGGAGCCATCCCACTAGCTTGACCATAATAGAAGCCATTCACAACCACCGGAACCCCAGAATTCCCAGCAGCAATTGAAGCGACATGACTGAACCAGGAAAAGAATTTTCATAATGGAACTAAGATTATATTCAAATATATTTGACTTAGAAAGATATGCATACCTTCCATGTCCATCAGCGTCACGAGGGGAGAGAAAGTCGACTGAAGAATTGAGGGTTGCAATTGCTTGAGCCCCCGCTGAGAAGAACCTTGCGGACACTATCTTCCCATTGCAGTAACTGGCAGAGAACCCAGGACCCGTCTCACAAGCACCAGTAAAATGAGAAATGTTCGATGTAAATGGATTTAGAGGATCAAATGCAAAGCTTGGATGTATTGGGTTGATGCCCGTGTCTACAAATCCAATTACGATCCCATCTCCCGCGTTTCTGTCTACTCCTTCTTGTGTCCACCCTAACTGAGGTAACCCTAGAAACTCAGGTGTGTACGTAGTCATCAGTTTCGCTCCTCTGTCTCTTTCTACCACTTTAACTCCAGCAGCTCCTCTGAGCTTGCTTGCCTGCAACCGAAGTACGTGCATGCACTTACTTTCCTTTTACTCCGTTTTCATTATCTTTTTTCCTTAATGATGGAAGAGAATATCAAGATGCAAGGAGCAATTTTGATGGAATTACGCACGTACCAGGGAAGGAGTGGTGTGAACAGCGAATCCATTAACAATATGTTTGAAGCTGTAGAGCTTGCTATAGCTGGCAGATTCGAGGGTGCTTCGTAGAAGTTGGTCATGAGAATCGACCAGCCACTTTGCATGAGCCTCTGAAGCTTCTCTAAACATCCATATAAAGAAGTCGTATCAGTGATGGGACAATACTGCCTCTAGAAAGAAAGCTAACCGAATTTTCATTAAAAAACATGAAAATTAACTACGATTTGTTTAATAAATAACAAAGATACAAATAAGATTGTAATAAATAATTTTTAATATGTAAAGATAAGTCAACTTATTAATTACATAAATCTTTTATCATGTAAAGCATACTGTAGCTTTCTATTTTTTATTTTTATTTTTATTTTTTTTAATTCAAGTAAACCCGTAGACGGTAAAACAAGCATACTTCTTTGAAGGTTCAACTGGTGCACCACCTCACAGATAGACAAGCGGGTGCACTTCTAATTACTTTTATCATATACTCGCTGGGAATAACAATATTTTATATATGAAACAGTACCTGTCTGGTAAAGGAGCTCTTCTTTCGTGGAAGGCAACGGGCTCTCCTTCCATTAGGACCAAGTAAATGGATTTCTCTTCCGCAGAGCAAACAACCATTAATATTATTCCCAAAGTAAAAATCACAGCATATATTGCTGAAGAAGACGATAGAACCTCTCTGCTTTCCATCGCCGTCAATGGCAGCAATATGAGTTTCAGAGATTACGTATAATGGACAAGACTGACTGAACCTGCAGTAAAATTATCTCATGGTCAACGTGACCAAAGCTGAAATTACTCATTTGACATTTTTTCGAGCCGTTACCATCCTTTTACGCAAGCATCTGCTTTTAAATAACTTTTGGAAACGTGCTGTTCGTGCTCCTTGGAGAAACAATCGTCCGTTATACAACAGGTTTCCAGGATTACACATCATAACTGTAGCTCATATAGATTTGACAACTTTCATCACCTCCACGGTAAATCAATTTGATTCATTATCAAGATTTGTTCCGTTTCAACTTCTGCACTAACAACAGAGGATCTGATTTATTATCAGAATTTGTTCGGTTTCAACTTCCATAGATTCAAATCCTCCGCTCCGATTAATCAGTTCTTACTCTGTTTTATTAAATCGTAAAGTTACATAAATAAGCAAACTAAATTAAATGACACAGAATTGAAACACTCTAATAAGAACGAACCCCTCCCATTGACAGTGGTTAGATTGAATTTCAATCATTGAAAAGTTATCTTAATTTCCACCTTAAATGCATTTCACGGTACATTAGCTTTGATGTCATATCTGCTGTTCTCACAACTGTATCTTGACCTCAAGATTTAACGCAAGTCTTGCCATTGTAATCCTCAATTGCGCATGTTATGTTAAATTAGCAGCAAGTTTATTCCACATCGAATCACCAGGTTTTCGGGGGCCATAAAACTTTTCATAAAACACCTGCATCTTTACCAGAGGATGTACAGTTGTTGTGGGTCAAGTTTTTCATTTCTGAAATAAAAGTTTACCTGGCAGGGTTATTGCTGCTACTCAAAATTAAGACCTGAAAGAGAGGAACTGCATAATTCGTGCTTTTCATCCCAATACTCAGCTTACAAGTAGCACTCAGAAATTGGTGAGGGTGAGGGATAACCCACAAGAAACTGTACGCATATAAATAGATATCGTTCCATTTTATAGTTTAACCAAACGGTTTGTTGAAGAACTAGAACAGATGTCAGAAAATCTAACATAACTCCACGCATCAAATTCGATGTCAGAGAGTTACATTCAAAATTCTCTTTTAGACAGATTGATTAATAGAATGCCCTACCCTAGTACAGTACAGCTACATATATCACAATAAACACATAAAATTACTTGCAGCTTACAGTTCGAGCCAACCACGGATGATTTTCTGCACTATACATCTCACTCAAAAGACATTCTACATTGTAAATGGAAACACAAGCAATTCCTCCTTACTTTAGCCTTTTACATTGCAATCATCTCTTCCGGCGTTTCGTTTCAACCTGTAGTGTTCAATTTAAGTTGTCAACCAATAATAAGAAAACAGAAAAGAAGAAGAGAAGAAGAGAAACAAACTTTCATAACAATTCAACTCCAGATAAGAAGCTATAAACAGCAAATTACCAATATGCATAAGCAACAAAATCTCAAGTAAAGAAGCAGAAAGGCCTTCTCTAATACTTAAAAAGTAAGTGTTACATCTGTAACCAATAAAGTGGTCACCCAGCCAAAAAGATTTAGACCCAGTTTTGTATTCTACATCTATTTGCTATCCAATACGCAAATCCAAAACTCTCGGAAAAGGTGAATATCTCCAGAAACAACGAGCATGGTCGGCAATTAATAGTTTGAAATGAATGGGCTAATCTCTGTTTGATTAGGCTTGGGACCAGCCCAAACTCACAATGTGAATCGATGTCATTTTAGTATAATTGCCCAAAACATCGTTTGGTCAACTACACCAAAACGGCATCGTTTTGCAGCAGCTTGAGTAGGTTCGGACCACAGGGAATGAGATTCGGGCCCAGAATGCCATTCATGTTATTGTCAACGAGTCCTTGGCAGAAAAGGTTTGTGTTTTTGAATAAAGGAAAAGATCAAAACTGACAATTACTTGGTACCAGTCACAAAGATAAGAATGAACATCAATTATACTTCTAGACACTTGTTTCATTAATTATGCCAGAGGAAAATTAAAAACAGTAGAACAAGAAGAAGTAGAAAGCAGAAAAGAAAAGAAAGGAAGAGTCTAAGGATAGGAGAAATCCAATCTGAGCATATTGCAAACAAACACAAAATGTGCCTCTGGTTCATTCGCAATTGGTTCTTCTCTTGGCAAGTCTTATTCAATACAGTGGTGAGGAACAATGTTAGCTTAAGCACAAGCATAAAGCTAGGAACCTAGCACACAATCCAAAGTATAGAATTAAAAGATCAAAATCTTATAATTCTTTATAAAACAACCATTCACATCATTAACAGAATTCGAACTTCTTACATTGAGATAATATTCAAAGATGATGAGAACACATTCTGCCACAAAATCACTTGATTCAAACACTTAATACAATTAACTGAAATTGCAGGAGAAACATGGTATCGACATAGTAAACTGGGGAAGATATTATAACCCAAAAGTTTCAATTCAAAACATTCATGAATGATCAAAAATCATGGCAAACAAAATTCTGCTATCAAAAAATCAGAAATTGTAATTAACCATTTCAAAGAACGGTGGCAACAACGTATAGATTAGAAAGAGACAAACTTTTGACATTCTTAAATATAAAAAATGACATCAAAACTTCTTCACATGGACAAGCAGAGTATGCAAGCAAAATTTAAGGTACCAAACATTTTCAAGAATGATCTAAGACTAGACAGCAAAAAGTCTTACCTTGCCATCTGCTGCTGGTGATGCATTAAACCCATTATATGATCTTTTGACATCATCATCAGATGCACATTCAGAGCAGACGAAGTGATCTAGTTTCTTTGCTTCCTCAATGGTCATGCCCACACAGGCAGGATGATACCTAAATGACCATGTCAAGATCCTATTTCATACTCACATAAATTGAAAGAAATTCACTGCAGAACAACACTGGGTTTTCCATTTTAGGGAAGATTCTCACATCAGATTTGACAGAATACTGACAAAACATAGATTAACTGAGGGGAATAAGGCATTTGTATCATGCAATTAGATCATATCATGACTGAAATGAATACCGAGGTTGATAATTTTAGGCTAGGCAACTATGTAATCAAATGACAGCCACATAGGGACGGTAGAAAAAGGACCGTCTCCCTCTATTCCTTCTGGTTTTAATTTTCTCATATCTCCTATAAACACAGTTTGTTGATTAATAGACAGTATAAGTGGTTCCAAAATTAAAAGTTTCTCTTTGCTTCAATTTTATTGAAATTGTAAGGTTCTAGCATTTGAGGAAACTAGTCCAAGATTGTAGACATATTTCCTTAACAATTCTTCATAGGCAAGACCTCTTGAGATTTCATCATGCTTTATAGACAAGATTTTTTAACATTTTGATTCTCATACTATTTCGTATGCATTAACTTAACACATAAGTAATTGCATGACAGGTAAGACGCCCTCGACCAAGAGAATTAACCTCACTCTTAGAACTTAATCCATTTACCTTTAAAATTTGCCACCTAAGCAAGGAAACTTAAAATGCTTTATAGACAAGATTTTTTAACATTTAATTCTCATACTTCTTCATATGCATTAGCTGCATACTTCAGGACTTCCATGTCATAGGTCATAGGGTGGTTACTTAAGTTAACCCCACTTCCCGTCCTTAATTCAATCACTTATTAAACTAACACCCCGATAAGAATGACTGAAAATGAGCAATTAAAATTAATATTACAATGCAGATTTACCAGTCCTTGCACCCTTCACATTGCACCATAAGGTCATCAGGGTTATATGGCATCTCACAAGTGCAGTACCTTGTAGAAGGAAGAAAAGAAAACGAAAACCTCAGAAGCCAATCAAAATTAAATCAACGCTATCTCAACCAAACAACCACATTTAAGCACACAAATCAAAACCAAGTAGTAAGACTCACACAGCAACACGATCAGGTGTGAAGCCTCCAGTAGCAGCCTTGTACTCAAAGCGACAGTAATAGTCCTCAGCACCCACATTCTCCAGCTTAGTATAGTTCTTAAAAGAGTGAACCATACACTTCCCTTCTATAGTAAGAGCGCTCTGGACATCATAGTGGTCGGACAAGAATAACTCTTTAGCTCCATGAAACTGCCGGCGGCCCCCAAGTGACTCTTCCGGGCGATAGTACCACCTAACCCTCACCTTAACATTGTTCCTACCATCAGTCTCGATCCCCTCGATTTTAGCTACATACGGCGGCTTACCGGTGTCCGACGGTCTCATCAACACACAATCGCCGACTAGCATAATAAAGGAAACAGCAGAGACAAAGTCAAAATTTTGAAGAATACCTGGAACGTGCAAAAGAGTTAAGATAGGAAAACGAGACCTTTGACGATTTTGTTGGTGCCACGAATGGTGTAGGAGTCGAGCTCTCTCTTGCCAGGTTTAGGCTTGGTAGGGATGCCAGGCCGCGTTTTTGCCATGGAAGTTGAGTTGAGGTATATTTGTAATGCAAAAAAAGATAGGAAGAAGAAGGGAGTGGGGATTCTTGGTGTACACAAACCCTAGATTCTCGCCATGGGAGAGAATAAGAAGCGCAGAGAGGGATTGGGAGAGTGTCTCTTGACCTCCGTCACGCTTGCTTTTACCCCTTCTTTAGTCTTCAAGAAAGCTTGTAAATTTTTGGCTAATCGGAAAATTAGTAGCTTAATTATTTATTAGTGTTTGATCCTTTGGGATTTTGGAACAGATCTACTCTAAATCTTGGTCTGCAATACTTTAGGTCCTTTTACGAACAAATTGACCCTTGATTGTCATTAACAAATGCTTCTAAAATCGAATTTCCACAAAACCATGCAATGTACGGTGTACCTTAAATTATATTGTTCCAAAGGTGAGTTCAAACTTTCTAACCATCAAAAGATTCTTCACCAATTCCAAAAGTGTGATTCCTAAAGCCTATTATTTAAAGCGTATGCTAAATCCCAAACCCAATTTAAGTGAGCTAAAGTGTGGAAGATAGAGGCTTCTCTATTATCCAAGACAATATGAATATGCCAAGGCAAATTCTCAACAAGCATAGAAACGATAGCTTTAAAGGGTCTAAACATGCCTTGTGGCTCTTCACCAATTATTGTTGCGATCAAGTTTTCAACTCTATAAATTAGTCCTCAAAAGTGAGCAAAAGTCCTTAACTAGAAGTTGTTGTGCCTAAAGAGGGGGCCACCTTAATTAAGGGGGGACTTACACTGCTTAAATTATAACCATTAACCCTAATTTATAGACCTTAATTGAATTATTAAATTTGTAATTTCTTAATTCACAAATTATCCAAAACTCTAATTAGATCTAAAGCACTCTAATAAACTATCAGAGTATCACACGAGACCTCTCTCCGTATAATTACCAATTTGATTTGTCACAATTTCGATTAAATCTTTTAACTCTCATTAATTCGATTTAATCATTTTTTTATTTAGTTCAACCTCTCATTTTGTTACCAAATTTTAAAAAAACGTAATCAAATCATAACATTCATCCAATAAACAAAATCAACTAAATTGTCATTAAATCAAAATAAAATCCCGAAGAAGAGTTAGCACATCATCAACATTCTACCATCGATCTATCATCTCCATCCTAACTTTATACATGAATAAAATTGAAACGAAAAGGAAATAGAAACTTAGAATGGACAATCTAGGAAAGCAGTAATGTTGGGAAACCTCTTGATTCAGGAAGCATGTCGAGACTGCTTCTTCTTCCTCCTTGTTCCTCTTCCTCCTCTCTTTCTCTTCCTCTTTCTCTTCCTCTTTCTCTCTTAGGGTTTCCAAAAGTGGTTGCACGAAAAAGCTCATTTCTTTCTTCTCATCTTGTTCTTTAAATAGTCTCTTGTGTTTTGGGTAACCCTAAGGCTTTTCTAGGATCTGAAAGGTCCAAATTTCATAATTGTTTACATGTCTACTCGACGTAGGCTACAATCATGGCTCACATCTAAGCCTTTTATCACGATCATGACATATTGGCCATGATCGTGGGTCATTTCTGGAGCTTCTGTCATGATCGTAGGTCATTGTTTCAGTCCAAATGTCTCTAAAACTCCTTCGTTCTATGATATTGATCATGAAATGCTAACAAACACATCAAGGTACCTCAAAAACATAATATTTAAGCTCAAAAGCTTGTACTAACCCTTAAAACACAAATAATTAACAACTTAACACAATTATAACCTAAACACATACTAAGTGATTGAGTTAACGGCTAAACACATATCAAACTATGCCATAAAACTATCATATCCCCATACTTAAACATTTGATTATCCTCAAACAAACAAAATAACAAATAATACCAAAACACAAAACACACAATGCAATAATGAGGTAATGACTACAACTTCGCAAAACAAGTTTAACTCTAAACACAATCATTCAAGTTGTTCCAAATTATTAACATGCAAAATCCGTGTCTAGGAACTCTGGACTAAATTTATATATTAATCAAAACATAAATGTCATGTTTATTCACCCCTTTCAATTTTACACATACATTAATAATTATTTTGTCAATCAATCTTTATAACTAATCCTAAGTACGTTTTATAAAAAGTTAAGCTGCTTATAAGTTCGGTAAGTTTTCTAAGAAAACATTTTTAACACCTTTTGTGGATATGAACCTAGTCCTTTTATACGGAGGCAAACATTAGTAATGAATGTCAATCCAGTTACTCGACTTAAGTCATGTTTTTAGTAAGTTACTTAGTTGGAACATTATTATAGCCTTTTAACGCGAAGGTACACATTTATGATACGTGTCCATCCGGTTACTTAGCTACATCATGTTCTCAACTGGCTACTAGCTCTATTCATAACCTATCTTGTTATAAAAAATTTACAAAAAAATTTACCTATCTTGTTACTTTAGCTACTTGTTTTCATGGAAAAATGCTAGCAAAGCTACGTAGTCGAAATACCTAAAATTATAATTGAATGTGACAACTTATAGGGTAATAAACTAGTATTGAATCCTAATTAACTTGCATATTTTAGACAAAAAACTCATATCACTAATTTAGCGAGCTAATAACTCTTCAAAACTTAATAGATTGTGTTCAAAATTAAATCGATTTCGTTCCATCTAAGCCATCGATACATTATCACATTTCATAATATGCAACCTAAACTCACTAATATAACAATATGCAATATTCATAATGAAAGCAAAACATAGAACCCTCCCCACACTTGAACAATACATTGTCCTCAATATGAGAAGGGTACGCAAATACACCAGGGAAATAAAACACAATATACGAAAACATAAGAAGAAAATACTAAAAAAATGAAAAGAGAAGGGTTAGAACATAAAGTCATTAGGGTGACTACGGTGGGGATGGTGTCGGAGATGGAGAACCAATGCACTTGACACCAAATTGGGTTCCCTTTCTTATAATTGATTCAAAGAGAATAAGAAAGTTAGCAATCCAACCATTCCACATCATTACAAACTTATTTTATAATTTAAAACACACCTAACCACACAACAATTTAAATTTAACTATTAAACGTGCTAATTTAGGTCATTAGCTTGACCTTGCATCCTTAGAAGCTCTTCCTGGATCAATTATGAGTGACTTACTTCCATCCTTCTTGTTCAACAATAATTTTGTAACCTTGAGTCAGCTATAAATTGTAAAATGATTAGAAGGACAATATTGGTAAAGTTGAGAAAACCAATTAATTTCAGTAAGTCCTTTTTACTAACAAACTGTTAATAAAATAAGGAATAACGAAATTTCTTGAATCTTCTATTAAGTCTAGCAGTTTGTTTAGTAAAAGGGTGAGATGCTCTTATTCTTCCTTAGTCACTCCCTTTTCTTTTTCTTCTTTTGCTTCACGAATAGAGTCTTTCATAGCTTCTTCAAACTCAATGTTTGTTGTCATCTGTTCTTTTTCCTCATACTGCTTTAAAGATTCGACATCGTCAACTCTTATGAATGGTATTCTCGGTGGGTAAGGTGGAGGAGGAACATAGGGAGGGTTCTCATTCTTTTCTTCATCCTTTTTCTGCTTCTCTTGGTCTTCTACATAGTGGGTTTCGGGTGGTCTATCTATTGTTTCTCCTAACTCTTTCCCATTCCTAAGTGTGATAGCCTTAACTTGCTCTCTTGGATATACTTCTATATTGCTCGAAAGATTTCCCACACTTTTTGTAGATAACACATTAGCAAAATGTTCCACTTGAACCTCCAGGCTGAGTCCTTATTACTTGATCAATTTGCCCTTCTAACCTCTTTTGGGTCTCATCCATACTTATACGCTTGTCTATAATCTTATCCAGTTTGGAATCAAAGTCATTGTATTTATCCTGTTGAAATCCATATGATGCTTGTCTAATTGAATCTCAGTATTGTTAGACCAATGAAAATTTGGGTGGTTATACCACATCGATTGGTATGTATTGGAATAACGATTGCTATCTTCCTGAACAGCTTGTGCTCCATTAAAGTTGAATTGCTCCATATTGTTTCTTTTCCCCTAAAGAAGCAATCAGCTACAATATAGCTCTTTTATCCACATAACTTATATTCATGCTGCATTACTCTGACTGGAGAGTAAGAGGTAGCTTTTAAGCTATTCAATTGTTTGGTTAAGTTGTCGATCTCAGCCTACAACGTTGTCATTAAATTTGCAGCAATCATTCCTCCTAAGTCCCAAAAGGTTGATTGCTATCTACTTCGTTCCAATATCCAAAGGCAATTAGTGTATGCCATGTCTTCCAACAGATTAATGCTGCTTCAATTGTTTTCCTCATAAATGATCTCCAATAGCTACGTCTATGGTGCTCTTTGTGGGTGTATTAACTCTAGTGTAGAAGGTTTGCAATAGGAATTTGCTGGATAGGCTATGATGAGGATAGCTCCTTTGCAACTCCTTATACCACTCCTACATTTCATATAAAGACTCCTTGTCATTTTGCTAGAAATTGATAATTCCTTTTATTTGTCTTGTTGTCTTGTTTAGAGAGAAATACTTATCTAGAAAAACTCGTGCCAACTGCTCCCAAATTGTGATGTTGGCTGGGTAGAGAGAATTCAACTAGGACTTGGATCTATTCTTAAGTGTAAAAGGAAAGAACCTCAAACTAATATCGTCCTCCAACATCCCAATATATTGGAAGGTGTCTCAAATTTCTAAGAAATGAGCTAAATGAGCATTAGAATCCTCATTGGCTAATCTGTAGAATTGCATGTTGATCCGTAACATGTTTACAGTGATGGCTTGATTTTGAACGTATTTGCTTGTACCAGTGGTTGTGTAATCCTTGGATGACGGGCATTGAGATGTGGCCTCATGATGTTCATAAAGGTCTTTCACTCTGTATGATGTATTTCTTCCACCTTCATTCTTTCCATCTCTTTTTAGTGTTCAACTCTTCAGATTCCCCATTGTTGTCTGGTGATATCCAAGTTGATGTGTCGTCTACTTTATACCTAGATTCTCTTTTTTTTTTCTCCTTTTTTCATAAAAGATGGTGAAAAAGCCTTAGACTGCAAGAATTAAACTAATCTACACCTTCTCGGTAACGACATCAAAAACTTGATCACATCGATCGAGCTTTTAAATTTATAAACTCTCAATTACCGCAAGCGCACAGGTCATGATTTTAGTATAAAAGGTGTCGATCCCACGAGGAGGGGGACTACTCTAATCCTAAAAATCTAAGGCTAAAAGGACATGAAACTAAAAATAAGCAATGCAACAAAAAGGAAATACAAGAATTAAATTCAACCAATTAAATCAAAAGTTAAACATGAAGGAATTAGCAATTCAGCAACAAGCACACACAATGGAAGTCAACCAAAGAATTTACCAAGTTATGAGAAAAGGTATTTTACCTATCATTAATGCTAATTTAGTTGAAAATGTGTTAATGGGTATCGGTTCTAGATAATCCTCGGCTTGATTACTCTCTCTCGAGTTATAACCATCAACCCTAATTTATAAACCCTAACTGGATTATGAAATTTGTCATTTCTCAATTCACAAATTATCCAAAACCCTAATTAGATCTTAACACTCTAATAAACTATCGAAATATCACACGAGATCTCTCTTCGCACAATTTCCAATATTATTTGTTTCAGTTTCTATTAAATCATCTCTTATTAATCCAATTTAATTATTTTTCATTCAGTTCACCCTCTCAGTTTGTTATCGAATTACACAAGAACGTAATCAAATCACGACATTCATCTAATAAACACAATCAACTAAATTATCATTAAATCAAAATAAAATCCTAAAGAAGAGATAGAAAATCAATAATATTCTACCATCTATCATCATACAATCCATCCCAACTCTATACATTAATAGAATTGAAACATAGAGGAAATAGAAATTTAGAATGCATGATCTAAGAAGGCAGCAGCGTAGGCAAACTTCCTAATCCAGGAAGCACATCGAGACCACTTCTTCTTCCTCTTTTTTTCTTTTCCTCCTCTATTTCTCTTCCTCTTCCTCTTCCTCTCTTAGGGTTTCCAAAAGTGGCTGCACGAAAAAGCTCTTTTCTTTCTTCTCTTCTTGTTCTTTAAATAGTCTCTTATGTTTTTGGTAATCCTAGGGCTTTTTTGGGATCTGAAAGGTCCAAAAGTCCCTCAAAACATGAAGTTCATAACTGTCTACGAGTCTGCCCGATGCAAGCCATAATCGGGGCTGACATTTGAGCCTTATGTCACGATCGTGGCATACTAGCCACAATCGTGGCCCATTCCTTGAGCTTCTTTCATGATCATGTGGGCCGTTATTTCAGCCCAAATATCTCCAAAACTCCTATATTCTTCGATATTGACCTTAAAACACTAGTAAACACATCAAGGTACCTCAAAATCATAATATTTAAGTTTAAAAGCTTGTACTAACCCTTAGAATACTTAAAACACAAATAATTAACAAACTAACACAATTCTAAGCTAAACACATACTAAATGATTGAATTAATAGCTAAATATAAATCAAACTTTGCCCTAAAGCACGATGCAATTTACACTTATTATTACACTTTTTTTGGAATGTGAGATGGTTAAATAGCCTTTAAAAAAGTAAGTATGGACTTAATCCTAAAGAGAAAACATGCTCTCTTAGGACTTTTAGAGACTAAAATAAGAGGAAAGAAGCTTTAGGCATAACAAAAATATTTTGGATCAAATTAGTCCTATGTTTCTAACCTTTCTCACCAATATTATGGTTGAATTGTTATCTTATTTTACTCTTTTATGATTTTGGTTAATGTAGTGGATTTTATAGATCAAGTGATACACCTTAGAATCTATGCTACTATTCTAGGTTTTTGGAGACAAAAATTATGGTACAATCTTAGAATTATCTAATATAACATTCTTGGTGGTCAGTTGTTGATTGTTGATCTTAATTGTGTCCTTTATAGACGTGAAGTTGAAGGTGGGAGAGTTAACTAAAGGAAACTAAACAACGAGCTTAGCCAAGTGATTTCTCAACTTGGTATTTTGGACCTTAGTTATATAGGGATGCATTTCATATGGTCAAATAACTAAGTAGGGGAATGGTTCATTAGGAAAAGGTTGGATCAAGTTCTGGTGAATGGTTGTTAAATGGATCAATTTCTATGTTTATATGTAAGCTTTAGATCTACTCTTGTATCTGACCACTTAACCATAGAGGTCCTGAATCTCAATTCCTCCCTAATTCCAAAGGTTTCATTTAAGTTCTTTAACAACTTAGCTACAAGAGATGATTTTGAACATGTTGTGAAAGTTGGAATGCAAATACAAGTGGTGGGTGCAAATCATATCAGCTTATGAACAAACTCAAAGCCATTAAACAAGGGTTAAAAAACCCTTCAAGAAAGCCCTTCAATGTAGAATAAAGGAATACACCAAGGTTTGGCTATAGGAAACTAGGAATTCTCTAAAGAAGATCCAAGCTTAAGTGTATCAAAATCCATAAGACTAGAACCTAAAGCTTCAGGAGAACCAGGCTTTAGGGGACTATAAATAACTCTCCATACACACTACTTCCTTCTTTAGAAAAAAATCAAAGATCAATTGGCTATAAGAAAGTGACTTTAACTCAAGTTACTCCTTTAATTCCATTCTTGTAAGGAGAAATAGGAACACAATAGTCAATTGGTAGATGATTTAGGGAATCACTACAAAGATAGCATACAAACCAGGGAGTAGGTACATATTTTTTTATAAAAATTTGTTGAGGAATAGGTTAATAAGTTGTTTTACACTACATAAGCTCAAATCCTTTATCAATTATGCTATAAGTCAGTAATTGAAGGATAGTCTTATCAGACTAGTTGGTATGTAGGAAATAAATGATGTATTATTAGGATTAAACCTAAGTAAAGCTATAGGGTCGAATGACTTTAATGCGTTTTTTCTTCGAAAGGACCTATAATTTGAGTGGAGAACTACTATATGAATTTATTTGGGAATTATTCAAATCCAAAATTAACCTCAAATATTTGAATAGAAAACATGTATGCTTGATTACAAAGTCTAGTAATCTTGACTCTATGTATGAATTTTTACATATATCCTGTTGTAACATCACTTTTAAAATGATTTTTAAGATCTTTGTGACTCAGTGACGCTCTAAAGCATATCATAAATCCAAGTTAGGGTACATTCATCTTATAGAGCTCCATAAGAGATAACATTCTGCTTATGCAAAATTTCTTTGAAGATTATGATGTTAGGGTATCAATTAGAAGTTGTTCAATGAAAATTGACTTTGCAACGGTCGTTGATTTCCTATAGCAGAGTTCATTTTCCATTGCCTTAAACCTTTTGTGTAACATCCCATTATCGACGGGGAGATTAAAATAGTAATTCTGAGTGGTCAATGGGCGTTTAGAAATGCTTTTACATGTTTATGCATAATCTAGCATCCGTATACATGTGAATAGTGAATTTTGCACATGAAAATGACTGTACAAGCATTCATGACATTTCCCGGTATATTGTTAATAAATGTGATTGTTATGAAAAATGTGATTTGTGTGCTTGAAAATTGAGTTGGAGAGGGTCATTGAGGTTTGAGAATTTTTTTGTGTGAATTTTAAAAATTTACCGGTAGTAGAAATGACTGTCCAGTGGCACTGAAAAATTAGATAAATGATTTTATAGATTAATTAATTTGAGCCATTGGAAATTTGGGGAGAAATTAGAGTAGAAATGGAAATTTAGTTAGAAAGAGCATAAAATTGTGACATGTGGCAAGTGACACTTGTCACTTGCCTAACATGCCACCATGTTAGTATTTGTATAAAAAAACCCACCCTTCTTTTAAACCTTTCTTGATGCTTCTTCTTTAAAAGATGTTTTGGTGATTTAAGTTAAAATCCTCCACCAACTTTCGTAGCTCTCCTCTTCCTTGCTTCTTTTGATTTTTTTCTCATCTTTTCTACCTTCTTCCACCTTGTTTTCTCTTCTTGTGTTCACTAAAAATTGTAACCTAAACCTCACCCCGTCAAGATGATGATGGTCGTGTGTGTTAGTGGGAGTTAGAGAAGTGGTATTTTTGAAGAGTTGAAGAAGTGGAGGCTTAATTAGGTAACAAATATGTTTTATATTATGGATTTGTAGTTAAATAACTTATTTGTGATGTTATTTAAATTTAATTGCATGGAAATTGTGTTTGGATATTTGGGTGTGTAATTGCTTGCTTTTATTGGTGATTGATGAGATAGAATGTGATGATTGTTTTAGGTGTTTTGGAAGTGAAAGTATTTGAAGAAGAGTGTTGGAAAAGGATGGATGGTTGAGTGCATGTTGCTGCCATGTTATGGGTAAATGTTCAAGTGGAGGTTTTGATTTGGTTGGGTTGATATATTGAGAAAATTGAGTGGTGTTATTGGTGTAGAAATGGTATGGAAGAGATAGGAATGGTGTTAAAATGAAAAGCTGGAAATTTGATTTGAGCATGTTTCAATGATTTAGTCGTAACTTCTTCTATGGTTATGCAATTGAGATGATTTTTAGCTTAAATTAAACTAGAGGTGTTTGGATATATTTCTTGTGAAGGAAGTGTTTTTCAATTTTGGCTTGAAGAGTTCCAAATTTTTACATGAAAGTGAGAAAGTGTGTAGGGTTGAACAGTAGCTCCAAAATTACAATTTGTGATCTAAATGTTTGTGAATTTTTCTGGATTGATTTAGGCATGTTTTGTTAAATTGGTCTTCACGAAAATTGTATCTTTTATTGTTAGCTTTCTATTGCTATAAAGTATGACATTTTTTGATGTTGAGGTTGAAAGTTATGATCCGTTGAATTGGCTCAAGTGGCCGAATTGAAAGTTATAGAAGAATGTCTTATCTTTTTAATGATGTATAATATGCCATTTTTGGATGTAGGAATAGTAAGGTATGAATTTTTGAAGTTTGGATGTGGTTTAGGGTGAAATTATGTGGGCAGAAGCTTTGATTGAGATTTTGACATTTTTAGAGGTTGAATTTGCTTCCAAGTTATTCATGAAAGTTGTAGAATGTGTTCTGATCTTTTCATTTTTATAAAGCTTGGAATTTTTGGCCAATGGAATAGGAAGATATGATTTTTAGAAGATGTGTTATTGTTTAAGGTGACATTTATTGGACTTTGATTGGCATTTTGACTCCTTTAGAGTTGGAATTTATCTGTGAGTCCTTCATGGAAACAGTAGGGCTTTCTGTGATCTTTCTATTGATACCTAATTTGTCAATTTTGGACACTTGTGTGAAAAGTTATGCATTGTGAAAGAAGAAAGGAAAATAAGTGAAAATATATATATATATATATATATATATAAATGAAATGGCCTTGTGGCTGCGACAACGTCACGTTGCGATCATGAACCGGCCTGCAAGCCGACTCACGAGCCGGCCCAGCGAGCCGTCGTGCATGCGGTGCGGCTCGCCTACTCACCTGCCATTCCTCCACTCTTTTGCTTATAATTTGTCCATCCGACCTCCGATTGACCTGATTTTTGAAGCATTGGATTTGTAAGACACTCCTCTACCCCTATATAGGAATTTGTGGACTTTGAAATTAAATTAAAAAAGATTGATCGAATCAAAGTGAGAGGACTGGTTAATAAGAGTATGAGGTGATTATTTTCTTAACATACTTTAGTGTTTTAGCAATATCTTGACCTATAGAGATCCAAATTGAGTACTTTTGGTGTCTATGGATTCTTAACACATAGGGGAACATTTATATTGGTGAGAGGTTGTTAGGTTACCTTGTTTTGATGGTCTCATTGATCGGAGATAGTAGACACGAAAGTGTGTGTTTTAAAAAAATTGAAATAAGTCTATAAGAAATTAATTGCGAGTGTAATGGTTTTAGTGCAGCTTTAAACCTGAGAATAAATGAGGTTTGATATGGGAATGGTTTTATGATGAATTTTTTTTGGAATGATACCAGGATTGTCATTAACATGCACTATACATATTTTATTTCAGTCATGTGCATTATTAAACACTTATGATTGTACAAATTGTGATGTATGCGTATCTTGCATAAATGAGTTGTGCAGGCTAAATGGTCGCATTTAGGCGTTTCTAGAAACTGGAAGCAAATGCTAATCTATAGCGTACTGTGAGTAGACCGAGATGGTCTCACTTTATTGTTGGCTTTATTTCATTTTGTATAAATTGACTGCTGAATGTGATTAACTGTATTGGTTTCCGGACAGGAGGTCCGATGATTGTGATGCTGATTTGGATATTGAAGTGCTACTTGAATTTGAATTGGATGAACTATGTGTACTTAATGTGATTGATACATGTGTTATGAATGTGAATTGGATGAACTATGTGTACTTAATGTGATTGATACATGTGTTATGAATGTGAATTTGCATATGAATAAATGTGTGAATTTTTAACTCTAATGTTAAATGCCGGACTAAGGTCCGATGACATGAGAAAGTGATTGAATGGGATATGCAAATGTGAGCGATGCATGCCATTGTATGAATGCATGAAATATAATGGCAGTTGTGACCAGAGTAGCCAACGATTAGAGCTTAAAGCTCAACGAGTGAAAATGAGCATCGAGCTCAAAAGTGAATCAGAGCCTCAGGTTCAACGTTTAATGAGTCCTGTATTTCCCAAGGGGATAAGGGAAAGTTATTAATGAGCCCTATGTGGGATAGTTTGGACACTCGGTCACAACAAAGTAACAAATGAAAAGTGAGTCTCACGTGCATTGCATATGCATAATATGAATGATTAAGTGTATCGAATGTGAATAATGTGAATGTGAAATAATGTGAATGTGAAATAATGTGAAATGTGAAATAATGTGAGATGTGCAAATTATGTGTTATGTGACTGGGTGAGCCATCGATGATGGTTACTCATTGAGTTCACAAAACTCACCCAAAATTTGTAATTATTTTTCAGAACTCAGAAGAATACCCCGTTAGGCAACGAGAGTATATCTATTGCATGTGAGTGAAAGAAGAAGTCGGAATCATTTCGCGTCTGCATTGTTTCCTTTTATTTTCACACTGAATTGTAATTTCCGCAAATTATTGTATCTTGTGTATTTGAGTATATTTGTTGTGTCTACCTTTCTGATTGGAAAAAGGTTTTGCAAAAGAGCTTGATCAAAGTGTAATATGTTTTGTTTTTGGAATGGGCTAATCGACATTTTGTTTTGTAAATGAAAATGTTTCTGAATAAAAGTGGGCCCAAATTTGCGATTATTGAAAAGAAATTTATACCAACTTTTCATTGTTTTAGTGCTCTAGCACACCACTCTTGTAGCGTACGGACTCGAATATCACCATCGATGTCGGGTTCGGGTCTTACAGGAGTGGGGTGTTACATATGTGGTATCAGGGCCCAAAAGTATTATCTTATATGGGTCGTTTCTGAAATAGGAGTCAAGTTACATGCATTTAAGTCATTTCATAGCAGACAGTGACAACTGATGTAACATCCCACCCCCTACTGGAAGGGTAAAATAGTAAATTTGGCATAGGATGAGATGGA
This sequence comes from Erythroxylum novogranatense, assembly GCA_029891385.1. Taxonomy (NCBI): domain Eukaryota; kingdom Viridiplantae; phylum Streptophyta; class Magnoliopsida; order Malpighiales; family Erythroxylaceae; genus Erythroxylum; species Erythroxylum novogranatense. The sequence goes on from CM057229.1 coordinate 86,546,125, forward strand.
TCGGAATGACTTAGGACTGTTCATGCATAATAGGATTGGTACACAGTATCATTTGTGCACATGAAATTACTGTACATGCATACATGACATTCCCGATTTTCGTGCCTAGTGTAATTTTATTGTGATTAACGTGATTATTGGATTTGAAAAATTATTCTGAGTGCGTCATTGAGTGTTTTATATTTTAAGGGATTTTCAGAAATTTTTTTGGAATTTTCCGGAGAAAATTCCCGGACCGGAAAAATATCGTCAAGTGGCGAACCGATTGCTTTTCGGTAGCAAAAATTGCTACCCAATGGCACTGTCATATTGGGAATATGATTTTAGAATTGAAATTAGGGTCATTGGACCAGAATGGGTCAAATTCTAGTAGGATTTCTAAATCTTATCCAATAATTTGTTTTTAATTGTTTAAAGTTATTACTTGACTTTTGTCTTTTTCTTCTTTAACTTGGTCAAGTACCATGTTGACACATACCCATCTCATTTAATGTTAGCATGTATTCTCAGATGTTCCTTGATTAATGAAGGAAAATGGTGAGTTTGTTTGTTTATCTCATTTCTCATACGAACCCTTCTTTCTCTTCCCCTTCATCGAAATTTTCTTAATTTTCCTAGCTTAAATTGCTACTTTCCTCCAACCTTTCATGCTTACAAGCTTGAACCTTCTAGTTTCTACTCTGATGGCGATGGTGTGTGTGAAGTGAAGTGGAAAAGTTGTTGAGAGTTGAAGCATTTAAAAGGAAGCTTTAATTATGTAAGAATTTCATTATGTTTTTGAAGTTGTAGTAGTTTGATGCATTAATTGGGAATTATGGTTCATTCAATATGAGTTATGATGCATAAATGTCATGAAAATTATAGTTTAAATTGTTGGATATAAGGTTATGTTTGAGTATGACTTGATGAAGTTAGCATGAAGAATGTGTTCTAACTTGGTTTTAGCTTGATTTTGGATTAATTTTGATGACTATTCTTGCATGAAATGTAAGAGGTAAGTGCTGCCAAATTATGGTGGTTATTCCTAGTGAATGTAGGCATGATATAGGGACTGATCTTGTGTCCAATTGAGATGCTTATGGTAGTAGAATTTGAATTGGCATGATAGGAAGTGTATTGGAGAAGTAAAGCTGGAAAATAGATTTTTGACCTACTTTATTGATTTGAGAATAACTAATTGTGTGGTTATTCAAATGAGTCGAGGTTTGTGCCCAATTAAACTTTGGGTTGTTGGCTACATTTTTGTGTGAAATAGGTGTTGTCTAATTTTAACCTTAAGAGGTTGATTTTTGGCTTGGAAAGTTACTGTTTTGACCTAGGTGAACAGTATCCGGATTGATGACCTAAGAGTTTTTCTGATTTTTATAAATTAATTGAGAAGGAATTAGGGAAAATGGTCTAAATGAAAGTTGAAGCCTGTATTGTTATATTTCCAATGCCACTAATCTTGCAATTTTTCGATATGTATATTGGGAGATATGCATTGATGACCATTGGCTGGTAAAATGTATTTTAGTGAAACTTAGCTGAAATGTCAGTTTTGTGAGCTTTCTGATTGGAAACAATTTTAGCAATTTTTGTGAATTGAATTGGCTTGAGTGATCCTCTGAAGAGTTGTAGAGGAAACATTGATCTTGAAAATGGTATTTATCATGCAATTTTTGGAGATCAAATTTAGGAGTTATGAATATTCAAAATCTGTACCTGCATGAGGTTATTGACTGCTGCCCTGATCAGTAACTTGCATGAAAGTTTTAAGTTTGTTAGAGATGGAATTGGCTTTGAAGCCCTTCATGGGAAGTGTAGAATTGTGTTTGATCTTTCCATAGGTATAAAGTATACATTTATTTGGCATTTGTGCAAGGAGATATACTGTTTAGAACATTACTGTCCAGATTGAGTACTTGCAGGGGCAGCAGCATTCACTGAATTGTTTGACCTAGTTAACCATTGAATTTGATTTCATATTGTTCATGAAAGTTGTATATCACATTGGGATCTTTCTGAGCATATTTATTGTGTAATTTTTGACAAAGGAAATGAGAAGTTATTGAATTTACAAGATACTGTACTGTTTTAGAACTCTTTGACTGGGCAGTAACTTTGATTGCATTTTTGACACCCTTAGAGGTGAAATTGGCTTTTGTGTACTTCATAAACATTGTAGATCTTTCTTTTCTCTATGAAATAGATACCAAGTTTGCTCAATTTGGAGTTTAGAGTAAGGAATTATGCCCTGTGAAAGTTGGCATGTTGGAGAAAGTTTTCCAGATCTATTATGGGAGTAATGTAAGTCGACTTGTATCTTCAGTAAGTCGACTTATTCATACATAGTAGAGTAAGTTGACTAGTATTCTCAGATAAGTCGACTTGTACTAACCTTTTTTTATTATTTTACTTATAACTTGTCCGTCCGACGTCCGATTGACGTGATTCTTGAGGCATCGGATTCGTGAGACATTGAATTTCATTTCATGGAAAATTGGGAATTTTTGGACGGGTATCTAGATAAGGGTTCTTTAGCCACTGTTTTATTTAATTGAGGACCTATAGGGGTCCAAATTGAGCGCCGTCAGCGTCATTGGATTTCTAATTTTTAAACGAATTTTTCTGATGGAACAAAATATTGGATTAAGGCGGGGAATATCATGAACATGCATTGTGCACCTGCAAACTGCTACATGTGCATTATTAAATAGTTTTGATTGAGTAGTTGGTAATGTTTATATACTGTAACTATTTTAGAGGTACATTTGGAGCGTCGGTCCACCGATGTCACTGAGACTTTCAGGTATTAGCTCGGAAGTATAGGTGAGTAACCTAGATGGTTCCTCGATTAGTAAGTGTTTATAATTCTGCACTTATAACTCTGTGGAGAATAATGGTGGGATCAGAATTGCGATTGTTTACTGCCTCTGGATTCCGAACGGAGGGTCCGATGAATTGGAAGATCTGACATAGAAGTATGTCTGTTTGTGATTCTGTGAACTGACTAGTTTCCACTGTGTGACACTGTAATACATAATTTGATTGTCTGCAATTCTATCGCTAAGCGTATTGTGATCAATTGTGATGTCTTGTGATCCTTTGTGATATCTTGTGATCTGCTTGGTTATACGGTGATCAATGGCTATCTTGTGATCCATTGCTTGCTACATTGCATCGCATTTCGACGCTCTACTAGGGCGCATCGTTTTATCTTGATCGTTAAATTGGGCATATGCATTGCATACATCAATGCATAAACCGATAATAATGATAGTTGTGACTGAGTCGCCATTATTATTGAACCGAGCCTCGAGCTCGAGGGAGTTAGTGCATACCCGAGGGCTCTCCTACCCCTAGACGCGTCTCATCGAATATTGATCCTTTATTAGCGCTCGGTCACAACACTGTAATAAATCGGAAAAGAGTCACATGTGCATTGCATACAAATGTGATAACCGATTCTGAAATTGCATGGGTCTGTAAATTGTTATATGTTAATCTTGAAAGGATACTTGGTGGCGTGAATTGCTTGCGATATGCATGAATTGGGTGAACCATCGATGATGGTTCTCACCGAGTTCATAAAACTCACCCAAAATTTGCATCTATTTTCAGGTCTTGAAGAATACCGGTTGACACGGAGTATGTCTCTGTAGGTAAGTGAAGGATAGAGGTCGGGATCAGTTCGTGTCTTCATTAGTGTCGCATAATTATATACTGAACTTTCTGTAAAGGATGCTTGTATTTATAATGAGCCCATTGTGGTTTTATTGTTTTACATTGGTGATTGTAAATTATTCTTGGATGACTGTAATAACTGAAAATGACTAATTGTGAACATGGGCTCAAGTTTCTTACTATTTATGCCGCGTTAATGAATGGGTTTTAATGTTATACTGAGTTTTAGTCGACTGATGTAGTACGCCACCCTCACGGGGCACGGACTCGGATATCACCAACGATATCGGGTTCGGGTCACTCGAGAGTGAGGTGTTACGTTTAGGTGGTATCAGAGCCCAGCAACACGAATGTATCTGGGCACAGTCTGAGACATAGGTTAAGTTGCATGCATTTGAGTCGTGTCGTTGCAGACCATAGTAACTGATCCCCAGTCTGAGTCGCACTAGTAGAAATCCTACGTGTGAACATGTGTTACGTGATTAAGTGTGAGAAAAGTGAGACCTTATTAGAATGTGAGCCCATGAATGTGTATGGGCAATGAGGAATGGGAAAAAGGAAACATCGATAATGCGAATTATAATGTACTGTGATTAGAATGACTATGTTGGCCTAGAGAATTGATATCAAACTGAGTCCCCTGATTAATGTGGCAATATTACGGCGACAGAAAATGAATATGTCTAGAACTTGGAGAGGTCCACTGGATATATGAGAAGCGTACTGGTTATAGTAGGACTAAGTGAGATGAAAAGTCCGGGATGGTTAGGAAATTAGAGTTCTGACTGTAGATGCGATGAAATGGGAAACATTGGAACTAAGGAAAACATAGATGGTCCGATCAGGCAGATATTTTTTTCACTGCATTTGTGTTCGATATCAGTAAATATCAGAGATAGCTGATGATAGTGAGATTATAATAAGATCAATATTGTACCGTAATGGTCTACCTAGAACTGAAAGAACTGAAAGAGTGCCTAGTAGGGTAAGAAAAAGTAGACATGGTGAGATAAAAGTGTACAGATAAACTGAAATGAACTCGTGAAACGGGAATGATCTTGAACGCATAAGCGTGAGACTGAAATGGATATGCGAATATTGTGCTAAGAGTTTGGAAATCAGTATAATAAGATCGTAAGGGAAAAAGACAGATTGACAATTTTCTACTGATTGGGTATCGGGAAAGTCGGGATTGGTTGAAAAGATGTAAATGGACACAGAAATGGTAAATGGATGGGTAAATAGATAGAGATACAGTGGAGTATCTAGGATTTTGTTGTGGTTGGGGACATATCCCCGAATGTACTATTAATGCGAATACCCTATCGTGGACTGTTTGCGGAAAATAAAGAGAGACGTAGCAATAATGCGATGACATTGTATAAGCCAAGTGGATATGACCTTAAAAGGTCAAGCTGATACATGAATGATATGGGCATGAAACTCGGAAAAAAAATAAAATAAAATGAAACAATGATAGTGATATATGAAAGGAGTTGTTGCATTTAAGTTGATTTACCGTTGGGAGTATCTATTGGACAATAAAGTTGATCATGATTAATGAAACGTATGTGAAAGATACATGGAAATCATAGAGGAGATGATCGGTGAATGATTAGAGTGGCTATAAGTGTAAAGTTCTTAATGGGTTAAGGTAAGACATAAGATGACTGAATGTACCTTTATGAGAGGAAATGAAATATATATATATATATATATATATATATATATATATTATGGCATCAGTCCTCTATTTGAGGATTAGCATAAACGGAAAGGAGTTTTATGGAAGTCTGGATTGTATAAGTTACTATTTGGTTTTCAGATAAAATGAAATAAGTTCTACTGAGGTGTAGATTACTGAATAAGTGTTAAAGAAAGTGTTTAGGTGACTGTCACATGGAACCTTAGTGTAAGGAATGTTCTGATCTTTAAATTATGGCATAAAATTGTTCTAATTAAGATAGTGCTCAAGAATGATTGAAAAGCAATAGGGACACTAATCGGCTGACGAGACTTTCATGAACAGTATAAAGATGGTAGCAAGACTAATGGTCAAACGAAAAGAAGTACGGACGAAAACAAAAGTGAAATCGAGTCATATCTCAAGAGGAGATTTAAACATACCAAGTAATATATACTCCTGAGGTTATCTGCACTGTGTGTACGAAAATGTAAAGTATCCAACTGTGTAAGTGGAATTTTAATTTGATGATGATTCTATTACAATGTGGAGTGCATGGGTCTCTTTATGTGATGCAAAACTGTAACTAAGAATAAAATAATCCCGAACTCAAATGAAGTGGAATTTATGGAGGTCCAAGTACGGATGACTAGGCATTGGCATATGTCGATGTGAATGACAGGAAAGCAATTGATAAGAGAAAGTTCATAGCAACAAGAAGTCCTTAAGGGAAACTGAAACTGATGTGATGTAGTGTTACCTTCATTAAGGAATAGCAAATACACTAACTGTGGACTCATTGAAAAGTTTGACTGATGTCTGTTAAAAACAACAATGAGTAATGTCTAGAGATTGATATTAGGTAACTATGATATCAACTGATGACTACTATACCGATAATTCTGCAATGAACAGATCAAGTGCATACATTGGGGTTTTCAAAGCTCGTAGAATGAAGAAAAAAATGACAAGGAGAATATGGGGCAAAATAAAGTGTTACTTGAAAATTGAAGTCGTAGATTTAGTGGTACTGGATAGAGGTAAGAAAGGTTAAGAATTCAGGAGTTCATCGGGTGATTCCCATAATAAATCTGGATATTCAAATAAAATTGGAGGAACAATATTGGGTAACCAACACAAGTGATTGAGCAAAGGAACTGAACAATCGAGGTTAGACATTCTAGTTGGAATACGCGAAGAGTGACATTGAGTTACTACGGGTATAGAACGAAGTGATGATAAATTCAAGTACTTATAGATTTGAATGTTCAACAGGAAAAATGCTTAAGTATTTGGACTGCAGAGGATTATGACCTCATTAGATAGTTTTGACTGAATGATTATAGAACTAATGGTGATCACAAGAGGGAATTGTACACGCTTGTATTTCACGGAAAAGTGCAACATTGGGTCGGGATACTTGTGATGAGTGAAAGAAAGGAAAGTGACATGGGTTAGGGCGGTGAATCAAAATCGGACAAATGAAATAGCAATGTATAAAGAATAGTGAATGTCAAAAGAAAACTGAATCTGGACTAAGAGTCAATGAAATATGAAGGATAAATGCATTAGGTGGATCACCACCGGTTATAGTGAAATAGAGATAAGTGCCACGGTGTCGGTACCAAAGGAAAGTGAAGTGTCGCAGACGAGAGAAATTATTTTATTGTACGTATCCCTTTGAACAGGTGTACTCAGAATATAAGTGGCACAGAGGGTATTAATGGACCCGGATTAGTCTGTATATTACTGGAGATAAAGGTATTGGATTGATAAAACGGGATAAGTGAATAGATTCGGAAATAATAAACTGGAACTAAAGGTAGTGGCTACTCTGAAAATGACAAGTGAGATAGGTAAGATAGCGAGAAAACCACAGAGGAAACGGACTGTCTTACTGCGATCTTTTGGTAACAAAAATATTGGGTGACGTAGTGTATGGGAACTGTAGGGACATATGATCACTGTCATCTGGAAGAGTTGATTGAGAATTTCGCAGACGAAATTTTTTTTTAGGAGGGGGAATTGTAACATCCCACCCCCTACAGGAAGGGTAAAATAGTAAATTTGGCATAGGATGAGATGGATCGGAATGAATTAGGACTGTTCATGCATAATAGGATTAATACACAGTATCATTTGTGCACATGAAATTACTGTACATGTATACATGGCATTCCCGGTTTTCGTGCCTAGTGTAATTTTATTGTGATTAACGTGGTTATTGGATTTGAAAAATTATTCTGAGTGCGCCATTGAGTGTTTTATATTTTAAGATATTTTCAGAAATTTTTTTGGAATTTTCCGGAGAAAATTCCCAGACCGGAAAAATATCGCCAAGTGGCGAATCGATTGCTTTTCGGTAGCAAAAATTGCTACCCAATGGCACTGTCATATTGGGAATATGATTTTAGAGTTGAAATTAGGGTCATTGGATCAGAATGGGTCAAATTGTAGTAGGATTTCTAAATCCTATCCAATAATTTGTTTTTAATTGTTTAAAGTTATTGCTTGACTTTTGTCTTTTTCTTCTTTAACTTGGTCAAGTACCATGTTGACACATACCCATCTCATTTAATGTTGGCATGTATTCTCGGATGTTCCTTGATTAATGAAGGAAAATGGTGAGTTTGTTTGCTTATCTCATTTCTCATACGAACCCTCTTTCTCTTCCCCTTCATCGAAATTTTCTCAGTTTTCCTAGCTTAAATTGCTACTTTCCTCCAACCTTTCATGCTTACAAGCTTGAACCTTCTAGTTTATACTATGATGGCGATAGTGTGTGTGAAGTGAAGTGGAAAAGTTGTTGAGAGTTGAAGCATTTAAAAGGAAGCTTTAATTATGTAAGAATTTCATTATGTTTTTTAAGTTGTAGTAGTTTGATGCATTAATTGGGAATTATGGTTCATTCAATATGAGTTATGATGCATAAATTTCATGAAAATTATAGTTTAAATTGTTGGATATAAGGTTATGTTTGAGTATGACTTGATGAAGTTAGCATGAAGAATGTGTTCTAACTTGGTTTTAGCTTGATTTTGGATTAATTTTGATGACTATTTTTGCATGAAATGTAAGAGGTAAGTGCTGCCAAATTATGGTGGTTATTCCTAGTGAATGTAGGCATGATATAGGGACTGATCTTGTGTCCAATTGAGATGCTTATGGTAGTAGAATTTGAATTGGCAAGATAGGAAGTGTATTGGAGAAGTAAAGCTGGAAAATGGATTTTTGACCTACTGTATTGATTTGAGCATAACTAATTGTGTGGTTATGCAAATGAGTCGAGGTTTGTTCCCAATTAAACTTTGGGTTGTTGGCTACATTTTTGTGTGAAATAGGTGTTGTCTAATTTTAACCTTAAGAGGTTGATTTTTGGCTTGGAAAGTTACTGTTTTGACCTAGGTGAACAATATCCGGATTGATGACCTAAGAGTTTTTCTGATTTTTATAAATTAATTGAGAAGGAATTAGGGAAAATGGTCCAAATGAAAGTTGAATCCTGTATTGTTATCTTTCCAATGCCACTGATCTTGCAATTTTTCGATATGTATATTGGGAGATATGCATTGATGACCATTGGCTGGTAAAATGTATTTTAGTGAAACCTAGCTGAAATGTCAGTTTTGTGAGCTTTCTGATTTGAAACAATTTTAGCAATTTTTGTGAATTGAATTGGCTTGAGTGATCCTCTGAAGAGTTGTAGAGGAAACATTGATCTTGAAAATGGTATTTAGCATGCAATTTTTGGAGATCAAATTTAGGAGTTATGAATTTTCAAAATCTGTACCTGCATGAGGTTATTGACTGCTGCCCTGATCAGTAACTTGCATGAAAGTTTTAAGTTTGTTAGAGATGGAATTGGCTTTGAAGCCCTTCATGGGAAGTGTATCATTGTGTTTGATCTTTCCATAGGTATAAAGTATGCATTTATTTGACATTTGTTCAAGGAGATACACTGTTTAGAACATTACTGTCCAGATTGAGTACTTGAAGGGGCAGCAGCATTCACTGAATTGTTTGACCTAGTTAACCATTGAATTTGATTTCATATTGTTCATGAAAGTTGTAGATCACATTGGTATCTTTCTGAGAATATTTATTGTGTAATTTTTGACAAAGGAAATGAGAAGTTATTGAATTTACAAGATACTGTACTGTTTTAGAACTCTTTGACTGGGCAGTAACTTTGATTGCATTTTTGACACCCTTAGAGGTGAAATTGGCTTTTGTGTCCTTCATAAACATTGTAGATCTTTCTTTTCTCTATGAAATAGATACCAAGTTTGCTCAATTTGGAGTTTAGAGTAAGGAATTATGCCCTGTGAAAGTTGGCATGTTGGAGAAAGTTTTCCAGATCTATTATGGGAGTAATGTAAGTCGACTTGTATCTTCAGTAAGTCGACTTATTCATACACAGTAGAGTAAGTTGACTTGTATTCTCAGATAAGTCGACTTGTACTGACCTTTTTCTATTCTTTTGCTTATAACTTGTCCGTCCGACGTCCGATTGACGTGATTCTTGAGGCATCGGATTCGTGAGACATTGAATTTCATTTCATGGGAAATTGGGAATTTTTGGACGGAAAATTGACGGGTATCCAGATAAGGGTTCTTTAGCTACTGTTTTATTTAATTGGGGACCTATAGGGGTCCAAATTGAGCGTCGTCAGCGTCATTGAATTTCTAATTTTTAAACGAATTTTTCTGATGGAAAAAATATTGGATTAAGGTCGGGAATATCATGAACATGCATTGTGCACCTGCAAACTGCTACATGTGCATTATTAAATAGTTTTGATTGAGTAGTTGGTAATGTTTATATACTGTAACTATTTTAGAGGTACATTTGGAGCGTTGGTCCACCGATGTCACTGAGACTTTCAGGTATTAGCTCGGAAGTACAGGTGAGTAACCTAGATGGTTCCTCGATTAGTAAGTGTGTATAATTCTGCACTTATAACTCTGTGGAGAATAATGGCGGGATCAAAATTGCGATTGTTTACTGCCTCTGGATTCCGGACGGAGGGTCCGATGAATTGGAAGATCTGATATAGAAGTATGTCTGTTTGTGATTCTGTGAACTGACTGGTTTCCACTGTGTGACACTGTGATACATAATTTGATTGCAATTCTATCGCTAGCGTATTGTGATCAATTGTGATGTACTATGATCCACTGTGATATACTGTGATCTGTTGGTTATACGGTGATCAATGGCTATACTGTGATCCATTGCTTGCTACACTGTACTGCATTTCGACGCCTCTACTGGGGCAGATTGTTTTATACTGATTGTTAAATTGGGCATATGCATTGCATACATCAATGCATAAACTGATAATAATGATAGTTGTGACCTGAGTCGCCACTGTTACTCACTGTTACTGAACCGAGCCTCGAGCTCGAGGGGAGTTAGTGCATACCCAGAGGGCTCTCCTACTCCCTAGATGCGTCTACTGAATATTGATCACTGTTAAGCGCTCGGTCACAACACTGTAATAAACTGGAAAAGAGTCACATGTGCATTGCATACAAATGTGATAACTGATTTACGAAATTGCATGGGTCCTGTAAATTGTTATATGTTAATACTGAAAGGATACTTGACTGAAACTGTGAATTACTTGCGATATGCATGAATTGGGTGAACCATCGATGATGGTTCCTCACTGAGTTCGCAAAACTCACCCAAAATTTGCATCTATTTTTCAGGTCTTGAAGAATACCCCAGTTGACACGGGAGTATGTCTACTGTAGGTAAGTGAAGGATAGAGGTCGGGATCAGTTCGTGTCTTCATTAGTGTCGCATAATTGTATACTGAACTTTCTATAAAGGATGCTTGTATTTATAATGAGCCCATTGTGGTTTTATTGTTTTACATTGGTGATTGTAAATTATTCTTTGGATGACCGTAATAGCGAAAATGACTAATTGTGAACTTGGGCTCAAGTTTCTTACTGTTTATGCCGCGTTAATGAATGGGTTTTAATGTTATACTGAGTTTTAGTTGACTGATGTAGTACGCCACCCTCGTAGGGCACGGACTCGGATATCACCAACGATATCGGATTCGGGTCACTAGGGAGTGGGGTGTTACAACTGATCCCTAGTATGAGTCGCATGAGTATGAGTCACACGCATGAGCATTTGTTAAATGTTTAAGCTGATATAAATAGTGAGAAAGGTGATGATTTGTCATAATGTGACTAGAGGGAGGTTGTGGATATGTAGAAATGAGAAATTGTATGTGATTAGTTGGTGAATGTATTATGGGATACGACGTTAATATGGAATTGTGAGGATATATCCTCGAATGTAAACTTAATGTGAATGCATTGTTGCAGATTGTTTTAAGAAAAATGTGTAAACTGTAGGAATGTTGAATGTGGAAATTTTTTTTTCAGGAAACTATAACCCCAAGGTTAGTTATGCCATTTGGATTTGGAGATTATGCAGTATATAATGAAGTTTCATATAAGAGATCAAGATGCAATCTATTGTAACAATATAAAGTGGTTTCGTATGCATAAAGACAATTAAAGTCTCATGGGCTGATTTTGATACATGGTTTAGAATTGCTCATAGTGATTGCTTTGAGAATTTGGAGACATTAGATATACCGAGACATTTCGGAAATGTACAAATCAATTAAGTTTGAGGAAAATAAGACTATATGTGGAAATGATGAGACTAAAGTGTACATGCCCGGTTAAAGGAAATAAAGTTTTATGACCGTAAAAGGTAGACTTGGATTTGACATGAATGTCTGTGATCCTGTGATTTAATTTCTTGATGATTCTGCATTTATAATTCTAAATGGATTGAGGTTATATATATGGACGGTGAAATAAAAGATAATAAAAAAAGAAGAGAAATAAAATAGTTATAAATGACTTTACAAGTGATGAATGATGTGTAGTATGGAGAAAGTTAGAAATGCGCCTAAGTTTGGATTTTATGTATGCAAGCGATTAAGGAAAAGATGATGAATCAAAGGAGAAGAGTGAATGCACTCAAAATGATAGTTCAATTATTATGAAATGATATGTAGCATTAGAAGAAGAGGTAAATGTTGGGAAAACTGGAGTAAAATCGATGTTAATAAGTATGTTAATGTGAGGAAGAAAGTGCAGAGCACGATATTGGCCTACAAAAATAGGTTTATGTCACGATCGTGTTGAGGTACCCCAATTGTAGGCAGGAACAAAGATAGAAGTGTTGTCTGGACTTAATTGGACTTCAAGTATCAATAGCAAATGTTATTAATTGGTTAATTGACATAAATACATCGCTAGCCAAGATGTAATGAGTTTTCCTTATTCTAAGGATGTTCGGATCATATAAGTTGTAATACAAATTGATATGATTTTTCTTGAGGTATGAAGAATAAGGATTTTATGAAAAGTATCGAGGTTAGTACCAAGAAATCACTGAGATAGGGTCAATAAGCCGGTTAATTCAATGTAAGAATGATCAATGAAGGAATAAATCGGAAATGAATAAATAGTGAGTCAAAGTGAATGTTGGAGTTACATCCCTCGTGAAGACTCAAGCATAAGAGTTAGAAAATGCTACTAATAGTGTATGCATGTTGCTCATGTAGAGTACCAACTACGTAAGTGGATTTGTAAATTCAAGAGGACACCTCGCTAATGTAAGGGGAACTTAGGTCCATATTATAGTATGTATATGTTTGGAATGTGTTACCAACACATGAAGTTATGTTTACAAATAAAGTGAAATGTGTGGAGAAATTGGTATGAATGAAAAGACACTAGAATAAGTCAATGTGGAATCATAGGAAATCGAATGAACTGAGGAAATCAGTCAAGAAAAAGGGAGTTCATTGGGAAATTGAGCATATCGTGTGATAATACTAATGTACTGAGGAATTAGTTATCTAAGAATTACCAAAACAAATTATGGGCATAACGAGTCTTAGGCATGTCTGTTGGAGTTAACAATGCCCTCGACAGTATTATGATACTAAAGGTTAAAATGATTCAAGCAACATGATATCAACTAGTGACTATGATCATAGACAGTATTTTGGATGTGTTTGAAAAAGTAAATATATATAAACCGTATCAGTGATGAAGGAAAAAAAGGGGAAATTTGTGCGGAATTTCTAACCCCAATGTTAATTATACCGTTTTGAGTTGGAGAAATTGCAGTATATATCGAAGTTTCCCATTAGAGATTAAGATGCAATATGTTGCAATAGTATAAAGTGATTTTGTGTACCTAGGGACAATTATCGCCTCATGAGCTAAATTTTGAATATATGACTTGAAATGTGCTATAATAGAAATTGCTTTGAAAGCTTGGAGACATCAATTGTACAGAAACCTTATATAGATCAACAAAGATTGAGGTACTTAATGAGTTTGCAAGAATTGAAAGGGATTGTGCAAATGAGTATTTCCCAATTAAGCTAGTATTGTAAATTGATGCATTGAATAGAAAATTCAATAGTAGAGTATCTCAAATTTAGATGTTAAGACTATCAAATTGAGTGTATTAATGAGTGTAAAATGTCGAGCTAAAAAGGGGCAAAAAGAAAGTATTATTAGTTATCAAATTTAAAATCGATTGTGTATAAAAGAACTGACAAAGCCTAAATCGAGGAATTAGAACTTGTGAACCTTATCGGGAATTGAAAATAGATCCAACTTTTGAGTAAATGATATTTATGATTGGATTAAGCATTGTTAGAGAAAACACAAGAAACAATCGAAGTTATATGTCCTAGTAAGAGTATATTGAAAGAGCAATTGTTGGTGAAGAATGTAGAACTGAGAGATTACACGTTTGAGTTGCCAATAGTCTTGACTATTGGAGACAAGTGTAAAGCTTATATTTTGGAATTCATAGGAATATAAGATTAATGTATCGTTCAAATTGACTGCAGGTATATCAATCGTTATCTTAACGATACCATTACAATAGTGTATAAGGGGTCATATGACAAAAAGGGAGTCGATCACCCCTACATTGAAATGAAAAGGGTATGAAAAAAATGGTTGAAGGCCATAATTGTTTTGAGACAATATTGATGAGCGAAATGAATCTTTAATAGGAGTTAAGTGATTCAAAATAATAATGATTGCGTTAAGTGGATCAACATTGAGGTGATGGAATATCGTGAGGTAGATATAAGAGTTAAGTGTATTAACACTGATGAGAAGTGAAAAAGATGACTTATTTTTTTTAGAGTATCACCTTGGCTAAGGTGTGCTTAGATGGAGATAAGGGTGCACTTAGATGGAGTTAAAGGTGTAAATAGGGGAAACTAAGTTCGACATAAAGTGGTCCATATAAAACTATGGCGATAATTGGCCTATGGATTTGTGAGTTGTTTTATGGTTATCGGATTCACACAGTGTTATATGGATATGGTTAGTATTGTTATGATCCGATATATGTGTTGTTGAGATTGGAAGTGAAAATTTGAGTAATCTGAAACTCATCAAGGAAATAATTAAGAAAGTGTGATATCTAAACAAGGGATTGATAGACCTCTTGAATCTATCAACTGTGGTCTTTAAAAAAAAGTATTTGAGTGGTGAAATGACATAGGAAACAGAGAAGTATATGAGATAATAGTACCCCTGCCTTATTCCTCAATCAGAAATAAATTTTGAGGATGAAATTTCTCTAAGGAGGGGAGAGTTGTAACATTCCATTACTGGCGGGGAGGCTAAAATAGTAATTCTGAGTGGTCAATGGGCGTTTAGAAATGCCTTTATATGTTCATGCATAATCTAGCATCCGCATACATGTGAATAGTAAATTTTGCACACGAAAATGAACGTACAAACATTCATGACATTTCCCGGTATATTGTTAATAAATGTGATTGTTATGAAAAATGTGATTTGTTTGCTTGAAAATTGAGTTGAAGAGGGTCATTGAGGTTTGAGAATTTTTTTGTGTGAATTTTAGAAATTTTTCTGAAAATTTCGGAGAAATTTATGGACTAGGAAAAATGCCAAATGGCAGGCTGATTGTTTACTGGTAGTGGAAATGATTGTCCAATGGCACTGAAAAATTAGATAAATGATTTTATGGATTTATTAATTTTAGCCATTAGAAATTTGGGAAGAAATTAGAGTATAAATGGAAATTTAGTTGGAAAGAGCTTAAAATTGTGACATATGGCAAGTGACACTTGTCACTTGCCTAACATGCCACCATGTTAGTATTTGTATAAGAAAACCCACCCTTCTTTTAAGCCTTTCTCGATGCTTCTTCTTTAAAAGAGGTTTTGGTGATTTAAGTTAAAATCCTCCACCAACTTTCGTAGCTCTCCTCTTCCTTGCTTCTTTTGATTTTTTTCTCATCTTTTCTACCTTCTTCCACCTTGTTTTCTCTTCTTGTGTTCACTAAAAATCCTAACCTAAACCTCACCTATTGGCCCTTGATTTTTTTTATTTGATTAAAAGTGATTAGATTAATCGTTGGGGTCTTGCAAGATTTATATATGCTGGATGTTAATTGTAATGAGATTATGTGACATGGGTGTAGTGAATTGAGCTGAAGTGATAAGTTACACAAGGGGGCATTAAGGGAAGATCACTTAAGCATTTAAGTTGTAAGGCTAATAAGTGAGGGTAAGATGGACATTTTGGAATCACTAAGGGTTTTGAACTATTAGAGTAGTGGGAGAGTGTAAGGCTAATTTTGGTAAGTCACTTGGGTTTAAAAACCTTAAGGCACTAATGTAAGGACAAAAGGGACTTTTTGTAATCATTAATGGTGTAAAAGAGAAGGAAATGGGGTGTCTTACTTTTGGGAGAGAGAGAAAAAACGAAATTGAAGAAAGAAGGGAGAGAGTTTCGCGAGTTTAGGAAAAGAAAGAAGAGCAAACTAGGTTTTGAGTTTTCTCAACCTTCAAGAGGGATTTTGAGAGCGATCATGAAGGAAAAAAGAAAGGGGAAGATTAGAGCTTCCTTTGGAGCCAAGAAAATCATTGTTTGGTGAAGATTTAAGGTAAGTGGGTTTTAATCTTTTGGAGTTTCGAAAGGTTTTGTTCAAAGAGCTTAGGATATAGATGGGTATAAGTATTCTATGATCAATTTCATGCATGTGGTTCTTTGGGTTTGTCAATTTGAAACCTTTTGATTTGGGGTTTTTGTCATTATTGAAGAAAATCAAGAAGGACAACAGGAGCAAGAGGAGAGGCATATTTGAATAAGCCATAGTCAAGGACTTCAAGGTGGGTTTCACTTTTATAGTTAGGTGATAAGCTAACAAAAAGTTTCTGTCCATAAATGACAGTAATCAATTTTGCAACCACCTCATTTCATATGCATTTAATGTTGTTAAGTGCTGCAAGATTTTTCCTACATGCTTATATATGATGTAGCGCCCCCTCACCATAGGGTACACATCGGGACGCCCGGAGGTCGCTCCGACACGTATCCCACGATAAAGGTGCACCACCAGAACATTCCCACTAATAATCCACATGGCATCGCAATAATTAAAACCAAATATCAGAAATCAGTAAACTTTTAAAATCCAAAAGAATCTTAATACAGTCATCCAGTAGCAGAATAGACAAGTCTATCAATCTCCTAAACAAAACCAAAAGGAAACTGATACAAGCATCTATCCTAAGTCATCCTCAAAAGTCCAACCCAGCTGACCTACCTGTGTGCCATCACTTCTCTTGCCCGCACACTCGCACGGCAGGAAAAGGCTATCTCCGGAGCTAGGAGTATACTCTATCAGTCCTGAAAAATAGGTTGCAATTTTGGGTGAGTTTGCGAACTCAGTGAGAAACCATCATCGATGGTTCACTCAAATCATGCATTACGCAGATTACGTCTAAAGACGCAAGACGATAATATTTAATTAACGAAGATTACATAACAATTTACGATGAGTCTATAACGGTTTGCGAGATCAAATAACAATTTACAATAACATATAACAATTTACGATATCATATCACACTTCACAGTATTATGCAACAGTTCACAGTAGCATGTAACAATTTACAATCTCTCATGTCATCGCACAATTCAGTAAATTTGCAATTCAATCAGTCATGTGTATACAATGCATATGAGACTCTTTTCCAGTTATTCAGTGGGGGATGCGTCAGGGATTTCTCCCCTCGGGCTTGAGGCGGTCGATCGATGTTGAGCTCGAGGCTCTTTTCAGTGATAATAGCACTTGGGTCACATATCCATTATCTGATCATGCATTTATGCATGCAATGCGATCTTCGATAATTGGTGTATGGCTATAAAAGCCCGAGATTGTATTTCTCAAGTAACATCTGAGAGTCGATCAATATAGTAGTCCAATCCGAATCAAGAGAAACATTTCATTCGATCATGTACATTTCAGACATTTCAGTAATCATACAATTTCACATTGGCAAGTAAATTCACTTTGAGCATTTAGACAATCAGGAATTTGAGAAACCAACTAGGTTACTCACCTGTAACTTCCGAGCTACTGCCTGGAAGTTCCAGCAATGTCCGTAGAATGACGATCCAACGACGCCTCTATAACAGTAAAATATAGTCCCATTACTAGATGCTCAATAAAACGATTCAGTAATGCATATGTCTCAGTGGAACTACGTACAATGCATGTTCACGATTTTCCCGGCACTAAAACCCAATTTAGAACTCTTAGGCCCAATTTTATCACTTCGCTTAATTGATCGACAATAATTGATCCAATCCTATAATTCAGTTTAATTTCCTCAATTTATACTCCCTATAGCAATTCCCTATCTATTGGGGTCAAAGCCTTTAATGAAAATCCCAATTAAATCTCCAATTGTCTCAATTCAATATTTAGGTCACACTATGAACCATAATTGATCTTAATCTCGATGAATCAATACCACTTAAATTAAATTCTAACTCTCATAATTATCCTCAATTGTAGACCTCTTTCTCTAACTCATAATGAATCGAGAATCACTTCAATCGGAGGTCTATCCCATAAATTATACCCAATAAACAAAAATTAATCCAATAAGAAAAATCCCTTCGTCGCGACCTACAGCCCTCGCCGCGACGAAGAGAAGATCGCTCGCCGCGACGTAGGCGAAAATGTTCGCCGCGGCGTGGAACCAGGCGCTCGCCGCGGCGTGTCGCTGCGCTCGTCGCGGTGAGCACTGAATTTCTCGCCGCGGAGAGGCCGCGCCAGACGTCGCGACGTGCGGGTCGCCAACTGTCTTCTCCGATCGATTTTCACCATTAAAGCTATCTAAAACCTCCATTAAACATCCTAACTACTCAATCTTTCACAATAAGTGCCATAAATACATGCAACAACCATAATAACAACATTAATGCCATTAAAACTTACCAATCGAAGATCAATCCACAAATTTCTCAAAAAATCACCGTAACCCTAAAACTTTCTCAAATCAGCGATTAATCCACTCTCCAAGCTTCTCAACCTTCAACAATCACAATAAACCAGTTAGCTATGCACAATGAGAAGAAAACCATAGAGAAAGAATCGACGAATCTCACCAATGGGGAAGGAATCGATGAATGTCGTAGGAGAAGGAAGAGAAGAACGATTTTGCCTTAGGTAAATTTCTCAAATTCAAACCTAGCTATATATAGAAATAGGTCTCTAAATCAGTCCAAATTTCAGTCTCTAAATTTTAATTTCTCCACATTTTTATTTCCTAACAGTATAACTCTAATTCTTTCATTGCCATTGGACAATTCTTTCAGTACTATACAGTCAATCGGTCTGCCACTCCAAAATATCCGGTCCGGGCATTCTCTCCTGAATTTCCCAAAAATGTCCTATGAGCCACTATCAATAGCCAATCACTTTTAGACTATTCTAAATCAGTCATTCGAGTCCACTTACTCCAAATTTCTCGATTGATCATGATTCAGTCAGTTTCCAGTTCACAATCTGATCAATTCTTACTCACAATTAAAATGCCGAAAAATCATGAATGCATATACCTATGAATAAATGCATATGCAATAAACCTGTTCCTCTATAATTAGAGGCCAGTAACATGCTCAATCAGTGAATGCAATGAAACCTATCAGTCTAACCCAATATTACCATAATACCCTTGCTAACAGTAACGGGATGTTACATATGATTTGTGGGATGATACATAGAAAGTTGTTTTATTACAATGATTCTTTAAAATGACGCATGATTTTGAAACCATACTTTTGGAAATGGTTTTTAAGATATAACAAGCTTATGAAAGGCAAGTTTTCAAGAAAATGTGCCTTTGTGAGCATCAAGCTTACAAGACTTTGAAACTCTATGTGTTATGTGGGTTTGTGGTAGTCCCTCAAGAATCGTCATGTGCACGTTGACCCAAGTATAAGCTTCTCCCGCCTGCCCGTTAGTGGCATGGAGATTCCTCAAGGACTCCCTCAAGTATTTACGACTACACAAGACCATTTCATTGGAAATGTGTAGTGCGCCATGTTTTGGACTTACCCAAACCATTTGATATGTTTATGTATTCGTGCTAAGTTGATAGGAGTAATGCATTCTTGATTTTGTATGCACATAAATTTCTGCATTGAAAATGTATGAAAATGTATTTGCTTATTACAAACTGTAAAATTGTTACCCACGGGCTTCAAGCTCACCCTCACCTTTCCTCCACACAAGCAGGTGAAGAGCAAGAGATTGAGTAGTCAAGGGCCAAGGGCATCACTCCACTTTTGAAATGTTATTGTATTTCAAGCTACTTTTGAAGCCAAGGCTTTAGCTGCATTTTAAGTTGTTCATTGATCAAGCATCTTTTGTATTTGAGATTTTTGAAACATTGATGTTTTGAGGCTTGAAATGCCCACTCAAGCTTTGTAATAACTATGATCTTCTGATGCTATTGATATATGATTTTGCTTTCTTCCATGTTTCACAAGGTTTCATAAGGGGAAAATTCGTGCACTAACTTT
Organism: Erythroxylum novogranatense; assembly: GCA_029891385.1. Classification (NCBI taxonomy): domain Eukaryota; kingdom Viridiplantae; phylum Streptophyta; class Magnoliopsida; order Malpighiales; family Erythroxylaceae; genus Erythroxylum; species Erythroxylum novogranatense. The sequence continues at coordinate 86,566,406 of CM057229.1, forward strand.
GGCGAGATTTATGGGTTGATCTAGGCTGATTTAGCCAAAATGTTCTTCTTGAGAGTTGTAGATCTTTCTTTTATCTTTCCAAAAGTATATAGCATGAAAATTTTGGACATCTGAGCTGAAAGTTATGGCCTTTTAATTGCTTCAACCTTAGACTCCATCTCAGTTTGACTTTTTGCGTCTCAGTTTGACCGTCTCATTTTGCTTCCGTCTCAAAATGACGTCATTATCATATTAGTATGACATCAGCATCGTCTTAGTTTGACCATTTCAGTTTGACTTTTTGCGTCTCAGTTTGATCGTCTCATTTTACTTCCGTCTCAAAATGACATTTTCATCGTCTGCTTTCTTTTCCACCCTTCAAACGTTGGAATTGGTCTTTGAGGTTTTCCAAGATAGGTACAATTTGATTGATAGTATAAGTATGTTCGATTTCTTCGAGTATAACTTCCCCATCCAACCCCCAAACGAAATGATTCTTGAAGCAATAGATTCCTAACTTTTTGTACTGTCTCTCCATGAAAATTTTTGTCTTTTAGAGTGCTTTTGGGAAAGTTGCATTAGAATACGTGAGGGGTCATTTGGGAGAGCATGCTTGGGGGCATGAGCACGTTTTAGCTCATTAAGTATATCTTGAGGTGTAAACCCCGATAGAGATGATTCTTGTTTCAACACAAATTAAGGACTTAGAGCAACGATTTCCTTGATGAGGTCAAGTTGAGATTATGGAGTTTGTTTGATGTGGTCACACCACCTTTGGGAATTCTTAATCATGACCCTACAGGGTAATAAGCTCAAGGTTTAGGACTTCGAATGTTGGACTCTGAAAACGGGGTCCAATATCACCCCCTCAAGATGATGATGGTCATGTGTGTTAGTGGGAGTTAGAGAAGTGGTGGTATTTTTGAAGAGTTGAAGAAATGGAAGCTTAATTAGGTAAGAAATATGTTTTATATTATGTATTGATAGTTAAATAACTTATTTGTGATGTTATTTAAATTTAATTGCATGAAAATTGTGTTTGGGATATTTGGGTGTGTAATTGCTTGCTTTTATTGGTGATTGATGAGATAGAATGTTATGATTATTTTAGGTGTTTTGGAAGTAAAAGTATGTCAAGAAGAGTGTTGGAAAAGGATGGATGGTTGAGTTCATGTTGCTGCCATGTTGTGGGTAAATGTTCAAGTGGAGGTTTTGATTTGGTTGGGTTGATATATTGAGTAAATTGAGTGGTGATATTGGTGTAAAAATGATATGGAAGAGATAGGAAAGGTGTTATGATGAAAAGCTAGAAATTTGATTTGAGCATGTTTCAATGATTTAGTCGTAACTTCTTCTATGGTTATACAATTGAGATGACTTTTAGCTTAAATTAAACTAGAGGTGTTTGGCTATATTTCTTGTGAAGGAAGTGTTGTTCAATTTTGGCTTGAAGAGTTCCAAATTTTGACATGAAAGTGAGAAAGTGTGTAGGGTTGAACAGTAGCTTCAGAATTGCAATTTGTGATCTGAAACTTTGTGAATTTTTCTGGATTGATTTAGGCAGATTTTGTTAAATTGGTCTTCATGAAAGTTGTAGCTTTTCTTGTTAGCTTTCTATTTCTATAAAGTATGACATTTTTTGATGTTTAGGTTGAAAGTTATGATCTGTTGACTTTGGGATGTTATTCTAAAGATTCAAGTGCCTTGTTTGTGAAAATGTCCGTAAGTGTAGGCTTTGTGATACTGTGCTTTGAGGCAAATTCTGGGTTTTTATGGTTTAAATTGGCTCAAGTAGCCTTATTGAAAGTTATAGAGGAATGTCTTAGTTTTTCAATGATGTATAATATGCCATTTTTGGATGTAGGAATAGTAAGGTATGAATTTTTGAAGTTTGGATGTGGTTTATGGTGAAATTATGGGGGCAGAAGCTTTGATTGGGATTTTGACCTTTTTAGAGGTTGAATTTGCTTCCAAGTTGTTCATAAAAGTTGTAGAATGTGTTCTGAGTTTTTCATTGATATAAAGCTTGGAATTTTTGGCTAATGAAATAGGAAGATATGATTTTTAGAAGTTGTGTTATTGTTTAGGGTGACATTTATTAAACAGTAACTTTGATTGGCATTTTGACTCCTTTAGAGTTGGAATTTGTCTATGAGTCCTTTATGGAAATAGTAGGGCTTTCTGTGATCTTTCTATTGATACCTAATTTGTCAATTTTGGACACTTGTGTGAAAAGTTATGCATTATGAAAGAAGAAAGAAAAATAAGTGGAAAAATATATATAAAAAAATGAAATGGCTCAAAAACAAGAGCATTGAGTAATCTCATGAGCCGGCGAGTGAGCCGTCACAAGATCTTGATGCGGCTCGCTGGCTCACCTTCCCTTCCTCCACTCTTTTGCTTATAACTTGTCCATCCGACCTCTGATTGACCTGATTTTTGAAGCATTAGATTCATAAGACACTCCTCTACTTCTCTATAGGAATTTATAGATTTTGAGATTAAATTGAAAAAATATTTATCAAATCAAAGTGAGAGGACCGGTTAATAAGAGTATGAGGTGATTATTTTCTGAACATACTTCAGTGTTTAAGCAATATCAAGACCTATAGAGATCCAAATTGAGTAATTTTGATGTCTATGTATTCTTAACACATAGGGGAACATTTCTATTGATTAGAGGTTGATAGGTTACCTTGTTTTAATGGTCTCATTGATCGGGGATAGTAGACCCAAAAGTGTGTGTTTTAGAAAAATTGAAATAAGTCTATAAGCAATTAATTGCGAGTGTAATGGTTTTAATGCGGCTTTAAACCTAAGAATAAATGAGGTTTGATATGGGAATGGTTTTATGATGAATTGTTTTTTGGAATAATACCAGAATTGTCATGAACATGCACTATACATATTTTATTTCAGTCATGTGCATTATTAAACACTTATGATTGTACAAATTGTGACGTATGTGTATCTTGCATAAATGAGTTGTGCAGGCTAAATGACCACATTTAGGCGTTTCTAGAAACTAAAAGAAAATGATAATCTAAAGGGTACTGTGAGTAGACCGAGATGGTCTCACTTTATTGTTGGCTTTGTTTCATTTTGTATAAATTGACTGCTGAATGTGATTGACTGTATTGGTTTCCGGACAGGAGGTCCGATGATTGTGATGCTGATTTGGATATTGAAGTGCAACTTAAATGTGAATTGGATGAACTATGTGTACTTAATGTGATTGATACATGTGTTATGAATGTGCATTTGCATATGAATAAATGTGTGAATTTTCAACTCTAATGTTAAATGCCGGATTAAGGTCCGATGATATGAGAAAGTGATTGAATGGGATATGAAAATTTGAGCGATGCATGCCATTGCATGAATTCATTTAATGGCAGTTGTGACTAGAGTAGCCAACGATTAGAGCTTAAAGTTCAACGAGTGGAAATGAGCATCGAGCTCAAAAGTGAATAAGAGCCTCAGGCTCAACGTTTAGTGAGTCCTGTATCCCCCAAGTGGATAAGGGACAGTTATTAATGAGTCCCATGTGGGACAGTTTGGGCACTCGGTCACAACAAATTAACAAATGAAAAGTGAATCTCACGTGCATTGCATATGCATAATATGAATGATTAAGTGTATCAAATATGAATAATGTGAATGTGAAATAATGTGAATGTGAAATATGTGAAATGTGAAATAATGTGAGATGTGTGAATTATGTGTTATGTGACTGGGTGAGCCATCGATGATGGTCACTAATTGAGTTCGCAAAACTCACCCAAAATTTGCAATTATTTTTCAGAACTCAGAAGAATACCCCGTTAGGCAACGAGAGTATATCTATTGCATGTGAGTGAAAGAAGAAGTCAGGATCAGTTCGCGTTTGCATTGTGTCCCTTTATTTTTGCATTGAATTGTAATTTCCATAAATTATTGTATCTTGTGTATTTGAGTATATTTGTTGTGTCTACCTTTTCGATTGGAAAAAGGTTTTTCAAAAGAGCTTGATCAAAGTGTAATATGTTTTGTTTTTGGAATGGGCTAATTGACATTTTGTCTTGTAAATGAAAATGTTTTTGAATAAAATTGGGCCCAAATTTTTTATTATTGAAAAAAAATTATACTGACTTTTGATTGTTTTAGTGCTCTAGCACACCACTCTTGCGGGATACGGACTCGAATATCACCATCAATGTTGGGTTCGGGTCTTGCAGGAGTGGGAAGTTACATTTTGAATTTTTAGAAACCTTTGTGGATTGGATTAAAAGTATGTGTGACCATAGCTTCATGCAATATCCTAGTGAATGGATCGACCTACATTTGCTTTAATGGGGTAAAGGATATAAGATAGGGAGACCTGTTGCATACTTTTATGTTATCCCTAGCCATTGAATTATTGTCCTTATTTTTCATAGTTAAAACTAATGATGATTTATGATTATTATTTATGTATCATAATAAGTGTTGTGGATTAAAAATAACTTAGTTATCATTCTCAGATGATTTAATACTCTCTAAAGACTTTGGTCACCTTTATTGAAGTTTTCAGGGTTGATGGTGAACAATGAAAGGAGTAAGCTTTACATCTCTTACGACTCTAAAAACTATGAAATTTTTAGATCCATTGCAGGGCTAAGTTTGTAACAAACACCTTTAAATATTTGGGGGTTCCTATGATCACTAAGAAACCTATACATGTTAATTGCTTACCTTTGTTAGATTCCGTTAAAAGCAAGGTCAATTATGGAAAAATAGAACATTGCCTGGAGCTAAGAGATTGAAATTGATTGTGACTATTTTGAAAGGAATCCATATTTACTAAAGCTCCCATTTGATTCTCCTTAAGAAGAGCACTAAGAGATAGAGAAGATTATAATGAATTACCTCTGGTATAGGAAACTTGAAAACTTTAGAGGGAGAAAAATCAAATGGAAAGATCTATGCCTAACTAAACAATGAGTTTTGGGCCTTATGTCTCTATAGGCTATAAATTATACATTGCTTACAAAGAGGACATGGAGACTCTTTAACAATAAAGAGGCACTTTGGTCAAAGTGGATGAATGAATATTACCTCTCTTTAGCTAGCTTTTGGTAGCTCAAAGAGAACAGGAACTAATAATGTTGCTTGATTCAAATGCTCAGACTTAGAACTTAGTTTCATCTTCTTTCAAATGTTTAATAGGGAATAGGGAGAGCACCTGGTTTTAGTTTAACAATTGGTCCAATCTTGGTCCTATACTCTTAAGTAAGGATCTAAACTCTCTTACCTTGAGGATTCCTCTTTAAATAAAGTTGAGTGACATTATCTCTTAGGGTAATTAGGGTTACCACTTTAAAAAAGCTAGTAGCATTGTTGAGAATCTTCCTAATTATCAAATGTATCCTTACTTGATGGATCGAGTAGTTTAGGTAAGGGACCCCTCATTAAGGTTGACAAATAAATCATTTTATGAAATCTTCAGAGGTTATGCTTTAAAAGTACCATGGTATCACCTCATTTAGTTAAACTCACTTTCTCTGAAGGCCTTTTTATTGGTTAAATGGTTATCAGATAAAGGCTACAGATTAGGGACTGATGTTTTAGGGTTCAATTAATCTTGTGTTTACTATCTCAAATATTTCCTCAAACTAATGATCACATGATCTTCTAATGCACCTATTCATAGATAATTTGGTTCAAGATATAACACTTGTTACAGCTTGTTTGTAACGAAAGTGAATGGCCAAATATAGTGATCTGGGTTGTACAAACTGTTGACACCTTAAAATAGGATGCACAGGCCTTCAAACTTGTTTTCCTATGCTACATATATGCTATTAGACCCTTAATTCCTAATTATAGAATTATACTAGCATTAGGGAGCCTTAACCAATATTTGACACTTGAGGCAATATAATAAGACAAAGACTTATAAGTAGGTAAGGAAAGCATGCGTTGTCGATGAGTTGGCATACATTGGTGCAAATTGATAAAAATATAGAACAAGATGTAAGATTCAAATGTGAGACTGAAAGATAACTTGAGATGGACCTTGGATTGAAGGTTAGTTGGATCATATGCATGAGATAGACATGTAAGGGCTCTATAGACTTAACATGTACTCAAATAAATAGAGATGAACAATGGACTTAACATAGGTAAGCATTGAATTAGAGAATTGTGCTATAAAAGGCTGTGGGCTTGAACAACTCATCATCAATAGATTGAGATTAAGGAGAGATCTTGGATGACATAGTTGATAAGATCACAGTAGATTTACATTAGCTTTAAAAGATAAAGACAATATGGAAAGATCATCTAAAGATAGTGGAGTTCTTCATGGATATGGATGTATCTTTATCAGTTAAATGTAATCTCTTATCTTATTAGTTATGGTGTAGGTAAATCCTATCAGATGGAGTCCTATTTAGATAAGGATGTCACCCTATTAGAATGTGATGTAATCTAAAAAGGTTAGATGTGATCTACTTATTTTAGTTTAACTAGGATTCTAAATTGTAAAGCTAGTGGTTCCTATAAATAGCTTATTTAAGCCTTACTCCTGTAGAGGATAGATAAAAAGGAAAGGAACATACTGAGAGAGAGAACATTCCTTTGTATACTTTTGAGGAAGTAATAAAGGTTGGCATTTACCATAGGTCTTACGTGTTTATTATTGCCTATGATTATTTAATACTTTTGTACTATTATTACTCGAGTGTGAGGCATCTGAGAATAAGGTTTTGTTGGTCAACGATCATATGGAAAGGATAAGTCTTACTTAAATGGACCTAAGTTAGATTTCCATGCAAAGGAGTAGGCACAATTTTGGTATAAGTTTAGTGTCTAGAAAAACCTTTTTAACATATACCATTTAGAGAGAAAGAAACAACAGGCTATAAAGTCCTTGCTTTTGAAAAGTATATAATGGCTACATATATTATTTACTAGATTAGGAAATCCTAATGGCTAATAAATTCAAATTGACTTTAAGCAATTAAATGAGGAATAGACAAAGGTTTGAATGAAAACTTTAAGTGCTAATTTGGTTATTGATTTGTACCTTCTGTTGACTTTATATCTAGCTTTTTCTATCCTTTTTATGGGATTAACCTTACATGTTACTTAGTGTAAGCCTAAATTTTGGTTAATTTATATATTCCATTCGATGGAAAAGGCAGCTTTGGGGTAAGAAATTCCTCCTAAGGTTTCCTTTATTATGTGGCTTGTAAATATAAATAGGATATCTACTCTTAATAAAATCAAAAGTACTTTGTTTGAATTCAATACGCAAAGTATGCAACACTAGGCTTAAATTTAAAGATCATATATTCTTAAATGCTACCATTCAAAGAGCTACAAATTAGAATTCAAAAGCTGAATAACCATTATTATACTGATGATACGAGGGAGTAAATAGTTTTATGGGCCTCTAAGAGATATCATCTAAAAAAGAAGACTACAAACTATTCAAGATATTATTATGCTTTATGCTTGGGAGTAAATAGTTTTATGGGCCTCCAAGAGATAACATATAAAAAAAGAAGACTACAAACTATTCAAGATAACATTATGTTTTAGAATATATGTCATCTTAAAAGAAAGGAATGAATAAACTTTAACAACAAAAGTTAAGATAGATTGATCTTCTATCAAAACATAATTAAATAGACTAGAGGAATCAATCTAGAAAATATAAACACTAGTCTTGTTGAAGTTATGTAAATATAGTGCCCTGGAAAGTAAGTGTATATACATGTAACTTTATCTTCTTGATTCTGATTTTGTAATGAAAATATTTATTATTAATAAAACAAAAGAGTTTGGTTTTATCTGTATGAGCATTATATATCTGGTCATAAGATACCAAGATTCTTTTGTAAGTAATATACATATACATAGAGATATATGGGAAACATGTATATTATTAGAATCAATTAATTGATTCACGGTTGAATAATCAAGTTGGTCGCTTGATTATGGTTTGAACTATAGTGTTGCGATTTATCTCCATATAAGTAAAGGAGTTTACTTCAAGGAATGATGAGTTTCATATCATAATAGTAGTTGACTATCGATAATGGCACTATTAAATGAATGCGGAATCAAGTATGTTTTCAAGAATAAAGTGGGTCGTTACTTTAATCTTAAAACATACAACTTAAGCATTAAACTTATTATGAACCATAATCTTGATGAGTGGTGAAGTCATATATGTTTCATTATAATTCTTGATATGATCGGAATGGATTTTTACAGAATATTAATCCGATTATGTCTCGCATGTTGGAATTATTAATTGAAACATGTATCGAGAACATTCACTCGAATAAAGAGTTTATAGTGTTATCATCTCTTAGATGTTTTAAGGAGATTTGGTGATTAAGCTGGCGCCCGATAGTTTGATGGACTAGCTACCCATCAAGTCTTAACACTGAGAAGAGATCTTATGTGTTAATCACCATATAAAGTAAAATGAGAGATCTAGAAGGAAAAACTAACATAAGGGCAAAACGGTAATTTTACCATTTGTTGTGCGGATGACTATAATAAGGTTCTAAATAGGGTTTGCAATTGGACATATTCTCATAATATTTAATAATTCAAGAGTTCAACTAATTGTCTTTAGTGGAATGACATTTAGTTAATAAGCTAGAATTAATTCCAATGAGATTGAATGAATTCTGGGCTTATTGGAGCTTGAATTATCAAAGTTCAATAAGATTCCCCACTTGGCTTTAAGGAAGGTTATCAAGCTAAGTAAGAAATATAAATGGAGGTTAATTAGAAGCCCATAATTGAATTTTGGGCTTGGTCTAATTAAAGAAGCCCAAATGTACATTTAGTAATGGGCTTGGTTTTTGGTTTAATGTAATTAATTATATTAAGTATATTAAAACAATTTTTTTAAGAAGAAGATAGCAATTTCGGTTATTCCTAGGTTAAATGTGTAACCACACATTTGACATTAAAATGCTAAATAAAGATGATCTTTATTATGATTAATCATCATTAAATGGAGTTATGAACTTACCATTAAATGGTTTAATGGTTGCCTTTTAATGTTGGCTTGTAACCTATTTGCATTCATTGGATTAAAGATGAAAGATGTACATTAGATGGACCATCTTCCTTCTTTCTTCTTGGAAAAACCGAAATTGGGTATTGAATTTTAGGTTATGGTCTTTTCAATAGCCATCATAAAGATAAATGAAGATAATCTCATTTATTGGCTGTTTTATGAGTGATTAATGAAAGAAGTGATGCATTTGATGCCTCTCTCTCCTTCCATCCATGCATATACGAAATTGGTAGGCAAGAAAGAGTTCTTGCATGTTCTTTACACCTTCTCTCCTTTTATGAAAGAGAGAATCGAAAATACCAATTGAAAGAGTTTCAATTTTGCTTCTTCTTCTTCTAAAAAAATCTCCTCCAAACATTTCTTCTCCTTTCCCACCAAAGGATTTTGTTAACCTAATTATCCTTGAAGAACAGGTGGTAAATCTAATTGGTTGAGGATACTACAACAAGGAGAAAGTAGATTGCTAAAGGAAAATAGTCAAAGGCAAAGGATTTGGATACACGAAGAAGGAGAGGATAGCGCAGCGAGGATTTAAAGTCAGAAGCGAAGGAATCGGTAATACTCCTGATCTTGTTTATATTTTATTATCCTTATACCATATCATGTATGGATTGGCATGTTGATTTGGATTTGTTGCTTCCGCTGCAAGTAATGATTTCTTAAAAGTTTTGAAATCTACCGTTTTTCCAAACAAAGCATGTTTTCTTTTTCCGATCCAACAAGTATAGTATCACAAAGCATAGTAAGAAGATGGAGAATAGGATTATCCTACTTTAATCCTAAGCTATTGCTATCAAAACTAAAGGTTGTTATGAGGAGATACTAATTTAGCTGTTCAAAATGAAAGAAATGACTATTACTTCTAAAATATATATATTTACGCCCTGAACAAAACTTATGAATTTTTTAAAGTGAATGGTTATAACTGCAAATTGTTGGTATAATTTATCCATTTATAAGAAAGAAAGAAAACATGTACACTAGATCTTATCTAAGACTTTGTAATGCTTGATTATGTTTCCATGAGAGATTATTTAGCATACTCCATCATTATTCTCCTTCTTCCTTTTTAAGTTGTAATTTTAAGGCCAAAAGCCTAAAATAGGGCTCAACCTTTTTTAGTTTGATCAGTTTGGGACTTAAACTTGAAACTTGCTCAATGAAGGGCTAAAATTTCACGAGTCTGCTCAATTAAAGACTTTTTAAAATAGAAATTAGCACATATTTACACACGTCATTACATGCAAGTCAATTAGTGTTTAGATGCCACATTAATAGACCTAATTTATTGTCTAGGCCAGATGGAATTTAAGAAAAAATTTATTAATTTCATTAAATTTCAACTTAAATGAAATAGTTTTCAACCCTAAATCAACGATTTTTATGAACATGTGTTTTCACCCTCTTTTTCTTCTCTTGGTTGTGTCTTCACTCTAATCCTTGGACGCATCATCACTTAATGCATATGCCTTCACTCCAATCTTGTTTGTGCCTTTTTGGTAATATGAGTGTGAGATTTCTCTTTTGGCTGTGGAGGTGAATGGGTGGTAAGGGTTTTGTAGATCCAAAACATACATATGTTATGATTGAAGACCGAAGTAGGTAATGAGTCATGCTCCCTTCTAATTTTTGTATATAAATTTATGATGTTTTAATATTCACTTATTCCTTTGCCCTAACAATGTTACATTTAAATAAATTATTTTGTGTTCTTTAAATGGGTTTGATTATTGGGTTGAATAGCGTGTAGACGATAATTGTTTTTCATGTACAATTTATTATACATTTGTATATATGATATGATCAAGTTTTCTCTTCCCCATGTACTTGGCATTGTACGTAGTTCTTTATACAAGCTGATTTCTTCAACTTACCCAGTTGAATGGGACTATGATAGATAGGCTAAATATTGTTACTATAATTTGAAAGCACCTAGATGGACTTCATGGATTAATGAAAATCCAAGAACAAGATTTAATAGTTGTCGACTCTTTCCGGTAAATTTAATACATTTTTATGTTGTTTTAGCTAAGTATGTTCATATATCTCATTAATGAATTACTATTTTGTCTTTGATGGTAGAGTGGAAATATTTGTGGATTTCATGAGTGGCATGATCAAAGATTTTTTCTAAGAGCGAGACAAATTATTTTAGAGGTGAAAAATAGAGAGAAGATGCTATATCATCAACATAATCTATTGAAGGCCGAAGTGACAGAGTTAAGAGAGAATGCAGTAGATGTTTTGCAAGATAAAAGGGTTGCATAAAATTTCAAACTGAAGAATGAGTTAGTTGCTACAAGGATTAGTTATGAAACATATTCAACAAAATGTTGGAAATGGTTTGTTTGTTTAAGCTTATGTTTAGTAGTCTTGCTTATGTTTGTTAGTCTAAATAATGGAGAAAAAGGCAATAGTTGTACCTTTAAAACCTTATCTAAAAATGGTTTGATTAACTAAAACAATATGTAAATGTTCTTCACTTAACCTAATGTTGGGAAGTGAAAAGTGTTAGATGTTTCAACATCTGTTGTATTACTAATTTGATGCTCTAGCCTAAACAAGTTTGATGTTTTATGTACTAGCCTAAACATGTTTGATGTACTAGCCTAAAGATGTTTGATGTTTCAACATTTGGTAAGGAATATTAGTGACAAAATATGATCTTTAATCAATGGAGATGGAGTATTGTTTAGTAGTCAAAAAGAGTTAAAAGAGGCAACAATTGACAACACTAAAAAATGTCATCTGTGCTTTACCTCCGATGATTAACACAATTGTTAAGTTATTTTATAAGTCATCAAATTATTGATAAGGAGACAAAGATGTTTAATAGATCTATAATTCCAATTCTTTGTATTAACAATGTACATGTTCTACCATTCATGAACTTCATCGAAAATGAAAAAGCCTAAAAGAAATACAGCTCACACTGATTGGAAAATAAAGGAAACCAACACTTTACTACAAAAAGCTGATCATCTCTTTCCATCCACACACTTTAAGCTTTCCCTGAAAAATAAAAAACATTGTAGAGAATTTGACAATTCTAACCAAGCTTCTAGCACCCTCAATAACCCATTCATGAACTTCAATAAAAAGGAAAAAACGTACAAAAAATGCAATTCAAACTAAAATTGGTAGTCATTGCATTCATTGCTTAATAACATTAATCCCAACAAGATCCTTATAATCTATTATTGTTCAGTTCACTAATAATTAAATGTTAAGTTTACATTTTGTCATTTCCCTTTGAAAATGTAGTTTGACTTTGTTGGCTAGGATTCACATCCATAGTAACAACTTCCTTTCTCTTTATTGATTTTTGCCCAAGGTTTAGTAGTTTCCAAGTTCTCCTTCTAAGCAGTAGTTAAAATGCAAATGTTTGTTAAGCTGTGTGAATTAATTAATGTTTAGTAAGAATGACAATATTTAACATTTACATTTAGCATCTACAACCCTGTGGTTTCATTTGTGTATACCCCCATCCCTTCCATCTGTTTCTTGGTCTTCCTATTTTCTTCTTGTTGAAGAGAAGAGTATAGGATAAGCCTTTTTCTGTAATTTTCGCTTGAGAATTTGGACTACATCTTCCAGCTGCCAACATCATTAATCTACTTCCATCATCTACAACACCATAACTAGGACCTCTTCTCCCTTTAGTTTGATTTTTGGCTGTGGCCTTTGATGATGTACAAATATTTTTTGTTGTTTTTAAAGCACCTTCATCTATTAAGAGAATAATTAAGGCTGTTGCATTTGCTCTCCCACTTACATGAGCAGTATTTGAGGTGTTGGCAGAGGCAGAGGTAGAGGAAGAGGCAGAGGTAGAAGTAGTGGCTTTTTCTCTTCTTTTTATCTTTCTTTCCCTTTTCAGTGTTGGATGTAAATTTAGAGGCACTTACTGGGTTGTCAGTGTTGGTTTCAACTATGGATATGTTTTCGGGGGTTGACTGTGAGTTTGTTATGTGTTGCTCCATATGGAAATTAGTTGACTAGTCTGGGCTTGGATTTTGAAACTGGGTTGAAACCTACCATTGATAACATAATTAAAAAAAACTAGAAGATTACCACTACTATGGAAGAGAATCTTAGTTATACCATAAAAAGGAAAAATAACTTGGAAATTACCTCTCGACCCTTCCAAGGATAACCTCTTTTGTTGTGTCCTTCTGTATGGTACTGGCTATATGTAATGATCATGCCCCTCCTATACACGTGGTCATGCTTTTTGTTTACTTTTGTATTCTTTTGAGGCTCATCAATGGCTTTTTTCCTAGCTATTTTGGGCCTACTAGGCCCTTGTTTGAATTCTAGTGGCCTAATAATTTCTTCATTGCTAATGGGCTAGTCCTTTATACCAGGTATCAGTTTAATTGCCTTCCTTTATGCTTTGATAAATTCAGTCTTCCATAACCATCTAGAAGTGTACTCTTTAATATTAACCCTACTGTCTTTAATAGCACATAAGGGATATGCACAACGAATTCTAGAGAGGGCATATCTCCTACAAGTATATAATTTATTCTGAAGCCTCACCATATATCTTTTCTATCCATGATCAATCTCAAACCCTCCTTCTCCATTATGATGCACTGAACAATGTTGAGCAATCATGACACTATTCTCAATTGCTTCCCATAATCTTGGCCCTAAATTACCTTTTTATTTGGTAGCATCTTTCCTTTTTCTTGCAATTTTTTTCATCAATTTTCTTCTAAGATGCTCAAATAACCCTAAAACTGACATTTTCTTACACCAACCAGAGTCTTATTGAAGTCCTCGCATCAATCATTGTCAATCAGCTCAATCATATAATCTTTCCTTTGGAAAGCCCGACACCATTGCTGAACTGGTGCATAACTCTCAATATCTTCTGGTGCCCTTTGGTCCCTAGCTCTGAGCTTATCCAATTTTTCTTCATATTCCTTTGCTGTGAAGTATTTTACAATTTCCAAAAGTGCTCCTTCATCTCTTCCCCTTTATATACTCTTCCATGCCAATTCACATAAACATGTCTAGCACAAAACTTGTGCTCAGCATCTAGACACAAAATGAACAGGCATGTGGATGTAACTGTACATATTTCATAACAATTACACTCTCATTGAAAGTAAAAACAAGATTGATGTGAAACATTTACCTTTGTTGGTCAATTATTATAGTCCAACAAATTCTGGAGCCTAAGTGAGGTAAATCTTCTTTCACCCTTTCAATAAAACACTTATATGTGATTGTAAACTCAACTTCAACCATAACCCAAGCAATATGAAACATTTTATTGTTTCCATCTCTTCCTACAGCACATAGAAGTTCACCTTTAGTTTTGGTTTTTAGCCAACATCTAGGCTAAGAAAATGCTTGCATCCATGCCTAAACCCATGTTTAATAGCTTTTAAACATGTGTACAATCTTTCAAATATGGGTGGAGATGTTGGAATTGGCCGAGACATTATCAATGTAACAATGCTTCTAGGGTTGGTCTGCCTGATCACTTCAGCATAAAACCAAAGCTTCTTAAACTCCTCTTCAATGTTGATCACAACACTGTTTACTATTTTTTTTCTTTGCTCTTCTCACCATATTCATGGACACTTCAACACCTAAACAATCCTTAACATAAAATTTTATATCATCATTCTTAAAAAATGGATCCCTTTTAAGCTTATCCTTTAAAAAGTCTAGTGTTCATCCTAGGATTTGTATATACCCTATTAAAGTCATGATTGTTCCTTAATTTCCTAACTTGAAATGACTGTAGCTTCCTATCAAAAGCTCCATGTATATAACAGAGGTAGTTCTCTGTCCTACATTTACCTTGGACAAAGTTAGGCTTATTTTTGGTAAACATGACAACCCTCTTTATTTTGATGGACAACAAACTCACTGCACACTTAAATTACAAATGATTAAGAAAAATCATCCTTAATTCAAAGTAAGGCTCAGCTTCATTTTCATCATAAATAAGGTATTTCCTTTTCCTCCTTGTAGCATCATCTACCATATCATCTACATCACTAACAAGTTCTCCATATTCATCACTTTCATAATATTCAGACAAAACTGCCTCATCTTCATCATCTGCATCACCTGCATCAACTTCATGTGGTCCATTATCTTCATCCGGACCATTATCTTCTTCTCCTTGCTCTAAATTGTTGGATCCCGGACCGGAACCCAACAGCATACACTTAACACTTGAAATCCCATTGCTTAAACTGAACATGATCAATCTTAAAATCGAATCCGAAACGGAAGGAAGAACAATGAATTGGATCATATAGCGAATCAAACACATGAATCGGAAATAAAAAGCGGATAATGGAAAATCGAAGCATATGTGACAAGTGGGTCGAAACTGATTTGAAACAAATGAAAGAGAAACAAATGAGTCGAACCGAATACGAATGCGAAACAAATAGATCAATTGAAAATGAAATTTCAACCCCCGACATCCGAAGCATGAACATAGTAAACTTGTCGGGTTGGAAACCCTTATGACTTAACCTATCCGAAAACGATGTACTTTTTTTTCTTTTCTTTTTGTCTTTCTTTCTTTCTTTCTTGCTTTCTTAAGCATGCTTTTCATCTATCATACTTGGATTATTCTTCTTATTCTTCTTTATTCTTCTTATTCATTGTATTCGCATTCCTTATCATAACTATCTCATACTCATGTCAATAAACCCATAAATGCATACTCAAATTCATAAAATCCATATACTATCCTATAAAAATCCGGCAGCATAACGGCTGCAATTTAACAACCCCAAAAATCTGCAAATAACTTAAATACACTTCTATAATACCAGCTCAATCAATCCAATCATCAAAATCAACCGGACCCTCTGTCCGGGATCTCAGCAGAAACAAACGCAATCTTAGTTCTAAACACTTCAATCATTCACATACATAACCATAATCCCATCATCATACACATTCATACATATCTTTACATATCCAACTCACATTCATAAGATCAATTCAATACAATTTCATTACCGTTCACAAATTCATAAAACATCATATACGACTTACTCAATTCTATAAAATTTCTTAATTTTCATACATCCTGAAAGAAAATGCTTGAAATACATTTATGGCAATTTAAGCCATATCCAAGACTTATACAACGTCAGTATCAAACTCTACTTGATACAAAACACATGCTATACAAAACGAGCATAAAATCTTGACATGCTTTCATCCGATCTCCTGCATACCTGGAGATAGGGATGAAAGGAAGTAACTAGAGAGCTCGTGGATAATATGCTTATAATTTGAAAAATAAGTAAAAGCCATTTCTCAAAACTTTGCCATCTTATAAAGAATTTCACAACAGAAATTTCATCAAGTGTTTATTTCACAAACTCTTTAACTTTTCAAAACTTTTATACCAAAATGCCAAAAGCTGTCACAGTTAAAACTTCACTTTCTTATTCTCATAAAACTCAAAATTTTCTTTTCACAAAGCAATAACGATTTCAAAGATATGAATGCATCATATTACAAGCAACATCACAATCCTATAACACATCATAATGGTTTGGCAAGTCCATAATTCATGACGAACTACACAATTCCATAAAATGGCCTTGTGTAGTCGTATACACATAAGGGAGTCCTAAAAGGAACTCCGTGTCACTTGTGGGCAGCCGGGAGAAGGCTATACACATGAGTCAACGTGCACGTGACGGTTTTCTTGAGGGACTATGCCGCACCCACATAACATGTAATTTATGCATTGAAAAATTGTTGGGCCCCAAATTTTTGTTTTCTTGAAGTTACTAAGTATGAATTATTTTGATTTATGATTTATGGCCTAGTTTGATTTTATTGAAAGTATTAGTGGAAAATTTGGATTTATTTGAGTTTAGCATGGAATAAGTGTTTGAAAGAGTAAAAACGTTTAAGGGCAAAATGGTCAAGGCACTTAAGTTATGAAGTTTAAGGCTAAGCATAGGAGGGCATTATAGTCCTTGCCCATGTTTGTAGGTTTAAGAAATTAAAGAAGAAAAGAAAGAAAGAAGAAAGAGGAAGAGAAAATAGAAGAAGAAGCGAAGAAGAGAGTCGGCAGAGTGAGGGAGAAGAAGAGGAAGTTAGTTTCAGGCGTTTTCCGACAGATTTCAAGCATCCTTAAGGTAAGATTAACTCTTTTATCTATGTTTGAGATGGTTGGAAACCTAGAATAGGTTGTATGAGTAGAAATCGTTGGAGTTAGGGTTTATGGAAAAGATTTGTAGATTTGCATGGGTTGTTGTGTTTTTGATGTTTTGGCGCTAGAATAAGTTCAGAATGGTAGTATATGACTTGGTTTATAGCTTAGATGTGTTGTAGTAGAAGAATGGAAGGTTTTTAAGGTTGAAAATGGCAAAAACTGGGTTCGGGAGACGAAGCTCCCGTCCGCACGTCGCGACATGCGTGAGGCCGCACGCCACGGCGTGCAGAAGGCCACACGTCGCGACGTGCCGAGCCGCAAGCCGCGATGTGCGATAGAGGGCCGCACGTCGCGACGTGCCAGGCCGCGTCATGTGGCGTGTCGAGCCGTTCGTCATGACGAAAGCGAGCCTCGTCATGGCGAGCCCAGCTTTTTCCAAAGAAGTGATATTTTTGTATTTTGATCATATCTTTTGCTACAGAAGTCCTTTTGGGGTGATTTTTGAGGCGTTGTGAACTAGAGTCATAGATCTACAAGTCTTGTGAAGTGATGAAGTTCTAAATCAGTTTCTAAGGATATGAAATTTTGGATGGAATTTAAGAATGGAAATATTGTTTCAGCGTGAGTTATTGAATGGGATTTTGGTTCTTATTCTAGGAGATCAAGTGAGGCAAGAGGATCAAGAGGCTCAAGAGGAAACTCATTCTTAGGCAGGAACAAGCAAGGAAATTAGGTGGGTTCATGTTTATAATAGAGTAATTAAGTACTCATTGTTTTGTTCAAATCAAGAAAGATTCAATGCATTTTAATTGCATCATCCACGATCGCATTACATACTGTTATGAATGATTATATTTTGCTATGTGATTTGCATTCATGATTATTAACAAGGTTTTTACAAAGGAGTGTTCTCCTTTCACGAATACAAGTACATGAATTCATATTTTACGAAATATATGACAAGCAAGATTACAAGCAAGTGCCAGTTTGGCAAGCAAGTTTACAAGAACATGAATCATGCATGCTTATGTGAGTTTGCAGTGTCCCTCACGAATAGTCAAGTGCACATTGACTCACGAAAAGGCTTCTCCCTTTGCCTTAACTGCGGGCACGGGGTTTCTCAAGGATTCCTCACGAAACTACGTCTACACATCAACATTTCGATGGCATGTGTAGTACGTCATGAACCAGGGACAACCCAAACCATTATGTTATGTTATGTGTTTATGATTTGTTATTATGAATCATGCATCATGAATTGTTCAAGAATCAAGCATTTTTTTTAAGACAATGACTCGTACATGCTCAAGTGCTACGATTTCATCAAGTATCACGACAATGAGTTATTTTTTATTACTTTTGCTTATTTCTATATTATAAATATGTTCCCACGAGCTTTATAGCTCACCCCCTCTAATCTCCCCCATTCAGGTGATGAGCAAGAGATCGAGTGAGTCACGAGTACAGCAGCACTCCAGTTTCATTTTGTTACGTTTATTTATAAATGTTATATTTTTGGAAGTCAAGACTTTAGTTTCATTTCAAGTATCATTGTTTCAAGAGTGTTTTATATTTTTGGCTCTTGAATTCAAAGTTGTAATTTGTTTTGAGATAAACTCATCTTTTGGAGCATGAATTATAGATATGTTTGTTTTAAAGCATGAAAGTTTCACGATGGGTCCATTGAACTTCCGATGGTCTCCTTTCTCAACCATTTAATTTACATGTTTAGCCTTGTTTATTAAATCATATGAAAGCAGGTTTCAAGTATGTTTTTCAGTAGGCCTATTACTCTTCCGCGGGTCTTTTCTAAACATGTATAATCAGCACGTTTCCCGCCACGCTCTCACAACCGATGTTGGGCTCCGACAGTGGGGTCCAACAAAAATACTTTGCCCCAAATGACACTTTCTTGAAAACTTGATTTCATGAGCATGACATATATATGCATTTCTAGCATCAATTCACAATTTGCAAACCATAATTCCCATGACAATTCTCAATCATTCCAAACAAAGAATGCATACTTTAGACAATTACAAATCATTTAAACCTCATATCACACAAATTCACATATTGAATTTTCAATCAATTAATCATAATGAACTCAAACGTGTATTTCAACTTTATCAAATCATTCAAAATCCATTGAATGAACAATTTAAAACATTTATAAAAATTGTCCGAAAACAATTAGAGGAATTTCTTAAATCATTTGGGAATAATGAACTTAACAATAATCTTTCCCAAATCAATTGTAAAACAATAGCTTAGAAACATGATCATTTTCTTGATTTTTCCAAAACTCGCAAATAGCTTAAATTTTGAAAAACAAACATATTACCCACCTCTTAATTCCATGCCATAAGCTTGATCCAATCATCAATTGTTCATAGCTTCCTTGGTTCTTCCAATATAAAATTCCCTAAACCAAAATCAACCAAAACTCATATCATAATCATCATATTTCACAAACCCATATGGTTTCCAACCTCTCTACAACATAATCTTCCAAAATCCCTACTCATATCATTTGGCACGAGTTCTACTTAATTTCTCATCCAAGATTAAACATAGCCTAAGGCTAAATCACCAAAATTAACTCTATAAAGCACAAACCCATATGCATCTCATACCAAATCAACCAAAAACCCAAGAAAATCTCAAAGCTCATAAGGTTCTCTTACCTTTATCTTCCACCATTTTCGACTTTTGCTTGACCCATCTTGTAGCTTTCACCTCCTTCTATGTTTTTCTTCTTGAATCCATATAAAAATCATGCTTGTATCCCATGGAAAACGAAACCCTAGCAGCATCTCTCTTTTCTCCCTTCTTCTTCTCCAACGAACTTGCTTCTCCTCTCCTCTTCTTATTTTCTTTCTTTTTCTTCTTTCATTTTCGTGAGTCTTCTAGAACCCACGACCATCTTCCCTTCTTTTATAAGCCATGTCATTAAAATGGGGGTGAAAAGACCCATTTGCCCCTCCTCAAATGCCTATAAACTTTACTCTTTAAGTTAACTTCCAAAACTGCCCCTGAATAGTTCTTTAAGTCATGCTCACTTGCGGACATGATTCGCACTAGCCATTTGAAGGAATTTACTAAAACTTCCTTCTAGAAAGTTGTTCCTTATTGTCTTAATTTCATAATGCTTCAAAAATCATTCAATTCGGAGCACTATATCAAAAGTTATAGTCCAAACATGTCGGACATATCATTCTTCTAACACAAATAGACATTCTTAAAGGCTAAATTTACTTTGGATTTCTTCATAGAAATTGTAGCCCCATGTCTTAATTTTATTTTCCCTCAAACATCGCTTCAATCGAATCTCCACAGATCCCGAATTTCACAAAATACTGAACTATATTCAGAAACTTTCCTATCTCACTTTGATTCAAATAATCTACCTCAATTAAATCCCTAAAATTCATAATTTTCTATTAATATGAAATTAAGTGTCTTAGGAATCTAACACTTCGAGAACCAAGTCATTCGGATGTCGGACGGAAAAGATATAAGCAAATGATTTGACAAGGTCGGATGAGGGAGGAAAATAACAAGATCAGAATGAAGCAAATCATTCTGATTATCATATAATTCAATCAAACTCTTTCAATTCAACTCCAATTGATACAAATTTTCATGGAGAGAAGGATACATGTGTTAGGAATTCAATGCTTCAAGAATCACCTCAATCCGAGGTCGGATGAGTGAGTTATGATCAAAACAATAACCCATGCTTAAACTCTAAATACATTTGAACATCTTTTTTGAGCAAGTGACATAACTTTTGATCTAGATATCGGATTGACTTCCTTCATGGACCATTTGAAAGAAGACATCTAAATCTACAACTCGTATTAGATGTCCCAAAATCAAATTCGGCCCCTAAAATGGTCCAAATCACGTTTTTCTCAAGGTGACCCGTAGCTGTCCGTTAAAAGGACATGCATGTCCGTTTAACGGACACATACGACCCAAAATGTTCCAAATCATCCGAGAATGTCCGTTAAACGGACACCTATGTCCGTCTAACTGACATAAACATAGCAAGGGGTCCTTTTGACCCGAGATTGTCCAGGTTTTCCAAACCCATTCAAACCTTTATCCAAATGGTTCTCACATTCAAACTACCATCATATACACTTATAATCTTCACATATTTACTCATTCAAAGGCCTAAACACTTCATAACAATTCAAGCAACAAATTCAATTCATGAACTTCTCAAATCTCAACTAAATTGATTTATCAAAACCACAATTCTCAAACATTCATCAAAGCTGTCACTAACATCAATCTTATATAACATCATAACTTGTATCAACTATAACTCTTAACTTCGACCTCGAAAACTTGCATACTTAGTCTCGTTGGAAAGATAAAAGAATAAGCTACAACTTCAAAGAAGGCAAATTTGGCCAATTCTATGTCAATTATTCCTGAATTCCTCACGAATCAACATACACATTTTCATTCTACATTTAACCTCAATACACATAATTTCCTACATTCAATAACATCATGCCATTTTCTAAATTTCCTCTCTTGTTTTTGCATAATATCTCACATAGATAACCATAATTCATACTAAGTGCTTCTCAACTCACCATCCTTACATAAACCCATATCTCATTAAGACACAAATAACATTTATAACACAATTTATACACCAACACATTCATTTACTTTCATATTCACATTTCTAATTTCCACTCAAGGATCGGGGTCCAACATAAATCCTCTTAACATCTTCATCTAGACCATTACCTTCATCTCCTTGCTGTAAATCCTCATCAACATCTTCATCTAGACCATTACCTTTATCTCCTTGCTTTAAATCCTCTTTAACCTCCATATTTGTATTATCTTCATTCTCCATATCTGAATCATTTTCATCCTACACATTTGGCACAATGTCTAAATTACCTACATTACCTCCAAACCCTTCATTATTAACATCATCACCATTATCTTCAACTACATTACCCTAATTAAACAGGGTATCAGGGTATTTCCTTTTTGTATATACCATATTCATCACTATCATAATATTCAGACAAAACTAACTCATCTTCATCATCTGCATCACCTTCGTGTGGTCCATTATCTTCATCCACATCATGTTCAATGTAAATATCAATACCACTTATACTCATCATCTAACTAACCATATCTAACACACTAGCATATCTTACAACTCTCAAACCATTATATAGTTCAAAACTAGGCATAAGATACAATATCTTTTTCATATTATTATACCCACTTCTCTTACCTACATCGACCAGTTCAAAATAGGTCAGTAAGTCAAGATCAAATTCAATTTAATCCACAAAACCACCCTCATACATAACATTATCACCCACATTAACAAAACATCCCACATGGTGAAACCTTATAGTTACTTCATCAAATGTCATTCTGTTAAACCAAAAAAACCAACTCCAAGAAAATGAAAAACACTCAGTCAGAATGTTGAAAGGAAGCACTAAACTCAAAGTGAAAACTCCGAGCGACCTGCTCGGCGATCCGACCTATCAGACTTCTAACCTCAATAACTTTTGACTCCGAGCTCTAAATCAGACACGGTCAGAAGCGTTGGAAAGCTAGAAGAAAAATCTACATTTTTCAAGAAGGATTTAAAGACAAGTTCGGCCACTAAGGGAATCCAAATTTTACTCAAAGGCCGATCGACTAGCTCTCCCTAACAGCACCAGAACTTGCAACCTCCATAACTTTTGACCCAGAACTCCAAATTTAACAAACTTAGTGTCTATGGAAAGGTAAAAGAATTATCTACAACTTTCATGAAGATCACCAACCTATATCCCAACTCTATGAGGATCAAAAGTGGACTCAAAGCTCTGCTCGATAATCATCACTTGACAAGACTGCATTTAAATCCAACGACTCATACCTACCAATTTAACTCATCATAAATGGCTCATAAATCATCCTGCGAGAGTCATACAGCTACTTTACCACTCTCCATGAATCTAAAAGATCTCATCGACCTATATCAACCCAGAAATTTCAGACCTTCAACAAGACATAACTCATAGCAATTTTTCCAGTGAGCTCTCCCAAAGTTAAAACCCAAGAACAACTCAAAATAAAATACTCATACACATACTATTTCAAGGCCATACGGATCGAAATCAACATTTTCACAATATGGAAGTACTAGAGCTCTCATTCACAATCCAAATCATAACAAAGATTCATGCATAGCTTTGATTACAAATTGGCATATTCATCAAGATCAAGTACAAAATACAAAAGATGAGATGTTCAATGATCAATATGCTTACAAAGCTATTCAAAAGCTAGTTACTAACTTAATACAAAAGTTTCTAGAGTTCTTGGAGTTTTGTGCGATGCCTTGCAAGGTTAGAGTTCAACTTGAATTTGCACGAGGAGGAGAATGGGGTGAGCTAACACGGCTCGATGGCTAACATGTTTATAGCCATCGCAGAATGAGCCACACAACACATCATTAACAAACCAAACAACAACAATTTATCATATAAAGCTCAAATAACCCACAATCATCACCTAAGGCATAACATGAGAATTTATATCAATCAAACACATATTATGCATCATAAACATAATTAAAGACTAGAATGCACACAATAGGCTCGAGAGTTCCATAAACACAATGAATAAACCGAATTTTATCGTAAACACAATGAATCTATTTTCGGATCTAAATGGGCCTGGCGGGCTGCTTAGGGAGAAGGCAAGGGGTCAGCGTGCACGTGACTTATCAAGTAGGTTCTCTCGCCCAATCACAACCAATTTATGATCACATATTCAAGCACAAGACTAGCATTCTATGCTTCTTTCATTCTTTCTAATCATCATATTTTCACACTTTACTTTCAAATCCAAGGAAAATACATGTTCAATATGCACATAATTATCAAAGATAGCACACATAGGGCATTTGCCCATTACACAACAACTATAAAAATGTTACCCACCTATCGTCGAAATCTGAAGTCAAGATTGCCCTTCCTCTTTGTCTTGAGTAGGGTTTTCTTGAGTTCCTTCAAACAAAACACATCTCCAATAAATTTGTAAATTCATAGGAAAGGTCATAATATTCAGGAATTAAAGGAAAACTAACATTAACCTAAACCTAATCTACCCATGGCTCATTTAAGCTAGAATAATCAAACCCTAGCTTAGAAATCACAAAATCCACTTAATCCCACTTTTCTTTCCTATCTTTCGCCAACCTCTACTCAACCCTAACCTCCATCTTACACCATTCTTGAACCTAACTTAAGAAAGATGAAAGCTTACCTTTCTCACTTGATTTCTCTTCTTTTTCTCCTTCTTTCTTCTTCTCCACAAGCCTCCCACGATTTTTCTCTCTTCCTTTCTTCCTTGGCCGACCACTCTTCCTTTCTCCTCTAGCTCACGTTTTTCTCTCTTCTCTTCTAGAATTTTCAATACTCTCCTCTCCTTTCCATCTTCTTTAATTCATTTAACTCATCCTACACGAAAACTATGTAGTTTTGGCTTCTCACTTAAGTTCCTTTAGGCTCTCCTCCTCCTCTCAAGCCCACTACACCTCACCCATTAATTTCTAATCATCCTCCTCTTATTCATTCATTCCTAAAACACATACTTTCCAATATTAAATCCAAGCCTTCAATTAATTTCTAACTTCAAAACCCAAGCCCAACATAAAAATATTTATATAAACACATAATTAAATCAATTAAGGCAAAATAAAATAATTAACGAATAAATCCATAAATCAATAAATAATTAATTAATTCAGATAAATAAATAAAAATTTTCGGTGCCCAACAATTCTCCCCTCCTAAAAGAATTTCATCCTCAAAATCCTTACCTGAATCCATGAAGAGGTAGGGATACTTCTCCCTCATGGCTTCCAAAGGCTCCCAAGTAGCCTCCTCAGTCGAATGGTTCCTCCACAAGACCTTAACCGGTTCCACAATCTTGTTCCTTAACACCTTTTCCTTTGAATCTAAGATCTCCTTTGGTTGCTCCTCATAAGTCATATCTTCCCTCATTGAACCTCTGAAGGTTGAACTATGTGCGAAGGATCCGATCTATACCTCCTCAACATCGACACATGGAACACATTGTGAATCTTAGACAACTCCAATGGCAAATCTAACTTATAAGCCAAAGGCCCGATCCTCTCAATGATCTCATATGGGCCTATATACCTTGGGCTAAGCTTGCCCTTCTTGCCAAACCTCAAAACACCTTTCCATGGAGATGCTCTAAGAAACACCTTCTCACCCACTTCAAACTCCATCTCTTTCCTATGGGCATCTGTGTAGCTCTTCATCCTATCTTGAGCTGTTTTAAGTCTCTGCTTCACTAACTTCACCTTATCCACAGTAACCTATACCAATTCAGGTCCTACAAGCTTCCTCTCACCTTCCTCATCCCAACATAAAGGAGTCTTGCATCTCCTACCATACAAAACTTCATAAGGTGCCATCTGAATTCCCGAGTGGTAGGAATTATTGTAAGCAAACTCAATCAAAGGTAAGTGATCATCCCACGAACCTTTGAAATCCAAAGCACAAGCTCTTAACATAGCCTCCAAAGTCTGAATCGTCCTCTCCGATTGTCCATCAGTCTGCGGATGGAAAGCCGTACTAAAATGCAATCGAGTCCCTAGAGCCTCCTGTAAACTTTCCCAAAATCTGGAGGTAAACCTAGGATCCCTATCAGACACTATCGAACTCGGAATCCCATGAAGTCTGATTACCTCATCTACATACTTCTTAGCCAAAACATTCAAAGAATCAAATCATCTAATTGGCAAGAAGTGTGCTGACTTGGTCAGCCTATCCACAATCACCCAAATAGTGTCATGCTTCTTGCTAGTCCTCGGCAATCCCATCAGAAAATCCATGGTAATCTTCTCCCATTTCCATTCCGAAATCGGCAAAGGATCAAGCTTGCCTGAAGTGCTTGGTGTTCAGCTTTAACTTGCTGACACACTAAACATCTTCTAGCATACTCTGCCACATCTTTCCTCATTCTTTTCCACCAGAAATGCTCTTTCAAATCCCGATACATCTTAGAACTCCCTGGGTGAATTGCATAAGGAGCATTATGCGCCTCATCAAAGATCTCATCCTTCAGCTCTAACACGTCTGGAACACACAATCTCTCACCCACAACCATCAATCCATCTTCCTTTACCTCTACATCAGAAGGCTTGCTATCCTTTATCTCCGCTCTAAGCTTACTCAAGTACTCATCCTGTTCCTGCAATTCTTTGATCTTCCCCCAACCTTTGGTCTCACTCTGAAATTTGCCAAAATCTGATCAGGCTCAACTTGCCTCAATGACACATCAAGTCGGCTAATTCCTTGATGAGGAAGGTACACTTCTCCACATGTGCCATAGTGGACTTCTACCCAATGCATCGCCTCTGACATTAGCTTTCCCGGATGGTAGTCTATCACCAAATCATAATCTTTCAACAACTCTAACCATCGTCTCATCTCAAATTCAGTTCTTTCTGAGTCAACAAGTACTTAAGACTCTTATGGTCCGTAAATACTCTAGTAGTAACTCCATACAAGTAGTGTCTCCAAATCTTCAAGGCAAAAATTATAGCAGCCAATTCCAAGTCATGAATAGGGTAGTTCATCTCATAAGGCTTTAATTGCCTAGAAGCATAGGCAATCACTTTCTCTCCTTGCATCAATACACACCCTAAACCCTTCCTAGAAGCGTCACTGTACACAATGTATCCATCATCACCATAGGGTAATGTCAAAATCGGTGCGATAGTAAGCCTATTCTTGATTCCTCAAACTACTCGCACTCCTCGGTCCACTCAAATTTCGATTCTTCCTCGTCAATTTGGAAAGTGGAGCACTATCAAAGAAAAGCCTCCACGAACCTCCTGTAATATCCACTAGTCCCGAAACTTCTTACTTTAGCCACATTCTTAGGTGCTTCCCATTTAACCTGACCTCTATCTTTTGCGGATCCACATGCACTCCATGCTCGAAATCACATGCAGAAATACTACTTCCTTAACCAAAATTTGCATTTATCGAATTTGGCATACAACTCGTTCTTTCTCAAAGTCTCCAAAGCAACCTCAAATGATCCTCGTGCTCCTCATTACTCTTAGAATAGACCAATATATCATCAATAAAGACAATGATAAATTGATCTAGGAAAGACTTAAAACTCTATTCATCAAATCCATAAAGACCTGCAGGAGCATTCGTTAACCCAAAGGCATAACCGAAACTCAAAGTGGCCATACCTCGTAAAAGCGGTCTTTGACACATCGGTCTCCTTAATCCTCAGCGATGATAACCCGATCTCAAATCTATCTTGGAAAAGACTCTCGCCCCAGGCGATCAAAAATCATCTATGCGGAGCGAATATACATTCTTAATAGTGGCATGATTCAGCTTCCTATAATCCACACACATCCGTAACGATCCATCTTTCTTCTTCACAAAAAGAACTGGAGCTCCCCAAGGCGAAGAGCTCGGCCTAATATAACCCTTCTCTAAAAGATCCTCCAATTGCTCCTTAAGCTCCTTCAATTCCGTCGGAGCCATCCGGTAAGGCGGAATTGAAATCGGCGTAGTGCCTGGAAGAAGCTCAACGGGAAACTCAATTTCCCTCGGAGGAGGTAGTCCTGGCAATTCCTCGGGGAAGACGTCCGGGAATTCCCTGACTACAGGAATATCCTCCAACCTCCCTCTATCTGCCTCCGCGTCTAACACATAGGCCAAATACGCTTCACACCCCTTACTCATCATTCTCTCCGCTACCATAGTCGAAACAATCTGAGGCGGGCTGACTTTTCTATCTCCCATGAATACCACTTTTTTGCCATCCTCTAGCTCGAATTTCACTGTCTTATGCTTGCAGTCTAAGTTGGCATGATACTTCTCTAAAGTATTCATACCTAGGATCACATCCAATCCTCCCATCTTCAAAGGCATCAAATCCACCACAAACTTCCCTCCACTAATCTCTATCTCACAGTCTCTATACACTTGAGTGATAATAATAAAGCGGCCGATCGGAGTACTCACCATCGCGGAGTATCCAATGGGCTCAAGACTACCACATACTGATTCTACCCGATGACCAAAAGAGTGGGTAGAACTGGATCAATCAAAGCAAGAACACAATCATCAAACAATTTAATCATACCCGTCACCACTTACGAGTGTCTCGCCTCCTCTCGAGTCATATAAACACTCTGGTGGTGCTTGCCCCTAGATCATGCGGAGGATAAGCTCTCTTAGGTGCACAGAGCTACCCACTTCATCATAGCTTTTCATCCCACCGCCTCTGTCTTACGGAAGCTTGCATCCGTGATCCCTCTCTTTTTACGGCTTAGGACCTTTGCTTGGCTATGTGTCCTCTCATCCTGATTGAAGCATGCTCCGATGCTCAAACATTCTCCTCTATGATACCTCCCCAGAGCTCACACTTAGGAAGAGGTGGCCTCTCCCATCTCCTCTCCCATCGCCGCCCACCGTTGAGGCTTGGTGAGAAGCAGAGAAGTCCTCATCGGTGCAGTCGGCTTCCACCGGTGCTCCTCTCCTCGGGATCAAGACAGAGGAAAGGTTCAGCACTTCTCTCGGGTATAAGTACCACCTCCCCTCTGAATCGCTCTCTTCCTTCCTCTTTCGCTAGCTCGCACTCTTGATGTTTTCAATATTCTCAACCCTCGAGGCCGCTTCAACCAGCTACTAAAAGTCGCCAAAGTTCTGCACTACCACCTTCTCTCTGATAGCTAGGTGTAGGCTCGACTCAAATCTCTGACACTTGGTAGCCTCACTTTGAACATCATTCAAGCATACCTCGACAAGCTGCAGAACCAAGGCGCTCATATTCAAGACAAGATCATCTCTCTGGGTGAGACTGAAACTCTCGCTTTCTTGAATGTACACCTTAGGCAGATACTTCTTTACGTAACTAGGAAGTCTCCCATGTCAACCCTCTTTGGTCTTGTCGACTTCCCGCACAGCCTCCCCCAATGCAAGGCATCACCACAAGCGGTGGCGGCAAAGATAAACTACTCTCTCATCATCCTCGCACTCCATCGATCCAAAACCTCTCGGTCTTCCTCAACAGGTCTCGGCTTCCTCTGGGTGCATTGTCCCATGGAAATCCACCGCTCCATACTTCCTCGGCATGTCAAATGTCACCCCTCTTAGTTCAAGAACTAGAGCTCAGGGCATTTGACCCATGCTTTGAACAAAGGCTTGGGTAAATGCTGAAAAAGTCTCAGTGCAAGCGAGCACTTGCTCAGGCCGACTAGGTATTCTTGAGTCACGAGATCGAAGGGCTCCTACTCGCTACTAGAGAAGCCTCGGTGCGGCCACTCCAGGCTACGGACTCATCCGTGCTCTCTCTCTCGATGGAGAGTCAGTGCAATAGAACCTTGCAGAACTCCTCGTGTCCTTCTACGAGGTGGCGTCTTACTCCTTCAATGAAAACATTTACTGATTAGCTACATTTCTTTTCAATCGTAGTTCCTATATGTATGCATGAGATGCATGTCACTTAATGCAAACCATCAATTCATAATGCAAACATTTAAACACATATCACAAAAAAAGCCTAGGAGTGAAACCTAAGCTCTGATACAAAACAATGTTGGACCCCGTCTCCAAGGCCCAACATTCGGACCCATATAAGCATGGAAGACCCAAACCGAACTCATACCGACCACAAATAGGGAAACTTTTAATAGAAAATTTGGGATTTGATTTTTAATAAAAAAATGTTCCTCATGATCTCACGATTCTAACGCCACTGAAATCGTTCAATTCGGATTAGAAATGAAAAAGTTATGGCAAAAATACTATCTTAAAGAAAACAGTGAAAACAGTTCCTCTACCGAATTCATGTCAAACTTTGAAAACTTTAGAGGCTGAATTACTGATCGGCTCCTTCATAAAAAGTATAGATTTATGTCTCTAGTTTCATTTAAAATAAGAATCGCCTCGATCCGAGCCCTATAGCTCCAGATAATTAAAAATTAGTGAAGTATATTCAGACTTGATCAGCCGACCTCCACACTTTGTTTCAAACCACCTTTTTCAATTTAAAAGCAATACTGGTAAATTAGGTTTAGAAAGATAGAAAATTTTCTTAGGAATCCATCGCTTCGAAAATGAGGTCAATCGGAGGTCTATGTAAAAAGTTATGGCCAAAAGAAGGGAGAGGGGTCGGTCGGCCAAAACCGACCCCCAAACGCGAGCGAGCTCGACATGGCCGAGCGGCATCGCTCGCCCGCATGGGCGAACGATCGCCTCGCTCGGCCTGCAGAGCGCCTTGGGCGCTCGCGTTCCGAGCCGAGCGACCTGCTCGGGGATCCGACCTATCAGACTTCTAACCTCAATAACTTTTGACTCCGAGCTCCAAATCAGACACGGTCGGAAGCGTTGGAAAGCTAGAAGCAAAATCTACATTTTTCAAGAAGGATTTAAAGACAAGTTCGGCCACTAAGGGAATCCAAATTTTACTCAAAGGCCAATCGACTAGCTCTCCCTAACAGCACCAGAACTTGTAACCTCCATAACTTTTGACCCAGAACTCCAAATTTAACAAACTTAGTGTCTATGGAAAGGTAAAAGAATTATCTACAACTTTCATGAAGACCACCAACCTATATCCCAACTCTATGAGGGTCAAAAGTGGACTCAAAGCTCTGCCTGATAATCTGTCACTTGGACAGCACCTGCATTTAAATCCAACGACTCATACCTACCAATTTAACTCATCATAAATGGCTCATAAATCATCCTGGGAGAGTCCTATAGCTCGCCTACCACTCTCCATGAATCTAAAAGATCTCATCGACCTATATCAACCCAGAAATTTCAGACCTTCAACAAAGACATAACTCATAGCAATTTTTCCAGCGAGCTCTCCCAAAGTTAAAAACCCAGCAACAACTCAAAAATAAAAATACTCATACACATACTATTTCAAGGCCATACACAGATCGGAAATCAACATTTTCACAATATGGAGAGTACTAGAGCTCTCATTCACAATCCAAATCATAACAAAGATTCATGCATAGCTTTGATTACAAATTGGCATATTCATCAAGATCAAGTACAAAATACAAAAGATGAGATGTTCAATGATCAATATGCTTACAAAGCTATTCCAAAAGCTAGTTACTAACTTAATACAAAAGTTTCTAGAGTTCTTGAAGTTTTGTCTGATGCCTTGCAAGGTTCCGAGTTTAATTTGAATTTGCACCTGAGGAGGGAGAATGGGGTGAGCTAACACGGCTCAGTGGCTAACATGTTTATAGCCATCGTGCAATGAGCCACACAACACATCATTAACAAACCGAAACAACAACAATTTATCATATAAAGCTCAAATAACCCACAATCATCACCTAAGGCATAACATGAGAATTTATATCAATCAAACACATATTATGCATCATAAACATAATTAAAGACTAGAATGCACACAATAGGCTCGAGAGTTCCATAAACACAACGAATAAACGAAGTTTATAAAAACACAACGAATCCATTTTGAATCTAAATGGGCCCAAGCGGGCTCTTAGGGAGAAGGCAAGGGGTCAACGTGCGCGTGACTTATCAAGTAGGTTCTCTCTACCAATCATAACCAATTTATGATCACATATTCAAGCACAAGACTAGCATTCTATGCTTCTTTCATTCTTTCTAATCATCATATTTTCACACTTTACTTTCAAATCCAAGGAAAATACATGTTCAATATGCACATAATTATCAAAGATAGCACACATAGGGCATTTTTCTATTACACAACAACTATAAAAATGTTACCCACCTATCGTCGGAATACGAAGTCAAGATTGCCCTTCCTCTTTGTCTTGAGTAGGGTTTCCTTGAGTTCCTTCAAACAAAACACATCTTCAATAAATTTCTAAATTTATAGGAAAGGTCATAATATTCAGAAATTAAAGGAAAACTAACATTAACCTAAACCTAATCTACCCATGGCTCATTTAAGCTAGAATAATCAAACCCTAGCTTAGAAATCACAAAATCCACTTAATCCCACTTTTCTTTCCTATCTTTCGCCAACCTCTACTCAACCCTAACCTCCATCTTACACCATTCTTGAACCTAACTTAAGAAAGATGAAAGCTTACCTTTCTCACTTGATTTCTCTTCTTTTTCTCCTTCTTTCTTCTTCTCCACGAGCCTCCCACGATTTTCTCTCTTCCTTTCTTCCTTGGCGACCACTCTTCCTTTCTCCTCTAGCTCACGTTTTCTCTCTTCTCTTACAGAATTTTCGATACTCTCCTCTCCTTTCCATCTTCTTTAATTCATTTAACTCATCCTACACCAAAACTATGTAGTTTTGGCTTCTCACTAAGTTCCTTTGGGCTCTCCTCCTCCTCTCAAGCCCACTACACCTCACCCATTAATTTCTAATCCTCCTCCTCTTATTCATTCATTCCTAAAGCCCATACTTTCCAATATTAAATCCAAGCCTTCAATTAATTTCTAACTTCAAAACCCAAACCCAACATAAAAATATTTATATAAACACATAATTAAATCAATTAAGGCAAAATAAAATAATTAACGAATAAATCCATAAATCAATAAATAAATAATTAATTCAGATAAATAAATAAAAATTCGGGGCCTAACAGAAAAACTAAAGCCTAGCACATCATATGATGCTTAACATA
The DNA here is from genome assembly GCA_029891385.1 of Erythroxylum novogranatense. Taxonomy (NCBI): domain Eukaryota; kingdom Viridiplantae; phylum Streptophyta; class Magnoliopsida; order Malpighiales; family Erythroxylaceae; genus Erythroxylum; species Erythroxylum novogranatense. The sequence continues at coordinate 86,599,334 of CM057229.1, forward strand.
TTCATAGCAATTCCATCAACCAACTTACTAAATTCTATTAATTAAGGTACGTGGCATTGTTTAAACTTGTGAATTGAGAAATATGTTCTCTCTATGGCTCCTAGACTCGTGAATTTTTTCACCTTTAAGCCCCATGGGAGCTGCGTCATTGGTTTCGAGCTTATAAGCCTACCTAATGGTTTATTATGCCTCAGTGTTTAAAAAAATCCATATTAAATGCAATCCTTATTCAATTCAATTCAATTGTTACATCAAATTTAAGTTACTAGTAATTAGAGTCTTTCAATTGTTTCAGCCAACATCCATCTAGACCAAGAAAATGCCTGCATCCATGTCTAAACCTATGTTTAATAACTTCTAAGCATTTGTACTGTTGGACCCCAATTTTTTAATTTATTTATTTTAGAATTTAGTCTAATAATTTAGCAAGCATGAATAGAAAATAGATTTATTAAATAAAAATGCTAGAATTAAGTTTGTGTGAAATAGACATAAGAGAATAAAGGAACAAGTAGACATTTCATTAAATATGGAAGGGTAAACTTAGAAGGAAAAAAAAGGTCTTGAATAATTGATAAAAGAAATGTGTTGGAGAAGCTAGGAAAGAAAGAAAAAAAGTAGAAAGAGGAGAGGAGAAGTGAAGAGTTCATAAAGTGTGTTGGAGAAGCTAGGAAAGAAAGAAAAAAAGTAGAAAGAGGAGAGGAGAAGTGAAGAGTTCATAAAGTGTGTTGGAGAAGCTAGGAAGAAAGAAAGAAAGAAAAAACGTAGAAAGAAGAAAGGAGAAAGAAGAAGAAGGAAGAAGATTCAACTAAGCCTTAGGTAACCTTCATTTTTTCTTCTTGCTTTGGTAGAAAAGGAACTAGAGAAATGAGTTTCTTGTGCTGGAAATAAAGGGAGAAAGAAGAGAACCAAGAAACCCAATTTTGATTTTCATGGATTTTTAACTAGATTTTAGTTATTCTAACCTAGATAAACCATGGGTAGACTAAGTCTAAGCTCAATTTTTATTATTAAAGCTTTATGGATTTTTTATTTGTTTACTGGTTTGCATGAAATTTTGTTTGTTTGAAGGAAATCAAGAAAATCCAATGCTAGAGCAAGAGGAAAGGCAAACTTGAGTTTAGATTTACATGCAATCAGGTGGGTAATATGTTTATAGTTATTGTGGATGATGGGCTGATTTCTTACTTGCGTTTGTATGATTAATTACTTGATTTTGAATTATTGTGATTGTTGGAAAATGCATTATGATTTATTATCATGCTAGGCCTTGAAAGATGTTATGACATTTTATATTAATGAAAAGAGGGAAAAGGTACAAGAAACATGAAAGTATAAACATGTGATGAAATGAAATAAGCATCAAAATTTGCTTATGTTTGGGCAAGAGAGATACCATTTTGTTCATCACAGGCATGTTGACTTAAAGCCTTCTCCTGTCTGCCCGCTTGTGGCACATGAGCTCCTAAGAAATTGACTCATTTAGTTTGTGGTGTAAACTTCAGTTTCTCCATTTCAATCAAGCCATTATGTATGTGTATTTCATTTTTGATTTATCGAGCATGATACACAATTGAGTTTTATGTTTTGATGGTTAAATATACATGATATGCTTTATGTGATAACATCCTTAACTATGTCTTTGAGCTAGAATTGTTGATGATTTAATTGTTAGATTAAAAGGAGATATATATATATATATGTATATATATATTGATTGAGTGCTCGTTATCAATGGCTATAAACATATTAGCCACTGAGCTTCATAGCTCAACCTATTATTTTTTTTACTCCTCAGGTGCAAAACAAGAAGATTATTAATCTTTGCAAAGCTTTGGCAAACTTCAAGATAGCTACTTTTATAACTAAGTTAGCTTGACTATATTTTTGGGTAGCTTTATAAGCATATCAAACATGAGCATTCATTTATATTTTGTATTAAGCTATTGATGTGGCTGTTGATATGTAATTAAAGCTATACTTAAACTCCGTTTTGATTAAGTAATGAGATTAAGAGTTGAAGAAGTTCCCTATGTACATGTTTATAACTATCTTCTTCGTTGAGTTGTTAATTGTTGTTAGAGATGGAATAGTATGTTGTTAGATGGCCCTAGATAGACTTAAAATAAATTGTTATGCTGAGAGTCATGTATGTATTTTTAGTGGTTGGTTGGAGGTCTTTTATTTTTGGAAATTGTAAAAGCTCATAATAGGTAAAAAAGAAAAAGGGGGAACATAGCTGCAATACTACCTTGGACAAGAGTAGTGACTATAACTTCCATGAGTAAACTGTAGTAATATAGGCAGAATTAGACAACCTTGTCTTTATAAAAGTTGTAGATTATCCTCTTATCTTTCCAATGGTATAAATTTTGTAAATTTTGGACTTCAGATGAGAGAGATATGTTCTTTACACGATAATGTCATTGGTGTTGGCAAAGTCTGCAACACTATCCTTGATAGAAATTGTGACCTGATTTCAACGATTAAACTGGATTGAAGTAGGTAGAATTAGACAAAGTTGTTTGCTTAAAAGTTTTAGAATATCCTCTTAACTTTCCAATGGTATAAAGTTTGTAATTTGTGGACGTCAGAATTGAGAGATATAATTTTTATGAGTTTGAGTGTCATGTCAGGACTGCACAAGGGTGACGATGGAACTCAACAAATTGGGTAAATCACTAGTTTTTAAGTTTTTATTACAATTTGGAGCTTCCAGCCTTCTTCTCACATGATCTTCACCTGATCCTCTCTTAATGTAGCCTTGTAATAAGTACCGAGACCCAGGCCAACATTTTTGGTATCAAAGCCTACAGTTTTTAAGGATTCCTAGGCTTAGAATATGTAGTCATATGAATTTTTATAATGTGTGATTAATTGTTTACGTTGTTGAATTGATTGATTGCATTGATTAACATACATATCATACATATATGTAGGAAATAAGATTAAAATGTAATGTAAGCTAAATGTTAATGTTTAAATTGAAGGAATAAGATGCCACCTCGTAGAAGAACACCAGGAGTTTTGCAAAGATATGTTCCACCTAACTCTCTATCAAGAGAGGAGGGCACTGATGAGTCTAGAGCCCCAGGAAATGCTGAGACTTCTATAGGGCATGGTAGTGAGCCTTTTGTTCACAAATGCATGAGTCACCTCTTCTGTAAAAGTAAGTGCCTACTGCTATAGATCCTAGACTGTTCCAAGCCTTTGTTAAAGCTTTTGTCCAGGCCATGGGCCAGATGCCACAAGCTTCCACCCCAGCCCCTGTTAACAAAGGGAAGTCATTTGATAAGCTTAGGAAGTATGGGGCAGTGGATTTTATGGAACAATTGATCCAGAAGAAGCCAAAACGTGGTTTAATAAGACAGAAATGATATTGGAACAAATAGACTGTGAGGATAATAAAAAGGTTGAATATGCTGCAAGCTTGCTATAAAAAGATGCCCTGCATTGGTGGAAAAATGTACTAGGGAGTTAGATAAAACCACCAATATTGATATGGAAGGACTTCCTAGCTATCTATAAGAAGAAATATTTGTCTGAGGTATATATCCACCAAAAGCAAAGAGAGTTTCTGAGTCTGACCTAGAGGGAGATGACAGTGAGTGAATATGAGCGTAAATTTACACAATTGTCCCGATATGCAGCTAAGCTGATGATGAGCGAAGCGGTTAAATGTTATAGGTTTGAAGCAGGATTGCATTTAGCCATCACAGAAAAAGTGGTGGCATAAAATTTATGTGACTTTCAATAGCTGGTAGAAGTTGCATTAAGGGTTGAGAATGTGGAAAATATAAAAAACGCAGTAAACAGAAAGAGAAAAGGAAGAGAACAGTTCAAGAGGAGAGGTAGTGCTCCTATGCTAGAGAGGAGTGCCAGGACTTCCCTGTATAATTTGAGGATAGGAGCAGTGGTGTAAGTAGGTTCAAATAGATGAGAACTATCTCTCATCAAGCCTCAACGACTGGAGGCAGTAGAAGGGGAGAAGGGGATAAATCATCCATTACCAAATACTACCATTGCGGCAAATTCCATAAGGAGGAGTGCTATAGATTGAGTGGAGCTTGTTTTAACTGTGGGGAAAAAAAGGTTACATAGATAAAGAGTGCCCACAATATGTAAGACAGGAGCGAACTCAGATGCAAGCTCCAAAAAGGGTTGAGACTTTGGGAGTCAAGACCGTAATTAAAGTGGAAAGTTCTACTACAACTAAGAAAGTGAATCCTCCGGGAAGACCCAGGGGGAAGCACTAGCTAGGGTGTTTGCAATGACGAGCGAAGACACGGACGCAGCTCCAAAGGTTGTGACTGGTATGGTTAAATTGTTTAATGATGATATTATTGTTTAAATTGATTCAGAGTTTACCCATTCATATATTTTGTTAATTAGAATTGTGCATGGTAGAAGTTTGAGCCTGTTAGATAGTCCTTTGATGGTTAGTATCCTAAATGGCTCGTATATCATTATTAGTCAAGTGTATAGAGATTGTGAAATACACATTGGTGGAGAAAAATTAGTGGTGGATTTAATGCCATTGAAGATTGGGGGATTAGATGTAGTTTTGGGCAAAGATACGTTAGAAAAATATAATGTCAATTTAGATTACAAACAGAAGACAGTAGAGTTTGAGTTGGACAAAGGTGGAAAGGTGGTGTTTATAGGAGAAAGGAAAGTAAGCCCACCTAGAATTATTTCGGCTCTAACAGTAGAGAAAATGATGAGGAAAGTATGTGAAGCATTATTAGTATAGTGGTAGACATGAAGGTAGATGGAGGAAAGTTAGAAGATATTCCTATGGTCATCGAATTTTTAGATGTCTTTCTAGAGGAATTACTAAGATTATCACCACCTACAGAAATTGAGTTTCCCATCGAGCTTCTTCCAAGCACTGCACCAATATCAATTCCACCTTATAGAATGGTTCTGACAAAATTGAAGGAGCTTAAAGAATAGTTAGAAGATTTGTTGGAGAAAGGTTATATTAGGCCTAGCTCCTCACCCTGGAGAGCTCTAGTTCTTTTTGTGAAGAAGAAAGATGGATCATTGAGAATGTGTGTGGATTACAGGAAGCTTAATCATGTCACCATCAAGAATAGATATCTCCTCCCACGCATAAAAGATTTGTTTGATCAATTACAAGGGAAAAAATTCTTCTCCAAGATAGACTTGAGATCTGGTTAGCACCAATTGAGAATAAAAAAGTCTGATGTGTTAAAGACTGCTTTTAGAACACGACATGAGCATTTTGAGTTCTTAGTTATGCCCTTTGGATTAAAGAATGCCCCTGCAACCTTCATGGACTTAATGAATAGAGTCTTCAAGCCTTTCTTAGACCAATTTATCATAGTCTTTATTGATGATATATTGGTTTATCTAAGAGTGACAAGGAGCATGAAGAACATTTAAGGATTGCCATGAAGACATTAAGGAAGAAAGATCTGTATGTCAAATTCAATAAATGTGAATTTTGGCTAAGGGAAGTGATGTTTCCTGGACATATAATTTTAGAAAAAGGAATACATATGGATCAAAGGAAAATATAATTTGTAGTTAAATGGGAAGCATCTAAGAATATAGCAAAAGTGAGGAGTTTCTTGAGTTTAGCTAGTTATTAGAGAAGATTTGTAGAAGGTTTTTTTCATAATAGCAGCCCCACTCACCAAATTGACAAGGAAGAGTCAAAAGTTTATGTGGACAGAAGAATGTCAGAATAACTTTGAGAAATTGAAGAATAGGCTCACAACTGCACCAATTCTAACCATGCCTTCTGGTAGTGATAGATATATAGTACATAGTGATGCCTCAAGGAAGGGATTGGGGTGTGATTTGATGCAAGGAGATAAAGTGATTGCCAATACTTCTAGGAAATTAAAACCCTAGAAGATGAATTATCCTACACATGAGTTGGAGCTGGCTATCATAATTTTTGCATTGAAAATATGGAGACATTACTTATATGGAGTCACCACTAAGGTATTTACAGACCACAAGAGTCTTAAATATTTGATGAGCCAAAAAGAGTTAAATCTAAGATAAAGAAGGTGGTTAGAACTACTGAAGGATTATAACTTGATGATAGACTAACACCAAGGGAAAGCTAATGTAGTAGCAGATGTATTGAGTAGAAAATCTACTATGGCATATGTGGAGACAATATACCTTCCTTTTTTGAAGGAATTAGCCAAACTTAAGGTGACATTTAGGCAAGTCGAATCTGGTTATATATTGGCTAATTTTAGAATAAGGATAGTGTTGAATGAGAAGATTAAGGAATTGTAGGAGCAAGATGAGTACTTGAGCAAGCTCAGAGAAGAAATTAAAAATGGTAAGCCCTTTGAAATAGAGATAAGAAAAGATGGATTGATGGTGGATGGTAGCAAATTATGTATTCCAGAAATGTTAGAGTTGAAGAATGAAATTCTTGATGAGGTATACAATGCTCCATATGCAATGCACCCGGGGAGTACAAGAATGTATAAAGACCTAAAAGAGCACTTTTGGTGGAGAGGAATGAAGAAAGATCTTATAGAGTATGCTAAAAAATGCTTAGTATGTCAGCAAGTTAAAGCAGAACATCAAGCACCTACTGGCAAGTTTAAACCTTTGTCTATTTCTGAATGGAAGTGGGAGAAGATTAGAATGGATTTCCTGATGGGATTGCCAAATACCATGACACAATATAGGTGATTGTTGATAGGTTAACCAAGTCAACACATTTTTTCCAATTAAACAAATAGATTATTTGAATTCCTTGAATAAGCAATACATAGATGAAATAATTAGATTTTATAGGATTCCAAGTTCTATAGTCTCAGATAAAGATCCCAGATTTACCTCCAGATTTTGGAAAGCTTATAAGAGGGTTTGGGTACCAAGTTGCATTTTAGCACAGCTTTCCATCCACAGACTGACGGCCAATTAGAGAGGACAATACAGACATTGGAGGTAATGTTAAAAGCTTGTGTTATAGACTTCAAAGGCTCGTGGGATGATCATCCACCTTTAATTGAGTTTGCTTACAATAATTCCTACCACTCAGGAATTCAAATGGTGTCTTATGAAGCCTTGTATGGTAGGAGGTGCAGAACTCCTATTTATTAGGATGAGAAAGGTGCAAGGGGACTTTTAGGACCTAAGTTGGTACAAACTACAGTTGACAAGATTAAATTGGTGAAGTAGAGACATAAAGCAGATCATGACAAGATGAAGAGCTATATGGACTCTCATAGAAAAGAGATGGAATATGAAGTTGGAGACAAAGTATTTCTTAGAGCCTCTCCGTGGAAAGAAGTCTTAAGATTTGGTAAAAAGGGCAAGGTCAGTCCAAGATACATAGGCCCTTATGAGATTGTTGAGAAGATTAGGCCTTTAGCTTACAAGTTATCCCTACCACCAGCATTATCTAATATTCATAATGTCTTCCATGTATCAATTTTGAGAAGGTATAGATTAGATCCTGAAGTGAATCACACGTTAATACAATACTTAGAACACGATATAAGAATGCACGAGAAGGGGGGTTGAATTGTGTATTCCCCTTTTTGAAAAATCTTTCAAAACTGTTTGTTAGAAATTAAGTTCTTTACAGAACTTCCGATAGATTCTAATTCTGTGGGCTACGTCTAGTCCTCAGAGTTCCTTCTGAGATTTCACTATCTCTTCAATTTTACAAGTATTCTTTGCGAGCCTCTTCAGGTCTCTACAATCAGTATTCTTTCACACTTAGCCTCTGCAAGCTATCTGTACTACTTTTTCTCAGAAAAGTGTTTGAACACTTGTTACAGTAAAATAGCTCTCAGCTAATTCGCACAATAAGCTCGTAGATGTAATTCAGCTAATTTTTCAACTCGACTAACTTTGCTAACTTTTTCTCACTTTGTCTAACTTTTTCTCACTTTGTCTAACTTTGCAATCTTCGACTTCAACTTGTATTTATAGCCTTCGTCTCCAACTGCTTCTTGATTCTTGTTTCTTGAATCTTTAAAGAAACAATTATTCAGTTGAGTTCTGTAACTAACTCGAACTGACTCCTTCGTCTTCTTTTTGAATTCCGAATCTTCTTTTCTTCGTTTGTATTTTATCGTCTTTGTTTCTGCGTCTGCATCTGCTTTTACTATTTCGGGTCTTCATCTGCTTTTCTATTCACATCTGCGTCTGCGTCTACGTCTGCGTCTTCTTTGCTTAGCGTCTGCGTCTGCTTTACTTCGTCTGTATGACTTCGTCTGTATGTCTGTTTGCTTCGTCTGTCTGACTTCGTCTGTTTTGCTTTTCTTTTTATTGATTCTCTTTTTGTTATACATCAAAATCATATCTAAGTAAATTCATTTGGACTTAACAATCTCCCCCTTTTTGATGATAACAAATTATATACAAAAGAAAACAAAATACAATGTTTTGAAAAGAACACAAAAACTTATCTTCAAAACTTCTTCTTTGACTTCTTCCTTTCTTCATCTACTTCAGTCACACCTTCTTTTCTGATCATCCTCTTCTCTTCTGCTCATTCTCTTTTCCCCTTGTTCATTCTCTTCTTTTCTGCTCTTCTCCCCCTATTTGTTATAATAAAAAATGATTAACGATGATGGCTCTTTAGCGGTTCTGTGATCATCTTCTTCAGATCATTCATCGTCTCCTTGATCGCATTGACTTCTCCGCGTAATCTACTGAGTTCATCTGGTGAGTCAATCGATGAGGAGGCTTGATCAACATTTGCTGAGGGAGGAGTGAACGGTATTGTCGTAGTATAAGCATCAGAGGTTGGAATGTATTCATCATTGATCTCAATAGTTGCTGGACGAATAAACGTATCAGCTTCAGGAAGATCTAAGTCAAACGGAGCGGCAAGATCAAGAATCGCCTTCCTTACAGGGGTAATGCTTCTTCTTGAATAGACAGTGTATTAGACAAAGGTCTAATACGCAGAACTGTCTGAATAAGGAACTCAATAAACGTCCTTGTTATTACTCTTCCCCCCACTGGACAGTCTTCTTGCTTGTCAGTATAACTGCAGCTCGCTTCATCTTTATTCTGTGTAGAAGCGCATGCCTCATCAATTCTACGCACTTCTTCTGCTATTTGATCTGCGGACAGATCATCACAAACTTCTTCAAGAAATAACTTCGACTTCCCCTTAGTCAAATTCAAAGGATATCTTGGCTGAATGTCTGGTGCAACCTTTATTTCGGTCTCCTCTGTGATCGAAAAAATAGTACACGGCTTACAGGAAATTTTTGTAGGGTATGGCGTGGTAGCAGCATCCCTCAAAACATCGTAGAAAATCTTTTCAACTTCTTTCAGTAAGTCCCATATGTCACTATTTATTGACATAGGTTGTACGATAGCCACTGTCTTCTTTACTGGTTGACTACAGATTGCAATAGCAGTTCTCCTTCTAGTAACAACTTAACCATTCTGATCTTCAGCTTATGTTTTCTCAAAAACTTATGATAGTTGAATACCATCAGACAAGGTTCATCATTTTCCGAGTCTGATTCTGTTGTTGCCTCTGGTTGTGCTTCAATAGGATTCTCCTGAACCGGGCTTTGCTCCACTAGTTCCTCCTGTTGAGCAATAGGATTTCTGAACCGTGCTCTCTGCTTCGGTTTTTTTCTTTGAAAGCTTCAAAGGTTTCTTTCTTTCGACTATCTTCCCCAGCAGTTGACACGGTCGTCTTCCGACTAATCTTCTTAGTCTTGTCTTCTGCATCAGTCAGTCTTTAAGATTTATGTACTTGAGATTTTTCTCTTTCAGATTCAGATTTTCTCTTCTTCTCAGTCTCTTTGGCTTTTTCGTCAGATCCTCTTCCGAATAGAGACTAAGGATCTTGTTGCTCTAGGTGCACGAGATTGAGAGGATTGTTCCTGACTCTGTTCTCTGGCAATCTTTTCTTCTTGTTGCCTTAGAGTCCGAATCCTCAGTGATCTTCTCGCCTTCTTCATAACTTCACTTAAAAGACTTTCTCCTTGTCTTTTTGGCGCACCTTCTTCTGTCCTCCGAGGTTGACTTACTTCGATTTTAGGACTCGCCTATTTTATCAGCGGTCTTCCTGTTGTTCTTCTTATTTCATCCGCAGGCGATCTCATACTTTGTTGAGTTCGAGAACTTGAAGCAGGAGTCTTCTTCGAAACACGCTCCCCCTCAGTTCTTGTTCTCCTTGAAGAGTCGGCTTCTTCTTTAATCACTGTCCTCAAACCCATTCGTCGTATTGTGATTGAATCAATCTTACTTTTCACTAGTACAATCCTTCTATTTCCTTTGTGTAGAAGGATTCTGGATTCCTTAAAAATCCTTGTAAGAAGCATACCGTAAGGATAGCTATTTGTATCCTTCATCCCCTTAATCATGTAGTGAAAGATTAAGAAGGGTAAATCAATAGGGTTGCGATTCAATAGGTAAAACAAGCATTGTTCATCCAGGGTAGTCACCAAATGTCTTGAACCTGCTCTGGGTAAAATGCAATTAAACAAAATCGCATGAAGAACCCTAGCCTTTGGAACCAAACTAGAGGTCTTCCTCTCCTATGGGTCATTGGCTCCATATAATTGTCTTCTGACATCTTCTTCTCTCATACCAACCTAGGACATCCAACCGGCCTTGGTAGACAGAGTCTCACCAACCGATGGACAATCAGTCACCTTCCTTATCAGCTCCTTAGTCACGACAAATGATATACCGTCTCATCAAGATACGATAGTGTTGTCTACAAGTTGAGCGTTCTTCCAGAACTCGAATACCTCATTGGTATACACTGGTTCTCGTACCTGGAAGAAATTTCTCCAACCAGCTCTTTCAATCTCTGGTTCTACGTCCATTCCATCATTCCTCAATGACTCAAAATTCACATGCCTTCCGAATATCAGAGCTGCCTCCATTGTCTCAGAATGAAAACTGTTTCTGGAAAGCTCTTCGTCTAGGGTAGGATGATTGGGAGAAATTTTGAAAGCAAGATGAACCGACTAGAGATGAGAGTAACCGCAATGATTTCAGCTTTAGGCTACTTGTAGGAGTATAGTCCGGTGTATTCTAGAATCATTAATATCCTCGAGATTATCAGATTTTTCCCTCCAAAAATTCCTTGTGAGAGAAGTTACCAGTTGTACCTCACTGTTTCTAACGCCGTTAGTTTTGACGTTACTTTAGCCTGACTGTTCGCTTAACATAACCATGTTAAGGTTGCGTCTGATCTTCTGGAACCGTTCTTCACTCAGTGGTTTGGTGAAGATGTCTGCCCACTGATGCTCTGTTTCGATGAACTGTAGACACACCACTTTCCTCTGAACATAGTCTCTCAGGAAGTGATGTCTGACTTCGATGTGCTTCACTCTAGAATGCTGAATCGGATTCTTCGACAAATTGATTACACTTGTGTTGTCGCAGTAGATTGGAATCTCCTCTTCTTGAACTGAACAGTCTTCAAGTTGATATTTGATCCATAACGTCTTTGAACAGCAACTTGCGGCAGACATATACTCTGCTTCGGCGGTTGATAGAGCGATTGAGCTTTGTCTCTTGCTTGACCAAGAAACTAGGTTTGCGCCAAGAAGGTGACATCCTCCACTTGTGCTCTTCCTTTCGATTCTATATTTGGCATAGTCCGCATCGCAATATCCGATTAACCTGAAATCTTTACCTTTCTCAAACATTAAGCAAAGATCAGTAGTACCTGCAAGATATCTCATAATTCTTTTAACAGGATAAATGAGACTCTCTAGATCGGCTCGAAACCTTGCACACAAGCATACACTGAACAAAATATCAGTCTACTTGCAGAAGATACAAGAAAGAACCGATCATCCTCTATCTGTGGTTTGATCCACCTTCTTACCAAGTTCATCTTTGGACAAAAGGTTTGAAGGGTGCATCGGAGTCGCCATAGGCTTCACATTATTCATATCAAATTTGGACAACAGTTCTTTCACACACTTTTGTTGATGAATGAAAATTTTCTCTTCGGTTTGCTTAACTTGCAACCCAAGAAAGACCTTTAATTTACCCATCATGCTCATTTCAAACTCTTTCTTCATTAGACTCTCAAACTTCATGCATAACTTGTTTGAAGTAGCACCAAAAATGATATCATCAACGTAAATCTGAACTAAAATAAAATCATTCTGAAAGTTTTTCCTAAAGAGCGCCTTATCGACTTGACCTCTACTGAAACCATTTTCTAAAAGAAAAGTACTCAGACGATCATACCAAGCTCTAGGAGCTTGTTTCAGGCCGTATAAGGCTTTATGAAGTCTATAGACATGGTCTAGATTTAACATCCCTCGAAACCGGTGGTTGCTTAACATATACCTCTTCGCCTATAAAACCATTCGTAAAGGCACTCTTCACATCCATAAAAGCAGTTTTATATCATGACAGACCGCATATGCCAAAGAATATCCTAATGGCTTCAAGTCTTGCTCATTGGAGCATATGTCTCATTGTAGTCTATTCCTTCTTGCTGATTATAGCCTTGTGCTACTAATCTAGCCTTATTTTGACTTACTCTTCCTGATTCGTCTAACTTATTCTTAATGACCCATCTGGTTCCTATAATGGATTTCTTAGGAGGTTTCGGAACTAAGGACAAGACATTATTCCTAGTAAATTGATTCAGCTCCTCTTGCATGGCTAACACCCAAGCTTCGTCTTGAAGAGCTTCTTCAACCTTATTAGGTTCTATTTCAGAGATAAAAGCCACATTAGTTTCTCTTCTGAATCTGGACCTTGTTCTAACTCCTTCTGAGGTCTCTCCGATAATCAACTCTTCCGATGAGAACTTTTATATTTCAGTCTCTTTTCATCCGATAGTTTCGGAATATCTTCAACTTTGTCTACATGAGCTCCTCGATGATGGAGTTTCTGTTCTATCATCTAAGTTCTTTGAAGGACCTTCACTCTCCATGTCATCTTCCTTATGGGGTTGGGAACTATCATCAAACTTGACATGGATGGTCTCCTCAACTGTCTTTGAAGTAAGGTTGTACACCCGAAATGCCTTAGACGATGATGAGTAGCCTAGAAAGATTCCTGGATAGGTCTTTGAATCAAATTTATCCAACAGCTCCTTTGTATTCAGAATAGAGCATTTGCACCCAAATGGATGAAAGTAAGATATATTTGGTCTTCTTCCAGTCCATAACTCATAAGGAGTCTTCTTCAACATAGGTCGCAACAAAATTCTATTATGAATATAGCATGTTGTATTCACAGCTTCTGCCCAGAAGTACTTAGGAAGATTCATCTCACACAGCATGGTCCTAGCCATCTCTTGAATCGTCCTGTTCTTCCTTTCAACAACTCCATTTTGTTGAGGAGTCCTAGGAGCAGAGAAATTGTGGAAAATTTCATTCTCCTCACAGAATAATCTAAACTTCTCATTCTCAAACTCTACACCATGGTCACTCCTGATACTGGCTATAGACATTCCTTTTTCATTCTGTAACTTTCTGGATAAGGTCTTAAAGCACTTAAAAGATTCATCTTTGTGTGATAAAAACAATATCCAACAAAATCGAGTAAAGTCGTCAACAATAACAAGTCCATATTTCTTTCTACCAAGACTTATTGTCCTTGTTGGACCAAATAAATCCATATATAACAACTGTAAAGGTCTAGATGATGTTACAAAACTTTTAGAAGAAAAAGAAGTTTTAACTTGTTTTCCTTTCAAACAGTTTTCACATAAAAACTCTTTGTCAAAACTTATTTTTAGTAATCCTCTCACCAAATCATGTTTTGCCAATTTTGAAATATGTTTAAAAGAGACATGACCTAGCTTTTTATGCCAGATTAGTCTTTCTTCTTCGGAAGATAGAAAACATGAAATATTTTGACTTTGAAAATCTTCTAAATCAATTTTGTAAAGATTGTTTCTTCTCTTGGCAGAGAAAAGTATAGACCCATCTTTGTTTTTGACTTCGTAAAGATTTTGATTGAATGTGACTGTGAAACCATAATCACACAATTGACTGACGCTAATCAAGTTATGCTTCAGACCATCAACAAGCAGTACATTATTTATGCATGCAAAGGAATCTTTACCTATTTTACCTATTCCAATCATCTTGCCCTGTTGGTTGTCTCTAAAAGTTACTGATCCTCCCTTCTTATACTGAAGGTCTAGGAACATAGACCTTCTTCCCGTCATGTGTCGCGACTATCCACTGTCTAAATACCAATGGTGCTTGCCGTATTTTCCAAGGAAGGATATCTACAGGAGAAACTATTTTATTTTTTTGTACCCAAATTTTCTTGGGTCCTCTATGGTTAGTAGTATGCATATGATGAGTTCTTTGATGCATATAACTAGATCGTTGATTAAAACAAGATTTATTATGGTTTCTCTTTTGAAAGAAAGGTTTTTTATGAGACTAAGTCTTGTTACTTGTAAACCCTAATCCGGTTTTATCACTCGGATGTCTACATTTTCCAAGCATCTCATTCATTTTCTTAGTGCTCTCTGTGAAAGTAGCTAAATCAGCTGACAAATTCTTAATTCTTAGTTTAAGCTGATTGATCTCTTTTGATCTGTCTACAACTTTATTCTTCTCTTCTAATTGCTTTTTCAGACAGATATTTTCTCTCTCTATTTCTTCCGTATGTCTAATATTTTCTGCATACTTTTCTTTAACAGTTTGTACTGTTTCAGAATAGCATGAGAATCTTCTAATAGTTCTGAGTAGGCATCATGCAAATTATCGTATTCAGATTTTACCTCCTCATCACTATCTTCCTCGGCCATCAGGCAGATGTTTGCATGTTCGCACGATTCGAACTCAGATCGATTCGATGAATCTAGGTCCTCCCACGTTGTCATCATGCTTTTCTTGCCTTCTCTACTCTTCTTTGGTTTCTTCTTTAGAGTCGGACATTCGAACTTGTAGTGTCCAGGCTGATTGCACTCGTAGCAAATGACTGATGACTTTTCCGGTTTGGCTTCATCTTTCCATTCTTCTTGAAAGTCCGATTCCTTTGGACTTCTTCTTCCACATCGTCTTATCTTTCGGAGATGAAAGATAATTCGTCATCTTCATCACTTGACTCGGTTCGATTGGTGGAGTCGTCATACTTTGATTCTTCAATCTTTAATGCTTTTGATGACTTCCTCCTTCTTTGAGTCTTGTGATTCTTATGTCTGGCCTTCAGCGCTATCGACTTGTCCCGTTTGGGCTTGTCTTCAGCATCGAGTTCAACTTCATAAATCTTCAAAGATCCAAGCAACTCGTCAAGCTTTAACATGCTCAAGTCTTTGGCTTCTTGCACCACAATAACTTTAGGTCTCCATCTCTTCGGAAGACTTCTTAGGATCTTTCGAACATGATCTTGATTGTTGTACGTTCTTCCAAGAGCTTTCAACCCATTGACAATTGTTTGAAATCTTCCAAACATTCGATCAATAGATTCTTCATCTTTCATCCTGAAAAGTTCATACTGGTGCACAAGAATACTTATCTTGGATTCTTTAACTTGGCTTGTGCCTTTGTGAGCAATGGACAATGTGTCCCACATCTCTTTTGCGGTATCGCATCCGTGGACTTTGTCATACTCGCTCCTGCTTAGGGCACACGTCAAGAAGAACTTCGCCTTTGAGTTCAGTTGTATTCTCGCCTTTTAGTCAGGCGTCCATCTGACTCGTGGAATGGAATTGCCATCTTCATCTACTGGTGTATAAGGTCCGTTCTCTATTACGTCCCAAAGGTCGACATGAGTAGATTCTATTAATAGCCGCATCCTATCTTTCCAGTAATGATAATCCTCTCCATTGAATGCTGGAGGTCTAGTGACTGAGGCTCCTTCTGTGATGTATACATGTGATTCCGCCATTATCTTTGATCCACACTTTGTTAAAGTGATCCTTGGATACCTCGCTCTGATACCAATTGAAGTGAATCAAACGTTAATACAATACTTAGAAAACGATATAAGAATGCACGAGAAGGGGGGGTTGAATTGTGTATTCCCCTTTTTGAAAAATCTTTCAAAACTGTTTGTTAGAAATTAAATTCTTTACAGAACTTCCGATAGATTCTAATTAATCAAAACTTTTGAAAAACCTTGTTTACGAGTTAAGTACTGATAAAACTTGAATCTAAAATATAGAGATATAGAGTGAGAGTAGTTGACACAGAGATTTATCCTGGTTCACCCCAAACCGTGGGCTACGTCCAGTCCTCAGAGTTCCTTCTAAGATTTCACTATCTCTTCATTTTTACAAGTATTCTTTCATGAGCCTCTTGTGTCTCTACAATCAGTATTCTTTCACACTTAGCCTCTGCAGGCTATCTGTACTACTTTTTCTCAGAAAAGTGTTTGAACACTTGTTACAGTAAAATAGCTCTCAGCTAATTCACACAATAAGCTCGTAGATGTAATTCAACTAATTTTTCAACTAGACTAGCTTTGCTAACTTTTTCTCACTTTGTCTAACTTTTTCTCACTTTGTCTAACTTTGCAATCTTCGACTTCGACTTGTATTTATAGCCTTCGTCTCCAACAGCTTCTTGATTCTTGTTTCTTGAATCTTTAAAGAAACGGTTATTCATTGAGTTCAGAATTAACTCGAATCGACTCCTTCGTCTTCTTTTGAATTCGCATCTTCTTTTCTTCGTCTGTATTTTATAAATCGTGTTTCGCGTCTGCTCTGCCGCTTTTACTATTTCGTGTCTTCGCTCGCTTTACTATTCGCATCTACTTCTGGCCTCGCTTTACTTCAGATGTCTGCATTTGCATTCGTCTGACTTCGACCTGCTTTTGCTTTTCTTTTTATTGATTCTCTTTTTGTTATACATCAAAATCATATCTAAGTAAAGTCATTTGGACTTAACAGATCCTTCACACATAGTCCAACCTTCAGAGGTTTAATTAAGGAAGGATTTGACTTATGAAGAAAAACCAGTAGAGATTCTAGATTCAAAGGAAAAGGACTTGAGAAACAAGACTGTAAAGCTGGTTAAAGTCTTATGGAAGAACCATGCAAGAGAGGAGGAAACATGGGAGCCTTTGGAAGTCATATAGGAGAAGTATCACCACTTAATGGTAGACTCAGGTAAGAATTTCAAAGACGAAATTCTTTAAAGGGAGGAGAATTGTTGGACCCTAATTATTTATTTATTTATTTTAAAAATTAGTCCATTAATTTAGTAAGCATGAATAGAAATTAGAATTATTAAATAGAAATGTTAGAATTAAGTTAGTGTGAAGTAGACATAAGAGAATAAAGGAACTAGTAGACATTTCATTAAATGCGGAAGGGTAAACTTAAAAGGACAAAAAAATGGTCTTGAATAAATGAGAAAAGAATTGTGTTGTAGAAGCTAGGAAAGAAAGAAAAAAAACATAGAAAGAGGAGAGAAGAAGTGAAGAGTGCGTGAAGTGTGTTGGAGAAGCTAGGAAGAAAGAAAGAAAGAAAAAACGTAGAAAGAAGAAAGGAGAAAGAAGAAGGAAGGAGGAAGGAGGAAGAAGATTCAACTAAGCCTTAGGTAACCTTCATCTTTTCTTCTTGCTTTGGTAGAAAAGGAACTAGAGAAATGAGTTTCTTGTGTTGGAAATAAAGGGAGAAAGAAGAGAACCAAGAAACCCATTTTTGATTTTCATGGATTTTTAACTAGATCTTAGTTATTCTAGCCTATAAACCATAGGTAGACTAAGTCTAAGCTCAATCTTATTTTATTTTTTTATTATTAAAGCTTTATGGATTTTCCATTTATATATTGGTTTGAATGAAAATTTGTTTGTTTGAAACTCATTTCTCTAATACAAAATGAGTTTCTTGTGCTAGAAAACTCATTTTGTATTAATGAACAGAGGGAAAAAGTACAAGAAGCATGAAAGTTTGAACATGTAATGAAATGAATTAAGCATCAAAATTTGCTTATGTTTACACAAGAGAGATACCATTTTGTTCGTCAAGTACACATTAACTTAAAAGCTTCTCCTGATTGTCCACTTGTGGCACATGAGCTCCTAAGAAATGGACTCATTTAGTTTGTAGTGTAAACTTCAGTTTCTCCATTTCGATCCATGGAACTCTCAAGCCATTATGTTTGTACATTTCATTTTTATTTGTCAAGCATGATACACAATTGAGTGTTATGTTTTGATGGTTAAATATAAATGATATGTTTTATGTGATAACATCCTTAACTATGAGTCTTTAAACTAGAATTGTTGATAATTTAATTGCTAGATTAAAATGAGATATATATATATATATATATATGCTTGATTGTGTGCTCGTTATCAATGGCTATAAACATATTAGCCACTAAGCTTTGCAGTTCAACCCATTATTTTTTTTACTCTTCAGGTGTAGAACAAGAAGATTATTGATCCTTGCAAAGCTTTGGCAAGCTCCAAGATAGCTACCTTTTATGACGAAGTTAGTTCAACTATATTTTTAGATAACTTTATAAGCATATCAAACATAAGCATTCATTTATATTTTGTATTAAGCTATTGATGTGGCTATTGATATGTAATTAAAGTTATGCTCAAACTTAGTTTTGATTAAGTAATGAGATTAAGAGTTGAAGAAGTTCCCTATGTACATGTTCATAACTATCCTCTTCGTTAAGTTGTTAATTGTTGTTAGAGATGGAATAGTATGTTGTTAGATGGACCTAGATAGACTTAAAATTGTTATGCTGAAAGTCATGTATGTACTTTTTTTTGTTGGATGGATCTGGATCTTTTGTTTTTGGAAATTGTAAAAGCTCATAATAGGCAAAAGAAGACAAAGGGGGAACATAGCTGCAGTACTACCTTGGACAAGAGTAGTGACTCTAACTTCCATGAATAAACTATATTAATCTAGGCAGAATTAGATAACATTGTCTTCATAAAAATTGTAGATTATCCTCTTATCTTTCAAATGGTATAAAGTTTGTAATTTTTGGAATTCGGATGAGACCGATATGGTCTTTACATGATAACATCACTAGTGCTAGTAAAGTCTGCAGCACTATCCTTGATAGAAATTATGACCTGATTTCAACGATTAAACTATATTGATGTAGGCAAAATTAGACAAAGTTGTCTTATGAAAGTTGTAATTTTTGGACATCAGAATTAAGGGATAAGATTTTTATAAGTTTGAGTGTCACGTCAGGAGTGCACGAGGGTGACCAATGGAACTAACCAAATTGGGTAAAGCACGAGTTTTTAAGTTTCTCATACAATTTCGAGCTTCCAGCCTTCTTCTCATATGATCTTCACCCGATCCTCTTGTAATGTAGCCTTGTAATAAGTATCGAGACCCAAGCCCAACATGTACATTCTTTCAAATACAAGTGGAGATTTTGTAATTGATCGAGACACTATTAATGTAATAATGCTTCCCAGGTTGGTTTGCCTAATCACTTTAGCATAATACCAAAGCTTTCCAAACACCTCTTCAATGTTGATCACAACACTGTCTACTATTTTGTTCTTTTCTCTTCTCACCATACTCATGGACACTTCAAGACCTAAACAATCCTTAACGTAAAATTTTATATCATCATTCTTAAAAAAAATGGCTCCCTTTTAAGCTTATCCTTCAACAAGTTAAATATGATGCTGGTGTTCATCCTATGATTTGTATATACCCTATTACAGTTATGATTGTTCCTAAATTTCCTAATTTGAAATGACTTCAGCTTCCTATCAAATGCTCCATATATATAACAAGGGCGATCCTCTGTCCTACTTTTACCTTATACAAACTTGGGCTTATTTTTAGTAAACATGACAGCCCTCTTTGTTTTGATGGACAACAAACTCATTGCTCACTTAAATTGTAAGGGATTAAGAAAAACCATCCTTAATTCAAAGTAAGGCTCAACTACATGTTCATTATAAATAGGGTATTTCCTTTGCCTCCTAGTAGCATCATCTACCATATCGTCTACATCACTTACAAATTCTCCATATTCATCATTGTCATAATATTCAAACAAAACTACCTCATCTTCATCATCTACATCACCTTCATAGGGTCTATTGTCTTCATCTGGACCATTACCTTCATCTCTTTACTCTAAATCCTCTTCAACATCTTCGTTTGGACCATTACCTTCATCTCCTTACTGTAAATCCTCTTTAACATCTTCATCAGGACCATTACCTTCATCTCCTTGCTCTAAATCCTCTTCAACATCTTCATCTCCTTGCTCTAAATCCTCTTCATCCTCTTCAACCTTTATATTTGTATCATCTTCATTCTCTATATCTGCATCATTTTCGTCTTCCACATTTGGCACATTGTCTAAATTTCCTACATTACCTCCAAACCCTTCATTATTAACATCCTCACCATTATCTTCAACTATATTACCCTGATTAGCCTCATTACATTCATCCTCAATCATTTCAATAGGGGTATCCACCCTATGTTCAATATAAATATCAATACTACCTATACCCACTAACCATATCTATCACTCCAGCATCATCTTATACAACTCTTAAACCATTGCATAATTTAAAACCAGGCATAAGATATAATATCTTTTTCAAATTGTTATACCCACTTCTCTTACATACATCAACACGTTAAAAATAACTCAGTAAGTCAGGATCAAATACAATTTCATCAACAAAACCACACTCATACATAACATTATCACCCATATTAACAAAACATCTCGCATCATGAAACCTCATAGTTACTTCATCAAATGTCATTATGCCAAACTGAAACAACCAACTCTAGGAAAATGAAAACACTTAATCAAAATGTTGAAAGGAAACACTTAAGTGAAAGTGAAAAATTCAAGCCTAGCACAACAAATGATGCTTAACATATTAATAACAATTCCATCAACTAACTTTTTAAGTTCTATTAATTAAGGTAAGTGGCGTTATTTACACTTGTGAATCGAGAAACATGTTCTCGCTATGGCTCTTAGACTCGTGGAATTTTTTACTTATAAGCCTCATGGGAGCTGCATCATTGGTTTCGAGCTTATATAACTACCTAATGTTTTATTATACCTTAATGTTTAAAAAGTATCCATATTAAATGCAATCCTTATTCAATTCAACTCAATTGTTACATCAACTTTAAGTTCCTAGTAATTAGAGTCTTTCATATTTAAGTTCCTACTAGAATAACAAAATCATAACTTTATGTTGTCATTAATGATAGTCATAGCATTGTAAACAACAACATAAAAATAATACATCAATTGCTATTAAAAAAATACACACTCATGTGATAAATACTCCCACTAGTAAAGCAAAAAGGATGTAGGAGGGCAATGAAATTAAAATCATCAAATTAAGATTTTGTACGATTAACTACTTTTCTATTGTGCTATGATTGGTAGGAAAGATGAATTTTTCTACCAAAAGTACTAGAGCAATAAAATGGTGAATACTGAATGGATTATCAATCTTTAAAAAAGAAAATAGGTCCAGCAGATAAAATACAAAGGAGTTCAAAAAATGAGTTCAACATAAATGTTTTGCAACACAACAGCAGAGATGAAAAGGAATAAACAAACAAATGACTTCTCGAATGATGAAGATGACAGTGGATCTCCAGTCAAACGTCACCTCTCTAGCATTGGCTCTCGCCTTCTACCTTTGGTTCGAGCTCACTTTCTTTACTACTTTTCTCTCTTTTTCCTCTGTTTCTCTTCTTTCTTCTCTCTGCCGAAGCTCTATTTCCTTGCCTCCCTCTCTATCTCTCCTTTGTCCCAGCCGAATAAGTATGTCTATAATGTGTGGAATGTAGAGTGAATGAAAGATAGTGTCCACCGCCACCCTCCTTCTATTTGTAGTATGTTCCTAGGTCTAGGGTTTTATGCCCTCCACTCTACAACTGCCACGTAAACATTAAGGGAAAAATGAAAGGGTATGTAAGTCATGGATATGACTAACACATGCAAGACTGTGCATGTAATTCATGGCTGCGACTTAACTTACACGACCGTGCAAATGTAATTCACAGTTGTGACTTAACTTGCACGGCCATAACTTAACTTACACGACCGTGCAAGTGCAATTCACGGTCATGACTTAACTTGCACGGCCGTGACTTAACTTACTTGACCGTGCAAGTGCAATTCACGATCATGACTTAACTTGCACGACCCTGCAAGCAGGGACAGATCCAGAAAATTTTTTAAGTGGGGGCAAAATTTAAATAGGAACAAAATTTTATTTTTAGTGGGGGCAAAGTTTTAATGGAAGCAAAATTTTATTTTTTTTATAACATCAAAAACTTAAGATAATAAATTTTTTATATAAAACTTTTTGGAGCCAGTAGGGGCAAGTGCCCCCACTTGCCCCCATTGTGGCTCCGTCCTTGCCTGCAAGTGCAAGTTAAGTCATAGTTGTGACTTAACTTACACAACTATGACACGGTCAAAATATGCAACTGTATAATGGAAATTTTAATGCATAATTCTTCTTGTTTACGTTCATCCCACATTCACAAATTAATCCAATTAAGATTCACGCCACATCCACACCGACTTCACTCAATTCATATCAAATTTAAATTAAATCGCAACCAATTTTTGCATATAAAAACAAGTAAAATCAAACAAAATTTAACACAACATCTGCACTTGAAGAACAAGTGATCTTTAGATTCCTTTTACTCCAAACATAAAGGAAAAGATCTATTTAAATCTAGGTATCTTATTATGTTTGTAGTTTTAGTCTATTTTTGATATTAGATATAGAAGAAATGAGGTTTTGGTTAATAAAACCTTGCTCCGTACTATCTTATGCCAGTCAACTGTAGGGTTTCTTCTTCTCAGCAGATCTTTAGTGGACTTATTGGACAAGTTGTGGACTAACTTATTATTCCATAAGAAGGTGTCAGGAATAGAGGGATTAGGGGGTAATCAAGTTGTAGATGCCTCAAGCAATCTAGAAATTAGTAAGAACTTTGATCGAGGCTCTGTCGATTCGATCTTACGATCGATCCTTGGAAACCGGTCAAATATAATAAATTCCAAGATTGCGGTATAGGTTGCAATCCTCGGGTCGTCTCACTTAATTGGAACCAAGTGAAAAAGGTCTAAACTAGCCTAAATGTCAAAATTTGCAATCAAGTTAATAAAACGGGGGTTTGGTATTTTGGTCAGAACTGATAAAGTAATCAAAATTGGAAAAAAAAGTATAAAAGAATATTTTTGGAATTTTGGAAATAATGCAATTAACAAAAATCAGATAGAAATCAAATTGATAAAATCCTCTTGAAAATGGGCGAGCTATCACGGTTCAAAATGATTTTCAGGACACAATCCACTAAGTTTCAAAGATCAACCCTAAAGGACTCTTTAGGTCCAAAGATTTAACTAATGAACTCCATTCTTTAAATCTTTGTTGAAAACCTTAGTGTGAGAATTGGACAAGCAAATGCAATCGGTCAATGGGGTTAAAACACAACAGTCTTTAATCAAACACAACTATGCAGATGAAGATAGTAAATGCAATACCCAATGACATATATGAAACTTCATATATTAAGCATCAAACATTCTACAAATTACTTTGTCCAAATCTCAACGTAGTGTTCAGCACACGGTTAAACTATAACAATGCTAATCTAGCTATACCGATGCATCCTCTAACTCAGAGTTTACATAAATATAACTAAACTTCAGACACTATACGATTACTCCCCTTTGAAGCTTCTGTGAACTCAAGCCGTTGCTACATTTTCAAGAGGAAAGGTGACTTAGCCAGGCATTGCTCTGATCTGTCCCTCAGCTACTGGAGATTGAACCATGCTCATGTTGGCAGAAGATGGTGACGGTGACGATGTTGATGGTTGTAGTTGACGGAGATGAAAATGTGAAGACGATGGTAAAGGACGGTATCGTCTCTCTACTGCCCGAGTGATCAAGGTATGTGCGTCTACAGTCTCGGCGTAAGGTCTGCTTATGAAAGTCTCCCTGGATCTCCCCGTCTGCTTTGACCTAAAAATAGCAAGGTTTTTATATGGTGGGTGCGGGTCGGGTCAGAGCAGTGAGACAAAGTTTCAATTTCAGGTCGGATATCCGCTCGTACGTCGCGACGTATAAATTAATATTAGTCGCGACGTATGGAATTGCCTGCTCGTCGTGACGTATAAATTAATATTCGTCGCGACGTATGGAAATGATATGCTCGTCGCAACGTGTGGATTGATATTCGTCGCGACGTATGGATTGACCTCTTGACTTCCTAATGTGTTGACTCCTTTGCTCCTGCAATAAAATAATAACAATTTGCAGTATCAATTGTCCTCATGAAAATTATGGAAAAATTAATATCAAATCATGACAATTTACTAGCAAATTGTGAATTAAAAGAGATCGGTATGAGGAACCAATTTAAGCACAAAAAATCATCAATTAGGAGTCAACTAAGGCATAAGCAGCTATGAAAAGGTAGCCAATTTATAATATAAACTTGGTTCAATCAAACTTCCATTAATTAGAGAGCAGATCTTGACATGTAAATGTTAGATCAATATAGCCTCGATGTCCTTTGTGAATGGATTAGTTGTCCTAATCCAGACCAAATATCATACCACAAAGAAATTAATTTCCCGTTTCTATTTTGCAAGGAACTGAAGATTGGACCATAACCCTCAGCTATAATAATTTATTCAAAAATTGAGAGATTAAGTATCATTTTTCTATTTCCTATATACTCCTGTGTTTGAGAAAGTAAGAATGCAACCACCTTAGCCAAAGAGAGTTTTAATGGAAGAGATACCAAGATCACCTTCCTCCTTAGGGAAACATAAGTCAGACCATTTAATGTTAACAACTCCCCTTCCACCATTTGAATGACTCCATAGAAGTCCTTTAATAATCTTTTAATGGTCTTAATGAGGCCTTTAGAAAGGAACATGTATGAACTTTAGTAAATGTGAAGAGAATTAAGTACTAATTTGATAAGTTGTAATTTGCTTATTTACATGAGACTTTATTCTTTTTCGGATTCTTTGTTTTATTATTTTATGGAATTAAGTACTAATTTGATAAGTTGTAATTTGCTTATCCAACTGAGACTTTATTCTTTTTTAGATTCTTTGTTTTATTATGTTACAGAGTATTTGGATTGAAGTAATCTTCCGTATGAATAATAATATATAGTGCTATCACATGTGGTGAGTTTTTTTTTTTTTTACACATCAAACGAATAAGCCAAGCACAAAAATTAGACTTTGGTCTTATATGAAATAAATGTGTGTATGTTCCTTAGGTGAAGCGTAAAAATAATTCATATTATACATATCATCGTAGATGTAAGATATAATCACTACAACAAATATATATAATTTGTGACGTTTTATTTAAAAAACGTCATAAATTGTAAAGATTTTTTTGTGACGTTTAAAAAACATTACAAAAAAATTTAAATTTTTTGAGACGTTTAAAAAAACGCCGTAAATTTGTAATATTTTTTTACGACGTTTTATTAATAAAACGTTGCGAAATAAAATCTACGACGTTTTGCGGAAGAAAACGTCGGGGAAGGTATTTGTCTTTTGTTTAATTAGCGCGCGTTCATTTCCTTCTCTCTGCCTTCTTCCCACCCAAATGTCCAGCGCCGCTACTTCTTCCTCCACTAAGAAACCCAAACGTTTCGAGATTAAGAAGTGGAGCGCTCCATATACCATACACCGTGTACCCTAAAGGCCTCTCTGTTGTGTCTATCCTTCTCATCTTCTCTCTATCCGTTCTTCATTTTGAAGGCTAGTGTTTTCCTTTTTCCGTATAACAATTCCATTCCCATCACTTGCATCTTCACTTGACTAATAACCCTCTATTTCTAGCTCTGCTTGGGATGGAGAAGAAAAAACTAGTGACGTGTTTTCTATCTGATATACTAATCTTATGCGGTTTTGTAGTGATGGTTAGATTTGACGCATCAAATCATCGTTACAAAGTAGCCGATGATGTTCCTCTTTATGTCAGAAAGGTCGGGCCGTTTCATAATCCTAGGTTTGTGTTCTTCAATCTCTGCTCTTTGATTTATCAAGTTTATCAATTTGAGTTTTGATTTAGTTTGTTGATTGAACTAAATTTGGGTGTGTGATGATTCTCTAGGTTGGGGTTTGGAATCTGATAGTTTATGAAATTAGGATGGAAATGAGAGTTCCCTAACTTGCCCCCATTCTAGATTGGTTGCAGAGGCAGATGTTTTTCAAGTTGAAGCTTCACAGTTGTGTAGTCATTTATTACTAGGGTTAGTCATTTATTTAACCTATCCTGTCAAATAATTAACTACAATGAGAAGGAATTTGAGTTGCCTTATTACTGGGGAAAGCGGTTTAAGAGCATCTACTCCTAGATAAATAGAATGATGCTTGATACCGTGTAACATACATGATGCACACATTGAAGAATGGAATAAGATAAATCCAGTTTGCTGTGAGAAGTGTAGAAATTGAAAAATAGTGATGTTGGCAATAACTAAAGCAACTGCTATTGTGTTTGCAAAATGCTATTTAGAGAGAGTATCCTATGGTTATAACCACTTGAGATTACAAATTCCATTACATTCTTTATGCAGGAACTAAGTCATTATTTGACGGTCAATACCACAACATCTGTGATTGTTGACAAGAGCGCTGATGGAGATTTCTTGCGTATTGATTTCAATAAAAAGGTAATCTGCAAAGTTAATAGTTTTGTATAATTGGTATCTATGGCCTTTATTTCAAGCTGTGTATGCATACAGTTTTTTGGGAATTACTAATGCTGAATAACATTCTGTATTGAAAAAAAACTTTCTGTCGGTTATGGCATTTAATACTAGTATAGGACTCATTCTGGTGTAGTGCAGATTGGGTATTATGTCACGATTTTGTTGTTGATATACTATGGGTGTTTTAGCTATTATTAATCTTTTTGACTCATTTTCTTTTGTTTTCTGATAAGGCACTAGAAGATGAATGATTGTTTTGGTTATGAGAATACCAAAATTTAGTTAACATTGTGAAGTACACGTGATTGTGGTGTCTAGAACTAGTGTCATATGGTGGTCTTCAACATTCCCGTGAATGTTGCATTGTCATTTAAGTTCTCCTCTTTGGTACTAATGGTAAAGTTTCCTGCCTCTGTAGACATAACAAATATCGAGGCCTATGTGTAGCCTATGGACTTTGTACCTATGGACTTCAAAGTCGTATGGGCAGCTATGGAGGAGTGCCAAAAACTTTGTCTCACAAAGGCTATTGGTGTCAACAATTTCTCCTGCAAGAAGTTGAAAGATATCCTTGAATTTGCAACCATTCCTCCAACTATTAATCAAGTAAGTTTTTCCAGGTTTCTTGCGACAACCCGTTTTTGCTTTTTAATTTGAATTTGAAGTCACAATACCAAAGATGGTGTGTATCTTGAAAGGTAGAGATTAATCCACTGTGGCGACAGAAGCAGATAAGAGAATTCTGTAAGGCCAATGGAATTGTTGTTACAGCTTATGCTCCTTTGGGAGCCAGAGGAACTATCTGGGGTAGTAACAGAGTGATGGAAAATGAACTGCTTAATGAACTTGCAAATGCCAAAGGCAAGACCGTTGCTCAGGTTGATCCTGAAAACTGGCATCTTAAAACATGATTTGGTTTTCATCTATGTAATTTTCCATATTGAATTTCTGGTCCAAATACAGATTTGCCTCAGCTGGGCATATGAGCAGGAGGTGTGTGTGGTGGTGTAGAGTTTTAACGAGGAGAGGATGAAGCAGAACCTTGACATATTCAACTGTTCACTGACAGAGGAAGAACACAATAAGATCAATGAAATTCCTCAGAGTAGAGGCTGCTGTGGAGAAGATTATATCTCAGAAGTCGGGCCTTACAAGACAATCGAGGAGCTATGGGACGGAGAGATGTGAAAATTTGCAAAAACAAACTTGAAATTTGTGATGTACAAAGTGCCAGAATAAGATTTAACTCTCCCATTTCCATTCTTGTTTAATCATTTACCGTTTCTCAAAAACTTCACGGCGAGCTCAACTTCTTTCCTTTTTCTCATTTGAACATGCGACCATTAATCATATTCCCGGATAAATGAAAAAAAGTAATAATTTAAGAAGTAAAATATTATAAATATTATGAATTTTATTACATTTTTTGTAAAATTCACTAATTGTAAAATATTATAAATATTATTAAATTAAAATGATTTTGAAAAATGAAAAAATAATAATTAAAAATAATACAATTATTTATAAAAATAATAAATTTCATAAATAATATTGAATAATTATTAAACAAATAAGATTAAAATTTGTATTTTAAAAATAATTATTAAAATTAAAAATATTAAATTAATATAATTTTTGAAAAATAAAAAATAATACAAATAATAATAAAAAAGTCGCAAAAGACATTCCGCGACGTTTTAAAAAACGTCGCAGATTCTTTCACATTTTGTGACGTTTTAAAAATGTCGCAGAATTTTATACATTATGTGACGTTTTAAAAACGTCGCAAAATGTCGATATTTTCTGTGACGTTTTACATAAAACGTCGCAAAATTTTTTTACCTGTATCACATTTTAAGATATTTTTTGTGACGTTTTTTGACATTATGTGACGTTTTAAAAACGTCACAAAATGCCTTATTTTTTTGTAGTGAATTCCTTGCCTGCATTTTATATAATTGATATAATTAAACTACTATCTTTTAAGTATGACATTTAATTTAACATGTTCGAATTTTCCTTTATTCCTATCATAATGACGATTTCACACTCCTGCGCTGTCAGATCGCTTGTCCCATAAATGATAACATTGGGAAAGAACAGCAGTGATCGATTGTTCTACAAAAGCTTTTGACCTTTTCCTATTCCAAGTTTAGAAGTGGTTAAAATAAATGGCGTTTGTTTTGTTTTGTTTGTGGGGGAAAGCATTCGTTTAGGGGCTATCCATTTTAGGCTTATGGTTCCTCGTTCAAAGGGTGGCCAAGTACACACCAACTGCCCATCTCGTTAAAGACCAACTTACTGAGCCTCACAGCACACTCGGATATCCAACCACAAGGCCGAAAACCAGACCGCAGTATTTACGTAAAGCTTAAGAGCTCCAACTTATCAACGATGGCTGATGATGCCGACAAGGCTGAACGTGAGCGCATCTTCAAGCGCTTCGACTTGAATGGTGACGGAAAAATATCAGCGTCGGAGCTCGGAGATTGCTTGAAGACCCTCGGCTCAATCACAGCAGACGAGATTAAGCGAATGATGGCCGAGATCGACACCGACGGTGATGGCTATATATCATACGATGAATTCACAGAGTTTGCTGCAGCTAACCGTGGGCTTATCAAAGATGTGGCCAAGATATTTTAGTCTATGCCTAAATATTTGGTGTCATTTGGTGCCTCGGCTCCTAACATACTCATGGAATGTGATGAGCGAATGTCACTCTCATCACATTTTAATTTTTGAAACACTTAATTTTGGATAGTTAAACTGTAACATCTTTTTTATCAATTATTTTCTTTTTATCATGCTATGGAAATGGAATTATCATATTTATATTTTTATATGTGCCTTTTTATGACAAGAAAGGAAAGATATGCCCTTTATGCTATTTTCTATTACTCTCTCTCTAGTTTAGTTACCTTCCAAAACACAAGTGTTACCTTGGTCCGAAGTGAACGAGTTTAGTTCTAATTAATCAAATTTCAAACAGGTTAAAGTTCGGATATTTTCTTTTACTTTGAACTGAGTTTAGGTTTGAATTCCTTTTTAAATTTTCGAACCAAGTTTAAATTCAGCCTAAAATTCAAACTTCACTCACATCATTTTATATGTGTAATAAAACATCATTTTATATATTGATAAATAATGAATTATGGGTTTTTGTGGAAATTTGATCAGATTTAAATTTAAACCTATCTAAATTTCAAACTATTTGAAATCTAATCAGACTTAAACTTGGATTGATTGTTTTTGGCTTAATTATACTTCAAAATGGAGTTAGTCAAATATTACCATTTTTATATTTTAAACAAAATCTAGTTCATTATCCCCATCTCCAACCATCATCGTGGTTGGTAGAGAAATTTCTCCTTCTTAATCCTTCTTTTTTTTCCCCATCCCTACCAATGTGTTAGTCTCATCCTCTTTCCCTTCCTCTCTTCACCTTACTCATTGTGTCATTACTCACCTCAAAAAACCCCCTCCATTATCTCATTTTACTTCTATAAGGGACAAGGGCTTATTAGTAATTCTGCTCATCATTTACATAACCCATCCATCTTCTTTTACCGTTTATGGAACAATTTTTTAAACTTCTCTAACCATAAGCCTTTGCTTAGCTACTTTGTGATAATGTTAGACATTCCTACTTCCCTTGAGATCCATACTGACCTGGAGGGACCTTCTTGCCCCTTAGTTCCTCCCTTAACTTCTTCATCCTTTATTAAGCAAGTTGTAAGTCCTTCCCTTAAGAAATAAGTGAACTTTGTTGTTAACGAGCCAAGATCCTGGTTAAGAATTATAGGGGAAGGGATTGGTAACTTGAGCCTCACTAACTTTCCTCAAGTAATGAATAAAACATTGTCTCCCCTTTGTGACAAATTTTGGAACTTGAAGCAAACAAATGAAAGAATTCCCTAGTTGGTTACTTCATTGATAAGCAACCTTTCTTTCCTGTGGTCAAGAAGTGGGTTGGAGCTAAATGTACTAATATTGGAGTAGACAAGATACTAATTAGTGAATAAGACTTCTTCATTTTCACATTCATTTCATACCAATAGGCTACTAAAGTGCTGGAGCTTCGTCCTCAGCACTGTGCTAGGAATCCTATCATCCTACAAACTCATAAGCTTGACATGGTTATAGATAAAAACAACATCATGTATGCTCTAGTTTAGGTAAATTTCCAAAATGTATCATTGGAGTATTCGAGCACCTTAGGATTGAGATATCTTGTTTACTTAACTGGGAAACCTCTTAGCTTTGACAGAACTATAGTTGAAGTTAGGAGAATTACTTATGCCAAAATCTGCATAGAAGCTAACATTATCAACCTCTCTCTAAAGGGCTTAGGCTTAAAAGACTTAATGAAAGAGGAGAGATAGTGAGTTTACTATCCCAGTTACATATAAATAGGAACTAGTCCTCAAAAGAAAAACTATGTGGAAACCCATAGGAAGAATAGTCAGGGATGGTCAGTCAGATAACTAGTCTAATATGGAAGCAGAACATACAAAGGGAAAGAATGTTATGGTATTTTAGAATGAATCTATAGGTAATATAACTTCAAAAACTGTTAGTGAAGCATCTCAAGAAGTGGAGGAAGCACTGTTGGATCGGTGTAAAGATAATAAACATGATTACTTTTTTAGAAATCATAACACAGTAGAAGCAAAATATCCAAACCAACATGCATAGCCACACATGATACGGTGTAAAGATAATAAACATAATAACAAGATGATGATATTACCAACTCCTTCGCTACAGCTTTAATTCCTCGCTGCACTATCCTCTCCTTTTTTTGTATCTAATCCTTTATCAATCTATCCTCTCCTTGTTGTATCTTCAACCAATTTGATCTACCATTTTTTCTTTTTAGACAACTTAGTTAACAAGATCCTTTGGTGGGAAAGGAGAAGAAATGTTTGGAGGAGAATTTTCTTAAAAGAAAAAAGAAAACAATAAGACTCTTCTCATTTTAGGTTTCAGTCATGCATAGGTGAAAGGAGAGAATTGGTCAAAACAATGCAAGAACACTTTCTTACACTCCTAATTTCGGTTATACATGAAAAGAAAGAAGAGGGAGACCATCCAATGCATCACACCTTTCTTTAATCAAACATAAAGAAACCATTAAATGAGACTCTTCTAATTTGTTTTAAGAGGCTATATAAAAAGACCAATAACCTAAAATTAACATGTCAATTTCAGTTTTTGATGATGAAAGAAGGAAGATGGTTTATCCAATGTAACTCTTTCTTCTTTAATCAAATGAATGATAAAAAGGTTGCATTACATGTCATCATTAAAAGACAACCATTAAACCATTTAATGGTAACATCATTACTCCATTTAATGATGAAAAAGCATGATAAATATCATCTTTATTTAGCATTTGAATGTTAAATGTGCAGTAGCACATTCAGCCCTAAAAA
The DNA here is from genome assembly GCA_029891385.1 of Erythroxylum novogranatense. Lineage (NCBI taxonomy): Eukaryota > Viridiplantae > Streptophyta > Magnoliopsida > Malpighiales > Erythroxylaceae > Erythroxylum > Erythroxylum novogranatense. The sequence goes on from CM057229.1 coordinate 86,631,406, forward strand.
CTGAAATTGCACCTTCTTTCTTTAAGAATTTTTGTTTTAATATAATTAATCTAAATAATTAAATTACACCAAAATCTAACCCATTTCTAAATATACACTTAGGTTTCGAATTAACCATTAATTCGAGCAAGCCCAACATTCAATTATAGGCTTTTAAAACCTCTATTTATAATTCTTACTTTACTTGATAACCTTCCTTAAAGCCAAGTGAGGAATCTTGTTGGACTTATATAATTTAAGCTCCAATAAGCCTAGAATTAATTTAGAATTAATTTAATCTCATTAGAATTAATTCTAGCTTATTAACTAAATGTCATTCCACTAAAGATAATTAGTTGAACTCTTGAATTACTAAATATTATGATAATACATATTTTCATGTCGAATTGAAAACTCTATTATAAACCTTGTTATAGCCATCTGCACAACAAAGGGTAAAATTACCGTTTTTTCCTTATGTTGATTTTTCTTTCTACATTTCCCATTTTACTCTATATGGTGATTAACACACAAGATCTCATCTTAGTGTTAAGACTTGATGGGTAGCTACTCTATCAAATTACTGGCGTCAATTTAATCACCAATCTCCTTAAAACATCTAGAAGTGATGATATCACTATAAACTCTTTATTTGAGTGAATGTTCCCTAATATATGTTTCAATTAATAATTCCAACATGCAGACACTAAATTAATACTCTATAAAAATCCATTCCGATCATATCAAGAATTGTAATGAAATACATAAGAGTTCACTACTCATCAAGATTGTGGTCCATAATAAGCGAATGCTTAAGTTGTATGTTTTAAGATTAAAGTAATGACCCACTTTATTTTTGAAAACATATTTGATTCCATATTCATTTAATAGTTCCATTATCGATAGTCAACTACTATCATGATATGAAACTCATCATTCTTTTGAAGTAAACTCCTTTATTTATATAGAGATAAATCACAACACTACAGTTTAAACCATGATCAAACGACCAACTTAATTATTCAACTGTGAATCTATTAATTTAGATTCTAATAATATACATGTTTTCTATACATCTTCATATATATGTATATTATTTACAAAATAATCTTAGTACCTTATGACTAGTTATACAATGCTCATACATATAAAATCAAACTCTTTTATTTTATTAATAATAAATATTTTCATTACAAAACTGTAACTGAAAAAGATTAAGTTACATGTAAATGCACTTGCTTTCTAGGGCACTATATTTACGTAACTCCAACAAACACCAATAGTGATGATTGCTTCAATTCAAAAGGAGGTTGAGGATAATGACAATGTCACCAACCCTAACAATAAGGTATAGAATTAGGGAAAGAGGTTAAGATGAACCAAATCTCAAATGAAAGGTATAACAAAAAGGGCACTTCCACTATAGAGAAGGAGAACTTCACTCCTGTAATCAGAAGATCAAATAGGGAGAAGGCTAAGATGTTGGATCCCGTTCCCGGCACCCAACCTCGAAACAATACCATAACACTAACTAACCTGCTTTGATACCGCAAAAGCTGGGCCCCGAACTCGAATTTCAACCATTAAACCATCAGCGTGGCGCAATCCAACGAAATCGTGAAGCTAAAAGTCTCACACCAAAATTATGTTCTCTTTTTCCATAACACATTCCATAAGTAAATAAACAAACAATGAATCATAATCTAACATATGCACATTCAATTCATCACTTACTTCAGAATGCTAAAGTTCCGCTCAATCTGGTCCATGATACAAATGAACACATCCCCTCAATAGCCTCCGTAATTAATACATAATTGCTTAACAACAATAGAATGGAGTCTTACAAACGCTTATGGCATTCCATGCCACAATACAATAGCAATATCGAATGTCCGACTATACCAAATATACAGTTTTCAAAATTCTCAATACCAATCTAACTTAAAACAATACGTCATATATACATATACAAATCGAAAACCTTCACTTCCCTTCACCCGATCTTCTTCTCATCACCTGTGGACGGGAATGAAGGGGGGGTGAGCTTATAGCTCATGGGTAATGAGTTTATAACGAAGAACAAGCAAAACTGTTGAAAAGTTCATTTGTTGTACAAAAATCATAATAAGCTCATAAAACGCTTTACTCCCAAATTCTCACCAAATCCAAATTCGAGTTCAAACCCATAGTTGAAAAGTGTCATTGCATAGTGAAAAATATTATTATCACATCAACACAACATGTTCAATCAATCATCAATTTCAAATGCTAAATTTATGCACATACTTGACAATTCATAGATGCAATGCACAAACAAATGGCTCGAGAGTTCCGTAATCCATCCGGATAAACCAAAGGTAGATCCGTAAACAAAACGAGTTCGATTTCTCAAGGATCTCGTGGCCTCAAGTGGGCAGCCGGGAGAAGGCTATATGTCGACGTGCACGTGACTCCATCCGTAACTCTCTTACCCAAACAAAGCACATAATCCATTCTTTCCATGCTCAAAGCATGTTATCAAAGCTTTTCATTCTTTCCATTCTTACAAAATGCCATAATGCCTATCAAGGCAGTTCATAAACATGATCATAATGCATTTAAAATATTTCATAAGATTTCTCACAAGTCATCAGAAACGTTCATATGCTGAAACATGTAGACATTTTGCAAATCATTCAATCGAAACAAAACGATATTTATAAAGTAATTGAAATCATTCTTGATTTGGGAGAAAACTTTAGTGGCTCGTTACTAAATCATAAACATGAAACCCACCTGGAATTCATGCTCGAATACATGCATAAAAGATACCTCTCATCTTGATCCTCTTGCCTTCCTTGATTCCCTTTATCAGATGCAAAATTCCTATTCAGATCGGAATACAAATTAGGAACCCAATTATCGCATATTCACTAAAATAAATTCAATCCAATCCCAACTCTGCCAAATGTCTAAACTTTCGGGTCACTTTTTTCATAAAAGTCCCCATCGCCTTACGTTTCTATTGACCTCAAACTCATTCAATTAGGTTCGAAAACTCGAATTCTTATAGACTGAATTTCAATTTCATTGCTTCATAAAACTTGTAGTCCTTTATTTCTAGATCACAACGAATCCAAAATCACCTCAATCGGACATTTACACCAAAAGATACCCCTAACAATATAAACATCTCAATTTCAGAAATAAGGGCCTCGTCAACGGCGGACGCCGTCGCGATGAAGGACCTCTTTCGCCATGGCGCGAAGGCTCGCCGCGAACCAAACGTCGCACGTCGCGACGTCTCCCTTCGCACGTCGCGACGTCTACAGCATTTCACACGCCGTGACGAATAATCGTAAAATTATTTACACGTTGCAACGTGGCTCCCTTCTTCGTTCGCCGCGGCGTGTTCATACGCACGTCGCGACGTCTGGGTCGAGGAACTCGACTCCGAACCCAGATTACTGCAGATTTCCAATTCAAACTCTTCCCAATCTCAAATGCAACACAATCAAAGTATAGATCAACTCTTATAACGCATTTCTAACCCATTCTTAGCTCAAAACCAGACACAAACGAATCAACCCAAAGATTTATCCATATTTTTCACCCAAAACCCTAAACCATCGTCGATTCTCACATAATCCACAATCTCAATGTTTAAATCCAATCAAAACAAGTTAAGAAGGAAGTAAACTTACCGATTGAAGCTCCAAATCTGTCAAAACTTTCCGAAATCGCAACTCTCTTCTCTTCCTCTTCACCTCTCTACCGACGGCGTTCTCTTCTTCTCTTTTCTTCTTCTATTCTTTTCTTTCTATTCTCCTTTCCTTTCTAATTCTCTTCTTAACCTAAGGATATGGGCCCTCTCTAAGCCCAAGCCCAACAACTTAAGCTAACTTCTCAAAAACCCTTACACACTTAAATCCTCTAACCCTCATATAAATCATAATTAAACCACATTTAGTCCTTATATATCCAATATTCCCAAATAACTCCAATTAAAGCAAAACCACCGAATTATCACAATTCATGCTTAATAATATCATTAAAAAAAATTCGGGGTCTAACATAAAAGGAGTGATACTCCTGAGAAAACCTAATATCAATTGTAGTATTGAATTTTAGGGGATTAAACAATATGCAAAAGTAGTTAGTTGTACAAGATTAGATTAACTCAATAAAAAACATGTGTTTATGGTCTTTTGGAAACAAAGATCAGGGAAAGCAATTCTGAGAAGTTTTGAATCTTGTAGAAAGAATAGAAGCCACTTACAAATCATAAAGACCATGACTATGACATAATACTAGTGGCCGTTAACAATGCACATATGGAAATTCACTCCATTCAAACTAGTGCACAAGTTGTCCATGTATGGATTACCTTTAAAGACTTTAACATCAAGGTATGTCAAATCTATATATATGCTGCTAACACTAGATTTCTAAGGAATGAATTTTGGTAGTAATTAAACATTATAGCTACATCTATAAATATAACATGATTGCTTCTTGGTAATTTCCATTGTACTTTGTTCCACTATAAATCAAGTGGAGGTATGCAATATGTAGGCCTTTGTAAAGCATTTCAAACTTGCATACAAAATCTTGAAGCCATTGATATGAATTATTAGGGTAACCACTCCACATAAACTAATAATCAGCAAGGTAAATGGATCTTAAGAAGAAAGCTTGGAAGAGCTCTTGTTAATCATAAATGGTTGATGCAATTCCAAGTTGCAAGGGTCAACTTTGGGCCTTTATTAATATCTTATCATGGCCTTATAGGAATTCATAACTTTGTACACAATGTTACAAGGTCCACTCCATTCATATTCTTCAATTTTCTTAATAGTTATGAAGGCTTTCAGGATGCTATTGAGCATTGAATTAATAAAATTATTTCATATTATAACTAATATAAATGTGGTCAAATGCTTAGAACCATTAAAAAACCTTAAGCAACTACATAAAGGATTTCAACTAACAACAAAATGGATATCCATATTTCTAGGAAGAATCTTAGGGAAACTAATAAAACCTTATATAAATTTCGTGATAATCTGGACCTTAAACACAAGGAAAACATATCCAGGAATAAGTACCTTTAGGCTTCAAATGCTCATCACTCGGTCATTAATAGAATTCAAGAATCATTTGGCTTATAGAAGGTAACAAGTGCTCTAAGTTATTCTTTAAAGCAATAATAGTTTAAAGAAGTTGTAATAGTGTAAGTTGCATATATAATGAGAAGGGTAAATTATTATACGAGCAAGAAAGCATTAGCTAGGGACTACTTCACTTGGGGTAAGAAAGCATTAAGAAGCTAGCTAGGGACTACTTCACTAACTTGCTAGGAACATGTTCTCTTGGGAGCTCTACCATTCAATTCTTACAAGACTTCCTAAAACCTATGGTATCTAATGATCAAATAGGTAACTTGACCAGAGGGTTTGTGTAAGAAGATATTAATATAGTACTTAAATTCCTCAACAAGGCCCTAGGACCTAATGGTCTAAATGGTTTCTTCTTTAGGCAATCTTAGAACTGGACCAAAGTGCCAACCAGAAAATCTATTCAAGAATTCTTCATTAAAGGCGTCTTATTACCAACAATCAATCAAACATACATCACCCTCATTCCAAAATTATAGAACCCTAATAAAATGAATGAGTTCAGGCCCATCTCTTTTTACAATACGCTTTACAAATTAATTTTCAATATGCTAGTAGCTAGATTGAAGCCAATTTTGCCTAATCTCATCTCTAAATCTCATGGTGCCTTTTTTCATAGCAGAAATATAGGTGACAACATCTTGATTGTTTAAGATATCTTCAAAGGTTATAAGAGGAAAGGTATTGGCAAAATGTGTGTCGTTAAATTTAAGTTCAATAAGGCTTTGGATTTAGTCAAATGGGACTTCCTATCTATCAATGCATCTTTATTACAAGATATAGTATTTTAGAGAATGGTGAACCTACCTTATGGTTTAAAAGGAAAAGAAACTTAAGATAAGGAGACCTTCTTTCTCCTTATGTCTTCTCTATCATCTATATGGAAACTCTGGTTCAGCTGATAGCTCACAACATTGCTAAAATACTAAGTTTCAAATATCACAGGAATTATAGTAAGTTGAAGCTTTTTAAACTCACCTTTGCACATGAATTTTTGCTATTTTGTAAAGCTAATCCTCTCTTAGAAGTTGTATAGTTTAGTTATATTAATTAATTATGTGCTTACTTAGTAACAGAAGTTAACTTTGAAAAAAGTTGCCTCATGCTTTCTAAGGATGCAATTAGCCTTGAGGAAGAATTTTCCCACAAATTACCCAAATGAAGATAGTTCATCCCCTCTCTACTGTCTTGATATTCCAATTACCACTTTTAAACCTTCCTACAGGGATTGCAACCCATGCATTGAGAAAATTGAAAGGAAGCTTAAGATATTGTATAATAAGGAACAAAGTTATGCGAGGAGGATTCGGCCAATTAAGTAGTAATATACAATATATATAATCACTGGATATCCCATCTTATCCTACCAAAGAGAATTGCCAAAGATCTAGAAAAGTTGCTCAGGAATTTCCTATGGAATGTTGACCCCTATAAGTCTTCAAATGCTAAAGTTTCTTGGAAGGACCTATGAAGTCCAAAGAAACAAGGAAGACTTCGTATACACTCGGTTCATATCTGACTAAAGTCCTATTAACTAAAAGGATCTAAAAGTTGCTTATAAATAAAGAAAATATATAAGTCCAATGGATCCACACTGAACACCTACAAGATCAGAGTTTTAGGAAAATTAAATTTAATGCTACTATTTTATGGACTTATTTTAGCATCCTCAAGTGGAGAGAATGGGTTGTTAAAGTTTTTTTAAGCATTATAGGTACTAGTGAGAAAACTTCTATATAGGTTGAAAATTGGTGTAATAAAGGGTCCTTATACTTACACCCTAATCTATACCACTTAAAATACATGTTAAAACCTAAGGCAAAAATCAATGATCTCATGATCAACCAACAATGGAACTTTAATCTCAGAGGATTTGATTGGCTAGCTGATTTAATTCCAAGTAGGAGACTAAATCCTGAGATGGAGGAAAAATTTATTTAAACTTTAGAGTTTACAGGCAATTTCACCAATGCATCTGTTATGAATCTCTTCATGCCCCAAGCTCCTGATATGGTCCAGCACAAGTTAACCTAGTTTCTGGCAAACATTCATTGGTATTCTTTCACCACTTGGATTATAATTGCAAAAAAAATTATCTAAATTTGATAGGGCCAAAGCCATACTCAACTTAGACCCTAGATGTAGCTTATGTCATGACTTTCCAAAAATAGGAGACCACTTATTTTTTTAATATGCATTCACTAATTTCATTTGGGAGAAGATCAAGAATATATGCAATATAGAGGACATCAACAATTAATGGGAGATCCTTTTAGATTAGATGATTAACAGTAACTATCATGTTGGTAACTATAAACTCCTCATATTAGCTTTATGGATAAGGGTGTATGACATATGGCAAGAAAGGAATAAGAGAAGATTCAAAAAAGAACTGTTGAATGATAACCAATTCCAACAAGCTATCTTGAGTAAAATCAAGGATTACTTTGTAATCAATTTAAAGGTGGAATATTTATCTTCAATTTTAGCTCAAAGATGGGGTTTCTAGTAGTCATTCTAACTTGCATAAGCTTTAGTAATGGAATTGATATGTAACTTAGCTTCCCTTGTTTATTATCACTAGTTTCTAAAGCTTATAGTCTGTGATGTAACATTATTCTCCTCTCCTTATATTTTACGAGGATAAGCCTTGATTTTGGAATATACCATTTTTAACATTAAAAAATGAATTTAAAAGAAATTTTATTTTCAACGTAAACTTACATTGAAAATCTAAATACCTTGTTTGATTTATTTTATGCTATATTGCAAGTATATGAGTCGTATGTTGTAATATAATTGATATTGATCCCACAAGGATTGAATATAGTCACCTAACAATTTGAAATACACTTTGTCTAAGGTAATTAAAGATTGAATTAACTGAAAATTAAAGTAAGCTAATAAAATTTAATAATTAAACAAATAAAGGATAAAAATGAAATTGAAGTTATCAATGGTGGAAAGTTAATGGATTATTCCATCCTTCTTTTGTCTTCCCTTTGCCTTGGTAATTCAACTGTGCTCGATCTTAGATATCCTAAGGTTTTAAGTACCCTTTATTGAGATCTAATCAAGTAATCTCAATTGAAGTAGATAAATGTTAAGTTGCAATCGCTCAATTTCTCAAAACTACTCCTAACTACTCAATTAGATTTAAAGCAAACATAAGGATAATTAAATCACACTTAATATCTCTCTTTAATTGCTTATTAACCTAATATTTGTAATTATATTAAGGTGCCAACTTTCATTTCACAACTTAAAACAAATTTTTTGACTTAAATCTCTCGATTTAAATTAAGCATGCGCACAACAAATATCACAAAGCAATAATATAATGAATTCAACAAGGTAAAAGTTAAACAAAACAATTCAAGAATAACATCCTAATATAGATTTAACAATCCACAATTATGTGCAAAACACAATTATTCAGATTTGGGATACAAGGCAATGAAATAGAATAAGATAAGAATGAAACCAGCTTGAGGCCTTGATAAGGAAAATATGGAAAGCTAGAGTTGATCTTGATGCTTCCACTTTTGATCTTCTTATTCATGTGATGCACAACCTATTTTTGTGTTTTTCTCTTCCTTTTTTGATGTCTCTGATGACTTTAATTTGCTTCCTTTTCTATGTAGCCTTCAATAATATCTTTTTATAGTAAAAATTGGCGTTTTGGGATTCACACAGTCATATAGGTGATCTTGTATCTTAAAAACATCTCAATTTATGAATTTACACAGTTGCAAAACCTTACACAGGCAACATACATGACTGTGTATTTCAACATACATAGGCATATATTGTAATGCCCCAATATATACCCTATAAGTATTATAGCATGTCTAGCGTTTATTAAGAAGTGAACATAATTAATTAAGTACATCTAAGTATAGTGAGAGACATAATGGTGCTTAATGTAAAAGACATGGGTAAATGAATAATTTGTTCGCTTCAGCATAGACATACATACTTAGACGTGAAATATGTATGGAAACTTTTGATATGTTTGCATGGATTTATGAATATGATGTGAGGAGAATTAATAAAAGAAGTATTCCATAAGTAAATGGGATGTTTTTGGTTAAATTGGATGTATTTTTGTGTTACTCTTGCTTGATAAGACCTAAGTTAGTTAATTTGGGATGTGTACCTCACTGAATAGATAGGTCCCACTAAACAAACTTTTGTAATTTGGCCATATCCTAGCCTGTAGACCTCCATATTCGATAATTCTAATTGGAGATTAAAATAGAGGCATAATTCTAAAATTTTTATGAAGGAATCGAAATTTGATTCTACCTCTAAAAGTTTTGAATTTTGTTTTAAAGTTGAGTTCTGGCTACTGTCCTTGTTTCAAATAGCCTATAGTTTTTAGGGTATAACTCCCGATATAATTAACCAAATCGCATGAAATTTATGCCATTAGAAACTTAAGACATAGGGTAATGAAATAAATTGATAAGATTATAGGCCAATATGGGAATTAAAGGAAGAGGAAGGACCAATATGCAATTTTCCTAAAGTCAACTCATAGACCAATAAGATTAAAGCATGTGTGTCCAATAGAATTGTAACACATGGTCCAATAGAATTGTAACACATGGTCCAATATAATTTTAACACATGGTCCAATATAATTTTAACATATGATCTAACAGGATTATAACACATGGTCCAATAGGATTGTGACATATGTGTCCAATAGAATTGTAACACATGGTCCAATAGAATTGTAACACATGGTCCAATATAATTTTAACACATGGTCCAATATAATTGTAACATATGATCTAATAGGATTATAACACATGGTCCAATAGGATTGTGACATATGGTCCAATGGAATTATGACATGGTCTAAGACTAGAAAATTCATGAAAAAGCATATGGAGAGAGAAGATGTAACATCTCGTTACTGTTAGCAAGGGCATTATGGCAATATTGGGACTGACTAATAGGCTTTACTGTATTTACTGACTGAGCATGCTACTGGCCTCTAATTATAGAGGAACTGGTCTACTGCATATGCATATTTATTTATTCATTGGTACATGCATTCATGATTTTTCGGTATTTAATTGTGAATTGGAATTGACTGAATTGACTGGTTTGTGAACTGATCGAATTATAAACTGACTGGAACTGACTGGACTGAAATTTGGACTGAATTGGAGACTTATGTCTATATATATATATATAGCTAAGTTGAAATTTGGGGGAACTTACCTAATGACCTAAGGCAAAATCGATTTCTTCTTTTCCCTCCCACGGTGAGTCTTCTCTCCTTCGACGGTGTCGTGCGATTTCTCCCATTAGTGAGATTCGTTGATTTTCTCTTATGGTTTTCCCCTCAATGTGTTAGACTAACATGTCTATAGTGATTGGTGAAGGTTAGAAGCTTGGAGAGTGTTTGATCGTGGGTTTCGAAGGATTTTAGGGTTTACGGATTTGATTCTTCGATTGGTAAGTTTCTATAGTTTAATGTTGTTATTACTGGTTATTTGAGTATTTTATGGCATTTATTGGGTTAGATTTGGTAGTTGGAGGTTTTAAGTGTATTAATGGCGGAAGATCGATCGGAGAAGACGATCTGGTCTTTGCACGTCGCGACGAGCACAGAAGTGTTAGGGCTTCGTCGCGACGAGTAATTAGATTTAATTAAACTTATTAGTCGCGACGAGCTCGGGTAGACGTCGCGACGAGCTCGGGTAGACGTCGCGACGAGAGTGGATTGGTACGTCGAGACGAGTGGTTTCCACGTCGCGACGAGCATGGTTTTGTGCGACGCGAAGAGCGGCCTCCACGTCGCGACGAGCGAGCGTTCCACGTCGCAACGAAGGGGCGTAGGTCGCGACGAAAGGGGTCAATTTTCTGATTGAATATATATATGTGGGTTTATTGGACATAACTTATGGTGTAGACCTCCGATTGGGGTGATTCTCAATTTACTGTGAACTAGGGAAAGAGGTCTACCATTAAGGAAAAATTGAGAGTTGGAATTTAATTGAAATGGTACTGATTCTTGAGATTAAGGTTAATTATGGGTTATAGTGTGATCTAAGTCTTTGAATTGAGACAATTAGAGTTCTAATTGAGATTTTCTTTGGATAATTTGGTGATGGATATGAAATTGTTATAGGGTATATGAATTGAGAAAATTGAACTGCATTGAGGATTGAACCACATCAGTGTTGATGCAATAGAGTGGAAAGTTGAATTTGAGCATAGGATATCGAATTTGGGTATTTGCACCGGAAAACGTGAATATGCATTGTACATCATTTCTTTGAGACATATGCATTACTGAATTAGTTAATTGAGCAATTAGTAATGGACTGTACTTTACTGTTATAGAGGCACCGTTGGACCGTCGTTCCACGGACATTGCTGAGACTTCCAGGCAGTAGCTCGGAAGTTACAGGTAAGTAACCTAGTTGGTTCCTCAATCCTTGTGTGATAAAATGTGCTGTGATATGTGTGATTCAATTGACAATGTGAGTGATACATGTGTGAAATAAATGTGCTCCAATTATGAATAAATGTTCTGATTGTGAGTGAATGTGAGCATTAGTGAATGTGAATCAGTGTAAAGAGTTATGAGTCAGTGTTCTGATTAAGATAGCGAGTGAAGTGATATACATGTGCTAGTGACTGTGCAAGTGTGCTCAATGTGAATTACATGACTACTGAAATATATGTGATCGAATTGCCTTTGCATGACCACCGAAATGTATAAGAGTGAAGCAGATCGTTCTTGAAATGTATGTGGTGAATTACGTGCTTTTACTGTATAGGATTGAACAATGTGAATTGTACCGTATGACTGCATGACTACTGAAAAGTGTACGATTGGATTGCACGCTTTTACTGAACTGAACTATACTGTTACGTGACACTGGGACTGAATACTGGGCTTTTATAGCCATATCAGAGCGATTATCGAACACTGTAATACTGGACTTTTATAGCCGTACACTGAATCACTGAAAACACTGCATTGCATGCATAACTGCATGATCAGATAATGGAATGTGACCCAAGTCGCGATTATTACTGACCGGGCCTCGAGCCCGAGGGGAGTTATCCCTGAACACTGTACTGACCGGGCCTAGCCCGAGGGGAGAAATCTCGACGCGCCCCATCGATCCTCGATCGAGCGCTGGGCACAACATCGAATAAGCGAAAAGAGTCTCATATGCATTGCATACACATGAATGACTAAGTTGTGACAATGATCGATTACGTGATGACATGATTTATCAGAATCGCAATTGTTTCGTATTATCAGAATCGCGTGCATAATATCGCGAATCGTGACATGACATCGTAAATCGTTATGTATGATTTAGATCGTTATAAACCATCAGAATCGTGATGCAACACTGTAAACTACTGTATAGTACTGAAATTAGTGTACGATACCGTTAATTGACTAATATCAGATTGTCTTTGTACGCGATACGCTGTAATGCATGATTTGAGTGAACCATCGATGATGGTTTCTCACTGAGTTCGCAAACTCACCCAAAATTGCAATATATTTTTCAGGACTGATAGAGTAGACTCCTAGCTCCGAAGATATTCTTTTCCTGTCGTGCGAGCTGCTGGCAAGAGACGCGATGGCACACAGGTCGGTCAGCTGGGTTAGCTTTTGAGGATGACTTAGGATAGATGCTTGTATGAGTTTCCCTTTTTGGTTTTGTTTAGGGGAACCGATAGACTTGTCTATTACGCCATCGGATGACTGTATGAAGACTGATATTGTAAATTTTAATGTACTGATTTCTGTTATATTGTGATTTAATTACTGCGATGCCATGTGGATATTAGTGAAACTGTTCTGGTAGTGCACCTTTATCGTGGGATACGTGTCGGGCGTCCCGATGTGTACCCTGCGGTAAGGGGTCGCTACATTAGGTGGTATCAGAGCATGGTTTGGCATCTTTTGGGATTAGTGAAATTGAGTTGGAATCACTGTAAAAGAATAGCAAGACTGATTGAAATTTCTCGTCTGTTTTAGGTCATCCGTAATGGGAGAGCGAGTTGAGTTACCAGCTGACCTGGAATCAGTAGGAGCTAGTAGGGAGTCCCCGATGCCTCATTCAAAGGAGTTGCCTCCTCGAGTTCCTGTAAGACGGGAACGAAGATATGATCGACTGCGCAAGTAGGGGGCGGTTGATTTCTATGGTAGCACCGACCCTGCGGAGGCTGAGGGATGGCTTGAGAGGACTGAGCGAGTCTTCGATCAGATGGACTGTGACCCGGATGAGCGATTTGATTATCGATGTCTCTTCTTGTGGCCCAAGATATCGATGGTGGAGGATATTCTCAGCAATACCACCAGGCCCCGTGACATCGACATAGGATGATTTTTCGAGGGCCTTCCGGACAATTACATGCCCAAGGTCTATCTCGAAATGAAGATGCAAGAGTTCTTAATCGAGACAGGATGATGATCGTGGCCGACTATGAGGTACAGTTTAATGAACTGATGGGTTATGCCTCGACATTGATTGTTACGGAAGCTGACAGGTGTCGGCGTTTTAAGGGCGGACTCAATTGGGAGATCCGTACCCGAGTGGCCAGGTCTGACATGGGTAATTTTATTGAGCTAAGGGCTGCGACAGTGAGGATAGAGCGATTCATCGAGATGAATGTGACCGAGACCGGTCAGGAGACCAAGAATAAGAGACCCCGCGACAGCCAGGACAATGCTCGTAGGGGGTATAGCAAGCTCCATAGCAGGCCCTTTAGATATACTGGAGAGGCCAGATAGTCCGGTCATGAACCGAGAGATAGTTTTGTACAGACTGGTAGTGGTGGCAGCAATGCCAGAGCTTCAGGACAGTCTGCTCCTTTATGTGAGCATTGTGGCAAGAGGCATAGTGGAGAGTGCCTGAGGCTGTGCTGAGCTTGTTTGAGATGTGGCTCGATGGACCACCTAGTCGGAATCGCCCAAATGACTATGGGAGCCCAGTCTACTACGACTGGAAGATCAGGTAGCAGTACCACGGTGCAGCAGAGCCGTGGTGGTGGATTTGGATGGAGAGGTCGAGGCCGAGGCCGAACAGAGGAATCGATGAGTGAGATCGGAGGTCTCGAGCGAGAGCAAGCAACCTCAAGCTAGGGTCTATGTCATGACTCGGCAGGAGACCCAGGTTTCCCGGATGCTATAGCGGGTATGCTTCTAATTTTGGTTTTGAAGCATATGTATTATTGGGTATTGGATTTGTTTATTTTCTTTATTGCACTGCATTGACCATATAGACTGCATGAGAATAGACAGAGGTTACTGTATGAGTTAGTGGTAAGTACTCCTTTAGGAAGTACGACTGTATTGGGAAAGGCCTGTATAGAGTGCCTAGTTCAGGTCGATCGAGCAGTTTTGAGTGCCTGAGATTGATGTAGGGACGTAGTGAGGTCACCTGGCTCACGTAGTGGATACCGGAGTCGAACAGATGATTATAACTGGAGAATTTAGCAATGAAAGGATAATCTGGAAATAAATTTGTAATGAATGAAAAGTTGTTATTGGGAGACCTGACTCTAGTGAAAACTCAAGTGTGAGAGACAGAATCTGTTACTGAGGAAATGTGCATTATGTGAATGTAAGGAATCCGACTGTGTAATAGGATTACTGAACTGTAAGGGAAAATTTGGATAAAGGAACATGTGTCAGAATATGTTATAATGAAACTGAGAAAGTTATTGAGAATTAACTGAGTGCTGGATCTATCCAGAAATGACAAAAGGTTTGAGGAGAAATGAGTGAAAAGTATGACTGATGATTGTGAAAAAGACATTTGGAGAACTGCTCAACTTAAGTGTTAATCATATTGTTTTGAATTGGAGATGTGGCAATATTTAGTGAAATGTCCCAGTAAAGGTTATGAGACAATTAGTTGATATAGTGCAATGTGGTTCATCGTATCTGGGGACTAGTATAACGTCGTAGACTGTACTTTGATTGATTATCTGAAATTTTGGTGCCCTAAAAAGCGTGAGGGTATTAATTGTATAGAGAGGTTATGGATATGTAAATTACTGATGATCGAGATATTTTGGGAATTTGACTGATTCGCAAAAGAGATTAAATGACTGAGTAGTCGCAAAGTTAACATAGTTATGAAATTAAATGGACTGGGCAGAAATTCAATAGTGTATAACTGTGTTATTGTTATATGATGATTGACAAATTGGTGAAGGGAAAAAAAAAGAAAAAAAATGAGTTATCGGGATTCCAAATTAATTGTGTATAAAAGGATTGACAAAACAAATTGACGATTCAGAAAATGGTAAACCGTATTGGGAAATTTTAATGGGATTCAACTCTTGAGAAAATGGTATTTCTGACTGTATTGTGAAGTATGTATTTTACCGCCAAAGAGATTGTTAGAGAATTTTAAGGAATCGATGAAGTGTTGTGTTTCATCAAGAACGTACCGAAAGAGTAATCAAAGGTTTAGAGAGTGAAATCGAATAGTTAATTGGGAATGAATAATGAATGTGACTGTTGAGGCAAATGTGAGACTAATATCCTTGGAGTCAGTTGTGATTGTCTGAACATAGTCGCAGACTATGATTGATTTGAGTAAATGATGACAAATGAAGTGAATCTGTAATAGGGTTGAGCGATCCCGCTTATAAATTTGTTATTAACTGGTCTCTACGTGACTGTCATGTAAACAGATTGGTAAAGTGGTTTAAAATATATGGACTGGATTGGGAAATAGAGTTAAGAAATGATAAATGTGTTTATGGTACTGAATGTAAGGAATTGCGAATATTGATAAGAATATGAGTGAGAATCAGAATAGAAAAGAGTGGATTAATTCTCCTGTCCTCTTGATTCACTGTATATGAAATTTCGAGGACGAAATTTTTATAAGGAGGGGTGAATTGTAACATCTCGTTACTGTTAGCAAGGGCATTATGGCAATATTGGGACCGATCGATAGCTTTATCAGTATTCTTGATCGAGCATGCTCTTGGCCTCTAATTATAGAAGAACTGGTCTACTGCATATGCATATTTATTTATTCATTGGTACATGCATTCATGATTTTTCGGTATTTAATTGTGAATTGGAATTGACTGAATTGACTGGTTTGTGAACTGATCGAATTATAAACTGACTGGAACTGACTGGATTGAAATTTGGACTGAATTGGAGACTTATGTCTATATATATATATATAGCTAAGTTGAAATTTGGGGGAACTTACCTAATGACCTAAGGCAAAATCTATTTCTTCTTTTCCCTCCCACGGTGAGTCTTCTCTCCTTCGACGGTGTCGTGTGATTTCTCCCATTAGTGAGATTCGTTGATTTTCTCTTATGGTTTTCCCCTCAATGTGTTAGACTAACATGTCTATAGTGATTGGTGAAGGTTAGAAGCTTGGAGAGTGTTTGATTGTGGGTTTCAAAGGATTTTAGGGTTTACAGATTTGATTCTTCGATTGGTAAGTTTCTATAGTTTAATGTTGTTATTACTGGTTATTTGAGTATTTTATGGCATTTATTGGGTTAGATTTGGTAGTTGGAGGTTTTAAGTGTATTAATGGCGGAAGATCGATCGGAGAAGACGATCTGGTCTTCGCACGTTGCGACAAGCACAGAAGTGTTAGGGCTTCGTCGCGACGAGTAATTAGATTTAATTAAACTTATTAGTCGCGACGAGCTCGGGTAGACGTCGCGACGAGCTCGGGTAGATGTCACGACGAGAGTGGATTGGTACATCGCGACGAGTGGTTTCCACGTCGCGACGAGCATGGTTTTGTGCAACGCGACGAGCGGCCTCCACGTCGCGACGAGCGTGCGTTCCACGTCGCGACGAAGGGGCGTAGGTCGCGACGAAAGGGGTCAATTTTCTGATTGAATATATATATGTGGGTTTATTGGACATAACTTATGGTGTAGACCTCCGATTGGGGTGATTCTCAATTTACTTTGAACTAGGGAAAGAAATCTACCATTAAGGAAAAATTGAGAGTTGGAATTTAATTGAAATGGTACTGATTCTTGAGATTAAGGTTAATTATGGGTTATAGTGTGATCTAAGTACTGAATTGAGACAATTGGAGTTCTAATTGAGATTTTCACTGGATAATTTGACTGATGGATATGAAATTGTTATAGGGTATATGAATTGAGAAAATTGAACTGCATTGAGGATTGAACCAAATCAGTGTTGATGCAATAGAGTGGAAAGTTGAATTTGAGCATAGGATATCGAATTTGGGTATTTGCACCGGAAAACGTGAATATGCATTGTACATCATTTCTCTGAGACATATGCATTACTGAATTAGTTAATTGAGCAATTAGTAATGGACTGTACTTTACTGTTATAGAGGCACCGTTGGACCGTCGTTCCACGGACATTGCTGAGACTTCCAGGCAGTAGCTCGGAAGTTACAGGTGAGTAACCTAGTTGGTTCCTCAATCCTTGTGTGATAAAATGTGCTGTGATATGTGTGATTAAATTGACAATGTGAGTGATACATGTGTGAAATAAATGTGCTGCAATTATGAATAAGTGTTCTGATTGTGAGTGAATGTGAGCATTAGTGAATGTGAATCAGTGTAAAGAGTTATGAGTCAGTGTTCTGATTAAGATAGCGAGTGAAGTGATATACATGTGTAGTAGTGATGCAAGTGTGCTCAATGTGAATTACATGACTACTGAAATATATGTGATCGAATTGCACCGCATGACCTTTGAAATGTATAAGAGTGAATCAGTCATCATTCTTGAAATGTATGTGGATCAATTACGTGCTTTTCTCAGATAGATTGAACAATGTGAATTGTACCGTATGACTGCATGACTAATGAAAAGTGTATGATTGGATTGCACGCCATCGAATCGAACTATACCGTTACGTGACCTTTGGGATGAATATCGGGCTTTTATAGCCATATCGAGCGATTAGAACACCGTAATATCGGGCTTTTATAGCCGCATAATGAATCATCGAAAACATCGCATTGCATGCATAATCGCATGATCGAGATAATGGAATGTGACCCAAGTCGCGATTATTATCGACCGCCTCGAGCCCGAGGGAGTTATCCTAAACATTTGATCGACCGGCCTAGCCCAGGGGAGTTATCCACGAACATCGCATCGACCGCCTAGCCCAGGGGAGAAATCTCGACGCGTTCCATCGATCTTGATGGCGCTTGGGCACAACACTGAATAACTGGAAAAGAGTCTCATATGCATTGCATACACATGAATGACTAAGTTGTGACAATGACTGATTACGTGATGACATGATTTACTTTAAATTGCAATGTGATACTGCAATTGTTTCGTTATTCTTGTAAATCGCCGCATAATATCATGAATCGTGACATAACATCGTAAATCGTTATGTATGATTTCGAGATCGTTATAAACTCATCAGAAATCGTGATGCAACACTGTAAACTACTGTATAGTACTGAAATTAGTGTACGATACCGTTAATTGACTAGTATTGTCTTTGACGCGATACGCGTAATGCATGATTTGAGTGAACCATCGATGATGGTTTCTCACTGAGTTCGCAAACTCACCCAAAATTGCAATATATTTTTCAGGACTGATAGAGTAGACTCCTAGCTCCGAAGATATTCTTTTCCTGCCGTGCGAGCTGCTGACAAGAGACGCGATGGCACATAGGTCGATCAGCTGGGTTAGCTTTTGAGGATGACTTAAGATAGATGCTTGTATGAGTTTCCCTTTTTGGTTTTATTTAGGGAACTGATAGACTTGTCTATTCTGCTACTGGATGACTGTATGAAGACTGATATTGTAAATTTTAATGTACTGATTTCTGTTATATTGTGATTTAATTACTGCGATGCCATGTGGATATTAGTGAAACTGTTCTGGTAGTGCACCTTTATCGTGGGATACGTGTCGGGCGTCCCGATGTGTACCCTGCGGTGAGGGGGCGCTACAGAAGATGGACAACACTTTGATGGCTTAACTTCTGATTTCTCCTCTCCATTTCACCTTCACCTTCTTCATCCCATCATTTTTCACTTGGTGATTTAAGCGAAGTCAAAGAGGAAGGGAAGGTAAAGCATTAGAAGAACTACTTTGCCAATTTTAATGTTTAGGACTTCACTTTAGTTAATTTATGTATTTGAGTACATTTGAATATGTAAAAAGATTCATTTGGATGTGGAATGGTTTATAGGATGATACGGTGGTGATATTTTGGTGTTATCTTGTATAGAATTGGTTGAATATGATAAGAGATTATAGTGTAGTGGAATTCTGTCTAGGGTCTGTTAAACTAGTCACATTGTTTGGGTCATAAATCAGCCTACAGACCTCTAAATTTGGTGATTTTAGTTGCATATAGAAACTAAGACATATAACTAGAAATCTTTAGAGAGACTCTGACCTAATTCTGGCTTTATGACATTAGAAATTGGGATAGAAAATGGTGACCTGATGTTGCCCCTGTTTTGGAGCAATGTGTAATATTTGGTCTATAACTCATGTGGTTGAAGTCCAAATGGCCTGATATTTAGTGTTTTAGAAACAAGAGACACAGATGGAAAAATGCCTAGAAGACCACAAAACCCAGTTCTAACTTTTTCTATACGAATATTGAGGAACAACTAGACTCGGTCATGTGATTTGTTTTTGGACTGATAGTTTGCCCACTTTTAGACCACTTTGGGGTTTAGCTCAAATTTCACTGTTTTGAATTTGTTTCCATTTCTGATTTTTAATGAATCTTATTTGAACCTTTTTGAATGTGTATGAAACTTTTTGAACACCTAGAAATAAATGAAATAGGACTTACCATATGTGAATTGGGAGACTAAACATTAGAATATAAGATTGATCATAATACATACTCCAAAGAAAATTTACATGTCTATAAATGATTTGTATGCATATTCATTACTCATATGTGTATAGTATGATTATACAAGTGTGATTTTGATACCCTTCCAATGGTGATAAGCCATGAATTGCATGTATGAATGCAAATACAAATTTTATGACTTGAAATGTATATCATATAATTTGTTAGTATATGAATTGCAAAATTCGCAAATGGTTAAAGGAAATGTTACAGTACCTACTCTATTGTCTTGGTTGTGGATAGATAGGCATGCCTATAGGGTTACAATGTAGCTGCTATAGTTTGACACCATTGGTGTCCACAGTTTGATACCTTCGGGTATCCACAATTTGATACCTTCAGGTATCCACAGTTTGATACCTTCGATATCCACTATTCGATACCTTCGAGTATCCATAGTTTGCTATCTTTGGATATCCAGAGCACCTGTTATCCTCACAGAAAGTGTGCAAGCTTAACACAAAAAGGAAAATTAATAGTCATAAATAAGAAATACAGTATGACAACTTGAATAATTGGTATTGATGAGCAATTGCATTGGTTGTAATGATGTGCAATCATATTGATAATTTGAATCAGTGAGCATTGAATATCAATATTTGGCTTATAAGTGTGCATTTTCGGCATATGGATAATATATTAAAGCATATTTGCATTATGTACTTTGCTTAAGTATGTCATCATTGTTTACATGAGCATTGAATATCAATGTTTGGTTCATGAAAGTGAATTTATGGTATGTGAGTTGTGATATTTCTGAATATGTGTGCTTGGCAAATGACTGCTACGAGTGGTCATCCAAACTAAGTGTTTCCCCACTATGCTTTCGAACTTAGCATGGGTGTTAATCTATATAGGTCTAAGTCATAGGAGTGAGGTACAGGGAACATCTGCAGGGACCAAGGCTAACAGATAGAAGAAAAAATACTTTTGGAAGGTGTTTTTAGTTAAAGATGATTTTACATGTAATGGTTAAAGGAAATTGTATGTTTTCTTTTGGATTACCATGTAAATGTAAAGTTGTTTTACTATTATTAAATGATAATGTTAAGAATTAGGGAGTTTTGTAATGTGCATATGTATAACATTAAATCGAAATGCATGCCTTGAATGCGTGTATAGGAATCTGGTTGCTATATGTGTGGATGGTTATAGGTTCCGTATAAGGGGTGATACAATCCTATTGGACCATGTTTTACAATCCTATTAGATCATATATTCCAATTATATTTGACCATATGTTAAAATTATATTGGATCATGTGTTAAAATTTTATTAGACCATATGTTACAATTCTATTATACCATGTGTTACAATTTTATTAGACACACATGCTTTGATCTTATTAGTCTAAGAGATGACTTTAGGAAAATTAAATATTGGTCCTTCTTCTTCCTTTAATTCCCATATTGGCATATAATCTTATAAATTTGTTAATAGCATAAATTTCGTGCAATTTGGTTAATTATATCGGGAGTTATACCCCAAAAACTACAAATTGTTCAAAAATAAGGATAGTAGCCAGAACTTAACTTCAAAATAGAATTTAGAGGCAAAATCAAATTCATTCATTAAAACTTTAGATCTATGTCTCTATTTTAATCTCCAATTATAATTATCTAATTTAGAGGTCTATAGGTCAAGATATGGACAAATTACAGAAGTCTGTTTAGTGGGACCTATCCATTCAATGAGGTACACATCCTAAATCAGCTAACTTCGGTCTTATCATGCAAGAACAACACAAAATACATCCAATTTAACCAAAAACATCTCATTTACTTATAGAATACTTCTTTTATTAATTCCCATCACATCACATTCATAAATCCATGCAAACATATCAAAAGTTTTCATACAATTTTCATGTCTAAGTATGTATGTCCATGTAGAAGCGAACAAATTATCCATTTACCCATTTCTTTTACATTAAGTGCCATTATGTCTCTTACTATACTTAGATGCACTTAATTCATTATGTTCACTTCTTAATACACCCTAGACATACTATAATACTTCCAGGGTATATGTTGGGACGTTACATATATCTTCACATAGGTAGAAACAGTGTATTTAAACCTCCACAAGTTCGTAGTGCACTTACGCAATCACTATACACAACTATGTATCGCTAAAGTTGTTTCAATTCTTCCCTTTTATGCCACAATTTTACCTAAATTCTAATCCTCTTAATCTATAAAGGCAATTATCACCTAAAAATACACTTGTAGCAAAATAAGTATAAAAATACGATAAAACTCTTAAATAATAAGCAAAACACAATAAATATGGGTATATAAATATAGTCAATTAATCGTTTATCGCTTCCTTTATCTATTATCACTAGTTTCTAAAGCTTATGGTATGTGATGTAATATTATTCTACTCTCTTCGTATTTTTGGAAGGCCAAGCTTTGATTTTGGAATATACCATTTTTTAACTTAAAAAAGAATTTAAAAAGAGGTGTTATTTTTTCGTTAACTTGCATTGAAATCTAAAAGGTCCTTATGACAAGTTTACCTTAAGATATCAATCTCTATTTCCCTTATATATGGATTAAAAGTTGATATTTTTCATTCCTTATCCAGGAGATGTTTATAAAAACCTTTTTCTTGGATTCTAGTTGACTATAACAAATTTCACACCTACTATTGATACACTACTACAAAACAAGGTATTTGTTTCATAATTTTAAGTAAACCTCTTTTTAGCTTTGCTTTAGTGTAAACCAACATGTCTAATAACAAAATCTTTTTTGTTGAAAGACAACTAAAGAGTATTGTGAAATAGTGCATATGAACTTGGTATGCAAGTAGGGGCCCCTTCAAAGATATGGATGGTTAATAAGAAAAAAGCATTATTTATAGAAATTATTTAAGAAACATCTTCTTAAAATATCTATCTACCAAACAATTAATTGGTGTTTAAATGAGAGTAAAGCTCATCAAAATCTGAAAACCCAAGTGGCTATTCATCTTGTTTTTTTTCGTTGTTGCAATTGATTGATTTCTTCCTAGGGGTGTACATTTGCCCTTCCTCCCTTCTCAATATTAATATAGTTTCCCTTGTACAAGGCCTTCCAAGATTCTTCACCAATTACACAAGCAGTAGTAGCTTAAATGATATAGGTTTTTTAGTTGTATTTCTCAAAGTGAATTTCAAGGAGGATCAAGAAACTCCTTCATACCATGATTTCATTTCTGAAATAAAGACTTAGCCTTAAAAAATTTTAAAAAAGAGTTCATAAACCTTGGATGCAATCATATTTAAGGAAAGTGAACTAAATATTATGTCATTTTCACAATAGTCTAATAAAAACAATAAATTTAGAAGTTTAGAACAAATTAAACATGTTATAATTTTAAATATAGTGTTACTCATACTTGCAACACCAATTCCCCAACTTGTAAGCTCTCAAAACTACTATCCAAAATGCATTCAAAACCTTTATATATTTATATGATACAAACCAATAATGTAACATCCCGTTACCAATGTGAAGGGTATATTGGTAATTCGGATGGTTATGGTTGGGTGCATTTAGAATTTGACTTTGGAGGATTTAGAACTTAGCCAATTGACTTGTGGTGTTAGAAATTGCTATGGATTAGTGTGAAAATGCGGAATTGAGATAATTCGAGATTGAGGTCAGAAATGTCATAACATGCATCGTACGTAAATCATTCGATATATTTGCATCCTTGATTATTGAAATTGGTAAAATTTGTGATATTCGGATATTCTGATTTTATAGAGGCTCAGTGGGCGTCGATCCTCCGACGCATTTGAGACTTCCTGCAAGAGCTTCGGAAGTTTAGAGGTGAGTAACCTAGTTGGTTCCTCAATCTCTGGTGTGTTAAATGCTTTGTGTGAACTATCTGTGCATATGCTTAAGTGTTTCGCATGAGTTATGTTTTTGTGAATTGTGAACGCATGCTAGGTATGAATAGAAATCAGTAATTGACAGTTGTGACTGGAGCAGATTCTGATATGATCGGAGCTATAAGCTCATCTATTGTGATAAGTGGTAAGGGAATAGTGCATACCCAGAGGGCTCTCCTATCCCTAGTGCGCGTGGGCAGTAGTGCATACCCAGAGGGCTCTCCTACCTCCAAAAACGCGATTTCTGTGTGATGTGTGATGTGCCCAGAAATGGGATAATACTGACGCCCAGTCACAACACTAAAATGAAATGGAAATCATTATGCATTTAGTATGTGATTGTGCTGTGATTGTGCAATTGGTTAAAGGTAAATGTGTGATAATTGTTGAGTAAATTTCTGACTGTGATTCTGAATATGATATTGTGTTGTTTTGTACGCAATTTTGCGTAATGTATGAATTGAGTAAACCATCGATGATGGTTACTCATTGAGTTCGCAAACTCACCCAAAATTGCAACTATTTTTCAGGACAGCGATAGTGTGACTCCTAGCTCCATTCTGTGAGACTTTTTCCTGCTGTGTGTGTGCCGGCGAGAGGAGCATGACCCACAGGTCGGACAACTGGGGATCTTTTGGGATATTTTGGGGATGACCTAGATAGGAGTTGTTACTGTTTATTTTGGATCTGTACAGTTGTAATCGGATAGAAGTGTGAACTTATGATTTTAAGAAAGGAAATGAGAAGTACTCTTTGGTTTTAAAATTTAGTGAATGTGATCTTACTGATTTATTGTATTGATGCCATGAGGTGTATAGAATTGATCGTATCACAGTGCACCCTCATCATAGGTTATGTATCGGTATGACCTACGGGCGTCCCGGTGTATACTCTACGGTAAGGGGGCGCTACATTGGTGGTATCAAAGCATGGTTTGGCATCTTTTGGGCATAGAGTATCTTAGGCTTGAATCCTTATAAGAAAAGCAGAAATTGATCAAATTTGTGGTTTTGTTGTAGGTCATCCGTCTTTAGTGATCAGGTAGATCACTCAGCTGATCAAGGATCAGTCGGAGCAAGTAGGGAGTCTTCTGTGCTTTTGTATGAGGAGCAGTCTCATATAGTTCCCATGAGACGGGAGCGGAGGTATGATCGTCTGCGTGGCGTGGAGTCAGGATTTTATGGCAGCATGCACTCGCCGAGGCCGAGGATGGTTGGAGAGGACCGAGCGAGTCCTCGATTAGATGGATTGCGACCCCGATGAGCATTTCGATTATGCTATCTCTTTGCTACAGGGTCCAGCATATTAGTGGTGGAAGACTGTCTCAGGTAGTTCCACCAGACCGTGTGTTTTGACTTGGGTGGATTTTCTGAGAGCTTTTCGGGATAACTATACGCCCAAGGTCTATATGGAGATGAAGATGCAAGAGTTCTTAGATTTGAGACAGGGGTCCATGGCAGTGGCCGATTATGAGGTCAGGTTTAATGAGCTGTCAGCATATGCTTCTGTTATGATCTCCTCTGAGGCTGATAGGTGCCGGAGATTCGAGGGAGGGCTGAATCTGGAGATTCGTACCAGGTTAGCCCGGTCTGATATGGGCACCTTTGTGGAGCTGAGAGCAGTTGCAGTGAGGATTGAGGAGCTTTTGAGACAGAGTCGGGTTGAGACTGGACAGGGATCTAGGAGCAAGAGATCTAGTGACAGTCAGGGCAGCTCTGGTAGGAGCTTTAGCAGCACTCTGTAGGCGAGTTCAGATTTTAGGAGGACCCAAGCGATGGGTTCTTGAGAGGGGAGATTTGAGCGATCTGGCGAGAGCGATGGCGATGGTAAAGGTTCCGCCAGTTCCTCCGTTGTGTGAGTTTTGTGAGAGGAGGCATAGTGGAAGTCTTTGGAGGTTTACTAGGAGCTTGTGCGAGATGTGACTCTATGGAGCATCGATCCGTCTTCGCCCGAGATTTTGGGAGCTCGGCTTGCTTGAGTGGGAGAGCCGGTAAGAAGATTTACAAAGTGCAAAGCAGAGTGGTGGTGGACTGGATTGAGGGTCGAGGTAGAGCCCGAGGTAGAGCTGGAGATTCTTTTGTGGGGACCGAGAGTCGTGGCAGTCGGCCACAGTCCCAGGCCAGGGTCTACGCCATGACGAGGCAGGAGGTCCAGGATTCTCCAGATATGGTTGCAGGTTTGCTTCTAATCTCTGGCATTGAGGTTTATGCATTGATAGATTCAGGGTCCACGCATTCTTTTATTGCACCGCATGTGGCATGTAGATTACATGTGGATAGAGAGACGTTGCAGTGTGGGCTAGAGGTGAGTACACCTCTAGGTAGTACTACAGTTCTGGGAGAGGTCTGCAAGAGGTGTCCGATCATGATTGATCAGTCGGAGTTGCGTGCAGACCTAATCGTGTTGCCCCTTTGAGAGATTGATTTGATTTTAGAGATGGACTGGCTCACTGCCCATAGGGCTGCTATGGATTTTTATACCAAGGAGGTTGTATTGAGTTCTTTGGTCACCTAGGGCATGATTTCGAGGTGTTAATCGGCGAAGGCGGCCGGGATGATTTCGTTTATGAGTGACCTGAGGTTGATGCGAGGTAGTTGTGAGTCCTATTTGGCGCATGTAGTGGATTCCAGAGTGCAGCAGAGTTTGCAGGAGGTTCCCGTGATCAGGAAATTTCCAGATGTGTTTCCCGAGGAGTTACCGGGTTTGCCGCCGGATCGGGAGACAGAGTTCAAGATTGACCTCGTTCCAGGTACCGCACTGATATCGATACCTCCGTATAGGATGGCACCGGTGGAACTGAGGGAGCTTAAGGCTCAGTTGCAGGAGCTTCTAGATAAGGGATTTATTAGGCCGAGTGTTTCGCCGTGGGGAGCTCCAGTGTTGTTTGTGAAGAAGAAGGACGGGACTTTGAGGTTGTGCATCGATTATAGGCAGCTGAATCGAGTTACAGTTAAGAATAAGTACCCACTGCCTAGGATCGATGATCTCTTTGATCAGTTGCAGGGAGCTCAGGTATTTACCAAGTTGGATTTGAGATCCGGATATTATCAGTTGAGGATCGCAGAGGCCGATGTGCCTAAGAGTGCTTTCAGGAGCAGGTACGGGCATTTCGAGTTCCTAGTGATGTCGTTTGGGTTGACTAATTCCCCAGCAGTCTTTATGGCTTTGATGAATAGAGTCTTTCAGCCCTACCTGGATCAGTTTGTGATTATGTTTATCGATGATATTTTTGGTGTACTCGAGGAGTAGGCAGGAGCATGCGGAGCATCTGAGGATAGTGCTGCAGATTATGAGGGATAGGCAGTTGTATGCCAAATTCACTAAGTGTGAATTTTGGCTGGATGAGGTGGTGTTTCTAGGCCACATCCTGTCTGGTGAGGGTATCCTGGTGGATCCTCACAAGATTGAGGCAGTGAGGAGTTGGGAGATTCCGAGGAATGTGTCAGAGTTGAGGAGTTTCCTCGGATTAGCAGGTTATTACCGAAGGTTTGTCGAGGAGTTTTATATGATCTCAGCCCCTTTGACAAGACTTCTGAGGAAGAGTGTAGCCTTCAGATGGACAGATGAGTTCCAGAGGAGTTTTGAGGAGTTGATACATCGGTTGACTACGGCACCGGTGTTAGCCTTGCCATCTGGAGCAGGAGGTTTCGAGGTGTTCAGTGATGCTTCGCAGCAGGGTTTAGGATGTGTGTTGATGCAACATTGGAGAGTTATAGCGTATGCTTCGAGACAGTTGAGATCCCATGAGATTAATTACCCTGTGCATGATTTGGAGTTAGCTGCAGTAGTGTTTGCTTTGAAGATCTGGAGACATTACTTGTATGGGGAGACGTTCCAGATCTTCACCGATCATAAGAGCTTGAGGTATTTGTTGAGTCAGCGAGAGCTGAATCTGAGGCAGAGGAGATGGTTAGAGCTACTTAAGGATTACGACTGCACTATTGAGTACCACCCAGAGAAGGCCAATGTGGTGGCTGATGCATTGAGTAGGAGATCGCATGGTAGTGCAGCTCAAATTCAGGTTTCAAGGTTATCATGCTTGGTTCAGTTGAGAGCTCTTAATGTGCAGATAGATTTGAGTCAGGATGGAGCTCTGATTGTTACTTTGAGGCTCATGCCAGTATTGCATGATCGGATTAGGAGAGTGCAGGATCAGGATCCAGTGTTGGTGAAGTTGAATGATAGGGTCAGATCTGGATGGCTTTCTGAATTTGAGCTGAGAGATGGTACTTTGTGGATGGGTCAGAGGCTGTGTGTTCCGGATGTAGATGATCTGAGACAGGAGATTCTAGAGGAGGCTCATTTGGCTGCTTATGTCATGCATCCTGGTGTCACCAAGATGTATCGCACTCTTAAGTTGCATTTCTGGTGGCCAGGTATGAAGAGGCATATGGCGGAGTATGTTTCTCGGTGTCTGACGTGCCAGCAGGTTAAGGCTAAGCACCAGGCCCCAGTGGGGAGATTGCATTCGTTGCCCATTTTGGAGTGAAAATGGGTGCGCATTTCGATGGATTTCATCATGGGATTGCCTAGGACGCTGAGGCAGTATGATGTTATCTGGGTCATAGTGAACCGGTTGACTAAATCGGCTCACTTCTTGCTAGTGAGGGAGAGCAATACCCTCAATCAGTTGGCCCAGAAGTATATGGCAGAGATAGTTCGACTGCATGGGGTCCCAGTATCGATAGTGTCAGATAGGGATCCTAGGTTTACTTTGAGGTTCTGGAGGAGTTTGCAGTTGGCTATGGGTACGAGATTGAACTTCAGCACAACGTTTTATCCTCAGACAGATGGGCAGAGTGAGAGGACTATTCAGACTGTTGAGGATATGTTGAGAGCCTGTGTATTGGAGTTTCGAGGTGCTTGGGATCAGTATTTGCCTCTGGTAGAGTTTGCTTATAATAATCAATACCAGAGCAGCATTGGTATGGCACCGTATGAGGCATTATATGAGAGACCGTGTAGATCCCCTCTTTACTGGGATGAAGAGGGTATGAGGATGTTAGAGGGTCCCGAGTTGATCCAGGATACAGTGGATAAGGTATAGTTGATTCGGAGTCGCATCAAGGCGGCTCAGGACAGACAGAAGAGCTATGTGGATCAGCATCGGAGAGAGATGGAGTATGCTGTGGGTGATATAGTGTTCCTCAGAGTGTCTCCGTGGAGAGGAGTCCTCAGATTTGACCGTAAGGGCAAGTTGAGTCCTCGGTATATCGGTCTGTATGAGATTACTGAGAGGATTGGACCGTTGGCCTATAGATTGGCGTTGCCGAGTGAGATGTCCCAGTTGCATGATGTGTTCCACGTGAGTATGCTCAGACAGTATCGATCTGACCCGACTCAAGTGATCCCGGCTCAGGAGATTGAGATAGCCAGTGATTTGAGTTATGTTGAGAAGCCGGTGCAGATTATTGGATCGCGGGTCAAGCAATTGAGGAGCAGGATGATTCCATTGGTGAAATTCCTTTGGAAGAACCACTCAGCAGAGGAGGCAACTTGGGAGACTGAGGAGCACATGAGGAGGCAGTATCCTCATCTATTTGATCACTCAGGTAAGAAAAATTCGGGATAAAATTTTTATTAGGAGGGGAGAATTGTAACATCTCGTTACCAATGTGAAGGGCATATTGGTAATTCGGATGGTTATGGTTGGGTGCATTTAGAATTTGACTTTGGAGGATTTAGAACTTAGCCAATTGACTTGTGGTGTTAGAAATTGCTATGGATTAGTGTGAAAATGCGGAATTGAGATAATTCAGGATTGAGGTCAGAAATCTCATAACATGCATCGTACGTAAATCATTCGATATATTTGCATCCTTGATTATTGAAATTGGTAAAATTTGTGATATTCGGATATTCTGATTTTTATAGAGGCTCAAGTGGAGCGTCGATCCTCGACA
Organism: Erythroxylum novogranatense; assembly: GCA_029891385.1. Taxonomy (NCBI): domain Eukaryota; kingdom Viridiplantae; phylum Streptophyta; class Magnoliopsida; order Malpighiales; family Erythroxylaceae; genus Erythroxylum; species Erythroxylum novogranatense. The sequence goes on from CM057229.1 coordinate 86,661,215, forward strand.
TACCGAGACTTCCGGCGTTAGTTCGGAAGTTTAGAGGTGAGTAACCTAGTTAGTTCCTCAATCTCTGGTGTGTTAAATGTTTTGTGTGAACTATCTGTGCATATGCTTAAGTGTTTCGCATGAGTTATGTTTTTGTGAATTATGAACGCATGCTAGGCATGAATAAAAATCAGTAATTGACAGTTGTGACTGGAGCAGATTCTGATCTGATCGGAGCTATAAGCTTATCTATTGTGATAAGTGGTAAGAGAATAGTGCATACCCAGAGGGCTCTCCTATCCCTAGTGCGCGTGGGCAGTAGTGCATACCCAGAGGGCTCTCCTACCCCCGAAAATGCGATTTCTGTGTGATGTATGATGTGCCCGAAATGGATATCTCGGCCTTGATCCACAACACTAAAATGAAATGGAAATCATTATGCATTCAGTATGTGATTGTGCTGTGATTGTGCAATTGGTTAAAGGTAAATGTGTGATAATTGTTGAGTAAATTTCTGACTGTGATTCTGAATATGAAATTGTGTAATGTATGAATTGAGTGAACCATCGATGATGGTTATTCATTGAGTTCGCAAACTCACCCAAAATTGCAACTATTTTTCAGGACAGTGATAGTGTGACTCCTAGCTCCATTCTGTGAGACTTTTTTCTGCTGTGTGTGTGTCGGCGAGAGGAGCATAGCCCACAGGTCGGTCAGCTGGGGATCTTCTGGGATCTTTTGGGGATGACCTAGATAGGAGTTGTTACTGTTTATTTTGGATCTATACAGTTGTAATCGGATAGAAGTGTGAACTTATGATTTTAGGAAAGGAAATGAGAAGTACTCTTTGGTTTTAAAATTTAGTGAATGTGATCTTACTGATTTATTGTATTGATGCCATGAGGTGTATAGAATTGATCGTATCGTAGTGCACCCTCATCGTAGGTTATGTATCGGTATGACCTACGGACGTCTCGGTGTATACTATACGGTAAGGGGGCGCTACAAATAACTAGTAGCATAAGACCACAAAATACTAGGTTAATATTAGAAAAAGGCATTAAAGACATCTTGAGTAAGTTATTCATGGTTTATACCCTATAGCCAATTAGTTGGATACATTTTAGTGACAAAATAATTTAAAGAAGTTATTTATCTTGTATATATTTATATATATATGATAAAGTCCACAAGGTCAATATATATTGCAAATGAAATTAAGGTGAAATCATGAGATTCATATTGTATTTATATATTATCACTAAATTGTTCCTAGTTATTGTTTTATTAAGATTATATATTAATAGAGTATGAAGAGACTAATACAACTTTTTTTCTTATGAAGGAAGTATTCAATCTCATAGACTAAAATATGAGATATTTAAACAAACATGTAAGTACTTGTTATAGAACAAGTTCACTAATCTAACCTATATAATAAATTAATTTGGAACATAACTTGTATGTCATAGAAATTCTCATTATGATGATTATATAAATGATCTCTAGGAATTGCTATATTTTGATACTACTTATGACCTATTCTAGTCAATGATAGCTCAATTGGTAGTCATTGTATATATCATGAACTATATAGAGGTACACAAGTGATCAATATAGGATTCATCACATTAGGGATATTGCTCCAATGTTCTCAATTAGTATTAATTTGAAAATTTCTTGGTCAAAGTGGAATGTCACTTTGTAAATAGTTTACAAATATAATTAATTGAATTAATTACTAATAGTGGAGAATTAATACAATTGGAATAAAATAGAGTGGACATTAATTATATGCTCAATGTCTAATCGAACATTGTATGACAAATGATTGAATTATACAAAAAATTATGCAAAAAATTTTCCAAAACTACTTTGATATTCCTAAATATTTGAGTAGTCATGATGTGTTGCTAAACTCTATTCTTAATCTATGGATATAAATTGCTTAATTAGATAATTAAATTAAACTAAAGGAATTTAACTTATCAAATCCTAAAATGATTTAGGATTATAATTTATATCCATTTTTTACATATTTGAGAACCTAATAGGTCAAATTATAAAACAAATTGAAGAGACAAAACTTATTTTAATCAAGTTAGACTTGATAGTAAAATTTGAGAAATTTTATTATTAAATATAAGATATTTGATAAATAAGAATTAATATGAGATATTGGATCTTATTTGGGCATAATTAGTATTTAATTAAAATTAATAGTAATTATAATTAAAGTTTAATTGAAATTATAATTAATTTTAATTAAATTAATAAAATGTTCAAAAATTATTACAAATAGGCTTAGGCTCCAAAAGGGATAACACTTCTTGCCTAACCCTCTCTGTAATAGTTCTAGAGTTCTTCTCAACTTATTTTGTGAATACCATTAGAAGCTAGAAACTTATGTGGCTACAATAATTGAGATGAGTTAGTTCCATAAATAGTTCAAGGGAGGCGGAAAAAATGATTAAGTTTCATAATAAGGTATTAATTAATATTCATGTTTTATTATGTTTTATGTGTTAATCATGTTAAAAATTTAAAGTGATCTTGGATTTGAGAAATCAAAAAGAAAAAAAGTTTTGTATTTATTTCACTGCGCATAGGATTAGTCCTTGTCCTGATTAAAAACAGTGGTATCATGGTTGACTTTAGTTCTGTAGCTTAATTAAAATGCCTGATTGTTATTGACCTTGAATTTTAGAATTGGAATCATAAACCCTAAAAATAATTTTTTGATCTTATTATCTTTTAGTGGATGCCACCAGTGGCTGCTAGAGGTTCTAGTGATGGAAGCTGACGTTAACACCATAGAGGAGACATGGTAGAAGTTGTTAGTGAAGCAAGGAGAGATAACAAATGGTAGTTGTTGGAATGCCATTAGTTTATTAACTAGAGGCGTGTCATTGTTGTGCAAAAGAAAATCGACATGTAAGATCAGGAGGGATAACTGGCAACATGGCAGCGACAAGCTTATAGTAAGGTGGCAACATTAGAGTTTCAATGGTGAAGGCTAGGGTTTTTAAATAAGATGAAAGAGGGGTATTTAGATATAAGGTTAGGGTGTCTTAGGGTTTGAATAAGGATTTTTTGGATATTAGAATAGAGTATTCCAAAATAGGATTTGGTTTGTTTTACAGTAAGGATTAATGTAATGTAAATTTAAGTAATTCTAGAATTAGAACAAGCCAATCTTGATTAAGAATAACTTTATTCCAAATAGAATTCAAAAGGGTTTTAATTCAAAATCAATTTTAAGATTATATTAATTACTTTTATTAATGTGATTAAGATTAATAATTAAATCGATTCCTAGTTAAAAATAGAACAATGGTTTCTAAAATAAAAATATTATATGGAAATTAATTAATTAAACTCCTTTATAATTAAAAAAGTGTTTTTAAAAATAATTAAGAAAAACATTTCTTAATTAAAGTTTATTTATTTCAATTTGATTTAAATAAATTAAAATTATTATTGATAAATGCATATTTGACTATAATCATATACACATATTTGATGTATTTTGCTTATTATTTCATAGTTTTATTGTATATTTTGTACTTAATTCTCTCCAAATGCATTTATAAGTTATATTTGCCTTTATGAACCAAAAGGAAAAAAATTTAGGTGAAGAAGAGGTATAAGACGAAGATTTGAAGCAACTAAGGATCTATATGACCGTGTACGGTAACGATGTAAATCTCTATAAATGTGTGAATATTGAAAAATTAAAGTTTTGGTCGTGTAGAGTTACACATTTGTGCATCTTAATATACATAGTTATACATGCTACCCGTGTATGTCTCTGTGTCCATGTGAAATCGCAAATTCAGGTGTTTTTAATTATACACGATCTGTCACACACCTGTATAAATGATCATGCATATCCCATAAAATTTACTATAAAAGGATGTGAGTGGAGGCAAATTAAAGAGAGTGAGTTTTACAACAGTTTTAAGACGTTAGACACCTAGAGGGGCGACAATCTTTATAAAGGGACAAGGAGAACATGAAGCTAACATTAAAAGAGATTTGATAGAAAGCAACATCAAACCTCAAACTTGCAAGAAGATCCAATAAAAGAAAAGGAAAGATTTAAAATTATGATTTCTTTGTTTTCTATTAGTTTTCATTCATGTTTATCTTTGATTTCGTTTTCTATGATTAGTAACTAAACTTGTTTAGTGTCTAGGTGTAATAAACCCCAATTTGGGATAACAATATGTGTTGATCTTTTATTTAATGCAATTATATTGATTGTTTATTATGATTCAATTATACATTTTATTCTTGTTCTAATATATCCGAATATTAGTACGTGATTTGATTTCATTTGATTGAGATTGAGAAATCCTCTCGTATGAATAGATTTATCATAATTAAAAGGATTTGCATGAAAACCTAAAGATAGGCTAAAATAAATCATCTAAATTATGGTCAAACTTAATAGCGGAATTTATAAATAAATAAGGCAAGGTTTTAAATAGAAATATTTCATTAATCAATTGATTGATTAGTTGTTAATAGTCTCGAGAAAGGTATTAACATAAGATGAGAATTTTCAATGTCCAATAATTATGATATAATTGCATAATAAAAGGTTAATTATCTAATGACTTTTAGGGGATTCATAAGCTAGAAACTATTATATGATATTGAGTTTTCTAAGTAATTTCCTTTTACTACATTCAATATTGTTTCCAATCATAGTTTAATTGTTTAGCTTTATTTTAAATTAAAACCAAATCTCATTCTTAGGCTAGATAAATAGGAAAAGGTTAACTATTAATAATTATAGTCTTCGTGGGATTGACCCATATTTGCTTGTGCTAACTACAACTACGTTGCACATTTGCGTAATTTAATTATTAGTATAGAAATAACCAATCAATTATTTTATTTAGAGAACTATATTTTATTTATTTAGAAGTTGTTTCTTTATTTATGAATAATAAATTTCTTGATTAAATAAAATGTAATTAAATTCCAAAAGTGTTTTCATTTATTAATTTACTAAGGAAAACCTTTTAATTAATTAAAAATAAATTTTAAAACAAATAATATAAAGGACTTTCTTAGTTAAAATTAAAAGATGTCTTATTAAGTTTTAAAATTAATTAGTTTCCTTTAATTTTAAAAATAATGATATAATTAAAAATACTTCTTATTTAAGTTATAAATGATTTTTTAATTCTATTATAATCCTTATTTAAAAAAATTTTAAAAAGAGTTTTTAAAATTATAATGAGTATAATTTATTTAAAAAATTAATTTTGTTAAAGGACCTAGCTAGAAATAGTTTGCAATTTAATTTGAAAATACTGCAGTGGCGGTTGGTTGGAGATGTTGTAGTCGTATGAAAACCTAGTCATACAGAGGCACCACGTGCGCCGACGACGGTTGACAAAGGCGATGGCTCTATAGGGCAGCAGCGTGCGACGTCAACTGGAGTCAGAAGCGGCTATTGGTGACTAGAAAATACTGGATAACTGGTGTTAGTTGCTAGAACTTCCAAGAGACATAGCGAACAGGCAGAAGGTGGTAGCTATATGGAGGCTTGTTGCGACGGCGCCATGAAGGAGTGTGACATGGCAGCAGCAGAAGCGTGGAGGGCCGTCGGGGTGGTGGAGATGTAGATAAGGTGCAGCTAGAGCTGGCGGTGGCAGCGGCAGTCTTGAAGAGGCTGGCGACGCAGTAGCTTCTTTAAGTAGATAGGGTTTCATTCTTTTAATTTTAGGGTTTCTAAAAGTGAAGAAGATTAAGGTTTTTGGATACACGTTTATGAAAACAGGTGTTTGGAATCAAGTTTAAGAATGAGTTTCTTTGGTTACATAGAGTTATTCTAAGAGTTGGAATAACCAGTGTTTCGTTGAGTTGGAATAACCGGTGTTTGGTGACGAAGATAAAATTATTACAGGCTTTGAATATGAGTTATTTTTTAATTAAAATAAGGTTTTCTAAAGGTTGTGTTTTGTTTGAAGTAAGATTTTAATAGAATGTATTAGAATGATTTATAATAAAATAAAATATAAATTGATATAATATTAAAATTTTGTTGTGAGAGAGATGGAATTATTTATAATGTAATATAGTGAAATGTTGTTTGAATGAAAGGTTTATAATATAATATAGTATAAAGTTATTTATTATTTAACATTTCATCGTAAAATCTTCCAAATCAGATTTTTTATTTTTACTGTTTAAGATAAAATGGGATATAATATGAAATATTTTCTTCCTTCCTATTTAATTTCATTCCATTATAAACTCACATCTCAAACAATAAAATAATATTACATTACATTCTATTACATTAATAAACTTTCAACCAAACATAACTTTAGTTCTGAGCTTAGTTGGTTTTGGATTAGGAGTAACTTGATTCTAGAATAATCCATAACCAATTTATAATTTAAAAGAATTTTAAATTCACAATTAATTCCAAAGTTAAAGCAATTATTTTTAATATGATTAAGATTAATAATTTATTGATTTCTAATTTAATTTTAGAAAATTATTTTCAAAATTAGAATTAATTATTTTCAATTAGATTGAAATTAATTAATTAGACTTCTTAAAATTAAGAAAAAAATTCTTAAGTAATTAAGAAAAGTGTTTCTAATTATATTTATTTATTTCAATTTAATTGAGATAAATTAAATTTATAAGTTTATGTATTTAGAGAACTATTATTCAATTTATTTATAAATTGTTTCTTTATTTATGAATAATAATTTTCTTGATTTATTAGAAAATGTAATCTTCTTGATTAAATTTTGAAAGGAGTTTTCATTATTTATTAATTAAGAAAATGTACTTTCTTTAATATTTTGAAAATATTTTTCTAATTTATTAAGGAAAGATTTTCTAATTAATTAAGAAATCAATCTTTAAATAAATAACATAAATTACTTTCTTAATTAAATTAAAAGGTGTTTTATTTAATTTTGAAAATAGTTTCTTTTAATATTAGAAAATAGTTTTCTAATTATGGAAAAATAATTTCTATTTAGATTAGAAATAGTTTTCTAATATGACTATAATGTATTACTTACATAATTTTGAAAATTGAGTTTTCTAAATTATAATAATTAAGAAGCTTAATTTATTGAAATTTTGTTTTAATTAAATTTTATTAAAGGAGTTTTGGATTTGAAAATTGTTTTAAAATCAAATTAAATTTTATATTTAGAATAGAATTTAATTCATTTAGGAATCAATGAGTTTTTTTAATTTAATTTTTCCAAAAATTAGAAATATTATTTTAGATTATGAAAATAATAACTAGAATCAAACGAAGCTTGATATTTTATGCATATAATTTAATTATGAGTATATAAGTTGCATGTTTTATTTATATGTTTGATATATTTATTGGATGCATGTTAAATTGTATGTTTTTATGTGTGATATTTTACATAAAATTTTGTGTTTGATAAGACTAATGAAATTAAATCCTCATTAAAATTTTAAATACACATTGAGAACGTGATTATTGGCTTTCATTATTATAATAAGAATAAACCAAAGCTTTCTTTATTATTAGACTTATTAAGTAAACTCAATGTTGTTTTTACCCGAATATATTTAGTCTTATGATAGTGGGTTGTACTTAAATAAATTTGTGTGATTTGGATAAACAAACCCATGATCACATAAATTTAGAGGCAGAGTTGAGAATAACATATAAGATATGTTTTGGCAAGAGTTGTCATCTAACGAATCTAAAAGTCACACGAGATGTGATTGATAAAGTTGTTATTTATGTAATTTAAGTTTAGTTGATTTCTTGAATAAACTCAAAATCAACTAAATTTGAATAGGATCCTAGTATATTAGAAAGATTATAGTAATCTTTCTGAATAATAGTGAGGGATATTACTTCGAATAAAATAGTGTGAGTAACCAAATATAAGATTGAAGTTCTAATCTCATTTGGTAGTCATAACATATAATCAATTACTTGCTTATCTTACATTTATATTTTTTTTCGAGTAGAATTTGCCTTGTTTAGTATAGATGATACTAAGTTAATGAACCAAATTTCTTAGACATATGTTATGATTAAGAAGAGTTCTCAAAGTGAGACAAATTTTATGTTCATTCTACAATGTTGTTATTAATCCTTATTGAGGATTTGATGTTAACGTTTTATATAAAAATCATATAGATGGCAATGTATTGACAATTTGAGTCGACTAATGTCTCATAAACTTTGATGACAATATGTAATATGTATGTTAACATAATGATAGCAAGATGTAAGAGGTTGCATTGAGTAGAGTTGAAAGGTATAGTATCTTGATGAAATTGTTCTACTTAATTTAATCGATTAAAAGCATAAGCATAGATATCAATTAAAGGCTTTGCTATAGTATGATAATAGTTTTCATACAAAGAAAATGATTGCATTACTTTTCTTGCCTATACATGATATGATAAAGATCATATGTATTTCTAGTTCATGGTTATGAGTATTTGATACTAAATTTAGATTCAACAAGATTGCGATATTTAAAGCACAATAAGAAATAGATTTTGAGTAAAACTAGTTGATTTAATTTTATACAAATAGTTTGTATATGTTAAACCAAAAGAGACTATTGCTTAACGTAAGTGACAAGAATACCAAGTAGGATAACTAGAACTATCCTTTATGCTATATTGGTTAAATCAACATAATGAGAATCATAAAGTTACATACAATGATATATGTATCTTTTTATTATAAATCGTATAAAACTTGTTAAATTGAAGAATAAACAAATCAATCTTTGGTGAAGGAATGATTATGGTATTAAATAGCTAAATTTATACATGCGATGTATTGGATGGAGCAAAATTCATAAAGTGATACTACTTATATTTCATTATATTACTAATGACGTTATGTGATATAGTCATATGTATTAAACGAAATAATGATTTAAAATTTTGAACAATTCAAAGTGTTTAAATCTAATTAAAATTAAGCATTAAGAGTAATGAAGCATTGCGATAAGATTGTTATGGTGAGTTTTAAATTTTCGTTATTTGTAAGGAATGGGATTCTAGTGAATACCTTCACCAAAAAATCTATAAGAGTATGAAATTATGTAAAGAGGAAAATATAATATGAGATATTGTATAATACAATATTATTTCTTTTATAGTTATGCCTAGTATAATGACTTACCTTTAATAGTTTCAATTAAATCAATTAACAAGATTTCATATTAGATATGAAACGCTAAGTCTTTGAAAGAATCAAAGTTAATGATTTAAGGATGGGATGCATGTTGAAGCATACATTATCTATGAAGTTTAGAATTAAATTAGGTAATAAAAGGTTATAAAATGTCCAAAAGGTTGGATATAATCTTACAGGCCTATTGAATAAATTGATTGTTTCAATATATACTTATAGGATAATCGTTACATAAGATATATAGTGGAAGTAAGATGAAATTTAAAAGTTCAAATCTCATAACAATACATCAAATTGGAACTAGTGCCTTTGTTGATACAATTAATGTATAATTGAAAAGCTATGAGACACTAAAATATTAACTTTCATGATGAATTCAAAGAATTTATTTTGAAGATGATAGTGAATTTATTATGTGTATAAAATGTTAGTGGAAATGTAATTGTCCTCTTTAGTAGAAGTAAGTAGAGACATATTTTTATATAAAAAAGTAATTCTAATTTTCAATTGTTGAAAATGTAATTATCCAAAACAACTCTTGTTGGATATGAAAAGGTAACAACTTAATTTCGAGAATTAAATCTATAGAGATAGATTGGAAGTTATTTATATATTCCAAGTTCAAGTACATAGATAATGTACTAACAATGTTTAGTATTTGAGATATTTGATACTTTTCAAGTATTAGAGATATCCATTACTATATGTATGAGTTTAAATTTTTAGTTCAAAGTTATATGGATATTAACTTTAGTAGTAATTCCTTATTAAGATTTTTTAGTTAGAACAACATTCATGATTGGAAAGGTTTTAATGTAACAGTGGTTGTTAATTAAGCCACAATTCATTTATTATGATTTATGTGTTAATTATTTTATATAATTAAAGTGATTGTTGATTTTTGGAAATAAAATATAAAAAGTTTTAATTATTTCGCTTATAATCGAGATTAGATCATGTCTCGATTTTCTAATGATAGGCCAAACTATATAATAAAATATGATTTACATTTATATTTTATTATGCTCAGATATCAATTATATTATAAAATTTAAGGTGATCTTAATTCTTGAGAAATCAATTAAAAATATTTTGCTTTTTATGTTGATCTTAATTTCTCAATCTATATATATATATATATATATATATGCACACAAATATAATGATGTGATTAGGGTACACACTCATCTTTTATATACCTAAATTTGATCATGAAATAAAATAAGGATACGACCATTCATTAAGAAGAACCAAAACGAGCCAAATTAAACGAGATCAGATATTTTATTTTAGTTAACCAATTTCTATCGTATTTTATTAAATCTTATGTATATATTTATGTAATTTTTACGTAAATATAAACAAAATTAAATAAGACAAAATTATAACATCCTAACAAGATGATAAGTCTCCTCCATCCCAAATCAAACCATTCAAGAAGGCACCTACCCCATTCTCTAAGTGTGGGGCCGAAAAATCTACACTAATCAATCAAGTTAATAAATAATGAAACAAAGGTGAGGGAAAGAACAGAAGAGAAGGTCTTGTCGAAAATGTTGCTTAACGCCACCCTTAAGACATCGCCTTCCCCACACCACACGTTTCATTTTCTCTTGTCAATGTCTCTCCCGTCCTCTTGATTCTCTAAAGCCATAACTGCAACGACACTATTTGCTTTTTCTTTTTTCTTTTTAAGAACCAACATCACTGTATCTATTTTTTCACTGTTACTATTAATCTATCAATGGACTCTTCTTCCTCCTCCTCCTTGTCTACATCTCCGGACGCCGACACGCCACACGCAGCTTCCTCCTCTGCCACAGCCGTCCGACGAGCCCTTCATCTCGTCCATTCCGAAGACCTTGATTCCAAGCTGGAAGGCGCCAGGGAAATCCGACGACTGGCTAAAACTTCACAAAGGTGTCGGCGTCAGCTTTCTGAAGCAGTGAAGCCGCTTGTTTCCATGCTCCGCTTCCACGGCTCCTCGGAGTCCCACGAGTCAGCTCTTCTCGCTCTCCTCAATCTCGCTGTGCAAAACGAAAAGTATATTTATATATATGCTCACCCTTTTCTTTATCATTTACACTAAATAGTTTTTGTGTGAGAATGAAAAACGCCGACTTGGTTATAACTTGTGTTTCTTTAGTGGATCATATGTTTTTGATTAGTCAATTGAGATTTATCATAATTGTGAATTTTCTCTGTAATTTTGTATTTTTTTTTTCTCCTTCGTTGCCAAGAAATTTGATGGTTTAGAATAACTGTCTCTTTCCCAACTTTTCATCTGTAATTTTGAAGTGTTCTAACCTATTAATGGATTTGTTTTATTTTCGATTTTTTATGTAATTGAAAAAGCCTCTGGTGGGTTGTGGAATTTTAAAGGTGGTTCTTTGCTTGAGACGTGCATCTTGCTTTTTCGATTGGCTTCCTTTTCAATTGGTTTTGTTTCTTTTAAAGATGTGGTTTTCCTCGGATTCCTCAATTGGGTTATTAAAGTTCGTGTTTGTAGAATTTGGGAATCTATTCTCACTCTACTGCTGTTTGACTTTTCTACCTTCGATGTGATCGGTTTGTTCTGTTTCTTGATGGACGGAGGAATCGTAGGGGATTTGTTTATTTTCAGTACTTCAAATGTCAAATTTGCTTTATTGGAAACTGGAGCTGTAGTTCTTCTCCTTTTCTTTAGTTTTTGGTTGCTCGTCTCGTACGGTTGGAGTTGCCCAGTCAAAAGAATGGGTACTTAAAATTCACCGATAGTGTTTCCTACTTTGGAAATGAAGTTGAGTGCCTTCGAAATTTATTTGGATGTGACGTGAACAAAGAGTTTTTGTTGAAAAGCGCTGAAATTATCTGTCTGAAATAGCAGTTGATTCCAAGCTTTGGTATTGGGGAAACATTATATTATTGCATTTTAATATCACTATCTTTGTTGGTGGATTTTTTAGTGATGAAAGTAGCACCTTTTAGAAAGAATTGCATGTTTTTCAATGGTCGAAGCTTATTTGATTGGAGGTGGTGAATGTTCTTTGTTTTATCTTCTCCTTTTATTTGATTGGAGGTGGTAAATGTTCTTTGTTTTATCTTCTCCTTTTATTTGATTGGAGGTGGTGAATGTTCTTTGTTTTATCCTCTCCTTTTATTTGATTGGAGGTGGTGAATGTTCTTTGTTTTATCTTCTCCATTTATTTGATTGGAGGTGGTGAATGTTCTTTGTTTTAACTTCTCCTTTTATATGATTGGACTTGGTGAATTTTCTTTGCTTTATCTTTTCCTTTTATTTGATTGGAGGTGGTGAATGTTCTTTGGTTTATCTTCTCCTTTTATTTGATTGGAGGTGGTGAATGTTCTTTGTTTTATGTTCTCCATTTATTTGATTCCAGGTGGTGAATGTTCTTTGTTTTATCTTCTCCTTTTATTTGATTGGAGGCGGTGAATGTTCTTTGTTTTATCTTCTCCTTTTATTTGATTGGAAGTGGTGAATGTTCTTTGTTTTATCTTCTTCTTTTTGTTTCTTTTTCCACCAACTTCGCTTTGAAGTTTAGTAAGGGTAAGAGAAACAATGATGATAATGGAAGGAGGTTCTGTACCTTTTAGATTTTCTTCATTGATAGGAACTAGGAAGTTATAAATAACATTTTCATTTTAGTAATTAAATTTTACAGCCGAAACAATTGTTCAGTTTTGCTGTAATGCGAGTAATGAATGATTAATAACTAGGTCAAACAATTGATTTAAGGCTAGGATTGCCTAAACATTGTTTCACAAGCCAAATGTAGAGACCTGATGTGTGGCAAAGCTTGTACTCTTGCCCTTAGTTCCTTTCTAGTCTAATCAGCTTGCTTCACGAGCCTTTGCTCTGTGGCCTCATCAGGATAATATATTGGGCGCATATGGATTTATAACTTTTAGATTGACATTGATAAATCATTTTGAAATGGTATCTGTTTATATATTAAGTATAATGCAACTTAACATGCTTAAATTTAATTTGTCATAGGACAACCAATTATTATTCCCCTACAATAGTTTTGACATTGAGCACTACTCAATTTAAGATGGTTTTCTTCATTGCATAATATTATGTAAGCTCTTCTAATTTGGTATTTCAGAAATAATTTCTGTGATCTTGCTTCAACAAAATTCAAGTTCTTGATGATGGTAGTATTGATATTTGAAGGCATTATTGATAGAATGACTTATAAGCCCATTTATAGGGGAAATACATGTTCTTCAGGGAGAGTTAGCCTGACTACAAACTTTGTTCTTGTCAATCTGTTGTGTTCTCAGTCTCTCTAAATGGGATGTTCAATAGTTACTTTGCATGAATTTCCTATTCTGTGGAATTTCCCAACTTTGCCTTGTATAAGATGTCCTTTTTTCGTTGTTACAGATTTGTTATGAATTACTTACAGAACTTGCAATTTCTTGAGTGAAGTTTTAGTGATCAAGTTTTGTCATGCAGGAACAAAATCAGCATCGTTGAAGCTGGAGCCTTGGAAGTCGTAATTGATTTCCTACAGTCAAACAACTTAAACTTGCAGGAATATGCAACTGCTGCTTTGCTTACTCTTTCGGCCTCGACTGTTAACAAGCCAATCATAAGTGCTTCTGGTGCCATTCCTTTTCTTGTTGAAATTCTCGGAAAAGGAAGTGCACAAGCCAAAGTTGATGCTGTTATGGCTCTTTCCAATCTCTCAACACATGCAAATGATCTTAAGATCATTCTTCAAGCTAATCCAATCCCTTCCGTAGTTTCTTTGCTGAAAACATGTAAAAGATCTTCAAAAACTGCTGAAAAATGTTGTTCTATCATAGAATGTTTAGTGAATTTTGAAGAAGGTAGAACAGCATTGATATCTGAAGAAGGTGGAATTCTTGCTATTGTAGAAATACTTGAAAGTGGATCTCTTCAAAGTCGAGAGCATGCTCTTGGGGCACTACTGACTATGTGCGAGAGCGATCGATGTAAATACAGAGAACCGATCCTCAGAGAAGGTGTAATACCTGGACTTCTTGAGCTAACAGTTCAAGGAACAGCCAAGTCACAGTCAAAAGCGCAGATGTTGCTGAGGTTACTAAGGGACACACCATTTCCACGTTCTGAGCTTCAGGCAGATACTATAGAGAATATTGTGTGCAATATTATCTCCCAGATAGATGGGGATGATCAATCCAGTAAAGCTAAGAAGATGCTGGCTGAAATGGTACAGGTCAGTATGGAGCAAAGCTTAAGACATCTACAGCAAAGAGCTTTGGTATGCACACCAAGTGATGTGCCCATTACCAACTGTAATTCTGAAGTTTCTTCAAAATGATTGTCTTCTTAATCCGAAAATAGTGGAATAGGGATCAATGCCAGTCCAGGCCTTTGTGTTGGTATCGCGTGACTGGTAGTGTTAATAATCAATCGGTAGTATGAGGTTGAAAAAATGTTCAAAGATGCTTGTAAGCAATGAGATTTATACTAGTACGATTAGTAAATTATTCATTTTCTTTCTATTTTTGTTATCATTATGGTCTCTGCCACCTGCGTGATCGATCTTGTTAGGAAAGAACACTGCATTTCATGCTTTTGCCACTTGGTAAATGTTCATCAGTAGAACCTTGTCATAATCTCTGCTTGTGTGCTTTATTGAAGACATTAGTTTTTTATTCTAGGTGGTGTGGTGTGGTGTGGTGTTCGATTCGAATAATATAAATGTATTTCTTTATTTCTATCTTTGGAACTTTATCTTCTCAATAAAGAAACATGAGTTAGAGAGGCATTCATGCTGCACTAAGGTCCTAGCTAGAACTTAACATATTCGTAAGACACTAAGGTACTAGCTAGAACTTCACATAACTACATATGATTAACAGGTACTGCTATATAATGGATAGCCTAATTACAATGGTTCACCTACTAGAAAATGTTTTGAGGATAAAAGCAAGGAGGTTTCCTAATTCAAGCACCAATTCTTTCTAGTAGTAGCATTGGTTCTCATATAGCAGTTACTAGTTAGAAGGAGCTCCCTTATTTAGTGAACCAATTTGTTAGCTGCCACATACTTGTCTATATATAGCTTGTTGTGAACTCTATTATTTATTTCTCTTCATATGGCATAAACACAACAATTGAAAGTAGTTTGGAGCACGATGGAATCATTAAGTAACCACTTTTTCCAGTAACTTACCTATTCTATGATATGATGCCACTCACTCACATTGCACAAGAAGTTTAGGGATTGTTGGATCCTTGACCTTATGGTTTGGGAATAAGCGCATTAAAAGAACAGGTGTAGAGTTGTTTCTAGTATCACATGGAAGAGAACACAACTGATTTGAGGCATTTCCATACCTGTCTTTTGGTCCATAATATGAGACCTGACTGCTAACCATCTTATAGCAGAGGCTTTAGGGACTATTGATTGTTCCAAATGAGGTTTTACTAGCTTACATTAGGGAAGTGTGGTCTAAAGAAGTTCAAGTAGGACTTGGTGAAAGGCCAAAGTTTTATCCAGTGACCATATAAGGAAGTCATCTGCCAAGCACATACACTCATTCGTAAATGTCATAAACTCATAAAAATAGTGATGACATACTTAATCAAGATACATAATGCAAGATGCTTCAATATATTATTCATGTATCGTAAACTTACATTTATAAGCCAAAATATTGGTATTCAATGCTCACCAATACAAATTATTTATGTTGTCATGTTGTATCTCTTATTTACAATTGTTTAATTTACTTTCTGTATTAGTCCTGTACATTTTTGTGGGTATGGATAATGGGAGATGTGGATATCCAAAGATATCAAACTGTAGATACTCAAAAATATCGAACTATAGTTACCTATAAGTAACAAACTGTAGATACCTGAAGATATCAAACTATAGAAACATTATAGTCTTGAAATGAAGATATCATTGGTGTCAAACTGTACCAATTGCACCACAACCCTATAGACGTGTCTATCTATCCATCACCAAGACAATGAAGGAAGCACCGTAACATTTTCCTTTAATCATTTGCCAATTTTATAATTAATATATTGACAAATCATATTATATTTATTTGAAATCATAAAATTTGTATTTAAGTTCATTCATGCAAGTTATAAGATACCATCATTAGAAAAGTATACAATTCATATGTACTTGCATGATTTATTTCTCATATATTTTGTTAAGGTGTTTCTCCATGTACATTCACATAATTCCAATATATAAAACCTATATATCATTTAAATATAAAACATGTTAATTTGTACTTAATTATATTCATAAAATTAGTAAGTAATATAACACATGTAAGCAATAAATATGCATCTAAATCATCTATATAAATATAAATTTCCTTTAGCATGCATTATGTTCAATTTTAAACTTAAATGTTTAATTACCCAATTCACATATGATAAATCATATTTCATTTATTTCTAGGTGTTTATAAAGTTTCATAAACATTCTAAAAGGTTTGGATATTATTTGGTAAAAATCAAAAGCGAAAACTCAAAATAGTGCAAGTTGAGCTAAGCCCACAGTGGGTCTAAAAATGATGCAAACAAATAAGTCCAGAAGCAAGTTACAAAATGGTTCCGAAATTTTCACATGGCAAACGTTCAAATTAGGCTTTGAGAGGTCTTTTAAAAATTTGTTCCCCTACGTGTCTAATTTCCATAGTATCAAAATTTGGGTCATTTAGACTTTTAATTCATGAGATATGTACCAAATATCACAAACTGCTTCAAAACATGGCAGCATCAGGTCACTATTTCCAATCTCAATATACAATCTCATGTAGCCAAAACTAGGTTAAGGTCTCTTCTAGATATTTTTACTTTTATGTCTTAAGTTTCATCTCTAATTAGAATCACCCAAGTCAGAGGTCTGTAGGTCGAGTTATGACAAAAGCAATTTGACTAGTTAAAGTAAACGTTAGACAGAATTCTACTAAACGTTACTCTCTTGTCATATTCAACCAATTCTATGCAAAGTAACACCAAGATACCATTCCAACAACCAATCCATGTCTAATTAATCTTTGTACACATTCAAACATGCCCAAACAAAAATTAAACTAAATGTAGTCCCAAACCTTGAAATTGGCCAACTAGCTTTTCTAATGCCTTTCCATCTCCTCCCTTTTAGCTTTGATTAATTCACTAACTAGAAACATCATAAATACATATCTCAATCCCAATTCCAACCTTATAGTTCTAGCTCTTCATGAGCAAAGCAAGAAAAGATAAAGATGAGAAGAAAAACTACTAACTTTTACCTTAATTTCCGCTTAGGATCAGCTTGATTCCTTTAGCAAAATGATGTGATTAAAAAGATGGAATGGAGAGGAAATGAGAAGAGAAATATCTAGTGTTAAAACCATCTGCAAGAAAAACTACTAATTTTTACCTTGATTTCTGCCTAGGATTAGCTTGATTCTTTATGCAAATTGATGTGATTAAAAAGGTGGAATGGAGAGGAAATGAGAAGATAAAATTTTGAGTTAAAACCATCAAATTGTTATCCCTCTCCCCTCTCTTAATGACCAATCTCATTACAATTCTAGACTTACACACATGCTTCAATCATATTGGACCATATGTTAACTTTAGGCAAAATTACACATTTGGTCATTCTTCTTCCTTTAATTCCCACATTGGCATATAATCTCTTCAATTGATTTCATTCTAGTCCATAGCTCACATATAATTATTTATGTCCATACCGAAATGATCAAATTACCAATTTATCTCTGTCTTTTTAAATTAATTACCATTATATCCTTTACTATGCTTAGATGCACCTAATTCTTTATGTTCACTTCTTAATACATCCTAGGTATACTATAATGCTTCTAGGGTATATTCTGGGGCTTTACAACAAAGCTCTCCTCAAGCATAATTCTCTCCTCTTGCAAAAGACAAGGGTCACTTGGCTTAAAGAAGATGACTATAACATTAAGTTCTTTTACAAATCAATCTTAGTAAGAAGAAACAACAATAGAATTATTTATCTACTAATTAAAAATTTTCAACAGATTTCAGACATCTCTTCTATTAAGAACATGATTATTAGATTTTACTCCAACCTGTATGACTCAATGCCATCAGAGAGGATCAACTTACTAGATCTTATGGCCCTCATTGGCTCTCATGTATCTCAAAATTCTTTGAAGTGGATTCAACATCCAACTTCTCATCATAAAACCAAGAATATTCTCTTCAGTCTAAATCCAAATAAGGCCTTAGTTCCATATGGTTTCAATGCATATTTATTCAACATATGCCATATTACTAGTAAGCTTCTAGTTAAATTTGTACAAAATTCTTGAACTTTGGGAAACTCCTAAAGGAGATTAATGCAACTTATATTTGCATGATACCTAAGATCCCCAATGTTAATTCCATCAATGATTTTCATCCTATTTCATATTGTAGTTGATATGTGTAAAGTATACTATGTTTTCATAGATGTTTAAGTTTGTTTTTAAGTGTTTATTAGATGATTATCAAGTGTACATGCATAAAATTATGTTATTGTTAATGATTGTATGTATTCTAAGTGTTTGTTTAGTTTATAGCAAGAATTGGATCATAATTTTGTGTTTTAAGAGAGTGTTTGATGTGTTTATTTGTGGTGAAAACTAGAAAATTGAAGAATTAAGAAGATGGAGGTTAAAAGAAGCAGTACATGATCGTGACAGAGAGCACAAATAACAATTCTAGTGAATTTTAGTTTTTCCAACATGCATGTCCTTTTATAATTTCAACATTTTGGGGATATTTTTGGAACCAAATTAAGTAGATAAATCATAAAAAGAACCCTAAAAGCCTCAAGAACTATAAGAGAACATAAAGACTCCAAAAAAGAGTAGCCTCTATCTTACAAAATTGGGATTAGATCAAGGAAAATCAAGAAGGGAGCATTGGAGAGTTCCAACTGTTCCAACATTTCTAGATTAGTCCACATCAAATCCTTTCTTTATTCGTTTTCTTATTTTCTTAAAGCTTAATGTAAGAACTAAGATTGAAGAAGTTATACACATTTATTATGTTTTAATTTTCAGATTAGGATTTATTCTTAAGTTATTTTGTGACTTAATCATTGTTGATTTCAATGTAATGTTATGGTGTTGTGATATTTGTATTTGCTAATACTTAGGCAATAAATCAAGAGAGTAAGTCGAAAATAATCCAATTAGGTTAGGTAAAGAGAGTTAATGACCTAATAAGCCATGCAAATATCAGATTGATCATCATAAGAAGAGAGATCTTACGTAAAAACTTGATTATCCATTAGATCACTCAAAAATTGGTTGAAAACATTAGGCTGTTTTTTATGAATCGAGAGATTATAAATATGAAATTTTGCAATCAATTAGGGATAATTAATTTGGGTTAAATGATTAGGTCTTGAGAGAGAATAATCCAACCCTTCCGAAATCTAGGATCGACATCCAATTGAACAAAAAATGATTAAGGGAGAAAAATGATAATAAAACAAAACCTAGACTTTCATATTTGATCATCCTTGTTTTACCGTGATAGCTCAATTGTTAAGTGATTAAGTGCTCAATTTTATTGATTGTTTTAATTTCTAGATTTTATTTTCACTCAAATCTAATTTCCCAACCATATACAAAGTTAAGTTTATTTAGTTTTAGCTAATTCTTTGTAGGACTGATACCTCAATTACTCCAAGTTTATGATCTGTATACTTGCAGATATTGATGGTTTTATATTAAGTAAAATTTGCTTAATAGTAGAACTATCTACAAAATTTTATCCAAGATGCTAGCTAACAGGCCAAAGGAAAATCGTATCCACAGATCTCAAGGTGCTTTCATTTCCAGTAGAAGCATTTCTAATAATATTCTACTGGTGCAAGAGTTGATGAAGGACTATAATGCAAACAAATCCATTAACAGTTGTGTTATCAGAGTCGAATTCTCCAAAACTTTTGACAGCTTAAACTGGAATTTCCTATTCAACAGTTTGGAATGGCTTACTAGATCAAATTCTACCTTTCCACTAGCTCCTACATAGTACTCATTAATAGTGCCCCAAATAATAGCTTTGAAGGTTCCAATGGGATAAGACATGGAACCTAATTTCACCCTACCTGTTTGCAATTGCCATGTAGATCCTTAACAAAACTATTGTGCAAAATAGTTCAAACACATTATGTTTCAGATTTTATTATAAATGCAAAGACTTGTACCTCACTCATCTCAGCTTTGTAGATGATCTTATATTGAATAGTGGAACTCATCACAACTCCATCTCTATTTTGTATGACTTTTTTCTTAAAATTTGCAAGATATATGGTCTTAGTGTTAACTCAAAAAAAAAGTAAGATTTATTTTTCCTCTGATGTTACTAATGTTGAAAGTCTTAAGAATTTTTTTGGCTTGAATGTAAATAGCTTGCCTTTTAAATATCTTAGGGTCCTTAATCTCCTCAAAGAAGCTTGAGTTCACTAATTTTCTTCTTTTATTGGAGATTTTTAAGAGGAAAAATCAAGGCTTGGCAAAATAACACACTCTCATAGGCAGGTAAGGTGCAACTTATTGTTTCTATGTTGATTAGTCTTTTCACTCGTTGGAGCTTACATCCTTTTTAGCCAAAGAATATTAATAACAAGATGGAAAAGTGCATGAGGAACTTCCTATGGTCTGGTAAATCTAACAATCCTAAGGGTTCTAAAATTAAATAGGATGAATTATACTATAAAAAGTAGGAAGGAGGTCTAGGATTTGTCTCAATCAACTTGATTCAAGTAGTTTTAGTGGCAAAGAGCATCTGAAGGCTCTTTAATGACAAAAAAGCTCCTTGAATTAAGTGGACTAATGAATATTATTTGAAAGACTCCAACTTTTGGCAATAAAGTGAAAATTAGGAACACTTTCAGCCTTTTGATTCTTATGCTTAGGAAAAGGCAGACAATTTACTCACTTGTCATAATTCATATTGGTAATGGAGAGGATTCTTGGTTTTGGTTTGATAAATGGTCTCCTCTAAGCCTTCTAAAGTCAAGAGGTGATCTCTCTTCTCTAGTAATAAGAATTCCAATTCATGCTAGAGTTTCCAAAGTAATTGATTAGAGGTCTTGGATTACTATTGGTAGCGGTATAGACATAATGCTTCAATACTTTCCTACTTACCTCGCTAACCCTCTTTTGAAGAATAAAACAATTTGAAACTTCAAAAGCAATGGAGAATTCTCCAATTCTTCCTATTTAAAAGCTATTAGGCCCCGTCTTTACCTTATGTGGAAAGGATCATTGATGCCTAAAGTCTCTTTCACCATATGGCCAGCTGCTAGAGGGAGATTGAAAACAAAAGATAGGCTTAAGATTTCCATTGATTAGGTTTGTTGCCTTTGTAATTTAGTATGTGAAACAACTTTTCATCTATTCTTTCCATGCTACTATTCTTCCTCCATTTGGGACAGAATGCTTCACATTATGAATCTGGAATGTTCTTATAGCAATTAAGATGAAATCCTATTATGGGCAGATAACTAATACAGAAAATGGCAAAAGATCAAATATGCCTAAGCATAAGCCTAAGCCTCAATTGCTCTTTGTATTCTATATGGAAAGAAAGGAACATAAGGATTTTTAGGAATATCAAAACTAACAAATATGCTCTAGGTCATAGAGTTTGTTGTTGGATCAGAGAGATTCTAGTTGCATATAAGGTCACTCATAACTTGAGCTCCTCTTTGAGAAGATGGAACTAGGTTTAATCAAAATGTTGTCTTTTAGTAATCTTAAGGCTTTTGGTTATATCTTTTGTATCTTTTGACAAATCTGCCTTGTAATTAGCTTCCGGTTGCCTTTATAGGCTTATTGATGAATTTTTTTTCATAAAAAAAACCATGCAAACATACAAATGAAGTGTTTATATAAATTTTTATAAAGTTTGCAAACCCTGAGAAAACTCTATTGAACATCACCGCAAAATTTAATAAAGAAATGATAAAAGGTAATATCTAAATAAAAAGCTCTTTTGAAATATGATTGTTGATTTATGATTCACTCTTATTTCCAGTTGCCTTATACTATATTATATACTTTATGCTAGTTTTCAATCATCTTTTACAAAATTATAGTATTTTGAAACTTTGTTATGGAAAACAAGAGCATAAAACTAATATTATATCTAATAGGAATTATATCAATGGTACTTAGGTCAGTTTTTGTTTATTGACTGCTCTGACAGTTTATGGTTTAGAAAATTTAGAATGCAGGAAAATAAGTACATGTGCTGTAACTTAAAATTTGTTGGCTTCCCATTACACTCTTCAGTCTTATTCAGGAAAATAAGTACATGTGCTGTAACTAAAAATTTGTTGGCTTCCCATTACACTCTTCAGTCTTATTTCCCTTCGTTTTCTTTCTATCAAATCCTTCTGCTATCAAAATAATTGCCTTACGTATAAGTTGTGACCCTCAGCACTATAATATGATGTGATACAAGAGGCTGATGGATCAATAGAAGAAAAGAAGTGATCTTATTGGTATACATTAACAAGTTTTAGGCCAAGGAGACAAGTATTTCCCCATCACTGCAAACAATTAGATCCTAAGCTAACAGCTGGGCACAAGCATTTCATCCTAAGCTAACAGCTGCGGCACTAGCATTTCAAACTTTGGAGGTTAAAACAGATTATCTGACCGACTTGAGGATGACATTCAGCACGGCTTCTTTAGTTGGCAAAGCTGGAATGGCACCTCTTTGAGTCACGGTCATTGCACCGCAAGCATTAGCAAATTTGAGGGCATCCCTCAATTGCTCCTCATTCTACAAGATAAATAAGCAAGTGTCAAAGTATATTGGTATGTCCAAGTCACCAACTACAACGCAAGGAAAAGTTATCTAACCAGTACTGGTGAATGGGAGAAAGGGCATTGGAATATAGAAACAGAACAGGAAACAAATCTTTGAATCGAAGCTGTTAATTTTTTCCTGAATATCGGCATGCTGCGAATGTGAAATTTGATTAACATCAACTAACATAAATTCGGTCTTGCCGACCTACTTTTTTCAACCATTACATACAGATAACCTTTACTAGAATTCACATATTAATTTAATTACTGCAAATTTCAATAAAACGCCATTCGCTGCTGAATGTCAGTCGTGCTGAAAATTTCTTTAAAACCTGCCTTCACAATACCTTTTTTTATTTGTTCACAAGGAGGCTTGTGTATGAAGTAATTCTTCAAAAGTCAAAAACAGTAACATAGCGGGAGTAAACTTATGAGGAATAGGTCAATTCTGCACTGCTTTCTAAATACACAACCATCTACCAAGATATAGAGCCACAAGTTACATGTGATTGATTATTCTTTTTCATCTAGTGTATAATGCATTAATACTGTATGTAAAATAACCTTAACTTATTATTATTTTGTTTCACCGCCCCAAATACAAATTATCTATCTTTTTAATCAAATTTCTTTGTCATGTACAGATATATTATTCCAATGAAAACGTTGGTGATAGTTAACAGTGAATCTGGATCCAAGAGGAAAGGTTATAGTTCCAATTTTCAGATTATAATTATTGTACCAGGATTGTTGAAAATGCTGTCCTTTAAACAACATTTCTAGCTATGAATAAGGTATACTAGGTATGCAATCACATAGGTTCATATTTGTACAAAATATATATTCTAGCATTAGCTCACAAAAATCTTAAATAAATGGCATTACCTCGAGTATGGACAAATCCACAGCCAACTTTGATAATAATCCAGCGACAAATGCATCCCCAGCACCAGTTGTGTCAACGGCCTCAACTTTTAAACTCTCGACTCTCCCACTGAATTCCTGTAGTAGTAAACAAAGGCCAATGTACATAGCCATCAAAAGGTAGGACCATCATCAAGGTAAAATGAGCAGTTCAAACGGCAGTTGCAGAAATTTAGGGCATTCTGCAACAACATCACAATCTAACAAGTGCGAGTAATTTTTGTCATTGTTCTATAAACAAGTAAAATACAATTTTAATAAAATCTTACAAGAACCTAATAAGCCCTTAAAACTTCAGTAGGAATCACTATACCGTTATTTTCACCTTGCACATGCATTTTGATAAATAACATGGAGTAATAGTGACCAACCTTGTTCATGAGAATATGGATAATTGGCTACACCTAATACTGCATTTCCCATAAAATACCATTTGTAATAATACGTCAAATAATATCAGATTATTTAATATGCTGTAATAAGTAAATTTTCCTTAATACCTAATGCCAATTTTAGTTCGTTATTTTGTTGGGCATTTAATTCACATTCTTGATAAATAACAAAGCTTAGGTCCTTCTCACATAGATAACCAAGTTGTGCAAATATAAACTTAGGTAACTAAGAAAGAGAGAGCTGGGACTTACTTTGGTGTAGTACCTGCAACCATGTGGACCCTCAGTTACGAGAAGTAATGTAAGGTTTGGATGAAATAACTTACGAACTACAGCATCATCATATGGATCTTCTTCTTTGGTTAAGAAAGTGAGTTCTTCTTCACTTATCTGAAGACAGTTTAGTGCTTTCATTAAAAGTGCATGCAAAGTTCTGCCTCCTTAAAATAGTACAGAAACAGGTGCTATGGAGGACAAGGAACTGAATCTGCATCTGAAAGAGATCGATACCTTAATAATATCAGAAATTTCCCAAATGCTTAGAATTCCTTCTCTCGCACTTTCCAGAGAAGGCCACAGGGGAAGCCTCAAGTTAGGATCATAGGAGAGAATAACACCAGCATCCTTGGCAGTTTTTGCTGCTGCAATGTGTGCTGACTTACACGGCTCTGTTATAAGACTTATAGAGCCATAGTGAAAGATCTTGGCCTGCCAAAGAAGGGAAAAAATGTTGTACAAATCAGAAATTAAATTAGAGGATGATGAAGGTATCCCGCTACAGCAGACAAGAGCATGCAAATTGTGAGAGTTACAGTCATCTTAGGTGGATGTATTTTAGTCAAACAACTGATAATATCATCCATTTCCATCTTTACTCTGTCAATGCATGTAAATAAAATTTGCAACCACGACCTTGTTCTTCATTACTGCTGGCATCACCATTTTGTTGTTTCAAAATATGTGAATATTTCAATTCTTTAATGCAAGACTGAAAAAGAGTTTGACTATGAAGAAGACAAAGAGTTACTGATATAATAGGCATGCTCACCCAAATCCATGAGCATGATGAAAGATTAATGCAATAAGTGGGACAAAATTAAGAAAAGCAAAACTTGCAGTACCCAAACAAATGCGACAACAATTATTTAGTCTCCAAGATACTTCATTTTTTCACTTCCTCATTTCCTTCATATGTCAAAGGCCATTTGACTGATCTAATCACAATTATCACGTACCTTCCTGATCAAATCCAAATCCAATTCCGCTTCTTGAAGCAACATATCTGCACTTGGATTGCGGTAGAACATAAATTCACGTTCTCCATCACTCCTCAATGTGACAAATGCTAAGGCAGTGCGTGCAGCAGGATCAAAGCGCATGCCTTCATTGTTGACATTATTCTCCTTCAATATATCAGCAAGCATGTATCCAAATTCATCTTCCCCAACCTGTATATATAGTTCAAGACATGAGACACCAAAGACAACATCCTGATACAAAAGCTTCCTTGCTCACATACTCCAGGAGCCAGAAACGTGAAAAGCAAGCTTAGATGGAAGGAGTTAACCATGTGCACGTCCAGTCTTAAGAATAGGAGTTTCTTAGTAGTGTGCATAATTGTTGCACATTATCCTTAGATCTAGGACTAGTAATTTTCAGATTTTATGTTATTATTTCTGTTGTTGAGAGTGTTGGAAATTCACAAGTAAAGATCTCATACCGAAAAAAGACATAAAAATGAAGTGAGTTATATATAAAAATAGGACTCATAACTCATTGCTTTAAGGTTTTAGGATGAAATATGATGTCCTAGTTGTATATGAGTTTACTTGGATTTGGTACAAGTTCTCTCCAGACCCCCTCAAAACCCTTCATTAGTATCAGAGTTAGGTTGGCGGAGTCCGATGAATAGAGATTCATGAATTTAAGTCAAAAGAATGAGTGATTCATGAAGCAACTCAAATGACTTCATATAAGCTATATGTTGAGGAGAAGATAGTTTGATATGGATAGATCCAATGGTGAGGGGGGATGTTGGAAATTCACAAGTGGAGCAATGCCACATCAAAAAGAGACATAAGAATAAAGTGAGTTTTATATAAAGATAAGACTCATAGCCTATTGCTTTAAGGTTTTGGGTTGAGAAATAATCTCTTGGTTGTATATGAGCTCGCTTGGATTTGGTCTAATTTCTTCCTAGACTCCCTCAAAATACTTCATTGGTATTAAAGCCAACTTTAATTCTATAATTTGATTAAAATTGTTTGATTACTAATGAAAATTATGGAATTGATTATGCAAAAGTTGCAAATCCTAATCCTACACTCAAACTATAAAGTAAAAATTTGAAAAAGTTTTGATTGAAACCCAAAACTCATAATTTTAGAAATTCATTAAGAATAAGCAAAATAAGGGTTCTAAGAACTACTAAAATAAGGGTTCTAAGAACTATATATATATTTATATATGTATGTATGTATGTATTCAACTCTTCACCAAGAATAAGCAATTTGAAATTTTTTCTACAAACTTGGGTTTTCAACTAGAAGGTGTAATGCTTTCTCCTAATAGTGATTCTTAGACCTTAAGAGTGATTTCTAATTTCCTACTATCTATTGTTTTTGTTCCTCACTAAATTCTAGCAAACCTAACCTAAATATTAGCCATATTATACCCTAAAATCTTAAGCCTAAATTTTCAACAAACAAACCTTAAAATTCTAGCTATACAAAGTCTGAAATTTCAGCATTCTTAGACAAAATTCAACCCTAAAACTTGATAGTCCAGCGGTGTAATATCAGCAATATTTCCTAATTTGTGGTTTTCAGCTACTAGTTAATAATTCTTCTATTTTTCCTACATCAATACAATTCGTGAAGAATCGTTTAAGCCTTCCCATTCTAAGATTCAATGACATTTACCAAGCTTTTTGGAATAATAGAGAACCTTAAGAATCCAATCATGACTTAAACAACTTCGACTAGAGTTTGGTTACGAATTCTGTGAATAAGTCCTCATTTTCTCTATTAGTGAATGCAGTAAATATATACACAGATAGGAGTACAGAATGGGCTAGATAATCTATACAGATACATAAAAATAATCCTAGAATATCTCTAAGATATTGATATCTAATCTAAAGAATTTGATTACAATCAGATTGTCATATTATGAGATAATACATATCTTGACAACACTCTCCCTCAGGTTGGATCATAGATATCAATCTTGTCCAACTTGCTGATACATTCTTCAACACTTGTCTTTGAAATCCTTTGGTAAACACATCAGTTGTCTGCTTCTTTGTTGGGACATAAGTTAGGCATATTGTTCCGTCTTGTGTCTTCTCCTTAATAAAATATCGATCAACTTCAACATGTTTTGTTCTCTCATGGTGGACTGGATTGTGTGCCATGCTTAGAGCTGCCTTGTTATCACAATAATATTTTATAGGTGTCTCAAAATTGATTCTCAATTCTGTCAACACTCTCTTGCACTAGATACTTTCGCAAATCCCTTTTGCAACAGCTCTTAGTTCAGCTTCAGCACTACTCTTGGCTACTACCTTTTGCTTCTTACTTTGCCACTTGACCAAATTTCCCCACACAAAAGTGCAATACACAATGATTGATCGTCTATCCTCTTCTGAACTTGCCCAATTTGAATCAGTATATATTTCGATTGTTCTTTGATCTCCCTTTATGAATAATAATCCTTTTCCATAATTAGCCTTTAAATACCATAGGATCTTATAAACTGCCTCAAAATGCTTCCTCCTTGGTGCATGCATGTAGCGACTTACAACACTCACGACAAAAGCAATATCTGGTCTAGTATGAGAAAAATAAATCAGTCTTCCCACTAGTGTTTGGTATTCTTCACGGTTAAAAAGTTTATCCTCTTCATCCTCAAATTTTGTACTGTCAATAGGAGTGGTGCTTGGTTTACATCCTAACATTCCAGTCTCTCTTAAGAGATCAAGAATATACTTCCTTTGCGAGATGTAAATCCCTTTCTTTGATCTCGCTACTTCCATGCCCAGAAAATACATAATTTCTCCTAAATCTTTAACTTCAAATTCTTTCCTCAAGGCTGTCTTGAGTCTTGTAATTTCCTCTGCATCATCACTAGTCATGACAATATCATCTACATACACAATTAAAATTGTCTTCTTACCTTGTCTAATTCTAAAAAACATTGTATGGTCTGACTGAGCTTTTGTGTATCATTTTGTTTTTAGGACTTTGGCAAATCTTTCAAACCAAGCTCATGGTGATTGTTTCAGCCCATATAGGGATTTTCTTACTCTGCATCCTCTATTTCCTCCTTC
The DNA here is from genome assembly GCA_029891385.1 of Erythroxylum novogranatense. Classification (NCBI taxonomy): domain Eukaryota; kingdom Viridiplantae; phylum Streptophyta; class Magnoliopsida; order Malpighiales; family Erythroxylaceae; genus Erythroxylum; species Erythroxylum novogranatense. The sequence goes on from CM057229.1 coordinate 86,689,857, forward strand.
CTCATCAAACCCTGGAGGAAGTTTCATGTACACTTCTTCCTTTAGTTTGTCATTCAAGAAGGCATTTTTAATATCAAGTTGCTAAAGTGGCCAGTCGAAATTAGCAGCTACAAATAGCAATAGTATGATAGTATTTAGCTTGGCCACATGTGCAAATGTCTCCTTGTAGTCCATCCCATAGATCTGAGTATAGCCCTTTGCTACCAATTTCGCTTTATACCTCTCGATGGAACCATCAGCCCTATATTTGGCTATGAATATCCACCTACACCCCAAGGGTTTCTTTCCTTTTGGCAGATCAACTTCTTCCCACGTTTCATTCTTTTCAAGTGCTCTTATCTATTCGAAACCTGCTTCTCTCCATTCTGAAACTTTAAGGGCTTCTTGAATATTGTTTGGGATGTCAATTCTATCCAGATTAGCAATAAATGCTTTGTATTGAGAAGATAGAGCATCATAAGAGACAAACCTCTCAATCAAGTGCATAGCACATGATCTAGATTTCTTCCGTAAGGCAATTGGCAGTTCTAAATCTGTGTTGTCTTCTTGATCCATACTACTTTGAACTTCTTCAGCTGGGACCAGCACTGGTTCAGAGATTGGTATAGCTTCAGGTATAGGAAGTGTACTACTTGCTTTCTTCTTCCGAGAGTACACCTTGAGTGGATGATCAAGTATAACAACTTCTGTATTTGGATATGTCTCTATGGGAGATGACATAGGTGTTGGATCTAGGGAGCCCACTTTTATAGGAGATCTACATCATGGGCCTAGTGAGAAAACATGCTCGTGAGCTTTGACACCACACTTCAACCCAAAACCTTAAGGCCTTAGGTTTGTAGATCCTTTCTACTTATATGTCCTTCATTAGTTCCATATCTTTCCAATATAGGATTCCCACTCACACTTGACATCCCAACAATCTCCCCCTCAAGTGTGAACTTTCACATTGGACTTGAACTTCCCCTTGAGCAAAAGTCTTTTTCTTAGCAACTCGAGTATATGACGTCACCAAAAGTCCTACTCCACTGGTCTGAGCCCACCAGAAGTCTCCTTGCTCTTCTTCTTGGAGAAGCAACCACGAGATCTAACTATCATCTCCATACACGTCCCTTGCTAAACCATCGACTCTAATACCATGTAAATAAGAGCTTATTTTCTCTATTAGTGAATGTAGTAAATATATACATGGATAGGAGTACAAAATAGGCTAGATAATCTATACGGATACAGAAAGATAATCCTAGAATATCTCTAAGATACTGATATCTAATCTATAGAATCTGATTACAACCAGATTGTAATATTATGAGATAATACATATCTCGACCACAAATTCTTAGTAAAAGGAAGTAGAAAATATCCATCTAATTCAACACTAGTGACCTTTATTGTTGAAGAGATTTAAGTACTTTAGTTCTAATGGAGAGTCTATTTAGAAATTAAAGTCCTACCTTGTTGAGTTTAATCAGCACTTTAAGAAGGCAAGCTAGGTGCAATGATGAGCTAAACTTTGGTCACAAGTTCAGACCAGGAAAGCAGTCACCGTGATGAGACTACATTGAATCAACTCTTCCTAGATGCTAGAATCCAATGCTCACAAGCAATGTGATTCCTAATTTATTTTACGTTAAATTTTTTTGTGCTTGAAATCTGACCTTTGGTTAATTTTCATTTTCTAGTTGTACACATTCTCCCCTCCACTTTGATATCCTAAACAATAGGTCACCCATATTGCAGAGCACCATTCAGTAAATATGTGAAATCTATCCTTTATACCACACGGTCACTATAAAATGTTCATGTACTTATTGCAAGTTCAATGCTTAAAATTATAGCAAGAAAATTAGATGAATAGATAAGAATGACACCTTCCCAATAAATGCTGACGAGCCATCAAGACGAGCAATACCAACTGCAACATTTGCAGGTGCACCCCCTGGAGCCTTTTCAAAAGCAGGTGCATCAGCCAATGACAACCCACTGATGGTGGGGACAAAATCAATCAACATTTCCCCAAAGCAAACCACAAGGGAGGTATCCTTTGTTTCAAGAAAGCCATCACTTGATAAGACTTTACCTAGTAATTATAAACAGAAATGGAAAATTTTTGAGAAAAAATGAAGAACCCAAAAAGAACCAAGGGACTATAAAAAGTTGTTCAAAGAAAAGTGAATGAGAAACTAGACATTGCACATCATAATGCTAGGAGAAACAAAGCCTTCTAAATTATCAACTTTGAAATAACCACAAATTAGACATTAACGACATAGAATCAACCACATATACAAAATAAAAAAGGCTAACACAATTGAACAGTCAATGCACACAAGCCGCACAGTAGGCTAGAACTTGATTGCAGCATGCATTAGTTCTTTTCATCCCTAACTGGCATATGCATTTGGCTGTTGCATTTGGCCTCCAAATGCTCAGCTACAGCCAAAAAAACCGCTTAGGCAAGCAAAGAAGCTATCATAAAGAAGAATTTGTTCCCAGAAATAGTGACATCATATCCCTTCTCTATTTTCCTGCAGGAGTTTTTGAAATACTAATGTAGCTCAAGAAGAAACAGAATGAAGAAAAACTTAGCCAAGATAACCAAATAAAGTCTACCGCAAAATAAATGTATGGTTGCCACAAACCAAATATGATATCATATGAGGGTGAAACATCATAAAGTCCAAAGGATCTGGTCAAACCCTTTCACAAATTTTACAAGAAAAACAGATTTTAACATACTGTACCTCACATATTTGAAGGAAGACTACAGCCAACATGAGTTCATTTGGAAGAAAATTGTTCACTTGTGCTTTCTTTTTCCCCAAGAAAGATGCACAATGATTTGACACAATGGTACTGAAGGTAAACTGGAGTATACAATGACAATTAAAAGATTCTGAGTTTTGTAGTCAATATAATCGTTAAATATGTTAATTAAGAGATGGTATTATCTAAGAACGCGTAGATAGCACTTTAAAGTAGTTAGTCTTCTACACAATCGCATTCATTACTGTTGCTTCAACTCAATAGTAGGTTAATCCATGCACTCAATTGTTAATAATAAATAGAAGAACTAACAGAAGATCAAGTGAAGAAATTAACTAAAATGAAACGAACTGATTGGCCATGACAACAATCCCAAAAAGATTAGTCCAGTAACCAATACCATATTGCTCGTTTCTTTTATTGATTTTTAAGTTAAAAACATTTAATTGTACATATGGGGTGAGGACACCGAAATAAAAGTAATGCATATATATATATATATGAATATGTACCTATAATTGTATACAGCTACTTCTACTTTTCTTTTGTAAAGTAAGAAACTCATTGATTAAAAAAAAAAGAGATAGAGGAGCTATAAGCAATTTCACTAGCACGACACTTGCGGTTATACGTTAGAGCAAAAGGATTGTATATATGTAGTGTACACAGCTACTTCACTTATTCAGCAACAGCATTTTGTCACTAAGTTAGCCTAAAAACCAAGCTACAGGCGAAAGAATCTCTAGAACACAGCATTAAAGATCGATCAAGAGTTTGGAAAATGGCATCAAAAGAATTGGGATAAAAAGTTGAAGTGAATAAATTATCATTTAGGAAAAACGATTATACTAAGGAACAGAAAATACCTTTGACTTTGAATCTGGGAATGGAAACAAGAGAGGGGCAAGAAAAGGCGGAGGCTTTAACATGTCCATTCCTGAACCTCGCGGGATGATGGCAAGAAGAGGGAGGCAAACCAGCCCCCAAACCAAAACTAGCGAATTGTAGAGCCATATACAAGTATTGAGGTAATCCCCAACGGCAAGAAGTAAAGCAAACTAAAAGTTAGCAGTAGATGAGCAAATTTGCTCCAGATAGTGACAGTATGGCGTTAGAACTGATGGGTCGGGCAATGAAGTTATACAAACATCGGACTTGTCGAAAACGAACAAAGGACTCTTGGAATTTTGGTCTGCTGGCTTAGGTGAGAGTGAAGTGTGGTTGGTTGAGTAGTGTTTTTGAGGTGTAGGCAGTGAAGTGGATGAAGAGACAGCCAAGGAGCTTGAAGAATTTTATTATTGTTATCAATTTGGTATTTGTTGTTTATCACCAGAGTATAGACTCCGTTTGCTTTGCCGGTGGCTGGTTCAATTGGAACCTCCCACGTCTAAAGCTTCATTAACAGACTTTGTCAATGTCTTTCCCCTCCTGGCTGGAGTAAACTTTCGCTGCAGAGCTTCTCATTTGCTTTGTGGTCCCTCTACCTTTTCGTATTCACGGTGAAACCACACTCATCCGGTAATTATCATTATCTAGAATGGGTAAAAGTTTAATGTTCACTTATTTATATTTTCGTAAACTGTTATCTCAATATTTTATTAAAAACAATGAAAATTTCAAAGAAGAAAGTACTTTGATGTGTCTCTTTTAGTAAAAATACAATTTCAAATATCTTGATTTTTAAAATTGTATCAAAATTATCTTAATATTAACATCAAATACTACAATTTTTCTAAATTCATATACATATATTACAACTTTAAATGTGTTAATAAGCTAAGATGTAATTTTGTACAACTAGGCATCTCTTTAACCTTTGGGTAAATTATTTAAAACTCAACTACGTAGTTTAAACAGTTTAATCGTGAATTCTTGAATGGTCCAACTTTTGACTCGATTTTCAACTCTCCAATTAAATTCACTTTCTTTCTTTTTTTTTTTTTTTTTTTTTTTTTTTGGCTAAAAATCGGTTAATTTATTAATTAATCAAACAATTTTATTAATTGTTAACTAATAAGTTCTTATAAATAAAAGTAAATCAATTATTTGTATTTAATTATCACTTTTTAATTGAAATTTAATTTTTGATAAATAAGGACAATTTTTCAATCATATTTTAAATTCTATAATTTTATTCCATTTTTAATGTCTAGTTGAACTTTTTAAATCTTAAGTGCAATTTTTAACACATTGCAGCACCGTCTTCATTCACCCTAACTCATTCCCAATTTAGCCAAACACTTTAGTAAAGTATAAAGTACAACTGTATAATATATCAATATGGACTATTTTACAATTTTTTAAAATTTTAGGGACTATTTTATAAATTTAAAAAATTTTCCAAAACGGTAGCCGGTATCAACCGATACCGGTATCGCTTCGTTCCAGAACTCAATCCGATACCGAACCCGATACGGTATTCATAACATTGATTTTTAGTGTCTAGTTTTAAATCTTAAGTGCAATTTTTAACACATTGCAGCACCATCTTCGTTCACCCTAACTCATCCACAGTTTAGCAACACACCTTGGAGTTTCATCTCTTATATTTTCTTCCTTCGTCCTTTTTTTCTGGTTAATGGAAATGCATTGTTTATCCCCAAACTTGCAACCACCTGAGACCATCACTTCCTTTAGACCTGACCTTAAGCTTTCCCACTTTTTCCAAGCTCTGACGTTAATTATACTTGAGCTCTTAGATGGGTACCAAGACTCCTTTAAAGGAAAGCCTTACTAACCAATCATCTTAACACACACAGAAGGTATGTTCCCCTACTCGTAAGTCTGTCAGGAAAGCTTTGTTACGCGGATCTTTGGCAAGCTTTGTTATGTACCCGGCACTGTCATTCTAGAGAGATAAGAAATGGCAACTTATCTCAATCAGATGTTTCCTAAAGAAAAGATTGTCGTTTTCACAAGTCAATCACTAGGCTTAACCTTAACTAGAAGAAGCATGGTTCGGAAAGTGTCCTAGTCAGTGAAGAAGAGCCCTTCTTCTTTAAGTTCTCTTCAGAGGACTTAGGAGAATCCTACAACTGGAACCTTGGCACATCCAAAATAAACCATTGATGGTGCAGAAATGGAGGCTTAGACTTTCAATGAATAAAGTTAGTACGGAAATTAAACTTTCATACAGTGTGGATTGTTGGTTCTAAGAAAGAATATGGTACATTGCAAGCTTGATAAGAAGACCTTTCATCCTAGATTAAAAAAAAACACAACAAATATTAAAAGAATTGGCTTTGCTCGTGTATTGGAGATTGCTAAAGACTACCTAAATTCCATCAAAATCAGAAAGCTAGATGTAGATGGTAATCTGGTAGATGATACCATAGTTATTGCTTACATGTCGAAACTAGGGACATTGAAATAACTCAAACAGGAGTTCAAAACTTGGAAGCAACTCAGGACACACCTCTTATAGGAGATATGAATTCTAGAAGTAATGGTGAGAAAGCACCAAAAGTATCGAATCATAAGTGATCCCAATGTTTATTTGACTGAGAATGTTTTGCACTTATAAAGATTTATAAGTTCTACCACAATTGTATGATATAGTTGTACCTAACGGAGACGAGTACGGGTTGATTATATGAGGACTGTAAGTACTAATAATGACCTTTTTTCTGTTATCTAACTGTTGAACCAAATTGTAGATTTTAATTAAAAATAAAATAGACTAATAAACTAAGATTTAAAACAATAATGACCATAGAACAAGGAAAATACTACAAAAGTCAACGTCAAATAATAGTGCCTAGGTAATAAATCCCTCTAAGAATTCATAAATATTAACCTTTTATCATGCAATTAAACAATTAATTTTGAACTGTGAAAATTTCTTGGACTGTGAAATTTCTATCTTATGTTAATATCTTTCTCAAGACTATTAACAACTAGCATATTAGTTGATTAATAGAAATCTTTCTAGTTAACCCTTTGGATTGCATTACACATTTGTCAATTTCATTATTAAGTTTGACCCTAATTCAAAGGATTTACGTTGACCAATCTCTTGATTTACATGCAATTCCTTCCAATTGTGGTAGACCTATTCACACAAAAGGATTTCTCAATCTTAATCATATGAAATTAAATCATGAACTAATATTCTGGATATATTAGAATAAGAATATAACACAAAATTGAATCATAATAAATCAATCAATAAAATTGTATTAAATAAAAGATCAAACCATATTATTATCATAACTTAAGGTTCATCACACTTAGATACTAAACAACTTAGCTCCTATCCATAGAAAAGAAATCGATAACATATATTTGGAAGAATAATTAGAAAATAAAGAAATCATAATTCAAAATCTATCTTTTTCTTCTAATGGATCTTCTTACAAATTGGATTGTATAGAGCTCTCTATCAAATATTTTGATTATCTTCGTGTTTTCCTCCTCCTTAGCTCAAGACTATTGCTTTTCTATGTTTCTTACAACTTAAAATTACTCTAAAAGTCACCTCCTCTTGTTTTGCCTTCATTCATTTCCTTTTATAATAAAAACTAAGGTTTCTATGATATACACGATCAACTTAAATGGGCGTGTTGGTGACATTGTATCTCCAAAAATACCTAAATTTGTAATTTTACACAAGCATAAAGACTTATATAGGCAACATATATGTACACGGTCGTGTAACTCCACATAATCGGAAACATTATTCTTCGAATCTCCATATATTTATAGAGACTTACACAATCATTTTACACGATCGTGCATATTCAAATTGCTTCAAATATTTTTTTCAAGCCACTATTTCATCTAAATTATTCTCCTTCTGGTCCATGACATTCATCACAAAAGGAGAAAGGGAAATTATGGTGGTATATGTGTTGAACTCTGGATTGATGGTGGGAAATTATGGTGGAGAAAGGGAATGAAGAATAAAAATAAAAAAAGGTGTTAGATTCGTTCCGCCAATCACCAAAGGTGGTTGTGAGCGAAGCCAAAAATTCGTCTAAAGGTCAGACGGGACTGAGTAACCGGGCAACATTCATCACAAATGTTTGCGCTCGCGTAAAAAGGTCTTGAACAACTATGACGTGTGAGGCAACCAACTACTCCTCTGATTACTCGAAAAAAAAGAAAAAAAATTGCAAGCATATGAGTAATTACGAGTAAGGCTAAAGCCACTTGGCGTTGTGATTGACCGAGTAACCGGATGACATTCATCACAAATGTTTGCATTCGCGTAAAAAGGCCAATGACAATTCCGAGCAATTTGTAGCTAAAAACACCTAATTAAGTAATTAAGATTAACCCGATCTTCCCATGACTACCACATAAATTCGGAGTTCCTCATGTATGCTAACCACCTGATAAGTGAAATGCGTTTTCTAGGCTTGATTGGTTTTTAATTAAAATTCGGTAATTCATGCATGCGCTTCAATTTGAGTTCAGGTTTGTGTCTTCTCGTATGGGAAATTTGTTGCATTTATTTGACATTTCATTGACATTGGGACAAGATTGCGTTCTCATTCCTAGTTTATATTACCTTTGTGCATGTTTCATTGAGTGGAGCAGTTTTTCATTGTTTCTTGGTCCTCTTGTATGCTTGAGGACAAGCATCATCTAAGTGTGGGGAGATTTGATAAGTGCATATTTGTCTAATATTTATATTTTAATTATCCCTTTTTATTTCTCTTGTTGATGAAATTATTGGGACTTAATTTGATTTAATATTTCCTTGTAGGGAATTACAATCTTTGCATAACGTGAGAAATTAAGAGAAAAACAGAAATTAAAATCAAGCCCAAACAACAAGGTTTAATGGTCCAAAACAATTGAAGAATCACCTACAAAAGGAGCCCAAGACCTAAACGACATAGCAACATTACAAAACGCAAATAAGCTTGCGTTTCAAGAAGCTACAGCAATGAGGAATAAAGTGAGTGGAGGTGGCGTTAAAAATAGAAAAGGAAGCAGCGTGTGTCATTTTGGTGAAAACAAGTGAGGGCTTGCGTGGAATAAGAGGGCTGGAGAATTAAAAACAACAAGGAGAAGAGTGCGGCGTGGAGGAGCAGCAGACGCAACACGTGAAAGGCAACAGAGGAGGATTTTAAAGAGACAAAAATGACGTGGCAGAGAAGGACTAGCATGGGAAAAAAAAAGAAGAAGTAGGTTTTTAAAGAAGGAGGAACAAGTCTGACGGCAGTAAAGGCACGCAGCAGGGAATTCTTTTGGCCTGGAAGAAAGTAACGCACAACAGAAAATTAAAGAGGAATTATACGCAACACATTGGTCATGAGTCAACAACGCAGAAGCAATTTTGCTTGACCGACAAATGGCGGTGGAGAGGAATTCCATGAGGAGCGCATTTGGAGATTTTCTAGTTTTCCTTATTTTTCTTGATTATTTTAGATTATGTTAATTAAGAATCTTGTTTTGTTTAATTCCGTTATAAGTAGCTAAACTGTTTTAGTCGGGGAATTCCAATTGTTATGCTTTGACTCGTGAAACCTATTGTTCTGATTATTTAGTTTATAATATTCGTACTGTTTCCGTTTTACTGTCATTGTTTATTAATTGATTCTGCGATTAGGGCCCGATTGTAGAGTCGGTTAATTTGCATATCGCCAACTGATTTACTTGGTGGTGTTAACTGGGTAATTAGTGTTTGTGGCAATTGGCACTAGGACATATTACTTATCGATTTTGTGTGGAGAAACTTGCGATCTAATTAGATGAAGCATGAGTCGGTCGTGAGTCGATTAGGGTTAGTGTTTCTTTGGAGTTTAATCTTGTTAATTAATTGAATCTCGAGAGAGTCTCGAAGGGTTATTAGTTAATTAGGGAGCAGTTTAAAGGAGTCTCTTTGATTGTTCTAAAATTAAGAAGAAGCGAGGAGCAGAGGTAGTTGGTAACCATAGCTAACCTATTATTAAACCAAAGAAAATATTTGAGTCGATGATCGAGGTCTTTGCATGATAATTAGGAATTTTCTGGCTAAGTTGTCGTTATTTGAGTTAATCAATTTTATTTGCGTTCTTTGTTGGTTGCATCATAGTTATCATTTTATTAATTGAGTTTATAAATTTTCAGTGGTTAGTTTAATTAGTAGTTTTAGTCGAAAACTTCAAAACCCCCTTTTAATTAGTTTCATTCGTTCTTTGGCATTTAAATAGAATCAATTTATTCCATTCTCTGTGGATCGACCCCATTTACCACTGTGCGCAATTTATTTTTGTTTGGTGTTTGGGAATTATTTTTGGTGGATTCGACACCCATCAATTTCATCTAAATTATTCTCCTTCTGGTCCATGAAGACAATTATCACTTATAAGCCTGCTTAAAGTGAATTAACCACCAAAAACTATAAAATAAAAGGGCAAACACTTTAAATATGAGTGTATAAATATATTTAAATAATCATTTATCAAACATCCCCACACTTAAACTTTTACTTGTCCTCAAGCAAATCATAATATAAATCATTAATCTTACAAACTTTTATCCCTTATTAATCTTATGTTGTCCATCCATAGTCGAAATCATCATATCATATCCATCAAATTAACATACAATTATATTCAAGTTATCTTAAAATTGACTTCATAAGTCAATATCAATCGTAATCACATCAACAATCTTTTTGAAGTCAAAAGCACAAATCTTTACACTCTCACTAAGGTTTCACTCAGTGTACTCAAGCATTTAAGGTGAAAAGTATAAAAACTCTCAAATCAATACATACAAGAATCCTTAATCATAAGCTTGCAATATTATCATATTTTCACCACTTATAAGTAAACTGAAAAAAAATTCAAAAGGTCTTTATATAAGGTTTTAATAGGGATAAGGTAAGGTATGATTGGGATATTTTAAGTATTGATAAAATTGAAAGAAATTTACAAAACAAACTTATAATAAACTTAATCTTTCATAATATAGGTCCGTCATACCATGTCTATTGCTACTATAACTTAAAAACTTTTCTTTTTTCAAGTATTCATCATGTATTATCAATTAAAAAAATTAGACCTATTCAAATTTCAACTTTCAAGAAATCAAGTAAATGTAAATACTTTTAGGATTCAAAACAATAAAAAGGCTTCCAAGAAAAATAAGGTAAAGGGTAATAGCGTGGTTATAATCAATGAAAAAGGCCAACCCTCAAAATTGGTTACTTCTAAGGGATAAAATATGGTGAGATAATTATTAAGAAAATAGGCTAAACAAAGGCTTAATCTAAGTACCTTTATGATTTAAATGTTTAATTTAACATATGTGTTCTCATTATGTATAATAAAATTAAGTTTTAGAATTATCCAACCATAGATGATAACACACACGAAATAATAAAAGAGCTCAAACAATGATGAAATTTGCCATGATGTTAAAAAACTCACACAAACAAAATATGATCTTATATGTGTAAATAAAATAAAATTTTCATTCAAATTAACTATCTCACTAATTAATAAAATATGAATTATAAAAGCAAGTTTGTTCTAACTTTCATCCTTTTGCATACTAATTCAATCCAATACTCAATAATGATCTCAAGTATTTATGGATGATTTAACTAATGTGGAATATCAATTTATAAGATTTAATAAAAGATTATAATAAGCTTAAGAGATTTATAATCTCCTTCCCACGCTTAAAATTGTACATTGTTCCTAATGTACACAATATAAGCATATCAAATAATAAGTAAGAAAGGGTAAGAAATTGGTACTTCCTTGATTAATAAGAATTACAAAGTTCGATTTTGATGAAGGATCCATCCGATATTATGTACAATTATCCTTGAAAATATAAATAAAAGGGATAAAAGATTAATGAAAATAAAATAAAAAGAAGATAAATACGAAATATGAAACTAGAAATAACATAAAATACATTGCATTAATGTTTAGATAAAAATAAAACAACAAAGGAAATAAAATAAGAAAAATAAACAAATAATCAGAAAAAGGAAAGAAAGACCAAATTGAAGCATCCCTCAATCCTTTTATGACTCTAGTGTATCTGTCGATAGAGGGTCCTCAGTTCGTCTATCCTTAAAATGTGGAGGGGCTGAAGACCAAGCCATTCTAGATGATGAAACTTGAAAAGTCATCTCTTGATGGCCTGTCATCTGCATCATAAGATCCCCCATCCATCTATTATATGTCTCAAGCGAAATTTCATCCAATTTGCATGCAATTCATCAAATTGAATCATTAAATCATATAAGTAAAGATGAAGTTCAACTATTAAGCAACAACTAATCACAAAATCATGCAAATTTTCATAAAATCTCTAAATCCTAACCCTAGCATTTTTAGGGTGAAAAATCCCTTAAAATTGCAAAATACCCAATTATCTATGCATAAAAAGTGAAATTAACAAGAATACTTACTTGGTTATCGCAAATTTGCAAGAAAAACACAAGAAATTGGTTGGGTGATTGAGAGGGTGATGGCGGAAGAGTAGAGTGAAAAGAATGAGAAAATTGAAGAGATAAGGCAAATTTAAAGCTGTCAAGGACTTACACAATTGGCTACGTGACATAGACTCTTCAGACTCCAAGAGAGAAGAGAGGCGTGTAAGCCATCACAGACTTATACGGTATGTTACTAGGGCATGTGATTAACTGTGTAAGTCTAGATGGGTGTGTAACTCTCTATAAATGTATGAAACATGAAAAATAATTGAACAAACACTAAATTTTTGCACTCAAAGTTGCGAAACATTAACATATATACCCTAACATAATAATGATGCACACTCGCTTTAGGATGCTTAATTTCCTAACATAAAACACATCAAAACTCATCAAAATAGAAATAAAATAACATGGAATTTAAAATAAGGCCTATCCTCATTCATGGATTGCTTCACATATAACTACTGTTTAACATTGCTAGCCCAATGTACCTTTCATGCTCAAGGTAGCTTATACAAATTAGGTTTTTGTAGTCAAGCCATAGGTTCCATGACCTCCAAATAAGCTGCCTGTTGTTTCCAATTGTCTTATTTTTCCTTCAATTTATTGCCTTGAACTTATACCAGTTCCAATGATCCTTTAAAGGTAGAGTCTTGAAAACTAATAGAAAATGAATCATTACCATACTCAATAGACTTAATTTGTTTAAAAGCATGATTCATGACATTAGACACTTTAAAAACAATCCTCCACCCTTAATTTTAACTTGCCTTCGTTAACATCTAGTATTGACTTAACAATCGCTAAAAAGGGTTGACCAAGGACTAAAAGTACTTCAACATCTTCTTTTACGTTAAGAATCACAAAATCAACTGGGAAGACAAACTTATCAGCCTTAATATGAACATCTTCCATAACTCCTTTAGGATATTTTACTAATCTGTCTACTAGCTGCACACTTATCGTAGTACTTTTAAGGTCACCCAAACTTAGTTTCTTACATAATGTATAAGGCATCGTGTTAATTTTGGCCCCTAGGTTGGCTAAAGCCTTATCTAATTTTAAACTACCATTTTAAGGAACTTACCAAACTATACATCCATTCGATCTTTCTTCACTTTAGTAGGATAAAGGATGACAAGTGATATTCCTTGACTTTCTCTAAGTGGCATTCACCTTTAGATTTTACTTAACTCTTTGTAGTCCCCTTCTTTTGGAAGCTCTTTTTCATTCCTTATGGTGATCACCATTACTCATTCTTTAGGATTTGTTTCTTTGTCAATATGCAAACTCCCTTGTGGTCTTTCAAAGACTAATTTGACGATTTAATTAACCTAAATTTCTAAGTTACATATAAAATCCTTCGATTATTGATGTCTTACTTCAAAACCTTGAGCAATCTTCATCATCATCTCTTCTAACGTAGGCTTTTTAGCTTGAGATGCTTGTTGTTGAAATCCTGATTGAGGGTTATTCCTTGATTGCCCTTAATTTTCCCAAGAAAAATTCAAGTGATTCGTCCGCTGAGATTATAGGTATTGTTAAATAGATTGTTTTGTGGTCTAAGAGCATTCCCCAAATAATCTACATGCTCAGGCTGTATTGCTTGATAGTTTTGGCTTAGATGATCTAGCCAGCACATGGCATAAATTGCCCTGGTGGATTCATCATTATTTTTTCAATTTTTCTACTTATAACTTCCACATAATTCACCAATTGCGCCACTACATCGCTATATCCACTTTATACACTCCCGTTGGCTTATTAATTCTGGCTTGAGAAGAGCACCACTGATAATTGTTCATTGTCACGCCCTCGATAAGGTCTTAGAATGCTTATGGAGTCTTATTATTAAGAGTACCTCCAACTGCTGCATCTATTTACTGCTTTGTGTTCTAATTTAGCCTATTATAAAAGGTTGGGATATGTATCCAAAGCGGTAGAACATGATGTAGGCATTTTCTCAACATCTCCTTGAATCACTCCCATGTATTATATAATGTTTCATAATCAACTTGGAAGTAGGAGGAGATATCGTTCCTCAACTTTGTAGTCTTAGCTGGTAGGAAATACTTTAATAAGAATTTTTCTACAACTTGATCCCGTGTAGTAAATGATGATCTTGACATCGAATTCAACCATTGCTTGGTTTTTTCCCTTAATGAAAAAAGGAATAATCGCAATCTTATCGTATCATCTTTATCTCCATTTTTTTAGAAGATATCATAAATCTTTAGAAAATTTGAGATGTGTGTGTTTGTTTCCTCATCTTATAGCCCATCAAATTGGACAAACTATTCACCATCTAAATAAACTCATCTTGATCTAAAAAATATTGGCATTCACAGTTGGTCTAACAATGCTGGACTTCACTCCTGTCAAGTTTAGTCTAGTATAATTAAAAATTGTCCTTGGTTTGTCTGCCATAGTGACATTAGCGCATTGTAACGCTATGCAAAATAAACTAGATCTATTACTATAGTAGTAGTAAGTCTAGGTCGACCCACAGGTAGTATTCGGTTAACTTTTGAAATGAAAACATCCGGTGCTTAGGTTATGGGGGGTTTGTTTGATTTGAAATAAGAAAATAAAAATAAAACTAAGCTAATGAAAAAAAATTAAATAAAATCTTGAAAATGATAAAAGTAATGAATTTGTTAGGAATCCAGTTCATTGGTTCAATCTCAATCTACACCTAATTAAATATATTTCATTAAATTGTTATTCTTATACCTCTCATAGCAATTATTAATCGTAGATTAACAACAAGCTTAATTAACTCCAATTTTTTCTTTGGTCATATTTAATTAAGAGACACTCGTTAATTAAACCTAGCCATCAAATAACCTAAAACAAGCTCTCTAGATTTAATTAGATAGTCACATTATGAATTAGCAAAACATATTAATCAAGAAAACAACCATATAAGCTCAGATCATTTAACCTAGATTATAATATGCCTAATGATTACGAACTATTAATCACAACAAATGAATCTCCAAGCATATCAAGTATAGCCTTCCTCTTCAAGGTTATTTTGTGTTTGTCCAAGTTTAAAGGCCTACCTTTAAGCTAGCCAAGTAGCTTAACCCATGTGTGGATTAGTACTCCAAAGAAAAGTTGTGGAATTAACTTATTTTCCTTAATCTGAAACTCATCCCACCGTGATTTTAGCATAAATTTCTGCTTTTGTTACAAAAGTCTCTCTCTCCACATTAAATTAATAATTTAACATAATTATAATAATATTATTAAATTATTAATTTAAATCAAATTTAATTAATTTGAGTTAGAATTAATAACTAAGTTGGATTACCAAATCAAGGGTATTCGATTAGTCTATATATAATATTAATTCCATGTATATTTCATTTATTAATTTTTGGCCACTACAAATAAAAGCCTTTTCTTGACAATTTTAAAGACTACATAAGTAGATCTGTATCATTTACCCGTTAAATATATATTTCTAACTCGACATTATCTATTCTTGCAAGTGAACCAAATGTTTTCTTATTCTCATTAATTTGTAATGTCAAAACTTGCATGTATTGAAACTTTTACCTAATTATAGAGACTTACTGATCTTTTCAATTTGAAGGAGAACAAGATTTTAATTTTGATACTTTGTACTATTTTCTCACGCACTATTATTCTAGCTGTAAAATGCCGGTTAAATTGAACAGGATTCGATCCTTCAGCCAGCAAACTACCTCACATCTTTCCCTCCTCAACAGCCCAATATGCCTTTACGAATTCAATACAGTGGAGTGTAAATAGCCCAGAAAACGGCTTTGTGATTTAGGCTGACTCTGTTATCAGTCCGAGCAACTTTGTACCATTTCAGAAAGATGCAACTAAGTTCAGTTGCATAATAGAACTTGGATCTCTATCTTTCTTCCCCATTAAAAAGCAACTACTGTTAACAGAGAACACCTAATCATTCCAAAGTATCCTTTACATCTAATTCCTTGACCAGTTTAACCAAATCTAAGTACATTTTCTGTCAAGCTTCTACAATTTACAGTAGTTACGTAAAAGATAGAACAATAAGCTGGTAGTGCTGGCAAGAGATATATCGAGAGAAAGCTCAGGCTACTAAGGTCGAATACTTTATTATATAACAAGAACTGCAAGGATATAAACTATTCAACAATTAGCAAGTTATTTTTTGTCAGCCCCTCGCCAATGGTAGGATATTCTGGTGAGAGTAGCCATTCTCCATCAACCAGGAACTTAATTTCATACCTTACAAAGAAAAGCATCTGATGTTAAGCATCATATGATGGAGAAGACAGAAGATCAAGCATCTGGACACATACCTTCCAGGTCTAAGCATTAACGATGTAGTAAACCTGGTGAAAGAACCATCATATTCCGGTGACAGCTGCTCGCCTTGACTCCAACCATCAAAGCTTCCCATTACTTGCACACTCTGAGAATATATGAATTTTATGTCAAATACTCTAAAGGACCAAAAATACTATCAGGCTACATGTGACAGTTATTATCTATCTTCCACATCGATGAATTTGATAATATAGCTGGTTCCCGTTGAATTATTTCAGTTCCTCTTTCTTTAATTCCCTCTCCCCTCAGTAGATAGTCCAAGGCCAGTTCAACTTGCTTAAACACTTTTAGATGATCAAGGTCCAATGAAGAGAACTCATAACTGAAAATATGTACAAATTGATGCATAGACACAAAAACAATAGATTATGATGAATTGGAAATCAAGGTGCAGTGCACTGTACCAAACAAGACAAAAAGACTATTTAACTTAAATAAGACAAGCCTGAAGACACCTAGGTATAGCGTAAATAGATATACAGATTAAAATGCCATGAAGGGCAACAATTCCTTTTTCTATCATCAAGTTTGTTCACCAGTCCTCGTTTGATCAGCGCTTTTCATGACCAGTCCAGTATTAGAAGCAATTTTAGGTTTGATTACTATATTTATGAATTAATAATTGATTATATGATTTCTTTATTTCGAGTAAGGTATACATGTATAAATAAAGGGCTTATAAATATCAGTATGCACAAGAGAATCCATTTTCCTTCTTATATTTCTCTTTTGTCATGATATTAGAGCACGGTTATGAACCCTAGCCTCCATCTCTCTTTGTAAGCTTAAGTTAGTAAAGCTAACCGCCACCCTTCTAACCTTAACCTCTAATCAGGTTCCTTTTTTTCACCTCTAAGTTGAGGTGAAAACACAAAACTACTTCTCAATATAAGGAAACTCATAAATTACTAAATGAAGGCTTAAAGGGAAAACTGGAATCTGAAGAATTATTTACAACGCATGAGTGTCTCTACATGTGCATGATGAGACTAAATCAATTTATTCTTGCAATGAATAGAGTTCTAAGTACCATTAACAATGACAAATCAATCAAATTGATCATTTATTATTCCTAAAATAAAATACAAAAAGAATTAATTATCTTATTTATTAGTATTAACACACAGTAAATGAAATTTTAATGATACTATTTATAAGCATGTAAAACTAATAAATATATAATTAATTATTAATAAGTATAATAAATTAATATTTATTGATTACCAACAAAGAAATACATATGATTGGATATTATTTTCATTTTAATATAAATATTAATAAATAAATATAATTAATTTATTGGACATATATCATTTTGTGACCCCACCTGTACAAATGCTTAACCAAAAAGAAGGAATAAATTTACATCCTTTACATTAAAGAAGAGCCATAGATAGAACAATCTTTAGGTTTTGAAAGTATGATGCACCTAAACATATAGACAAAAGATATTTACGGCAACTAGAGCATGATATGAAAGGTTCGGCCCCTATTTAATCGAAAATAGTTTCTCAAAGGGAAAGGTATACAATGACTTATTTATTAAAATGAAAAAAAAGGGTGAAATTGTTTAAATCTATGTGGACAATATCATATCCATGCTACTAATGAGTTCTTATGCAAACCAACAAGTACTCTGACAGACCCAACTATTAAACTTGAAAAGGCAGAGAAGGATGTCACGGTAGACGAGGAAAATTATCAACGCCTTGTAGGGAGGCTCATTTATCTATCTTACACACAACCAAATATAGAATATGCAGTGAATATGACAAGTCAATGCATGCATAGCCTCAAAGAAGCAACTGACAGAGTATTGCAATATCTAAAAGAGACACAAAAAAACAGGTGTTTGTTTAAGAGAAATGAAGTTCTAGTATTTGAGACATATATAGATGCTGATTATGCAAAATCAATTGTTGACAAGATATTTTACCTGAGAGAGTACTAGACCTTCATTTTTCACAGTTCCCTGATTAAGCTATAGTAGTGCCTTAGATGGTTTCATAGTGAATTTTTTTGGAAAGCAAAAATAGAGGCATAGATAAAAGAGATCCAAATTGTAGCTATCCCAAATTTCAACTTGTAGATTTATACACTGATCTAAGATGACAGAGTTAGAGGATGAAAATTCTCTCAGGATCATATCCAATAACAGTTCTCCATAGAAGTGAGCTTCATGATTTGTGATAATCATTCAATTCTTATTAAGAAAGCAAAGTAGCTTGCATTTTTCAGCTTTTTGGTTTCCAAAAGGCCAAAGATTGATGGCTTTATTGATTTCACGTAGTCATACTAATGCAAAAGAACTTAAAGTCTATAAAAGAAATAAGAGGAAAGATTAGTTAACCACAAGCTTTAATTTGGTGGGGATGAGGATTGGGAATTGAGTTGACATAAAAAATAAAGTCTGAAATTTGGCTTGTTTTAGAATTCCTTATTAAATAGGAGCCTTCTTCCTACTAGAATAAGAGTTCTAAAAACCTTTTTATAAATGTGTGTGTATTAAGACCTTCAATAACAAGCAATCTGAATTTTTTCTACAAACTTGAGTTTTCAACTAGAAGATGTGATACTTTTTTCTAAGAGTGATTCTTAGACCCTATGAGTGGTTCCTAGTTTTCTACCTTCCATTGTTTGTGTTCCTTACTAAATTCCAGCAAATCTAACCTAAATTCCAGCCATCTTAACCTTAAATTCCAGCTACATTAAACCCTGAAATTCTAACCTTAAATTTTTGGCAATCAAAACCTAAAACCCCAGCTATATTCCTAACCAAAATTCAGTCTTAAAACTTGATATTCCAGGTGCCTAATATCATTCATATTTCCTAATTTTGTAATTTTTAGCTACTAGTTAATAAGTCTTCTATTTTTCCTCCATCAATTTGGTATTAGAGCTTTAGTTTACAATTGCGACATGTAATAGAAGGGCTTATAGAAGAACATTCAGCAACTTAGAGCAAAATGAAATACTTCTAAATATTGAAAAAAAATTGGGCTTGATGATCATCGTTCACAAGGTGCTCCAAAATCCAACTTACATGTAACAATTTCCATAAGAAAACATGTTCAACAAATTTTGGAGATGATAGACAACCTTGACATGCATTCCCTAAAAGTCAAAACTCCCACAAGAAAAAACTATACCAACCAACAACCTATAGTTGATGGACAACGTGGTAATAAGCAAGAAGAAGGGACTGATATTGATCAACAGCACACAATGTATGGAAAAATCTTTGCTGAAAAATCATGTATTGATTTTAATTCCTTCAATTTAGTGGATTAATTTGAATCTTCGAGCCTACATGTAGAAGGTGCTCAAATACTTGATGATATGGAGACTTTGGCAATGGAAGATGATCATGACATGGAGTGTTTGACAATATGAGATGATCAAAGTGTTGGCAAACCCTAAAGTTGAAACAATTGAAAACAAGTTCAAGCACTTAAACAATACGCAGAAGAAACAGCTCAATAGGTTAAAAGAATAGGACAACAAGCTAAAATAATATAACATGGAGCTGAAAAGTTTAACCAACAACAAAATGGGGTTTGGAGCTTGTTGGTTCAAAACTTGATGATAATATTAGTGTTGTAAACGAAGATTGAGTTGTAGTGGTTGATGAAAGAGAAGTAGATTTGAATGAAGATGCGCAGTTAGTACAACAAAGGAATAAAGAAGAAGCTGTGAGTGCAAATGCAAAGTCAAAATTTAGCAATGATGGCAAGTTAGTGCACCTAACTACAAGAAGCAGCAATACGTATGTTCTTGATGCCTACGTTGTAGAGAAACCATTTACAAATATATTGTTCACCACTTTTAATGTTATCCACACTGCTAAATTATTCTTCAAAGAGGTTCTACGTCTCCATGAATTACCTTTAACCATCATATTTGGACATAACATGAAGTTTATGAGTTATATTTTGGAAAACTCTATAGAAAACATTGAACACTAAGCATCAATTTTCAAGTTATTTCCATCCGTAAACTGATAGACAAATAGAGGTGGTGAATAGAATCTTAGGGGATTTGTTAAGATGTTTGGTTGGAGAAAATGTAAAACATTAGGACCTAATTCTCCCTGAGGCAGAAATTGCATATAATAGTTCTATAAATTGGTCTGATGGTAAGAGTCCTTTTGAGATAGTCTCAGGAGTTCAACCAAAGAAGCCTGTGGTTCTGGTTTCTTTACGACAAACAACACTAGTATTGAAGCTGAACGTTTTGCACAACACATAAGGGACATTTTTTATGAGATACAACAAATGATAATAACCAACAATTTGTCTTACAAATAACATGCTGATCAGCATTGGTGGAAGTCAATGACGAGGATATGGTGATGGCTAGGATTCGTCCAGAGCATTTTCAAAACAGAAAATATAAGAAATTTCATTCACAGAGTGCTGAATATTATAAGATCTTCAGTGTTAAGGCTTATGTTTTTGGAATTAATAAATGACATGGGAATTAGTCATATCTTTAATATTGCAAACTTAACTATTTCTCATGGATAATGATACGCAATCTCTTATTGTAGCTGTAAGAATTCCAACCATTCCCCATCTTAAAGAGGAGACAGAGGATATTCTTAATGGACAAATTGTAGCCACAATAGATGGAAGATATAGACAATTTCTTGTCAAGTGGAAAGAAAGACCGATTTCTAATAGTACTTGAATTTTAGAATCAAAATTTCAGAACTTGGATCCAAACTTATATGATCAGTATTTATCACATTTTACATCAAGGACGACTTCAGACAAGTTAGAAGAATTGATAAAAAATAACTTAAAGTCTATAAAAGAAATAAAAGAGGAAAGATTAGTCAACCACAAGCTTTAATTTAGTAGGATGAGGATTGAGATTTGAGTTGATATCAGAGATAAAGGCTGAAATTTAGATTCTATTAGGATTCGTTATCAGATAGGAAGTAGTGGCACAATATGTTATTCTATTTTAAATATGTTATCCTAGTTGTTTAGGACTTATAAAATTTTTATTAGAATAAGATTTAAATTTGTTAGGAATCCTTTCTTAGTAGAATAAGAGTTCTAAAAAAGTCTCCACAAATATGTGTGTATCCATCCCTTCAATAACAAGCAATCTGAAATTTTTTCAACAAACTTAATTTTTCAACTAGAAATGATTCTTAGATCCTAAGAGTGATTCTTGATTTCTACTATCTATTATTTGTGTTCCTTACAAAATTCCAGCAAACCTAACCTAAATTTCAGCCATATTAAACCCTGAAATTCTAAACCTAAATTTTCAGTAATCAAATCCTAAAACCCCAGTTATACAAAATCTAAAATTTTAGCATTCCTTGCCAAAATCCAGCCCTCAACTAAAAATGATTCTTAGATCCTAAGAGTGATTCTTGATTTTTACTATCTATTATTTGTGTTCCTTACAAAATTCCAGCAAACCTAACCTAAATTTCAGCCATCTTAATCCTAAATTTCAGCCATATAAAACCCTGAAATTCTAAACCTAAATTTTCAGCAATCAAACCCCAGCTATACAAAATCTAAAATTTTAGCATTCCTAGCCAAAATCCAGCCCTCAACTAAAAATGATTCTTAGATCCTAAGAGTGATTCTTGATTTCTACTATCTATTATTTGTATTCCTTACAAAATTCCAGCAAACCTAACCTAAACTTCAGCCATCTTAATCCTAAATTTCAGCCATATTAAACCCTGAAATTCTAAACCTAAATTTTCAGCAATCAAACCCTAAAACCCCAGCTATACAAAATCTAAAATTTTAGCATTCCTAGCCAAAATCCAGCCCTCAAAATTGATATTCTAACAGCCTAAAATCAGTCAAATTTCCTAATTTTGTGATATTTAGCTGCTAGTTAATACTTCTTCTATTTGTCCTACATCACATATCCTACTTGTTGCTTTTTAGGACTATTAAAGCCCCTAGTGTTCCAAGCTACAATTGGCATTGGGGGAGCATAAAGGTTGAACCGGAAGGCTTGGCCTTGATCTTGCGACTAAAACTCCTTTCTCATCAATTTTTAAACCCATCCTTGGCATTACCACTATTGTGGGAGATCAATCGTTCCTCATAAGAGACAATTCGGGCATCTAAACTAGTATCTTTTTAAATAGTGTCCGAAGGGACCATCTCATTTTGTACCAAGGAGCAAGAAGCATCAGATCCAAGCCCTTTGCTTGTGGAAATTTCCATTTCTAAGTTAGAAGTCTGAGTAAATTGAATTCCCTTGCTGTCCACCTTGAGAATGTTTTGTACTTTCAGAGTACCTCATTGGGCAAGCTAGGAGAAGCAAAACGAACAGCATCATCTTTATCCACTTGAGATCCTTGTTTTCCAGAGAAATGCTCCGCCTAATTATCAATTCCTATGAACTCATTGAAATTGCCTCTTTGAAACTATTTTCTTGTAGCTTTCCAGATCATCCCTTGTTGCTTTAGGGAAGGTCTCCACTGATAGGATACCTTGATAGAATCCTCAATCAAGGTATCATTCTCACTCAACCTTAGGAGAGGAATAGAATCAAGGAGCTCTTGTTTCATTTCAACTAAAACACCAAGTTTGACATAACCAATAATACTTCTAGATGCAGTAGCCTCATCGATAGAGATGGCCTCCCAATGAAGCTTGCCAACATGCTCAATCTCTTGGTGGACAAGTATTATAGGGGAACCTGGTAGAAATTTATCCAAATTAGTATATGATTATGTATGATATTATTGAGATTGACATCAGGTTTCCAGAGTTAAATAAAGAGAGGTAAACTATCAAAATGCCACAATCCAACCTCTAACACCTCTTAAGCACCTCCAATTAAAGAGAACTTGAAGAGAAACAAGCTATCTTCATTTCGGAGAACATCATTCAAACATCGACTTTTTCCAATGTTTTAAAGCCCAAGTCTTGATCAGAAGAAATGCAGGCCACTTCCCTATGAAGAAGCCAACAATAGTAGAAGACCAATTTTTAGCTCCCTACTTAAGTCTCTCAAAAGGAGGTGCCACAATGAAACAACTAATAGCAAAAGATGGAGAACAACAATGGAGAGTAATTTTAGAAAACTCACTAAACAGTTGCTTCCAATTAAGATGAGGGTTAAGGTTGGAAAGATGGCGAACAAAAGAGCTCAAAAGAATCTAAGGAACAATAATGTCAGAAGAGGAATTACGAGTTCAGAGAAGAACCAGGAGGCACAAGCCAAGCTCAACAGATGCACTAGCTAAGATTGGTCACTAGGAGTTGGAGAAAGCTTGGATGAGATTGGTCAATAGAAGTAGAAGAAAGCTCGAATGAGGTTGGTTAGTAGGAGTAGAAATAGGAGAAAGGTCTCACTCTCCTATTAAAGCTAACCAAATTACAAGTAGGAGCTGGTAAATATGTGGAACTGGGCAGATAGTAAAGGTTCATTAAAGATTGATTTATCTCACACACTAGATCAAACATAGCATATGCTGCAAGTCTGGCAAGTCAATACATGCATGATCCTTATGATTCTCACTTAGAAGCAATTTTTTGCATTTTAAGATATTCAAAAATCAATTATGGGTAAAGGACTTCTCCTATTTAAGAATGAACTTCTAAACAGAGGAGTTTTTACAAATGCAAAGTAGATCAACATCAATTATTGGACACTCGTAGGTGGAGATTTGGTCACTTGGAGAAGTAATAAATACACTATGGTTGCAAGATCTAGTGCAAAGTAAAATATATAGCACCACAAGTTTTCATGAATTGTTATGGTTGAAAAAGTTTATCGAAGAATAGTAATTGTTAAAGGATATCATCCATCCTTGTTCTATGATAACAAGGTTGCATTTAGTATATCTCATAATTTCATTCCACATGATTAAAAAGTACATGTGGAGGTTGATCAACATTTCATCAAAGAGAAGAAAACTAATTTTCTTTTAAATGTTTCACATATATATTCAAAAAAATAACTTGCTAGTGTGTTTGCGAAAAGAGACAGCAACAAATTACTTCATAATTTGGTTTGCAAGTTTGATATGTGTGATATCTATACACCAACTTTAAGAAATTTATGGATCAAACCAATATCTAGGAGTAGTTATAGGATTTTATTTATTGTATTTTGTACCAATTCTTGATTATATAATTTCCCTTTTTAGAGCAAAATATACATTTATAAATGTTCTTGTAAACAATTGTATGTGTAAGAGAATAAAATGCATTTTCACTCTAGTATTTCTCTATAGCCATCAAGTTAACCCAATCATATAGAAAACTCAGTCACTTAAACAAAAAGTAAGAAAGCCAAGGCTTCACCATTGTTTGTTAGTGATATGGAAACTAAAGAAGTATCATTTTAAAACAGATCACTTATGGATACAAATTTTTCAATAAGCAAATACATGGCAAGAGGCACGTGTAGGACTATTTTGCATACTTACCTCAGCCATGCCACACCAAAATAAAGAGATCTCTTTGGACTGTGCAAGATCCACATCCTTTATTTGTTCTTTCATTTTCCCATGAATAGCTTGCAACAACAATTGAGACCAAGAATAAAAAGTACATAATGCAATAGCCTTGAGACAAATACAAAAACTTAAAGCAATAAGAAAATGAACTTTGACCATAGGATTCACTCCCAAAATAATAGATATCCAAGTAAAAACCATATAAATAAGAAAAGAATTTTAGCTTTTCTACTTTAAAAAAATCCTCAATGCATTATCTTTAGGGAAAACAAATTTGTCCTCCTTGAAGTTCAAAAAGTAAAAATATAAAACATATTTACCTTTTAATCGTGAATGCAGATGATATTGAATATACTTTCCATTGATCTTCCTTGATTCTTTTGGAATGCTAGATTGGGCAACTTCTTCTGACATCGTCACTAAAGCCTAATCACACACGACATTACAAGACCAATAAGGAAGTTGAAATGTTATGATGTTTCAAAGAAAAAAAAGGTGCAATTCCCTCAGGACCACAAGAAATATATACAAGAGGCTTGGAAGAGAAGCTCCAATATATGTACTAAGAGAGCATAAATTGCCTGACAAGATTGAGATGCAATAAACTTCAAAATGATATGTTAATATTTCAAATGAAGAGATTAGTCACATGAAATAGGACTATTGCTATTATAGGAATATCATTACAAAATGAATTGAATACTTCTAAATTAAAAAAAGGTTGATCACATGCAAGACTTGTGAAGTCAACACAATTCTATAAGGCTCAAATGTCAATTGGAGATAAACCCAATGATAAATTTATTGGAAATAAGGAAATTCAACCTGAAGTTCAAGTTCCATCATAGCAAGTTCTCTTTTGAAGTCCATCAAGGTATCGTCCTTGACATGTAACTGTAAATTTAAATAATAATACAAAGTGAGTCTAATGTGTATATCCAAATAAAACATTCTTGATAAACCCAACATCATATAGAATTTATATAGCTTTCAAATTTTTAAGTTTGGGTTAACTCCAAAATAAGAACACAGTTCCCATAACTATGTATTAAATTACCAAAAGGGAGTCATGTTCAAATAGTTATAGTTAGCTAAATATTTTCAAGAACTTGTTTCGGTAATAAAAATAAATGATTTTAAACGTATCACTACTACTATGCTTAATAGATGAATTTACAAGTGCAAAATTTAGACATATTTTGGATACATGCTAACATGAACCATAAATGCAGGAAACAAACCTATTATTAATGTCTTGGGATTAGGAATACAAAGTATAAACCCATGTCACTTACATTGAACGTGATGTCTTGGAATATTTTTTTAATACCATAATATATTGAAGCGGATTATTAGATCATGATAAGACACAAATATCAATCATGATCAAATGATATCAATGTTTCCATTATTAGGTATTGATAATCAAGGTGACTAAGGCACATTTATTGTTCTTTTATTTTTAGAGATGACCACTAAACATTCAGTGAGTATTGTCTTCATTATTATTTAAGGATCTCCTTCTATTTTAAAAAATTATTTCATTACATGGTACTAAGGATATCATTTAAGAGACAGTTATAATTAATATCTACAAGGATATTGAAAGCTTTGTCAAGCAATAATTTTGATTGCATCTTTATTTGTTAAAATAATATCTTGAGAAGAGTAAACTATGAGTTAGTTTCACTAGAATGTGTTATGTATCAAATACTGGTGAAAATACCTCCAGCATATAAATATATACGTATATATAGATTGTTATCATATAACAACCACATCATATATGATTAGATTGCAAAACAATTCATTTGATGCCAATTCAAAAGGTTTAGAATTAACTTTAAGGAAAAATAAAACTATTAGGGATCAGCCATTGTATGTAAAAGGAATTGATACTTCAAACATCCTCATCTTATTTACATGAAATTCCTATCTCATTCTATGAATTCATTTTCTTTTCTTAAGAACCCTAAATTCAAAATATATGAACCTGTCGTTTGAGGAATCGATTTTGTTGATTGGCTTCACTTAGCTTTGTAATGAGCCTTCTCCTTTCAGAATCAGCCAGCAGTGACTTTAACTGTTAACAAAGTAATACATTTTTAGTATTAATAATGCATGTTTTGTGTGCATAATTGGTCTTCTACATCAAGTCAAATTAAGCAAGTTTAGAATGCTAGAAACAATTTGGAGATTTCACTAATTTACAGTGAGTAGTACAGTATTGGGCATCCAGTGAATACAATGAAAAGTTCAGGATATTACATGGAAGTGAACAACATGTCATGGTGTTTATGGTTAGAATTTTTATAAAAAAAAAGTACATTAACTAATTACACCAACTTTCTGTTTATTGGTTATTTGGGTGAAGCAGGCTATAGGCACATTTCCTCATCTCATTATATTTTCTCATATTCTTTTAATGTAGATCTTATTCATCAAGAAGATATCACTGGAAATGACACGAAAGGGTAAATAATATATAATATTTTTGAATACTATTCCATAGCATTTGATTAAGTGAAGGGTCTGCATGTTGTCTATTAAGATAGAAATGGGAAATTCAGAATCCCTTTATTATCATCTAATAGGTAAGGTCAAGTTTTCTTCTCACAAGCGATCCAGTTACACTATTACTAATACTACTCTCAGAAAAGTTAAAGCCAATTCTTGCTTCATCTCAATTTACAACTAACAGGAGCCAAAATAAATGTTGTATTAAATATTTAACAGTAGTGGAGAAGAAATTCACCTCATCACTGTTCAATTTTTGTGCGAGTAGGTCTTCTGGGGAATCATTCAATGCATGCTCATTGCCACCTGTAGACTCTTCTGACTGCAGTGAGGAAGATTCCTCCATACTAGATGGAATGCTGTATGATCTCCAGTATACATCGCTCATACAACCAATTGCAGTATAACCAAGATAAGAATGACCCATCCTAGGATACCTCATCCTTGTTTTACAGGAAATAACATTACAAGGAGATTTGAGGATATTCTCATAATCTAACCTTTCCAATTTCCATGGAAAGCATCGTACTTGTCGGCCAAGAGAACATCTGCTAGGATGATATTATGACAACCGTTATAAGGCAGCAAAAATGTATAAAAGTCATAAGCAGATGAAAATTGAAACTGTTACTGGTCCCCGTTGGGAGCTAAGAAATTGCCACCACTAAAACAGAAAACATTTTTGCGCATTACCTGTTCCAAGAACAACATAACTGATTAAAATCTAGCTAATAGATTGGAGACAAGAAAAGGAAAGCATCAGATGGAAAGAAACCCTCTTAAAACATCACTGCTTGGATATCTGGGAATAAGATTCACAAAGTAAAAGAAATCAAATTGTTTCAGGACACGATCCTGAAAAATACATACCCATCAGTTGTTAGGTCCATGAATGTAAGTTGAAACCTCCTGATGCAAATAGGTGAAAGAGGAAAAATGTCAGGAACCTCAAATTTCTAAGGAAAACGAAACGTTGGAAATTATACAGGAACGCCCGGAATCGAATGGATACAATTCTGTGAGCGGAAGAACTAATTAATCCCTATAACGGAATATGAATGCTCAAATGTCACAGAATGAAACACCAACTTCCTAATTCAACCCGTCTAGCAGAGTGTCCGTTATTAACATAAGATTGGAAAAAAAAAAAAAAAAAAGTCACGCGTGCAAGGGAAACAAAAGCAAATGTCTGATAGTGAACTGACCTGACGGGATAGAAGTGTGAGACTAATTTCCGGGGCCAACGAACAGTGGGCAGTTATAAGTACACTCAGTTTGGATGTTGGTCGTCCGCGTGGCAGCTCCCAAGGGTTAGTAACATGTTTCCCGTACACTCAGTTTGGATGCTGGTCGTCCGTGTGGCAGCTCCGAAGGGGTAGTAACATGTTTCCCGGTGGATGTGATTGGAAAGGCATCGGGGGTGTTTTTGGCAAACGGCTTTGGAAGAATATAATAAATAGGTCAGTTATATTTTTTAATTTTTATTCAATTTTATAATATTAGTTTATATTTAAAAATATTATAATATTAAATTTTTGAACGTAAAATATTACATCAAATTAATATTTTAATATTTATAACTACTATATATTACATTTGTGTCATATTATAATTATAGATATTTTAATTTATTAAATACTAAAATTTATACATATTATATGAAAATACTAATATGATATAGCTCGTTGTATCATTCATGTTAATAGAGAATTTAATATTGAATTATTATTATTATTATTATTATGTTTTTATTAAAGTTATAAACTTAATTTTGTAATATTAAATATCTAATCTAAATTCTCATAAGAATATTCAACAAAATATTAAAAAATAAAATATTAATTTCCTTATAATTCTTTTTGAAATCATGCCCTTATAAGTCATTTTATACATCAACAACTAATACTAAATAGCTAATTTTATCTAACATCTTTAATAAACAGTTAATGTTATCTGCTAATCAAATCAGTTGATAGAATTAAGTATCAACTAACCGCTGATAAAATCAGCTAATAACTAATACAATCCGTTGTTTGCCAAATACGACCTATATACAGTTCGAGTGCATCTATGTTTTTTAATTTATAATATTAATTTAAATTTTGAAAAGAGATACTCTTTATTCTCCATTAACACTTCTTAATCAATTTTACTTCTCTAATGATTTCTTCATGTCACATAATTCCAAGATATCGAATTCCTATATGTGCAATGTGTGATGTAGAAATCTTATATATAAGAAAAAATAACACTTGAAATTTTAAAAAATTAATAATAATGTAAATTACAAGCCTCAAATTAATCTTTAGCGCTAGAGATTAATTTCACGTACATCTAAACTATCAATTGAACTCAGAGCTCTAACTAGAAAAAAAGATATGGTTTTTAAATTTTACTAATCATTATATTAAACTATTGTCAGAGTACAATCTCCCACTTTAACACCTTACTGACGTAGCTATATGCTATTTTGGCATCCTACTGAGCTACAAAGTAGGGCAAGGAAGATTAAAGAAACCCTTTTTTTGGCATAAAGGGAAAAGAATACACAGAAAGCTAAATGAGTCGGGGGAACCTGATCCCCGACATGTCCTCTAAGAGGAGACTGTGGCATCTTGAAGGTGGTACATCAAAATAAATGACTCCAATGTCGTCCTGACCTGCCGGGTCGGTGAGCCAATCCGCGCATCTGTTGCTCTCTCGGAAGATATGACGATGAATAACAGACCAGTTCCGGTTGAGGAGTTCCCGGATACCCATGACCAGAGGGTTGCCCGACTGAGAGCGGGAGGTCACAGAGGACAGGAGCTGGTGCACCCCCATCGAGTCCACTTCCAGCTCAATCCGACGGAAGCCCAATCTCCAAGCTAAGGAGAGACCTGTGTAGACTGCCCAGAGTTCCACTGTTTGCGCTGAGCACCAACCGATGAGTTGGGAGAACCCACCTCTCCAACTACCGTCACTGTTGCGAATAAGACCGCCAGCTGAAGCCGTGAAATGTGTAAGATTACAAGCCTCATCCGTGTTGAGCTTGACCCAGTCTGCCTGAGGACGACTCCTGTTGGACCCCGATTTTTTAGTGAAAATAAGAAATATTCAAAAGTGGCTGAGTTGATTGAAATCAAGTTAAAAATCAAGAAATAAAGAGAGAGTGTGAAAATATGAAAAATTGTAAAAAGTTTGACTTTTTGGTCTTTGAGGGTTGATTTTTTATTTAGGCAAAATTTGAGAAAATGGTTTACATGAAACTTGTAGATTATGTTAAGAGCTTTCTGTAGTCATAAAATTTGCAATTTTTTGATATCAGGAGTAAAAGTTATGATCAGTCAAAGTTCAGGTGTGTTATGGGTTGACTTATGTTATGACTAAAGCTTTGGCTGAAAAATTTACCTAGTTAGAGGTTAATTTAGCCTTGGAGTTATTCATGAAAGTTGAAGGATTTGATTTGATCTTTATTTTGGTATAAAGTATAGAATTTTTCGATTAAGGAATAATAAATTATGATTTTTACAAGTCTCTATTATGATTTTAGCATGATTATTAGAGGTCAGAAGTTTTGATTGAAAAATGGACTTCCTTAGAGGTCAAATTGATTTTTATGTCCTTCATGGAAGATGTAGAGCTTCCCTCAAGCTTTCTATAGAGACTAAGTTTGTCAAAATTGGAGTTCGGGATTAAGAGTTATAAATTTTGGTAGTTTCGGATTTTCATCTGGAAAAAAAAAAAAGAAAAAAGAAATTGACGTATCGTCGTCGCAAGGGCGACGCATCGCCTCCCGAGGGCGAGCGAGCACTCGCCCTGCACGCCCGCGCGCGCGCTCCGTAATGACGTCGTTTCTGCCTCCTCTGCCGCGACGTCGTTTCATATTTTCCTCTCCTCTGCGCGCGCCGTTTTCTTCTTGTGCGACGCCGTTTGTCCCGCATGCTATACGACGCCGTTTTGAATTCTTTTGTTAATTCCTCCTTCAATCCGACCTTCGTTCAATCTTTTGCTTATATCTTTTCCGTCCGACATCCGATTGAGTTGATTCTTGAAACGTTGGATTCCTAAGACAATGAATTTCATTTTTATGGGAAATTTGTGAATTTTTTAGATTAAATTGAGGTAGATTAAATTAATCAAAGTGAGTCGGGAATTTTTTTGAATATAGTTCAATATTTTGAGAAATTCGGGAGCGGTGGTGATCCGATTAAAGTGATTCTTAAGGCGAAATAAAATTAAGACGTGGGGCTACAAATCATATGAAGAAATGAAATGTCAATTTTGCCCCTTAGACCTTCAAATTATTAATGGAAGTCCGAATTAGAGTACAGTTTTTGGATTAGAATATCTGAGAGTATTTTGAGCATAACTTTTGATCTGGGAATCGAAATGAGGCGATTCTTATTTGAATTAAACTAGAGAAATAGGGATACAATTGTTATGAAGACATCAAATGTCAATTTTGGGATTAAGAATGTTAATTTCTGGATGGAATTAACGTGATGGAAAATGTGTTAGAACATGAACATATCCGAAATGTTTTGAGCATAATTTTCGATGTAGTGCTCCGAATTGGATGATTCTTGTGACATTATGAAATTAAGAAATAGAGGAACATTTTTCTAGAAGGAAGTTTTGATAAATTCCTTCAACTTGATAGTGCGAATCAAACCCGCAAGTGAGAATAACTTAAAGGAAAGTATAGGGGAATTTTGGGTAGTTCACTTAAAGAGAGGGACAAAAGGGTCATTTTACCCTTATTTAATGACTTGTCAATAAGACAAAAGAGGTGGCTGTCATTTGAAGAGGAAGAAGCACGATAATTCTAGAAGAAAGGAAAGAAAATAATAAGAGAATGGAGAGAAGAAGCTTTCGGATGGAGAAAGAAGAGAGAGGAGGAAACTAGCTTAGGATTTTCGAATTTTTTGGGAGTTTTCAAGGTGATTTTAAGTTGTTTCTAAAGGGAGAAGATAGAAAAGAAGAAAAGCTTCCCATGGGCTTTGCATAAATCTGAAAATGGAGAGAAAAAAGGTAAGAGAGAAGTTTTGTGATTTTGAATCTTTTGATAAGTTCTTGGTTTAAATAGGTTAAGGATGCTATGGGATTGAGTTTCCTATGTTTAATTTAAGTGATTATGCTAAGAAGAAGTTTAATTTTGGATGACGAATTAATTAGGGATTATGCCCAAATTTCATAATTTGGGGTTTTTGGAAATTATTAATGTAGAATCATGGAAAATATTATGGATTGGTGAAATATGAAATCAATTTTGAAGAAATTGTGATTTATAATATTGAATTTAGATAAATTGGTTTAGGCCAATTTTGAGATTTGGGGATTTTTGAAATTGGTGATTTAAATATCTTGAAATTAGTATGAATTGATGAATTATGACATCAATTTTGAAAATTAAGTTATTAATGAGATTGAATTTGAGTGAATTGATTTAGGTAAAATTTTGAATTTGGGGATTTTAGAAATTCTGGTTTTAGAAAGCTTGGAAAAGTGATGAATTTGGGTTTCCTATAGTTAATTTTGAAGATTATGATTTTTATGATGTTGAATTTGGATATGTATGGCTTAGGTTATTTTAAATTGGAAGGAAGAAAGAAGAAATGGTCAATTTGGAGCATGTAACATGTTTTTGGCAATAATTCGAGGTGGGTAGCATGTTTATATTTTGATTTGTAAGCTATACATGCAATTTTGAAATATTAAAGAAAGCAAAAAAAAAATTGGATTTTTGATAAATAATGGTTTTGTGAATGTTTGAAAACAATGTTAATTAATGTTTGAAAATATGATTTCCAAATGATTTCTGAGGAATTAGTACAAGTTTAAATTCATTGTTTTCAAATGATTTAATGAATTTGGTAGAAATTTCTGAAAAATTCATTTGTTGTGTATGCATTGATAAATTATGCAAACTTGTTGAATTGATTGGATGGATTATAGTGATTGAATTGTATGCATTATGTGAATGTGAGAAAGTGAAGTTTCAAAATGTGCCTTCGGGCAGTTTGATTAGTATGTTTGAAAAGTAAGATTTTTGAAAAGTGCCTTCGGGCAATCCGACCTTTCGTTTTCGCTTATGTGTTATGTGGATTTGGTCAGGTCCTTGTGAGTCAGTGCACTGTCTCTATTTGTTTATGGCCTTCTCTCGGCTACCCGCAAGTGGCTTAGGAGTACCGATTTCGGACTCCCCTCCGTTTCACTTGCCGCATGAACCATTATCATGCGGAATGTGCGAGACATTCTGTTAGGACCAACCCAAACCGTTTAATGTGTCTTATGTGTTTGATTTATGATTTTATGTATGTTGTGATTTGATGTGATTGCATTCATGTTTATGAAAATTTTGAGAATTTTGATAAATGAGAAAAAAGAGTTTTCAACCCTGAAATTATATAAATTTATTATGAAAAGTTTGAAAAATTAAAAGGTATGAGGAAACTATTTGAAAAGTTACAAAGTTTGAAAAATTAGTCCTTTTGGCAAAACACTTATGAAAAATGATTTCTGCTTATATGTCAATTTATAAATGTGTTATCCACGAGCTTCCGAGCTCACCCCCCTTTCATCCCCAATCTTCAGGTATTCGAGCAAGAGATCGGATGAAAGAGCGTCAAGTTCAATTTTGCGTCATCTGTATTTGTTTGTGAATGGAGATTTGGATATTAATATTGTTCATTATGATGTATTTCGAGCATGTATTTCAGAAGGTATGAAGATTATGAATTAAAGTATGAGAGTGTGAAATTGTATATGAAATTGTGTATGAATTTGGAAATGAGATTGAGTTATGAGACTAGTAGATTGAATTACAGTTATGAAAGTGCTTTAGAATTAGGTTTGCATTTGTGTGTGCTGAGATCCCGGACGGAGGGTCCGGTGGATTTTGAAGTTTGTATATTTGATTGGGAATTTTAGAAGTGTATTTTGAACCTTTGCAGGTTTTGGGTTAGGTCAAAGGCAACCGTTATGTTGCCGAAATTTCGTTAGATAAATTGAAAATAAATAAAAATAAGATTTAGATGTATGAAAGATGGATTTATGAGATTGGTATTAATGTTAAGAAGTTTGTTATGATTTGAGTGAGATTATGAAATTAACAAATTTCCAAGAAAAAGGAAATTGTATGATTTGCATGAGTTTGAGTAAAAATGGTTATAAGAAAAAGAAAGAAAGAAAAAATTTATACCGGATTTCGGATATGTCTTAGTTTAGGTTTCCAACGCGATCGTTGTTGTCTTTGTATTGTATTCATGGATGTCGAACATTTGTTATGCTATTCGATTTGGCTTCATTTGTATACTTTGATTGTAAGTTTGAATTCGATCCGTCTCTGTTGCGCCTTTGATTGTAACCGTCCCGATTTGTTTCTTTCAGACTCTGTATTCGATTTGCATTCGCTTTGCTTCCACTTTCGCTTTGTTTGTCGTTATCGAATTCAATTTATCCAATTTGAATTCGCCTCGGTCTTCGTATCCGTTCTTATTTTCCGGTTGGATCCGGTTTCTGGATCGGGTCCCAACATTTATGGTATCAGAGCCCAGTAATAGGATCTTAACTGGGCATATAAGATTGAGAAGAGTGTGTAATGATAAAATTGAATTTGTGAGGATGTGCTAAGTGACAAGAAGTATGACTAACTTTAGGAATGTGAAATTGATGTGCATGACTTGTCATGACTTAGTTGAAGAATTAAAGTGATTGTTTGTTTTGGGTGTTAAGAATATGATTGATTAGAATCATGTGTTTGTGGAACTTGAGATGTGAATTGCATAATGAATTGGGAGAAATTGATATAGCCTATACTTCTGTGAAATGAAAGTATGACTATTTGAAAGATGACATGATGATAAAGATTAAATGATGATTGAACCATATTAGGGTTCCTTAAGAAATGGACCATTGACTTGTGTCCATATCTGAAGAAATAATGAGTTATAGATATAGTAAGTTGATATGACATGAGTGGTATGAGGTACAAGAAGTGAAGTATTGTGAAGAGATTGAGAGTATGTATGATGAGGAAATTAGATAAGAAAAAGTGATTGATTATGAGGTTTGGAAAGAAATTAGTAAGAAAGTGCTTGATTATCTTTGTTTGGAAAGAAATTATATGCAAGAATGAGTTACTTGGAGAAATCAAGTATGAATTTCGAGGACAAAATTCTTTTAAGAGATGGAGAAATGTTGGACCCCGATTTTTGAGTGAAAATAAGAAATATTCAAAAGTCGATGAGTTGATTCAAAATCAAGTTAAAAATCAAGAAAAAAAGAGAAAAATTGTGAAAATATGAAAATATGAAA
Source organism: Erythroxylum novogranatense (assembly GCA_029891385.1). NCBI lineage: Eukaryota > Viridiplantae > Streptophyta > Magnoliopsida > Malpighiales > Erythroxylaceae > Erythroxylum > Erythroxylum novogranatense. The sequence goes on from CM057229.1 coordinate 86,725,634, forward strand.
ATTTGTAAAAAGTTTGACTTTTTGGCCTTTGAGGGTTGATTTTTTATTTAGGCAAAATTTGAGAAAATGGTTTACATGAAACTTGTAGATTATGTTAAGAGCTTTCTGTAGCCATAAAATTTGCAATTTTTTGATATCAGGAGTAAAAGTTATGATCAGTCAAAGTTCAGGTGTGTTATGGGTTGACTTATGTTATGACTAAAGCTTTGACTAAAAAATTTACCTAGTTAGAGGTTAATTTAGCCTTGGAGTTATTCATGAAAGTTGAAGGATTTGATTTGATCTTTATTTTAGTATAAAGTATAGAATTTTTCGATTAAGGAATAATAAGTTATGATTTTTACAAGTCTCTATTATGATTTTAGTATGATTATTAGAAGTCAGAAGTTTTAATTAAAAAATGGACTTCCTTAGAGGTCAAATTGATTTTTATGTCCTTCGTGGAAGATGTAGAGCTTCCTCCAAGCTTTCTATAGAGACTAAGTTTGTCAAAATTGGAGTTCGGGATTAAGAGTTATGAATTTTGGAAGTTTTGGATTTTCATGTGGAAAAAAAAAAGAAAAAAGAAATTGACGTATCGCCGTCGCAAGGGCGACGCATCGCCCTCGAGAGGGCGAGCGTCCAGCTCGCCATCGCTAGGGCGACGCATCGCCTCGCGAGGGCAAGCGAACCCTCGCCCTGCACGCGCGCGCTCCGCAACGACGTCGTTTCTGCCTCCTCTGCCGCGAAGTCGTTTCATATTTTCCTCTCCTATGTGCGCGCCGTTTTCTTCTTGTGCGACGCCGTTTCTCCCGCATGCTATACGATGCCGTTTTGAATTCTTTTGTTAATTCCTCCTTCAATCTGACCTTCGTTCAATCTTTTGCTTATATCTTTTCCGTTCGACATCCGATTGAGTTGATTCTTGAAGCGTTGGATTCCTAAGACAATGAATTTCATTTTTATGGGAAATTTGTGAATTTTTTAGATTAAATTGAGGTAGATTAAATTAATCAAAGTGAGTCAGAAAATTTTCTGAATATAGTTCAGTATTTTAAAAAACTCGGGAGCGGTGGTGATCCGATTGAAGTGATTCTTGAGGCGAAATAAAATTAAGACGTGGGGCTACAAATCATATGAAGAAATGAAATGTCAATTTTGCCCCTAAGACCTTCAAATTATTAATGGAAGTCCGAATTAGAGTGCAGTTTTTGGATTAGAATATCTGAGAGTATTTTGAGCATAACTTTTGATCTGGGAATCGAAATGAGGCGATTCTTGTTTTGAATTAAACTAGAGAAATAGGGCTACAATTGTTATGAAGACATCAAATGTCAATTTTGGGATTAAAAATGTTAATTTCTGGATGGAATTAATGTGCTGGAAAATGTGTTAGAACATGAACATATCCGAAATGTTTTAAGCATAATTTTTGATGTAGTGCTCCGAATTGGATGATTCTTGTGGCATTTTGAAATTAAGAAATAGAGGAACATTTCTCTAGAAGGAAGTTTTGACAAATTCCTTCAACTTGATAGTGCGAATCAAACCCGCAAGTGAGAATAACTTAAAGAAAAATATAGGGGCATTTTGGGTAGTTCACTTAAAGAGAGGGACAAAAGGGTCATTTTATCCTTATTTAATGACTTGTCAATAAGACAAAAGAGGTGGCTGTCATTTGAAGAGGAAGAAGCACGATAATTCTAGAAGAAAGGAAAGAAAATAAGAAGAGAATGGAGAGAAGAAGCTTTCGGATGGAGAAAGAAGAGAGAGGAGGAAACTAGCTTAGGATTTTTGAATTTTTTGAGAGTTTTCAAGGTGATTTTAAGTTGTTTCTAAAGGGAGAAGATAGAAAAGAAGAAAAGCTTCCCATGGGCTTTGCATAAATCCGAAAATGGAGAGGAAAAAGGTAAGAGAGAAGTTTTGTGATTTTGAATCTTTTGATAAGTTCTTGGTTTAAATAGGTTAAGGATGCTATGGGATTGAGTTTCCTATGTTTAATTTAAGTGATTATGCTAAGAAGAAGTTTAATTTTGGATGATTGATTAATTAGGGATTATGCCCAAATTTCATAATTTGGAGTTTTTGTAAATTATTAGTGTAGAATCATGGAAAATATCATGGATTGGTGAAATATGAAATCAATTTTGAAGAAATTGTGATTTATAATATTGAATTTAGATAAATTGGTTTAGGCCAATTTTGAGATTTGGGGATTTTTGAAATTGGTGATTTAAATATCTTGAAATTAGTATGAATTGATGAATTATGACATCAATTTTGAAAATTAAGTTATTAATGAGATTGAATTTGAGTGAATTGGTTTAGGTAAAATTTTGAATTTGGAGATTTTAGAAATTCTGGTTTTAGAAAGCTTGGAAAAGTGATGAATTTGGGTTTCCTATAGTTAATTTTGAAGATTATGATTTTTATGATGTTGAATTTGGATATGTATGGCTTAGGTTATTTTAAATTGGAAGGAAGAAAGAAGAAGTGGTCAATTTGGAGCATGGAACAAGTTTTTGGCAATAATTCGAGGTAGGTAGCATATTTATATTTTGATTTGTAAGCTATACATGCAATTTTGAAATATTAAAGAAAGCAAAAAAAAAATTGGATTTTTGATAAATAATGGTTTTGTGAATGTTTGAAAACAATGTTGATTAATGTTTGAAAATATGAATTCCGAATGATTTCTGAGTAATTAGTACAAGTTTAAATTCATTGTTTTCAAATGATTTAATGAATTCGGTAGAAATTTCTGAAAAATTCATTTGTTGTGTATGCATTGATAAATTATGCAAACTTGTTGAATTGATTGAATGGATTATAGTGATTGAATTGTATGCATTATGTGAATGTGAGAAAATGAAGTTTCAAAATGTGCCTTCGGGCAGTTTGATTAGTATGTTTGAAAAGTAAGATTTTTGAAAAGTGCCTTCGGGCAATCCGACCTTTCGTTTTCGCTTATGTGTTATGTGGGTTTGGTCAGGTCCTTGTGAGTCAGTGCACTGTCTCTATTTGTTTATGACCTTCTTAGGCTGTCCATGAGTGGGTTAGAGTACCGATTTGAGACTCCCCGCGTTTACGGTTTGCATGTAACCATTATACGGAATGTGCGATGCGTTCGTTAGGACCGACCCAAACCGTTTGATGTGTCTTATGTGTTTGATTTATGATTTTATGTATGTTGTGATTTGATGTGATTGCATTCATGTTTATGAAAATTTTGAGAATTTTGATAAATGAGAAAAAGAGTTTTCAACCCTGAAATTATATAAATTTATTATGAAAAGTTTGAAAAATTAAAAGGTATGAGGAAACTATTTGAAAAGTTACAAAGTTTGAAAAATTAGTCCTTTTGACAAAACGCTTATGAAAAATGATTTCTACTTATTTGTCAATTTATAAATGTGTTATCCACGAGCTTCCGAGCTCACTCCCCTTTCATCCCCAATCTCCAGGTATTCGAGCAGGAGATCGGATGAAAGAGCGTCAAGTTTAATTTTGCGTCATCTGTATTTGTGTGTGAATGGAGATTTGGATATTAATATTGTTCATTATGATGTATTTCGAGCATGTATTTCAGAAGGTATGAAGATTATGAATTAAAGTATGAGAGTGTGAAATTGTATATGAAATTGTGTATGAATTTGGAAATGAGATTGAGTTATGAGACTAGTAGATTGAATTACAGTTATGAAAGTGTTTTAGAATTAGGTTTGCGTTTGTGTGTGCTGAGATCCCGGACGGAGGGTCCGGTGGATTTTGATATTTGTATATTTGATTGAAAATTTTAGAAGTGTATTTTGAACATTTGCAGGTTTTGGGTTAGGTCAAAGGTAGCCGTTATGCTGCCGAAATTTCGTTAGATAAATCGAAAATGAATAAAAATAAGATTTAGATGTATGAAAGATGGATTTATGAGATTGGTATTAATGTTAAGACGTTTGTTATGATTTGAGTGAGATTATGAAATTAATAAATTTCCAAGAAAAAGGAAATTGTATGATTTGCATGAGTTTGAATAAAAATGGTTATAAGAAAAAGAAAGAAAGAAAAAAAAATTTATACCGGATTTTGGATATGTCTTAGTCTAGGTTTCCAACGCGATCGTTGTTGTCTTTGTATTGTATTCATGGATGTCGGACATTTGTTATGCTATTCGATTTGGCTTCATTTGTATACTTTGATTGTAAGTTTGAATTCGATCTGTCTCTGTTGCGCCTTTGATTGTAACCGTCCCGATTTGTTTCTTTCGACTCTGTATTCGATTTGCTTCCGCTTTGTTTCCTCTTTCTCTTTGTTTATCGTTATCGAATTCAATTTATCCAATTTGAATTTGCCTCGATCTTCGTATCCGTTCATATTTTCCGGTTGGGATCTGGTTTCCGGATCGGGTCCCAACAACTCCAACCAATCCTATGAACCCGGCGTGGGCGAGAGCCGGTGTGGCTCAGACTGTGCCGATCTACGACCTTCTGAACCTGATCTGCAAAAGACAAGATAAGAAAAAATGGTGAGGTGGGACGATCAAAAGTAGGATCAAAAATAGATTTGTTCCTCCAGGTCCACAGGAACCAGCAGGTCAACCCAAAAAGCAGCGCCCACTCCTGGTTGTGCACGCGCCGACACTGTAGAAGGTTGGTATGCAGCCAGTCACAAGTAGGGAGAGTAAATGCAGACGAGGTAACGATGTCCGACGGAAAATGGGCCCACATACGACGAGCGATCGAACAGTCGTGAACAACATGAAGAGAGGATTCTTCGTAGAAGCAGTGGGGACAGGTACTGTCGGTGGTGAGATGACGGCGCATCCTTTGTTGATTATAAAATATAACTAGTGTTGGACACAAGAGATAACAATAATGGAGTGATAAGAAATAGAGTGCAACCATTGTTGGGTTCATATCTTTAACTAGTGCTATTCTTTTGCTAGGTTTTGTAGTTTTGTGTTTTAGAAAAACAAATAGTATTAGAGTTCAATTTGTTCTATGATTGGCACTAGAATCGCTCTATAGTCAAATAGGGTTTTATTATTTTCAGTTTTTATTTCTTTTAAAATTCTAGTTTTAAGGGTTTTATGTCTAGAAGAAGTTCATTGATGCTTGTAATTCAAAGATCACGTTATTTTTATTATTAAAAACCATTGGAAATTTTTTCTTCCATCTTTTGGAGTGGTTTTGCTCAAATTTCTCTTCAAAACTTTAATCTTATCTAACTTGCTAATGGTGATAAAAAGCCTAGGATCTTATAACTCTTAATCCCTTCTTCTTTTAAAGTATGGTGATTCATATAATTTTTTGAGTGTTTTTTCTATTGTTTTTAGACTAAGTTATATAAAATGATCGTAGGTCATGCTGTATTAATATCAGGTCTCATCAATCTTATTGGTGAGGGTCATATCAGAATTTGGTATCAAAGCTCAGATCTACATTTAAACTTATTCTTAGTATCGTTGTTTATGCATTCAATATTCATTTTTTTCCATTACTTAAAGTTTTGTTGAGAAAAAATTGTTCTTAGGTTTGTGTTCCTTATTATTTAAGTTTCAATTCGATAAGAAAAGTTTAGTAAATTTTTATGAAGAAAATACTTAGGAATTTTCATCTAAATAAAATATAAAAGAGGCTAGTGATTGCATCATTTATTGTAAGAAAATTTATTGCTATTCCAATAACGATAAGGAAACATACTAGGATCATTATTATAATTTTCTATTTTTCTTGCTTTTGTTTCCTTTATCTTGTTTTTAGTAATTATGTTTAATTGTTCTTATTGATCTTTCCTCTCTCTTTTTTAGTCCAAGTGGGTTCTTTTAAACTCAATTTCTTGTCTTGAGTTTTCCTATTCATTGTTTTATAATGTCATTTCTTAGTTTGTTTCTTGCCTAAATTTGCTTTATTAGGAATATTTGTAAAGGAAGATGTAAAACTAGCTTTCTTGATTTCCATTGCATAGTTTGCAAAGAACCTGAAGTCAAGATTTAGGTTATGATTCATATGAATCTTTGAGAGAAATACATGATTAAATGCTTTGCTACTAAATTTTTGTGCATGTACAACAGGACTCATATTGAAAGCAAAACCTTGTCTAATGATAAGGAAAATAGTGAAGAGGAAAGAATGGGAGTAGACTAATAAAGTCATATCCTTTCTCTAACATAATCAAGCAAATAAAACACACAAAACACTAAAAAGAATATAACTATAAGTCTTAAACATATTATTAATATCTAAGAAATTAAAAACACACTTAAACATCTAGAAAATATATTATAATATACACCTATCAGTGCTTATTAAAGATATTTCCTGTGGACCAAACTCAAAGAAGTGTCTTAGAATATTTCATATCCTTGGCTCATAACTGGTGATTTCAACTCTATCATTCATTATGAAGAAATTAAAGGAACCAAATCATTAGGAAGTCCATGCCTAGAGTTTAAAAGATGCCTGACTAAAATTCAAGTGACGAATATAACCTTGATGTAGCGCATCGTAACACTACTCAAAATAATTAGACCTACAACTATTGCAATTGTGAGTATAGGTCGATCCTACAGAGAATGTTCGGTTAGCTTTCGTAATAAAAAGAATTGGTGTTTAGGTTAGGGGGTTTGGTTTTGGGTTCCAATAATAAAATAAAATGAAACTAAACTAATTAAAAAAATTAAAGAAAACATTAAAAAATGATGAAAAATGATGAATGCATTAAAGACTTGATTATTGGTTCAATCTCGACCTATACACAATCAAGCATACTTCATTGAATTACTATTATCATACCTCTCTTAGCAACTATTAATTGTAGGTTAATGATAAGCTCTATTAACCCTGATTTTCCCTTAGATTATGTTTAATTAAGAGACGCTTGTTGATTAAACCTAGCCATAGAACAACCTAGGATAAGCTCTTTAGATTTAATTGGACAACCATATTATGAATTAGGAAAACAGATTAATCAAGGCAACAACCACACAAGCTCGGGTCATTTACCTAGGTTATGTTATCCTTAATTATTCGACACCAAGCGGAAGCAAAATAATTGCGGATTATATCCCCAATGATATGAAACCATTTATTGCTATAAAATGAATCTCAACATAACAATTACAAATTATATTGAAGATTTTAGTAATATTCAAACACAACAATTACGAATTGTGTTCAAAATTCTAGTAATGAGTTCACATATAAACAATCAAACGAGGACGAGAATAAAGATCATTCATAAATGAAAACCCAAATCCATAGGCATAAGATAGCATAATCAATTCCTAAGAGAGAAAGAACAATAACAACAATGAAAGAAATGTTTAACCAGGTTCTTCAGTATCGATATCTCCTCCGAACTGAAGACCGGAAGCTTGGCCCTCCATGGCCTCCTTGGATCTCCAACGACATCGAGTTTTGCCGTTCATTCTTCTCTAGAAACCTCCAAACATTTCCTCCAACTTTTCATGACATTTCTGCCATCAAAACGATGTATTTATACTCAAAACCAGGTTTTTAGGTGAGCTGGAAGCATTTCACGAGCGTACTTTATGGTGTCACGAGTGTGCATGTGAGTTATGGGCGTGCATTGTGGTGTCATGCCCATGACAAATCAGTCATGGATGTGCATGAAGTTTCACACCCATGACGAATAATTCGTGGGCGTGACTAACATGATGACACCCATGACTTCTATCTCATGGTCGTGAGTCATTTCTAGCGCTTTTCATCTTGATGTTTTCAACATATACCATCATCTTCATGCCTTTTCTTATTTACTATTCTTCTAATCCTTCTCATTCTTGCTCCATGAAGACAAATGATTGTGAATCTCTAAAAAATGACTCAAATATTGTACTTTTGACTCACTTTAGCTATTTCACTTCCGAATTGTACTTAAAACTAAATATGAACTAAAGTGAATATCTTAAGCATTTTATATCATTAATCATTAAATGTTATGGAATAAATGTATAATCAATTAAGCACATATCAACCCTCTGGATGACACTTTTAAACTTGGAGTAACAATCAATCTTAGGATAACTTCGTCAGGAAGAAACTTGATCGCGGTTTACGCAATCATGAATGGTTTCAAGTCTTCCCTCCCTATTTGACTTTTTTTTACTAACTCTAATTTTCCTAATCACTCTGTAATCATCACTCATACTAATTAAGTAACTCATAAAACTCCATTTATATTTAATAATTTCCTGGAGTAAGTGTAAACTTAAGGGGCAATAAACAATTTATCTATACTAAAAAGAATGACATTATTAGATAGGAGATGAAAGATTTATTCAGGAAAAATGTGTGCAATACTCACGACTTGCTTAACACTACTAGGAGTAATATGGAGAAAGTTCACACTAATCTATATAATAATCCCTCGTCTTAAATTCTCTAGGAATTAGAAAGGAAAGCAATGGACAATCTTTCTACAACACTAACTTATGATCATTTTCTTATAAAGCAAAGGTCTCTTATAAACTTGCTTAGAGATAGGAACTTCTCTTTCTATCATCGAGTTGTCATGACTAAAATGAGTTTCAATAAGATCATCTCTTTAGAGGATGGCAATGATAATCTAACTTCTCAGCACCAACTGGTCCCTTTGACTATTTATCCAATATAATGGGAGCCCTTACCAATACGCATTCATCCATTCCTTTACTCAATGAGATTATTCAAGACTATATTTCACCTTAAGAGATTGAAGCTTTGGATAAGCCAATAATAATTTAGGAGATTAAAGAGATGCTTAAATCTCTTAATCTATTTAAAGCACTTAGCCTTGATGGGTTCGATATCAACTTTTTCATAAAAACATGGACCATGACCAAGGAGATGGTAACTGATGCCATTTTAGAGTTCTTACGAAATATTTCACTCTTCACAGATCTTAATAAGACTTTTATTGCTCTTATGCCTAAGGGTGGGAAACAAAAATCCTTCACTAATAATTGGCCCATAGCATATTGCAATTCTATTTACAAAATAGTTTCCAAAATTTTGGTTGAGGTTAAAAAAGGTGGTCTAAAATCATATTGATCTTATCCAAAGAGCATGCATTCCAAGCAGAGTAATATGAGATAAGATTCTCCTTATACAAGATAAGAAATTATTCAAAGAAGAGAAGTAACAAGATTTTTATGCTAATATGGAATTAAGGAAATCTTATAACATTGTGGACAAGGATTTTTTTGATCAACATACTTGTAATAATAGAATTTTCAAATAACTATATTTGGTGGATTAGGCAATGTGACTCTACTAAAGTACAACATCCTAATCGATTATCAACCCTTAAAAAATTTAAAAAACACAAAAGGAATTAGGCATGGTGATCTAACTTCCACTTTTGTATTAGTCATGGAAGTCTTTAATAGACTCCTTAAAAGAATAGTAAAGAGGTTTACATACTTCAAGTATCACTCTAGATACAGGAGGCAGGTAATTATTAATTTAAGCTTTGCAGATGACTTAATCATATTGTCCAAAGTTGATTCTAACTCAGTTGCAACCATCATTATAACTCTGAAGATGTTCTACAAACTATTAGGGCTTGAAGTTACCGATGCCAAAAGTGGTATCTATTTGTCTAATAGTGTAATGAATTAGGAACACTCTATAGTTACAATCACTAGTTTCTACTTACACCAACTACTAGTAGTCTATCTTAACATCCCATTGTCAACTTCAAGAATGCCATAAGGGGACTTCTCACTAAATTAAGATCCATACTAGAATATCTAGTTGGAGTGCTAACAATCTTACCTTAGCGGTTAAAGCTCAGCTCATTGTTTCTATTTTGAGCTCCACTAATGTACATTGGGCAGCTCACCTAGCACTCCCAGAATCTGTAATTAAATTCATTGATAAGGCTTTCAAGAATTTCCTATGTCAGTGAGCAAAGAAATGGAAACTAAAGCAAGAGTTAAGTGGTCTGAAGTGTGCACTCCTATAATTGAAGATGGTCTAAACTTTATTCCTCTCAAAACTCTCAACTTGGTAACACTTACCAAAAGGAGACTATTAAGGGATAAGAAAACTTTATGGATCAAGTGGATACATGTAATCCCATCACCGATGGGAAGGGTAAATTGGTCAATTGGGACGGGTTAGGAGTGTATAAATTAGTCTCGGCATGTTTATGCATAAGAGGGCCTCCATATGCACATAAATTGAAATTTTGCACATGCACATGAGTGTACATTCATTCATGACATTTCCCGACATATGTATTTATTGTAAAAAATATGTTATTTTCGTGTTTGAAAAATTGAATTGGAGTGATTTAGTTGTGTTTTACATTTATGGAGAATTTTAGAAATTTTCGGGAAAAATTTTCGGACCGAAAAAATCACCAAATGGTGGACTGATTGGTTTCCAGTACTGAAAATTTCTGCCCAAAGGCACTAGATATTGAAGTAATTGATTTTGGGATTGTAATGTGAGATATTGGAACAATATGGATTAATGATAACTTTTAATAGGGTTTTTTTATTACCAATTCATTATTGTTATCAAATGCCAAGTGTCATGACATGTGTCATGACACCCTTGGACTCATTTATTGCTTGGTTTCTTTCCTTTGCATTCACGACTCTTCCAAATAAAATTGAAAGAGTAAAGAGTTGATTGTGGCTGCCCATCCGAAACTCCTTCCTACCCCCCTTCTTCGTTGGTTTCTTTATTGGCTTTGGAAGATTGGAAGAATTAAAGATTTGAAGCTTATTTAGGTGAGAATTAAATTACATGTCCTTTACTTAGTTGTTAGATGCATTAATTGGGAGTTATTGTGCATGAATTATGACTTATTGTGTATTAATTTCATAAAGCTTATGGTTTGCTTATTTGGGTACAAATTCATGTCTATGTGAGGATGAGTGAATGAACATGGTTTACATTGATTTTAGCTTGGTTTTGGATTGAGTTTTGGAAGGCTAGATGAATGGAAAATTAAATAAAGTCAATTGTGTGTGTGCTGCCAATTTTGTGACTATGTATGGAAGTGAAGGTTTGGATGAAATTGTGGCTAATTTCTTGGATAAATTGCATGCTAGTTGGAGTAGAGTTGGAATTGGAATGATAGAAGTGGGATGAGTATCAAAGCTGGAAAATTAACTTTGTACATGTTTCAATGTTTTTGCCATAACTAGCTGTGTGGTTAAGTAATTGAGGTGAGGTTTGTCTTAAACTAAAATTGAGTCATTTGGTTACAATTTTTGTGAAGGAAGCACTGTCCAATTTTGATTAGAAGAGTGTTAAATATTGCTTTGAAAGTGAAGTATAGGTGTAGTATGAACAGTAATTCGAGCTTGATGACCTTAAGTTTTGATGAATTTTTCTAGATTGATTGAGGTTGAATTTGTGAAATTGGTCTAAATGAAAGTTGAATCTTTCCTTGTTATCTTTCTGTCGCCACTAAGTATGCAATTTTTCGATATACATGTTGAGTGTTATGACCTGTTGACGTTTGGATGTTAATAGGTTGGTGCTAGAAATTGTTTTAAGTATAGGTTTTGTAGTGATTGGATATTGAAGTTAAATTATGGATTTTTGTGATTTTAATTAGCACAAGTGGCCTTACGGAAAGTTGTAGGGGGATGAACTAGCTTTAAAATGAGGTATAATATGTGAATTTTGGATGTCAGAATGATGAGATATGAATTTTCAAAGGTGAGATCTGATTTAGGTATTCCACTAGTTATCGGGCAGTCACATTCATGGGCAAAATTGACCTAATTAGAATTGGAATTGGCTTCTAAGCCCTTCATGAAAATTTTAGTATGTAAGTTGATCTTTTTATGGATATAAAGTATGCACTTTTTGGACATTTGGGTAAGGAGTTATGGTTTTTAGAAAATTGGAGTACTGTTTAGGTGCAATGTATGGGCAGAACCTTTAATTGAATTTTTGACCCATTGAGCAAGTGAATTTGGTTCCATGTTGTTTATGAAAGTTGTAGAACATGCTTTGACATTTCTTTTGACATAAAATTTGGAATTTTTGGCAAAAGGAATGGAAAGTTATGATTTTTGCAAAATGGTATACTGTTTTGGGAAACATTGTGTAGGCAATAAATTTGATTGCATTTTTGACACCCTTAAAGATAAAATTAGTTTTTGTGTCCTTCATGAAACTTGTAGAGCTCTCTTTTATCTTGAAATTAAGACCAAGTTTGTCCAATTTGGAGCTCAGAGTAAGGAGTTATGACCTGTGAAGGTTGGGATGTCGACAGAAGAATTCAGTGGGTCACTGTAGTCGACCTAGTCGACTACAATCCCTGACTAGTCGACTAGAATATGTATTTTTTCTAAACTGACCTCTCTCCACTCTTTTATGTATAACTTTTTCGTCCGACCTACAATTGACCTGATTCTCGAGGCATCGGATTCGTGAAACATTGAATTTCATTTATTTGTGAAATTGGGAAATTTTAAAGCTGAAATTGACGTGGATCGGTTAGGTCAAAGTGAGGGGTTCGGGTGATGATTTTTCTAATATGTGTTTTATTCATAATTGGACCTATAGAGGTCCAAATTGAGTGATTTCGGTGTCAATGGGTTTCTATTTTTTTTTAAGGAAAATTTGGTGACGGGAAATTGTGCAATAGTGCCGAGAATGTCACGAACATGCATTGTACACATTTAATTACTACATGGGCATTATTAAATGTTTCTGATTGCCAATTTGGTAATGTTTGGTTATTTGGACTTCTTTAGAGACGCATTTGGAACGTCAATTCATAGACATTGCTGAGACTTCCAGGCTTTAACTTCGAAAGCAAAGGTGAGTAACCTAGATGGTTTCTCGATTATTGATTGTTTATAATTTTGCACTTATAACACTGTGGAGAATAATGGTGGGTTTTGCGTTTGTTTATGACTGATTTCGGGCTGAAGGTGCCCGATGTATTGGGAGATTTTGACATAGAAGTGTTATTTGTCTGAAAATTTGAGACCTTCGTATTTCCAATATGATAAATCGTGATTGTGATTATATTGTGAATAGTTGTGATATAATTGTTTGAATGTAATAATTTGGGTTCGATTGTGATGTGATAAATTGTGATATGGGAATTGGTTGTGATACAATTACTGCCTATTTGTAACATGTGGATAATTGTGATACACTTACTGTTAAATTGGGACATATGCATTTCATACATGAATGCATGATCAGTTAATGAGAGTTGTGACCGGAGCAGCCACCGAGAGCTAAAAGCTCAACGTATTTGGGCCTCAAGCCCACAGTGATTCAGAGCCTCTGGCTCAACGATTAATGCGCCCATATTGGGACAATTCAGAACCTCAGGCTCACCGATTAATGCACCCATATTGGGACAGTTTAGGCACTCGGTCACAACACCGTAATAAATTAAAAAAGGGTCACATGCCCATTACAGTATTGTATTGCACTTCATTGATTGAATGGAAGGCAAAATGCCTTATGCAATTGTGACATGTTTGAGTATTACATGAAACTATTTGGTTATGTGGGTCTGATCGAATGCAATGAATAAGTGGTCTATGCTTCAGTGAAATTGTGCAATGTGATTGAATATGCCACAATGTGAAATAGGATATGTGAATTGATGTGTTGCATGAATAGAGTGAACCATCGATGATGGTTCCTCACTGAGTTCGCAAAACTCACCCAAAATTTGCAATTATTTTTCAGGACTCAGAAGAATACCCCGTTAGGCAACGGGCGTATGGCATCTGCTGGTTAATGAAATAGAGAAGTGGTCGAGATCAGTTCGCGTCTCTATTAGTGTATTTTTATTTTCTGAACTTTTGTATTAATGATTAGGTCAATTTGTAAAGTCAGCTGACTGATATAAATTGTATATAAAAAAAGGGCCCTCGAGGCCATTGAATTGTTTATGTAAGTTGTTTTCCGCATAAATTATAATGTGTGTGGGTTTGATAAAATAATAATTATAAATTGATATTGAGTTTTGACTGAGTGATGCAGCACGCCACCCTCACAGGGCACGGACTCGGATATCATCGTCGATGTCGGGTTCGAGTCATGCGAGAGTGGGGTGTTACATTTAGGTGGTATCAGAGCCCAGAAGTACGAACTTATCTGGGCATTTTTTTGAAATATGGGTTAAGTTACATGCATTTAAGTCATGTCACGACAGACAGTGGCAACTGATCCCCAGTCTAGCATATGAGCCGCATGCATGAGCATGCATCAATTGTTTAAGCGGTTAGAAATAGTGAGGAAAATAATGTATGTTTGAATGTGATAAATGGAAGTTTTGGATATCATGGAATAAGAAAAAGTGTGTGGTTCGATATGACAAATGAAGATTAAATTGTTATTGGTGGATGTATTATGAAATACAACATCAGTGTTATACTGGGGTATATCCTTGAATGTGGGATAGATGAATATATAGTTGTGGATTGATAGAGGAAAATAGGGATATGATAAAAATGGCAAGATTTCAAGTGTATAAAGTAGATGAAAATAAAATGTTCTATGATCTAGAGAGGCTACAATTGGGTTTGCTTACCGTGATGAGAGTTTATGAATAAGGGTTTATGACTTAGAGTCAAATTATGTTAGTGGGAAATTAAGAATGATTATACATCTATGATTTTGATTTGATTATGAACATACATGGGTATGAAGAAATAATGAAAAATTGGAATGTAAGACAATGAAAATGGTATGTGAAAAAGTTGTCAAAGTTCAGTTGATTTACCTATGTGAACGTACATCTGATAATGGGAGCATCATGGCAAGTGAAAATATTAAGCATATATGTATCATATGTGTGGAGAAGATATCGGAAGCAATCGGTGAGTTAGTGGATAATTGCTAGTCATAGTTCTTATAGTTTAAAGTTCAATATGAGTTAGAATAAGAAGTGAAAGTGATTATAGTGATCAATTGAGAATAAATTGAGATTGTTATATGAAAAAAAGGGAAGAAAAAGGACATGATCATGGCAAAATCCTCACGATCGAGGACAGGTGCAAAAAGGGAGGTGTTGTCAAAAATCAAATGAGATCAAGGTATCCTTAGCGTAAGTGACTAATTGGTGAGTTGTCTTACGTCTGTCTCTCGATAAGATGTAATGATTTTGATGGTATATACTTCAATGAACCTTATTAAAAAGGATGTTCTGATTATATGAGTTATGGCATAAATTGATCTTTATGGGATATTATGAATAGCTAGAATTGATTTCCTAAGGCATTGAGAATGGCTGACAAGAAATGGCGACGACAGTTGATGAGTAGGAATTCCATGAGTGGTATCAATGAAAGTAGCAAGAAATCTTCTTTCAAAGAAGAATTTCCCTGAACTGGGTTAAGTCGATCAGACGATTCCATTAAAAAAAAGATCAATGAAAGGACAAAGCAGAGATAAATATCAAATAAATTAAAAGTCATTATGGGAGTCCTAATCCTAGCGGAGACTCAAGCGTAAGAGGTAGAATATGCTACTAAGAAGGTATGCATTATGTTGATGTAAAGAATCCGACTATGTAATCGGTTTATTGAACATTAAGGAGACATTAATTGCGAATATGAGGAGAATATAGGTTCACGTATATTTTATGTAAATATATTCGGGAAGTAAAAAGTTGATATGATGAATGTATTATCAACCCAGGGAGTAACGATTGCAAATAAATTGAAGTATGTGGAGAAACTAGTGTAAAAGAACAGACGTCAGAACACGTCAATGTGAAACTGAGAAAAAAAAATTTCCTCATTGGGGAAATCAGATACTTAAATAGTTATGAGAATCAATCATAGGTATAAGGAGTTTACTATACTATTGAAGAGTAGAGTGTCTCAATTGTGTTTAGATTGGATAGTGACTATGATCATTAAGGATATATCTAATGTCTTTGAAAAGTAAAGAAGAATATTTTGCATAGTTGAGGAAATCATATATCATGAAAGTTTCATAAAAGTGAATCTTAGCTTGATCAAATAAATTGTGGGTGAACTAGTATTCGAACATGGCACATTCGAAGACTTAATGAAGATACAGGTGATGATAAAATGCAAAATTGTAAGGGATATATATATGGGATTTGGAGTTATTTAAAACTAGTTGTATGTTGGATATGCCCATAAGTTGTTAAAGGTTTTCTGGTCTTAGCTCTTTGACAAAACTGTTTGAGAAAAAACGTGTGAATCGTATGACTGATGAATGTAAGAACTAACGAAGTGTTCCAATAAAGATTATGGTGCAATATGTTGAAATAGTGTAAAGTGGTTTTATGTACCTAGGAATAAGTATAACCTCATGGGCTACATTGTGATTGATAATTTGAAATTTGTTGTACTAGGTATTGCTTTGAAAGCTTGGAGACACTATTCGTATAGAAACATTTTGGATATAACTATGAATATGCAAATCGATAACAATTGAGGTATTTTGTGAGTTTGAAGAAATTGAAAAGGATTATGCGATTGAGTACTTCATAATAAAGCTAGTGCTGCAATTCAATGTATTGAATAGAAAATTCAATAGCAGAATATCACAATGTGGGCGATAAGGATATCAAACCTAGTGTAACACTGAGTGCAAGATGTCGACCTAACAAGGGGGCAGAAAGAAAGTATTATTAGTTATTGGAATTTCAAATCAGGTGTGTATAAAAAGGATTGGCAAAGCCCAAATTGAGGATTTAGAATTTGCGAACCTTATCGAGGAATTGAAAAAGAATCCAACTTTTGAGAAAATGATATTTCTGATTGGATTAAGAAGTATGTGAAATACTAACTAAAGAAACTATTAGAGAAAACATAAGAAACAATCGAAGCCTTATGTTCTAAGTAAGAGTACATCGAAAGAGTAATTGATGGTTTAGAATGTAAAATCGAATGATTATATGTTTGAATAACCAACAGATTTAACTGTTGGAGACAAATGTAAAACTGATATTTTTGGACTTCATAAGGACATGAGATTGATGTATAGTTCGGATTGATAGTGGGAATAACAATCGTTATATTGGATACCATTCGAATATGTATAAGGGGTCTTACAGCAAAAAGGAGCCGTTCACTCCTATATTAAAGTGAACAGGGCCTAAAAATAATCGAAGGCCATGATTGAGTTGAGATAATGTTGATGAGTGAAATGAATCTGTAATAGGGGTTAAGTGATCCAAGTTAATGAAAAATGAGTTGAGTTGATTAATATTGAGGTTATGGAAGTTTACGAGATTAGTGTTTTAACACTAAAGAGATGTAATCTAGTAAGCGAAAAATAAAATACATCGAAAAGTATCACCTCAACCAAGATGCACTTAGATGGAGATAAAGGTGTAAATAGGGGAAACTAAATTCGACATAAAGTGGTCCATATGAAACTATGGCAAAAATGGGACAAAGGCAGTATGAGTGATTTGTATTGTTATAAGTCGATACATATGGTATTGAAATTGGAAGTAAAGTGTTGAATATGCTGAAACTCATCAAGGACATAATTGAGGAAGTATACTATCTGAACAGAGAATTGATAGAAAGATGACACAAGAAACGGAGGAGTGTACGAGATGACAGTACCCCTACCTTCTTCAGCGTCAAAAATGAATTTCGAGGACGAAATTTTTATTAGGAGGGGAGAATTGTAACATCTCATCACCGATGGAAAGGGTAAATTGGTCAATTGGGACGGGTTAGGAGTGTATAAATTAGTCTCGGCATGTTTATGCATAAGAGGGCCTCCATATGCACATAAATTGAAATTTTTGCACATATACATGAGTGTACATGCATTCATGACATTTCCCGGCATATGTGTTTATTGTGAAAATATGTTATTTTCGTGTTTGAAAAATTGAATTGGAGTGATTTAGTTGTGTTTTACATTTATGGGGAATTTTAGAAAATTTTCTAGAAATTTTCGGGAAAATTTTTCGGACCCGAAAAATCGCCAAGTGGCGGACTGATTGATTTTCGGTACTGAAAATTTCTGCCCAATGGCACTAGATATTGAAGTAATTGATTTTGGGATTGAAATGTGAGATATTGGAACTAGATGGATTAATGATAAGTTTTAATAGGGTTTTTTTTAATTACCAATTCATTATTGTTATTAAATGCCAAGTGTCATGACACCCTTGGACTCATTTATTGCTTGGTTTCTTTCCTTTACATTCACGACTCTTCCAAATAAAATTGAAAGAGTAAAGGGTTGATTGTGGCTGCCCATCCGAAACTCCTTCCTACCCCCCCTTCTTCGTTGGTTTCTTTATTGGCTTTAGCTAAATGATTCTTTTCTTCTCCCTTAAGTGCCTTCTTTGCATGCATACAAGTTTAAGCTTTCCACCTCCTTTACCTGGTGATGACCGTATGGTGTTGGAGGAAAAATAGAGGAGATATTAGGAAGTTGTAATTGGTTGGAAGATTGGAAGAATTAAAGATTTGAAGCTTATTTAGGTGAGAATTAAATTACATGTCCTTTACTTAGTTGTTAGATGCATTAATTGGAGTTATTGTGCATGAATTATGACTTATTGTGTATTAATTTCATAAAGCTTATGGTTGGCTTGTTTGGGCACAAATTCATGTTTGTGTGAGGATGAGTGAATGAACATGGTTTACATTGAATTTGGCTTGGTTTTGGATTGATTTTTGGAAGGTTGGATGAATGGAAAATTAAAGAAAGTCAATTGTGTGTGTGCTGCCAATTTTGTGACTATGTATGGAAGTGAAGGTTTGGATGAAATTGTGGCTAATTTCTTGGATAAATTGCATGCTAGTTGGAGTAGAGTTGGAATTGGAATGATAGAAGTGGGATGAGTATCAAAGCTGGAAAATTAACTTTGTACATGTTTAAATGTTTTTACCATAACTAGCTGTGTGGTTAAGCAATTGAGGTGAGGTTTGTCTTAAACTAAAATTGAGGCATTTGGCTACAATTTTTGTGAAGGAAGCACTGTCCAATTTTGATTAGAAGAGTGTTAAATCTTGCTTTGAAAGTGAAGTATAGGTGCAGTGTGAATAGTAATTCGAGCTTGATGACCTAAACATTTGATGAATTTTTCTAGATTGATTGAGGTTGAATTTGTGAAATTGGTCTAAATGAAAGTTGAAGCTTTCCTTGTTATCTTTCTGTCGCCACTAAGTATGCAATTTTTCGATATGCATGTTGAGTGTTATGACCTGTTGACGTTTGAATGTTAATAGGTTCGTGCTAGAAATTGTTTTAAGTATAGGTTTTGTAGTGATTGGTTATTGAAGTTAAATTCTAGATTTTTGTGATTTTAATAAGCATAAGTGGCCTTATGGAAAGTTGTAGGGGGTGAACTAGCTTTAAAATGAGGTATAATATGTGAATTTTGGATGTCATAATCGTGAGATATGAATTTTCAAAGGTGAGATCTGATTTAGGTATTCCACTAGTTATCGGGCAGTCACATTCATGAGCAAAATTGACCTAATTAGAATTGGAATTGGCTTCTAAGCCCTTCATGAAAATTTTAGTATGTAAGCTGATCTTTTTATGGATATAAAGTATGCACTTTTTGGACATTTGGGTAAGGAGTTATGGTTTTTAGAAAATTGGAGTATTGTTCAGGTGCAATGTATGGGCAGAACCTTTAATTGAATTTTTGACCCATTGAGCAAGTGAATTTGGTTCCATGTTGTTTATGAAAGTTGTAGAACATGCTTTGATATTTCTTTTGACATAAAATTTGGAATTTTTGGCAAAAGGAATGGAAAGTTATGATTTTTTTAAAATGGTATACTGTTTTGGGAAACATTGTGTAGTCAGTAACTTTGATTACATTTTTGAAACCCTTAGAGATGACATTGATTTTTGTATCCTTCATGAAACTTGTAGAGCTCTCTTTTATCTTGAAATTGATACTAAGTTTGTCCAATTTGGAGCTTGGAGTAAGGAGTTATGACCTATGAAAGTTGGGATGTCAGCAGAAGAATTCGATGGGTCATCAGTAGTTGACTAGTCATTCTGACCCGACTAGTCGACTAGAACATGTATTTTTCCTGAACTGACCTCTCTCCACTCTTTTGTGTATAACTTTTCCGTCCGACCTCCGATTGACCTGATTCTCGAGGCATCGGATTCGTGAAACATTGAATTTCATTTATGTGTAAAATTGGGAATTTTTAAAGCTGAAATTGATGTGAATCGGTTAGGTCAAAATGAGGGGTCCGGGTGATGATTTTTCTAATCCGTGTTTTATTCATAATTGGACCTATAGAGGTCCAAATTGAGTGATTTCAGTGTCAATGGGTTTCTAATTTTTTTAAGGAAAATTTGGTGACGAAAAATTGTGCAATAGTGTCGGGAATGTCACGAACATGCATTGTACACATTTAATTGCTACATGAGCATTATTAAATGTTTCTGATTGCCAATTTGGTAATGTTTGGTTATTCGGAATGTTTTAGAGACGCATTTGGAACGTCAATTCACAGACGTTACCGAGACTTCCAGGCTTTAGCTTCAGAAGCAAAGGTGAGTAACCTAGATGGTTTCTCGATTATTGATTGTTTATAATTTTGCACTTATAACACTGTGGAGAATAATGGTGGGTTTTGCATTTGTTTATGACTGATTTCGGGCTGAAGGTGCCTGATGTATTGGGAGATTTTGGCATAAAAGTGTTATTTGTCTGAAAATTTGAGACCTTCGTGTTTCCAATATGATAAATCGTGATTGTGATTATATTGTGAATAGTTGTGATATAATTGTTTGAATGTAATAATTTGGGTTCGATTATGATGTGATAAATTGTGATACGAGAATTGGTTGTGATACAGTTACTGCCTATTTGTAACATGTGGATAATTGTGATACATTTACTGTTAAATTGGGACATATGCATTTCATACATGAATGCATGATCAGTTAATGAGAGTTTTGACCGAAGCAGCTACAGAGAGCTAAAAGCTCAACGTATTTGGGCCTCAAGCCCACAGTGATTCAGAGCCTCTGGCTCAATGATTAATGCGCCCATATTGGGACAGTTCAGAGCCTCAGGCTCACCGATTAATGCGCCCATATTAGGACAGTTTAGGCGCTCGGTTACAACACCGTAATAAATTGAAAAAGGGTCACATGCGCATTACAGTATTGTATTGCACTTCATTGATTGAATGGAAGGCAAAAATGCCTTATGCAATTGTGACATGTTTGAGTATTACATGAGACTATTTGGTTATGTGGGTCTGATCGAATGAAATGAATAAGTGGTCTATGCTTCAGTGAAATTGTGCAATGTGATTGAATATGCCACAATGTGAAATAGGATATGTGAATTGATGTGTTGCATGAATAGAGTGAACCATCGATGATGGTTCCTCACTGAGTTCGCAAACCTCACCCAAAATTTGCAATTATTTTTCAGGACTCAGAAGAATACCCCGTTAGGCAACGGGCATATGACATCTGCTGGTTAATGAAATAGAGAAGTGGTCGGGATCAGTTCGCGTCTGCAGTAGTATATTTTTATTTTCTGAACTTTTGTATTAATGATTAGGTCAATTTGTAAAGTCAGTTGACTGATATAAATTGTATAAAAAAAGGGCCCTCGAGGCCATTGAATTGTTTATGTAAGTTGTTTTCTGCATAAATTATAATGTGTGTGGGTGTGATAAAAAAAATTGATATTGAGTTTTGACTGAGTGATGCAGCACGCCACCCTCACAGGGCACGGACTCGGATATCACCGTCGATGTCGGGTTCGGGTCATGCAGGAGTGGGGTGTTACAATACATGAAATCTACATCAAGGAAAGAAGTATATGACACTTTAAACTTCCTCCTGCTGCTTCCACAACAATGAAATTCATTATGAAAATCAGAGACATGGTTAGATTGGAGTTTGTGAACCTGATTGGAAATGGGAAGTCAACAAAATTCTAGACTAACGATCGATTGTTTGTTGAGCCGCTAGAAAACCTAAACTCCATAGCATCCATTAAACCATTAATACACTATGAAGCAACAATTGGTATGGCATTGAATCACAAGAAAGGTATTAGAGGGGACTATGTTGCCGAACATTATCTATTCAAAAATTTCTAACACCATACTCGATCCTTTCAAAGAAGACAACATAATTTGGTAATAAAAGAACGATGAAATGGAGAATCAAGCTCATTTTGATACTGATAGTTTATAGGATATATATACACAACGTCTACCTCTAATTTAGCAAAGGAATCGTTAATTACAAAGTCCTTGACAACCCTATAAGGAAGTGAATGATACGTGTGCTGTAATCAAGGGATTCAGTAGGTGGCTTGCTAAGATCAAGGGAGCTAGTTGACTAATACCCCCCGCAAGCAAGAGGTTAATTGGAGAACTCGTAGCTTGGCCTTCAAGGAGGAAAACCGGTATGTGGGTAAGGCTTTGGTGAAAATGTCTGCAATTTGATCGTTGGTAGAGATATGTTGCACAGTAAGTTTGCCTTGACTGCATTGTTCCCGCACAAAATGATAATCACATTCGATGTGTTTTGTCCGGGCCTTGAAAACAGGATTGAGAGATAAAAACGCAGCCCCAAGATTATCACACCAAATGACGACTGGTTGATCCACTGTGTGACCAATCTCTCTAAGTAAGGACTGCAACCAAATAACTTCAGCTGCAGCATTTGCAACAGATCGATACTCTGCCTCTGTAGAGGATCTAGCCACTGTTGGCTGCTTTTTGGAGCTCCAGGAGATTAAGTTGTGGCCCAAGTAAACCGCATAACCATCGGTGGAACGATGGTCTGTTATATCACCAGCCCAGTCTGCATCAGCGTACACTTGAAGGCGCGTAGTTGAACTAGGAACAAGCAAAAGACCTTGGCTGATTGTTTCTTTGACATACCTGAGAACTCGCTTACAAGCTTGCCAATGGACATCCGTAGGGGCAGACATATACTGACTAAGTTTATTGACAGCATAGGCTAAGTCAAACCTTGTGAGACAGGCATACTGTAAAGCCCCTATACATCGCCTATAAATGTAAGGGTCTGGTAAAGAGTCACCAATAGAATGATCAAGTTGATGAGTAGGAGAGATGGGCGTTTTGATTGCCTTTGCCCCATCCATGTGTGTGAACTCCAAAAGTCAGTAAGGTACTTGGTTTGACTCAACAACAAACCATCACCTCAAGGACTGACCTCAACGCCCAAAAAATATGTGAGGGCCCCCAAGTCGCGAAGGTCAAATTCTTCAGATAAGTGTCTGACAATATGATGAATGAGAGATTTACTACTTCCTGTTAAAACAATATCATCGACATAGAGTAAAAGATAAAGGACTTGGGAGTGTTCCTTCATAATAAACAAGGAAGCATCTGTGTGTGAAGACTGAAAGCCAAGACGGAGTAAGAAAGAACTTAATTTTTTGTACCAAGCTCTTGGGGCTTGCTTGAGACCATACAATGATCTCCTTAGGTGAAACACATGATCAGGGCATCTACGATCAATAAATCCCTGAGGTTGAGCCATACAAACTGCTTCCTCTAAATAACCATTTAAGAAAGCATTGGAAATGCCAAGTTGTCGCATATGCCAGTGATTTGAAACTGCCAAGGAAAGAAGTAGCCTAATAGTGGTAGATTTTATCACAGGAGAGAACGTGGTTGAGTAGTCGACCCCCTCCTGTTGAGTATAACCTTTAGCGACTAAACGAGCCTTGAATCTTTCAATACTACCATCAGCATGATGTTTAACCTTGTAAACCCACTTGTTACCAACTATGTTAACGCCAATGGGTTTAGGCACAAGATCCCACGTGTGATGTTTGATAAGAGCTGCTACTTCACTGGTCATGGCCTCTCTCCACACTCTATGCTTCGAAGCTTGTGTATAGAAAGTGGGCTCCAAAACAGTAGGCACATTAGATGCATTGGAAATATTTACTGCATATAAAACCTTTTTCTTTGGATGAGGACAAAGAATCATGAGGTGTTGATGCTGTCTACTGGTATGCAAATTCAGATTAGGTGATTGAGGATCTTCCTGAGGCTTGAGGCTGGAAAAAGATTCAGCGTTACTTGAGTCTGAACAAGTAACTGGAGTCGATAAGGGGACTGGCTGGACTAGAGTTTGTGAGGGAGATGTCATCGCTGTGATTGTTGGTTGTGAAGCAAGAGGACATGACCGAAGGAGATAGATGCAGCGTGAGCCATGGTGAGACATCAGTATCTGTGGCTGGTGGAAGTCCCAATACAGATTCTCGTGAAAGAGATGCTTCATAGTATAAGAATCTTTTTTCATCAATTTTATAATGCCTGCAAATATATGTTCGGTGAAGTTGAGGATCAAAACAAATAATACCTGCATGATCAGTAGCATTTTCAAGATAAACACAAGGTGTACTGCGAAAAAAAAATTTGTTGGCATTATATGATATGAGGAGTGGGTAAGCGGTGCACCCAAACACCTTGAGAACATTATAATCTGGAGGTTGAGCAAGGAGCTTCTCATGAGGAGAAATATTGTTAAGAACAGGAGATGGCAGCCAATTCACAATATGGACCGCAACAACGAAAGCATAATTCCAGAACTTTAACGGTACCTTGGAATGAGCCAGCATAGATAACCCCGTATCAACAATATGTCGAATTTTCCTTTCCACATTTCCATTTTGTTCATGCGTGTGAGCACATACAACTCTATGTACAATCCCTGAGTTTTTAAGAAATGTATTAACATTTCGAAATTCACCTCCCCAATCAGATTGAAAATACTTGATTTTTGTATGGAATTGCCTTTCAACCATTGCCACAAACTGATAGATTATGGAATACACATCACTTTTGAGTTTAATTGGATAAAGCCAAGTAAATCTAGAAAAGTCATCAACCAAAATAAAAAAATATCTTTCACTTGAAACAGAATTCATTAGGGCAGGACCCCATACATCCCCATGGACCAATTCAAATTTATTGAGTGTAACGGTTCCAGTTAATGGCAAGTGAGATCTGCTGAGTTTACCAAGGCAGCAGGCTTCACAAGTTTGTACTGGAGTGCATTTTATTGAACAAGGTAAATTAAAAGTGCTGACAATCTTTGAAACAACTCCAAATTGAGCGTGTCCGAGCCGATCATGCCAGTCCTTCAAGCTAAGCTTTTCAGCCATAAAAACTTGAGGTCTCTTTTGTAGATTTTGTAACTGTGCACCTGAGACCTTGTACACACCACCCTCAGCAGGTCCCTTTAAGAGAAGTCGCTTTGTGATCTGATCTTTCACAACAAAGTGTGAGTCATAAAACGTAAAATAGCACTTATTATCTTTAGCTATTTTATTGACTGACATTAGTTGTTTTTGAATTGAAGGCACATGAAGAATTTCATTCAAAACTAAAGGCTTCTGTTGTGTTAAGAGAGCAGACTTTCCAACATGTTCGATAGAGATACCTGAGCCATTGCCAATGATAACATTATCTAATCCCTTATACTCTTTTGAGATTCCCAAACTAGCCAAGTCTGGTGTCATGTGATGACTGGCTGCCGAATCTGGATACCAGTCAGTGCTTTTGCTAGATGAACTGCAAACAGCAACATTGGCAGTTGGTGGCTCGTAGTTTCTATCAAATCGTTTTCGGCAGGTATTAGCTTGATGATTATTCAAGTTGCAAATTTGAAAAGGGGTAGCGAACCATCTCTTGTTAGATCTACCATTGTTGAAGCTTCCCTTGTTGTTGTGCCTATAATTATTGTTCTTGCCATAATTGTTGTTTTTGAAGTGGGACGATTCATGGCGTGCCATATTAGCAACCATAGAGGCTAGTTTTCTTGAACTCTGCAATAAAATCTCATGTGAAATAAGCATTCCAGATAATTCAGAAAAACTCACTTCATGTTTTCTCAATGAAATTCCAACAAGAATAGGGTGATAATCCGATGGTAGCAATCTGAAAATGTTTGCATTGAATTCAGCATTTCCGATTGGCATTCCTGCTTGGGCAAGTTGATCTTTGATATTCTTCGCCTCTTTTAGAAATTGTGACATTGGTTTGTCTTCCAAAGACAAGTTCTGCAATTCCATGTGAAGTTGGACTTGCCTAGCGCTAGATTGAGCGCCAAAAGCTTCTTTGAGAGCTTCCCAGACTTCATGGGCTGATTCCTGACCGACTACGTAAGGAAAGACCTCTATAAGAGAGGAAAGTATCCAGCCAACTAATAGTTGATCTTGATAAACCCAATTCTGATACTCTGGATTGGGAATGATGGTTTTAGTTTCCTGATCAATGATTTTCTTTGTTGGGTAAATTGTCCGTTGATATGGGACGTGAGATCATAACCTTTCAAGATTGGGTTAAATTGGGTCTTCCATATCAGATAATTGGTAGGCTTTAGTTTAATGGCAAAGCTAAATTGTGCATGTGGCAAGGTGGAAGGACTGGTTGGTATAGGCGAAGAAGATGACAGGAAAGAGATTTTATAAGATTGGGTTTTTGAAGACATAACTGATTCCTGCTCTGATACCATAATAAAAGAACGATGAAATGGAGAATCAAGCTCATTTTGATACTGATAGTTTACAGGATATATATACACAACGTCTACCTCTAATTTAGCAAAGGAATCGTTAATTACAAAGTCCTTGACAGCCCTATAAGGAAGTGAATGATACGTGTGCTGTAATCAAGGGATTCAGTAGGTGGCTTGCTAAGATCAAGGGAGCTAGTTGACTAATATCTGGAAGCAATCTAAGTCTAGAAATTTCACAAATAAGTCCTGTAGGCAAAATTTCCAAGGCAACACTTTCAAAAGTCCTTGGACCAAGATTGTTTGGTGCAAATACTTACTACCCCGAGCATCTAGCACCCTATGGATGGCTATGAAAGGCAAATTACTAACAATTGATTGACTGACCAAACATATGATCATACCAAAGTGGTATCAATCACTTGTTTTTTCAAGGTGAATTCATTAAGGAAAGCTGGAGAATGATCCTAGATAAGTGCAATATAATTGAGCCCCCATTAGTGTGGTAGGAAATAATTGAATGGAGCCCTACAATGAGGCTTACTAGCGAAGCTAACAAATGTTGTTTGTGCTTATCGCTATCATATCTAGTCACAACCATATGGGAAGAAACAAACAAATATTCCACAATGCAAGTATTGACAAGGAACAACTTGCAGGGAGCTATTAAACAGAACCATGCTCCATACCAATCTATTCAAGGACAAATTTGATGACAACGATCTTCTATACCATAGGTGGAATTTACAAAGCAATCTTGGTATTTTAGTTGTAATAGTCAACAGACATATTGTGATTAAGGGCTTGTTTGGCAATCAGCTGATTGCATTGGCTGTTAATTGATTCTATTAGCTATTAGTTGATAGCTGATTTGACCAACGGATTGCATTAGCTGTTTGTTAGAGATGTTTGGTAAAATTAGCTGTTTATGTGTAAAATGACTTATGAGGACATGACTTTAAAAAATTATAAGGTATGAATATTATATATCTTAGTATTTAGTTGAATATTCTTATAGAAATTTAAATTTTAGATATTTAATTCTACAAAATTAAGTTTATAATTTTAATAAAAATATAGAACATTTAATAATAATAATAAACTTACTTATATGTAGAAATAAAAATAGTTAATTTATATATCTAAATTAAGACTAAATTAAAACTACACTAAGAGTGTGAAGAAATAATGTTTAAAGCTTACACTAGAGTGTGTATATAAACACATATTAAAACTTATAAAATGGAAAAGTAAAACTATTAACATTTTTATTTGTAATTAATTACAATCATTTTATTAAAGGTTCTACTTCTACTAAACACTCTCTAAACAAACATTAATTTAATTTAATATACTATATACTTTTATTAAATAGATTATCAAATAAAACAACCGTTAATAAGTAGCGACACTATTCTAGTGATAGAATAAATCTATAATAAATTGAAACCATTATAATTTGGAATTGCATTATATTATTAAATATACGAGGAAAAGAACTTGAATCGTTGTTTTATGTGATACAATACTATTGTTTTATGCGATACAATACTCTTTATATTAGTAACAGACATTTCAATCCCAAAGACTAATTTGGACATGATAAATAAAATTAGTCAAGTACTTTTCAAAATGTTAATGCCCCATAATAAAGATGAGAAGATTTGGTAACTTTTTAATCAAAATCCTTATATGTGAAATAACAACCAAATAAAGAAAATAAAGTTAGCATTGCTTCTGTCTGCCTCAATCTAGAGAATGAATAAAATAGTTACTTGAACTCGTACAAGAAAAGTCAAAGTTAACAAAGATCATCAAGCACCCTCTCTGAAACTAGAGTCGTGTTCCTTTCTTCTTCAACTCCCACAACCTTATCTGCACTCCCACCCTCCATTGCAATATCTTTATCTACCGCTACCTCTACTCTATTAAAACCAAGGTCTGTTACTCCTAAAGTCGCAGGTTCAACCTCAAAAGGTTCTTGGTCTAAATCTATCAACCTAATGCCCCGGCCTCTACCCGTAGCAGTTGGCCTTGTAGGAATTGTTAGTAAAGTTCCTTTTGCTACAACATTCCCACCCCTTCCCCTTCCTCCACCAGCTTTCCTCCTGATCTCATTTTGAGTAGGCAATATCCAATTCTCTGCTTAGTTTGATGGTTGTTGAGCTTGCTGAAGATCGTCAAGATAGCTTTGATCTGCGGGCTCCACTTCTCAACTCAGGCATCCTCACTCCATGCAAATCACATTCCACTATATTCCCTCAATACCCACTCAAACATCCAATAATTTATCAGCAATATATTTGACACATATATTAATGATGGATGCATGCAAATAAGCCAAAATGAGGATTTTTTTTTCCAAATAGGGAGCAGTATAATCAACTAAATGAGACTTTCAACATGGCTTCATGCCAATAAACCAATTCGTACACATATTTCATGAAGAGCACATTAGTAATAAAATAAAATAAACAGCACGCAGGCCAATCTGATCTCACAAACCTTAGGCAACAAGTGCATGGGTAGCAAACTAGGCAAAAGTTATTTATCCAAACGCAAATGACGTGTGAAAAACAGATAATTGACCAAAACATACATGGAAATTTATTTAAGCAATAAGAATGAAAGTTTTAATTGTATCCATTTTACAAAAAACACAATCCATAAGATTTTATAGCTTCTAAATTAAAAACTTCAAACTACAACGACCATAACTGATAACTAACAACATAATAGTAAACGTGCTATCATAAAGAGAATCAAATGCATAACTAAAACAAAAGCAAGCAATGGAATCAAAATCAAGGCAAAAAAAATATCCTCACAGATCCACCCTCGGTGACTAAAAAAACTATAATGACTAGAAGACAATGGAAACCGCAAGCGATTGTTGATGAGATCACATATTTGGTTGGAACGATGTTTAGTCTTAGGAGAAAAGAAGCTTTTCTTTTTTTTCTTTGTTTCCAATGGATAGAAAGATAGATTCTTTTATCGATGCGATCGCTGCTCTCTTATAAGGTAAAGAATATTTAAGAGTTGTTTTGAATTTTGGACTTTGCAATGCAGCAGAAGAGGTATCTTTCGTGAAATCGACTTATACTTGTCTGTGTTAGCTATAATTACCCCGTGCAATTGCAGTTAAATTTATATTGACCTTAATCCCTAGAGGATCAATCAATATTGCATTGGTAAATAAAGGGAGAAGCATCTTTTAAAAGACAATTTTGAAGTAATTGAATTTTTTCTTCTCAATCATGCTCGAATCCCATCTCATTTTTAACACCGTTCTTCTTAATACTTCCCAAATCCCTTCTCGTCTCTAACAACAATCTTCCAAGTCTGCTTCTATTTTCTTCACAACTTCTGTTTCGCTAATTTGCAGTATTGTCCCTCAATAGCTTGGGTTCTTTATGGCACACCTATAGGATCTAAAACAGTTTTGCCAAAAAGATAGAAAGACTACAACTATTGTTGCCTTCACTTTCAACTTTAGTGTAACATTTTTCTTAAGCTCAACACAATTCCAAAGCTAAACTTCTCCAGCAAACACTGAGCTATCGACTAGAAGATAATTATACTTTTGTGGGATTTGTTTGTTATGATACAGCTTTGCTAGATTACTTGACATAAATGCAAACGTCTCAATGAGAAACCAGATCATTGTTATTCATATCTTTGGAAACAAAAGACAAAGTAGCCACATAATACACAAGCATATAAAAAAAAGAAAACTAGCTTTGAAGGGCAGAAGTCAAAAGACTTACTTTCCAGAGACTCCAAGTGAGCCTCCTTGGTGGAGAAAAGGATACGTTGGACGCAGGTCTGCTAAAGTCACCAATGCACCAGATTTAGTTGCAGGGTTTGCCATCAAAGTTACCAAATTCCCATCAAAAGTACAAATTCTAGCTGCATAAAAGGGACGAATTATGGAAAGATACGAATAAATGTCCATCCAAAATTAATTAAATGGGAGCAATGGGTTCAGTGAGGAAAGCATAGAAAATATGAAACTGCCTACACATATATAGTAATTGACATAAAATATAACTAGAATAGTGAAGAAGGCGTCCAAACTTCTTATTAGAAGAAAATAACACATTAACTTTTAAAACCAAACTTTTATAGAAGATGGAACTATTTACTCTTTAAGAAAAGGTAAACTCACCCTAAACAGAACTAAACAATAAGAGAAAACAAAAGGATGGAAAAAGAAAGTAAGCAATTTCAATTTTGAAGGTTGAACATGAACTCAATCAGCTATAAAAGAACTTATCGGCTCTTCACTAATCAAGGCCTAAGTCACTGGGCGGTCCTGAATCAAAAGAATCCCCAGGGCAGCTCCTTATCTTCAAGGTTTGCGCTTCTCGTGTACTGTCCTGTCTGCACTCTTATTTTACCTAATGTCCTCCTGCTTTCGCTTAAGAGGCATACAATACTTCTCAAGCCTACTGTTCATGATTTGCTCTCCAACAGTAGTCTGTACAATACTCTACAGTAGTTTTGCACATTTCTTAGTAACTTTATCTGCAAATCGTTAACTCTTTTTTATTTCCTTTTTTTTTTTGTTTACAGTGACGCACATTTTCCTCTGATGTCTTCGCCCATTTGCTGCATCCCCTGATTTATGGTATGCATATGTGCTGTGTTTTTGTTGCTTCTGCTTGGGTTTGCTTTGCTCTAGTTATTTCTGTATTTTGATTTGTGATACATAGGCTAGTGATAGGAGAAGGAAGTCAGATGCCATCTGGAAAGGGTTGATTCTTGAATGTTTCAGGTTGAGATTTCCAAACATAGTTCACTCAGTGATTGATGAAATGCTAATTGGAGATGGAACTGCGATTGTTTATAACTTCTATTTTTGTCTAACCATCGGTTTGATTCTAAAGGACTCGGCTTTTAATGGATGCTTGCTCTTTGTACTGCGACTATTCTTGCATCTTCAATGCAACGTCTCAAGCATGTCTTCTGTACGGGATTCTTGTCTTTGTCCTGCAGCAGTTTATAATTTTATTTTGCATTTGCAGCATAACTGGTACTAGTTTTCGTTCAGGCGGTTGACTTGAGAAATGATATCCAGCCCAGTATTCCCTAAGCAAAGTCTGGCATGTCATTCTCCTTCGTTTAGTTGCTACCTGATACCCTCTTTTACGTCCAGGAGAATTTACGCTAAAGCTCTAAATTCTTATGTCAATAGAAGAACAGTAGCAATAACAACATTGGTTTCACTTCTTGCGGCAAAGGAAGCAGGATTTAGTCACCACAGTGCAATTGCATTAGATTTAAGATTAACTGCTCCTGGACAAACGATTGAGGAGGCAGACGATGGAATCAGACGCCATGCTCAATTACTTTTAGAAGTAAAACCTCTGTTGGAATCAGAATCATGGACTGAAGCTCAGAAGTTACTACGCAAGAGCTCATCCAACTTGAAACAAGATCTCTATACCATAATCCAAAACAAACCTGGAAGAGAGAGGCCCCAACTAAGGAAGCTTTACTCCATTCTTTTCAACAATGTTAGCCAAGTAAGTATTCCTAATTTTTATATTTTACTTTTAATTCACCATGGTTATTTTTCTAACCATGCATGCTCCAAGATATATACATAGTTTGTATGCTCTTTCTTTCAATTAAAATCGCTTACCAAATTGTCCAGTCATCTGATCTGATAGCTTCAGGAATAACTACACACATTTAAAAGATTTATGTTAGTTCCTTTAGTAACCGTTCAAATTTGTTTATACTTTTTTACAGATGGTGAATCAATCCTAAGACTACCTTAAATAGTTACAAGCATGTAACATTGTGAACCATACTGCAGTTTCCTTTTTTCAACAACTTACTTGCTATTGTGATGACAGTCTCTCTGGCTAGTCAAAAGCTTGATTTTTTTTATTTTTTATTTTTGGTATGTGCTGCAGCTAGATTTTGCAGCAAGAGACAAAGATGCCGATCGTGCATTTCAGTACTACAAAAGCATTTCTGTTGCCTTGGAGGATATTTTATCAAGAATATGACCACCCAATTCTTAACTACTCTGGCTGAGCTGATTGGTTGAATATTAATGGAATGATTCTCCTAGGATTGGCGTGGAGTTGCAGGCTGAGCTCCATTCAAAATGCTGTTGCCATTATCTTCTTCTACTTTCTGTTTTGAGTTTCCTGCTATTAATTCTAAAGATTTCTGGTGAAACCCAATTTCTCAAGAATTCATGTAAAAAGCATCTAAGAATTGCTGACACTCCAACAAATTCAAACAAATTTTCTCCGGTTCAAACTTCTATGGTCTAACAGTTTTCTATCAACTTAATTGTATTAAGTTGCTGTGATATTAAAAATCAAAGCTTCAATATATGTCATTGCATTTATAAGTTTTCCTTACATTTTGTAACTAATAAATGTATTGCAAACAATAATTATATGTTTACTTTCTTATCTATAAATTATTGGAAAATTTTGTAATTTTATAAAGCATCATTTATCTTTACATAAAATTCATTTTTATCTCAAAACTTTTATAGTAGAGTTTTTTTTCCCTTTGAATGATGAAAAGTATCAGGAAAGGATCCACGGAGGGATTACAACATTTGATTAAATAACACTTGCAAAGTAGCTATTGTAGAGCTATAAACTAGATATTAATATGGCATAAACGATACTTAGACTTGATTTGGATTGGAGGGAAGGTAAGTGCAAAGATTGATAATGAATTTTATGAAGTCAAATTTCACATTTGAGTTGATGCAGGGCTTAAATTGATAGGTGTAGATTATAGTATGTGTTTCTAGGTATTTAAGTGTGTTTTTTAGATTATTACCATGTGTATACTTAAAATTGTGTTACTATTAGTGTTTGTATAAGTTCTAAGTATTTGAGTGGTTTACAACAAGTTGATCTTAATTTTATATGTCAATAGGTGTTTGACGTGTTTATAAGTGCATGAAAATAGGAAATTGAAGAATGGAAAAGATTGTGGATGCATGTCGGAAGGCATGATCGTAATGTTGCATGGCTTTCTGTCACAATCATGATGCCATGCACGATCATGACAGAGAGAAACATACCACGCTAGGCATGATCGTGAATGGAGGTGTTTCTAGGTGCAAGTTTGTTCGAGTTTTGAGGGTTTAGGGCTATTTTTGGAACCAAACAAAGTGGGAAAACCCTAGACACATTCCTAGAACCCTCAAGTTCTATAAAAGAACATGAAAAACACCAAAAAGAGGCAGCAACCACTACATCAAAGAAGATCAAAGAGGGGAGATCAAAAGAGAGCTTGAAAGAATTTCTAGCATTCCAGATCAAGACTTTAATCAATGTTCATCTTTTTTGTTTATTTCTTTCATAGTCTTGAATTTGTATTTCGAATTCTATGATGTGTAACAAGATTATGAATTTCTAAATCTAGATTAGGGATTATCATGGAATTATTTTGTGAACCTTATTTCTTGTTGAATTCAATGTATTAATGAATGTTTGTGATAATTGTCATGCATATACTTGGTAATCAATCGAGAGAGTGAATTAAGTCATCAGTGTTAAGGTGCACAACAAGAGTTGGTAGCTTGATAGACCTATAATTATTAGATTAACGAACAATTGAAGAGAAGTCTTAATTGTGGATAAAGTCTAAATAGGATTGTTTCAAACCTAATTGAACAAGTTATGAGTAGTTTTGTGAATCGACATATTACAATTTTATAAATATCAAAATCAATTAGGGTTACTTGGTTAGATCTTGAGAGAAAGTAATCAAAACTTTAGGATTTCTTGGATGAATCATAAATTGAATCAACAAGATAAAGAGAAACAAAATAAGGATAGAATAGTTCCTAAGTCTTCAAACTTGATCAATCTTAATTTTATTTGCAGCTCAATTGTTTCATTATCTACTTATTTCATTTTATTATTACATGTTTTAATTTCAATTATTTACTTTAATTTAAATCAATTCTTAGTACCTTAGACAAAGTTCTTTTCAAGTTGTTTAGCTGTCCAATGGTCCTCGTGGGAACGATACCCTTGATACTATATGATATAATCCATATACTTATAGTATTGAGAGTTATATTATTATATAAAACTTGTTCAATAAGTTTTTGGTGCTGTTGCTAGGGTTTTTAACATTAGGATGATTTGAATTCCTTTGATTTAAGGAATTGTTATGAAACTTTCTTGTGTCATTGGGATTGTATGAGAATGAGAATGAGAATCACTTGGAGTTCAAGCAAGCTAAAACAAACTTTAACTCTCGAAATCACAACGTAAGAGAGAGAAATCCGAAGAGCTAAACATCAAAAAGTGATAGAGACAACGATGGAAGATGAATTAAATCGCGAAGAGCAATATGGACTTTATGAGGCTATGGTTTAATGCGACACAAATATGTTACAAACCAATGCATAATTTCATGGTTTGACCAATGAGGGTCCCAATGCTCATCTGGTCAAATTCTTAAAAATTTGTGATACATTTCTATATAATAGGTTGTCGAATGAGGCAGTGAAGACGAGGCTCTTCCCCTTTACACTCAAGGATAGAGCTAATGTGTGATTTTATTCACTCAACCTAGTGAGCATCACAATAAAGAGCAGCTAGTGCAAGCCTTTTTGGCTAAGTACTTCCCTTAGACAAAGATAACAAGATTCATCAAGGAAATTACAAATTTCAAAAACAATGAAGGGCAATCATTATGTGAAGCGTAAGAGTGATTTAAGGAGTTGCAAAGGAGCTTTCTACATCAAAACTTGCTGAAGGGATTACTGTTGCAAACTTTCTACAATATAGTTAATCCACCCACGTTGGCCAATATTGATGTAGCTGTTGGAGGATCATTGATGTGAAAAATAGTTGAGGAGATAGAAGATTCGCTCAAGGAGACAACGAACAATAACAATCTTTGGATATTGGACGAAAGTAGATAGTACGCAACCTTCCAGGATTTGAAGGGAATGATTGTTATCAATTCAGTGACAGCATCACAAGCTAAGATTGCCATCTTAACTAAGCAATTAAACAACTTAAAAGCCACCTATTATGAACATAATTTGGTCAAGAAGGTAATAACCCTTATTCCCAAGTATAATCCTGGGTGGAAGAACTACCTAATTTTTTTTGATCTAATCATGCAAGGACTTATTTGAGAAATCAAGGTCCACTGGAATTTCAACAAGACAAGTTCGGTGCTATGGATTTAAAATTGGAAAAATTTATGGACAAGATGAATTCTAAGTTCACGAGATTAGAAGAGGCCCAAAAGAGGATGAAAGACCAATTTGTGAAAGTAGCGAAGGATCATGCATTTTTTATTTATAATCTGGAGGTTCAAGTAAGCCAACTTGCAAATTCATTGTCTACGAGAAATGTGGGGAGTCTCCTAAACAATACAGAATAAGGCTATCACGCTTAGTAGTGGAAAAGAGCTAGAAGAACCTATAGAAAAAGAAGTTGAAACCCACTTTGTAGAAGATGAAGAGAAGCAGAAGAAAGATGAAAATAAGAACGAGGAATGCCTAATCTTATCAACAAAAAGTTCTTTCTATTACATCGTGAGCGTGGGCATATCTGAGGCTAAAGGGTGTGCCCTTCTCTCTGTCTTCAACAAATTAAAATTGAAAGTGGAGTCTTAAGTTGCATATATATCTTTACATGCATCATGTGAACCGTTGTAAAGAATGACTAAATTGAGTTGATATAATGTTATGCTATGTTTGTGTAAATATGAATAATTTTGAAAAAAAGTACTGAATTGTGTTGATATAGTGATATGAAATACTTGTATACATGTTGATGATATGAATGATTAAGGTGAAAGACTAGATTATTTTGAAAAGATTATATGACATGTTTGTATTATAATGTGCTTATTGAGAAATGACGTATAGAGTGTTATAATATGCTTATTGAGAAATGACGCATAGAGTGATTTGGTAAACAAAAATGTATGAAAATTGATTTAAGCTAATGTGATACACTTGTGAAATTGGTTGTATACTTATGATGTTGTGTTTGGACTCAAGTGAGCACGTCAATGATAGTTCACTCACTGAGTTCGCAAAACTCATTAAAATTGCAATGTTGTTTTTCAAGTATTGAGGAGATCTAGCTTTTAAAGAAATCTA
The DNA here is from genome assembly GCA_029891385.1 of Erythroxylum novogranatense. Lineage (NCBI taxonomy): Eukaryota > Viridiplantae > Streptophyta > Magnoliopsida > Malpighiales > Erythroxylaceae > Erythroxylum > Erythroxylum novogranatense. Next base: position 86,762,189 of record CM057229.1, read on the forward strand.
GTAGCAGTCTAGTATTGTCAATTTTGGAAACAAGAAATGACTCAAAGGTCTAGTCAGCTGAGGTTTGAAGAGTTTAGATATAATGTTTTGTTAGCATCTCATTTTATGTTAGATATTCAGTAAACTCTCAGATGTTTTTGTAATGTAAATACATGGATTATGAAATGTAATGACAATGTAAGCTTATGTTTGTGAATGAAATGAAGAAATTTAGTCTTTTGAATACTTATGTTCTATATGACGCCATAATAGTGAATATGATTGCTCTAATATGTCATTCTCATAGGGTATATTTTTTAATGTCCTTTGGATATTTGAGTATATGATCTATAGTAGTGGTGTGTTACAAATTTTGGTATCAGAGCATAGTTTGGCATCCTTAAGTACATATAAGAGCATTTAGACATGATATATAGGGAGAGACTCAAATAATGATCACAATTATTGTTTATTATAAGTCATCCACTATAGGAGATTGAGTCACAGAGTCAGTTGACCTTGAGTCTATAGGAGCCAATAGTGAGTCTCTAGTGCCTCAATCTGAACAGATGCATCCGAGAATTCCTAAAAGGAGAGAGATGAGGTATGATAAGCTTAGAAAGCAAGGGACTGTAGACTTCTACGGAAGTACAGAACATACAAAAGAAGAAGGATGGTTGGAAAGAACAGAACGGGTATTCAATTAGATGGACTACAAGTCCGATGACAGGTTTGACTACGCAGTCTCGCTAATGCAAGATCCAACTTATCAGTGGTGGAAGACTGTTTTTGGCAGTTTCGCCTGACCTTGTAGACTGAAGTGAGAAGATTTTCTGAAAGTTTTCAAAGAGAACTATATGCCCAAGATTTACCTGGATAGGAAGATGAAGGAGTTTTTGGATTTGAAAGAAGGGAACCTTAGTGTAGCTGTGTATGAGGTGAGGTATAATGCATTTATAACATCCCGTTACTGATGTGATGGGCATATCGGTAAATTGAGACGGGTTAGGATTTCATACTGCATTCTATTGATTGAGCATTCATTGACCTCTAATTATAGAGAAATGAGTTACTTGCACATGCATTTATAGGTACATGCATTCATGACTTTTTCTGGTATTTAATTGTGATCATGAATTGGTTGGATTGTGATTTGATTGAGAATTAGGAATAATTGGGTTTGAATAATTGATTTAGAATGGTTTAAGAGGGATTGGTAGTTGATAGTGACCCATAGGAAATTTTCTGGAAATTCGGGAGATAATGCTCGAACCAAAAATTTTTAATTGACAGACCGGTTGACCGTATGATACCGAAATAATTGTCCAATGGCAATAAAAAATTAGATTTATGCTGTTAGGAATAAAAATGTTGAGCCATTGGAATTTAAAGACTGAAATTTAAAGAATTGGGGGTCTATGTCTTATGAGCTTTAGGTAAAAAATCAACCTTTATATATCTTAGGTTTTAAACTTTGGCATTATTCATCTTCTTCAACCTAGGGCAAATTTCTTCTTTTTCTTCGTTGGTGATTTTCGACCCCTCCCTTCTCGATTGTTGCTTGCTTTCCTCCCTTTTGTGCGAGCCTAGCTTGATCCTTGAGAGATGAAGATTGGTGAGTGTTAAGGGTTCACCGTGGGTGTTAGGCGTTGGAGAAGGATTTTCGAAGGTTTAAGGATTTGAGGCTTGATTGGTAAGTTTAATAGTTTTAATGTTGTTATTTATTGAGTTTGATGCATTTATGGTATTTATTGTGAAAGGTTGGGCAGTTTAGAGTGAGTTATTACTGGTTTTAGTGAGAGAAATGGTGAAAAAGTCGATCGGAGAAGACGATGTAGTCCGCACGTCGCGACGTCTGAAGAGCGGCCTCGCCGCGACGAGCAAGGCGAGACGCCGCGGCGAGCGTATGAATTTACGCCGTGATGAGCCTTTTCCTCTACGTCGCGACGAGTCTTAGGAAGGTGTTCGTCGCGGCGAGCGTCCTTCCACGATGCGGCGAGGGATTTAAGGCCGCGGCGAGGATCAAATTTCTGAATGGATGTGTTTTTATTTATGGAGCATAACTGATGGTGTAGACCTCCAATTGAGGTGATTCTTGATTCGTTATGAACTAGAGAAAGAGGTCTACAATTGAGGAAAAGAATGAAAGCTAGAATTTAATTTAGTATGGTCTCACTCATAGAGAAAAAGTCGATTATAGTTCCTATTGCAACCTAAGAATTGTATTATGATTATTGGAGGATTAATAGGGGTCTTCAATGGATGGTTCTGACCCAATGAATAGGTTTTCTTAGGAATTACTATAGGGTGTATGATTTGATAAAATTGGGTTTTGGCACCGGAAAATCATGAATACGCATCGTATATATTTTCATTGAAACATATGCATCGTTGAGTTGTTTTGACTGAGCATCTAGTAATGGGAAATTATTTAACTGTTATAAAGGCACCGTTGGATCGTCATTCCACGGATATTACTGGGACTTTCAGGCAATAGTTCGGAAGTTACAGGTGAGTAACCTAGTTGGTTCCTCAATTTCTGATTGTTAAATGCTCTGTGTGAACTGTTTGCAAAGGTGAATTGTACGATTACGGGAATGGTTAGGATTGAAATGCATGCTTTTGATAAATTGGGTTTGACTACTACGGGATTCTGAGAAATTGTGATAAATGGGCTTTTATAGCCATATGACTGTGAATGATTGAGCATTTGCATTTCATGCATAAATGCATGAACAGATAATGAACGTTGTAACCAGAGTCGCCACTAATACTGAAAGGAGCCTTGAGCTCGAACACTGTCACTGAACCGGGCCTCGAGCTCGAGAGGAGTTAATGCATCCTGCATGAGGGCTCTCCTACTCCCTAGACGCGCCCATCGAACACCGACATCGATTTAGCGCTCGGTCACAACACTGAAATAAACTGGGAAAGAGTCACATATGCATTGCATACAAATGAGTTAACTGATTTGTGTTAATTGCTGAGTTCTGTGATGGCATGAAAAATTGCAAACTGTTATATGATACTTGAATGTTATTGTGATGTATTGTACACGATTTGCGTAATGCATGAATTAAGTGAACCATCGATGATAGTTTCTCATTGAGTTCGCAAACTCACCCAAAATTGCATCTTTATTTTTCAGGACTGATAGATTAGACTCCTAGCTCCAGTGATAGACTTTTCCTGCCGTGTGAGAGCGTTGTCAAGAGAAGTGATGGCACACAGGTCGGTCGACTGGGATTAATTTTGAGGATGACATAGTATAGACTTTTGTATCAGTTTCCTTTTTGGAGTATTGTATTTAGACCGTAAGGAACTGATAGACTTGTCTATATTTCTATTTGATGTTATGAAATGAGAAGAACATTATGATTTTAAAATTTAGTGATTTTGATATTGCAGTTTTATTATATCGATGCCATGTGGATTATAGAAATGATCCATCGTAGTGCACCCTCATCGTAGGTTATGTATCGGAATGACCTACGGGCGTCCCGGTGCGTACCCTGCGGTAAGGGGGCGCTACAGCATTAATGAGCTATGCTACTACATTAATTTCAATTGAGGAAGACAAGTGTAGGCGGTTTAAAAACAAACTGAATATGGAGATCAGAATGAGATTGGCCATTACCAATTTAAGTAGCTTTACTAAGCTAAGAGTTGCCTTAGTCTGAATTGAACAGTTACTCAAAAATGGGCAAGGAGAGTATAGGTAGGAGTTTTGAATAAAGAGGCAGGATGAGTCCTAAGCTGATTCTAGCAAGAGATTTAATAAATACCAAAATAGATTTTTCCAATCATAGACTAGTTCAAAATGGTTGGGATTTAGACTAAGAGGTGGTTTTTCAGGTTAGTAATGGAAAAGGTCAGGCATCTGGAGGACAGGCTTATAGGGGCAAACACAATAAATACCTAGTTGTGAGCACTGTGGAAAGTAAGCATGGTGGAGAATGTTGGAGATTAATGGGAGCTTGTTTACGTTTTGAATTTCTCGAGCATTAGCTTAGAGACTATCCCGTGACTGTGGGAGCACAGTCTGGAGTGAGAGGAGGATCAGTGACTGAGAGTACTGTCCAACAAAGTAAAATTATTGGATCAAGACAGAGAGGCAAAGGTAGTAGTAGAACCAGCTCAATAGGTTTTAGTGTTAGGATAGAAGTGCGGAGTAACCAGCTGTAGTCTCAGGTTATGATCTTTGCTATCACCAAATAGGAGACACAGAACTCCCTAGATGTTGTTGTAGGTGTGTTGCATGTTTTCAATTTGAGACATTTGCATTATTAAATTCAAGATCTACACATTCATTCATTGCCCCACATCTGGCATATAAACTGCATTGTGAGAGAAAGGTGATGTGATAAAGATACCGATAGGCTTTTATTTGATGCATTAGTGTAGGTGAATTGTGTAGTGTTTTGGGATAAATATTATGCTAAATTGTTGTTTTTATATTATATTTGAGTGTTAGGAGTTTCTTGGAAAATAGAGCAAAAAGATAGCAAATTTGAAATGTACAAAACGCTATACACCAACAGCAAATTGAAGACTATGCATTGGGTGAAAACGTAACGTAAAAAAAAGGATGGTTTGGTCTTTGTTTTAAAAGAAGAGAAAAACGCTGAGTAGCATGGGCAGCTAAGTAAAAAAAAGCAAAAAGAGGGTTCGGACTAGGTTTTTAAGAAAAAAGAAAAAGCACTGCACAGCCTACGAGAAAAAGGAGAGGGTTTAGTGTATTTTAAAAAAGAAAGAAACGGAGACAACACAGCCTCCACTCACCAAAATAGACAACGCAACCTCTACTAAAACGAAGAAGACAACCTCCACTTAAAGACAACGCAGTCTCTAAACGCAAGACAACACAACCACCAGACGAAAACAAAGACTAATACTAGGGCAAGTGTTTTTAGATGATCTTCCTCCAAAACAATACCATCCTATATCTAAACAGCATGCTTTGGGCCTTTTTGCTACATAATCATATAATATAGTAGGTAGTCCTTCCTTCTTGCTTGCTTCCACTATATGTAACAAAGCAGGGCACTCCTACTACACAATAATCAACCCCTAGCCGTAAGGAGACCTCCTACTAACAATATTACCCCGAAACCCTGGAACTTGGCTGACTTGGAGAAGGACTTAAAACAAAAGCCACTCACTTGAAGCAGATTCTTACTTCCTTCCTTCCATTAGTTATGGATTAATGGGAATTGCTCCAACTTCTACTCAAACTTAAAAGGCTTAGCTTTTGTCTACAACTTCCACTCATTCTTTTCAGGAGAAAGATAAAATAAAAAAATCAAACATAGTAGCATTAGTTAGTGATAGTAGTCCCATGTATTCATTTGCATATCTCAGACTTTGTATTTAGTTGTCCTTTTTATTCAATGCTTTGTTAATCCTTGTGAGTAAACCCGTGACCTTTTTATCCTACTTTAACCTAAACCCTATTACAATCCTAAATAAAAAGTCATTTTGATCCATGTTGATGTGTATTTTATGTGGTAAAGAATTAATGAATATGCAAGCCTATGGTAGTGTAGTCTTTTAGAGAGAGTCTTGAGTGAAACATTGATCCTATACACTTGAGTGATTCGAGAAAAAACGTGATAAAAATTCATATGAATTTTATATGTGCCTTTGATCAATGGTGTCTACCTTTGACCTTGTTTATGTGCATTGATGAAAAAATTATAAATTAGATTGGAGCAAAATACTGGAATGTATTTATTATAATTTTAGCCACTGAGGAAAGATAAAGTATGCTTAAGCCTCAATTTTAACAGTACAGTCTACTCCATTTGGAAAGAAAGAAATAAGAGAGTGTTCTATAAGATCAACATTGACAATCATTTCCTAGCTTACAAGTTACATTGTTGGATAAGAGAAGCATTGGTAGCTCATCATATGCAGGAACAACTGAGTCCTTTCCATAGAAGATAATGGAATCTATGAAATCTAGCTTTTTCTAGAAATTTTGTAAAATCCTTGTTTTTCAATTATGCTTAATCTAGATTTATAAAAACTTTTGATCCCTTTTAAGAATTAATGAATAAATTCTTTTATCTTCCAAAAAATAAGTTTTAAAATAATAAAGGAAATATTTCAATTTAGTTTAAATAATTTTAGAAATATATAAATTGAAATATTAATTTTCTTATTTAAAAGGAAGGAGCAAGAAATACAAAATTTACAATAATAACAACAACAATATTTCAGTAAAAATCTCATTGTATACAAGGTTTGGAAAAGTTCAAAAGTACGCATCTTATTTCTAATTAATAAAAATTATTTTAATTAATCCATATGAATATATATTTATACTAAATAAATAATAATATATAACAATATAAAATGAGCAGAAACCTTAGAACATTTGTTTCTGTTTTTTTTTTCCTGTTTTTTGTTGTTGTTTTTCTAAAAAGAAAAACAGGTAAGTAAAACGTGTTTGGTTTACTCTGTTGCGATTTTTTGTTTCTAAAAATAAAAAAACCACAACAGTTTTACAGAAACCAGAAAACATCGTTTCTCTGAATTTTGACAACAAGTTTTCTTCAACAGAAAATCAACATATCCTTGCTTTCTATCTCGAAAATAATAATAATAAAAAGTAACAATTTATAATAATAATTAATAATTAATAATTAATAATAATAATAAGATAATTAATTTGTCATAATAAAATTAATTATAAAAATAATAATATTAATTTGGTAACTAGAAAATTTATAACAATAATTAATAATAATATTATTATTAACAATAAATAATAATAACTTATTAAAATTAATTATAAAAATAATAAATAAAAATAAAAATAAAAATAAAAATAAAATAAATAAGAATAAGAATAAGAATAACTTAATAATAATAATAATAATAATAATAATAATAATAATAATGAGTTTAATAATAATATAATAAAATAATAAAATAAAATTAATAAGAATAAGAATAACTTAATAATAATAATAATAATAATAATAATAATAATAATAATAATAATAATAATGAGTTTAATAATATAATAATAAAAATAATAAAATAAAATTAATAAGAATAAGAATAACTTAATAATAATAATAATAATATTGAGTTTAATAATATAATAATAAAATAATAAAAATAAAATTAATAAGAATAAGAATAACTTAATAATAATAATAAGAATAAGAATAAGAATAACTTAATAATAATAATAATAATAATAATAATAATAATGAGTTTAATAATAATGAGTTTAATAATATAATAATAAAAATAATAAAATAAAAATAATAAGAATAAGAATAAATTAATAATAATAATAATAATAATAATAATAATAATAATAATGAGTTTAATAATAATATAATAAAAATAATAAAAATAAAATTAATAAGAATAATTATTATTATTTATTATTATAACAATAATAATAATATTATTATTATTAACAACAATAATAATAATAATAATAATAATAATAATAATAATAATAATAATAATAATAAGTTTATTAGAAATTTTAACTAAATAAATTTTTATTTTTTGTTTTTATATTCTAAATTTCAACTAAACATATTTTCGTTAAAAAAAAAAGAAATTAAAAACAAGTAAAGAAACCAAACAACAAAAAAAACAAAACTTTGAAGCTGACTCAAAATTGGGAACAAATGAGAAATATCCACTTCAAGCTTTCAGTTCACTGAAAGACCTTCCCATCTCTTCGTCTCTCTTGATCTCACTCGGTTCAGTTATTTCACTCTGATTTATACTTATCCCCGCGAGACCCTACAAAAGTTTTTCATCTTTACAATTTCTGGCTCTGCATTGATCTTCTTATCTCTTTTGCTAAGAATATGATACAACTGTTGTTTACAGTAATATTCTCGGAGATGGCCTTCATCCTGGTGCTTATCTTTAAGAACCCATTTAGGAAACTGGTGATCATGGGTATGGAAAGGGTCAAACGGGGCCAAGGACCAATCGTTGTGAAAACGGTGGGAGGAACGGTTTTTATAGTATTGATGTCAAGCGTTTATAGCATGGTGAAGATCCAGAAGCGTTGGATAGAAGAAGGTGCTGTCAATCCAACGGACCAGATTCTCATGGCCAAGCACCTTCTTGAAGCGACTCTTCTGGGTAATTCTTTGTTTCTTAAGATAATTCTTTTATATTTTGTTTCTTCTGCTTATATAAACCCTGGTCTTCGTGGGGATTGTGTGATGAATTTGTTGGCTGCAAAGTAGGAACGGTTTGATTGTTGTTTAGGCAAGGACATGTTTAGATGTGGGGTTCAATCATAGTATATGATTTGTTCGGTGGTTTCGTGGTGCGACTGTTCCCTTTCCGATTTGTTAACGAATTCAAATGCTTTAGATTGCCTCTTGTTCTTTCGTATTCATGTTTAGATACATTTTCCCGCTTTAATTGTTTTTCTTTCCCGTGCAAGGCCAGCCAGTACGGGTACTGACTTGGAAAAGAGTGTCATCTTAATTGGGATTGGATGTTTCAAAATTCTGCTTGTTACTGAACTATGTCCAATGGAGTTCGAATAATATCATTTTCCACATTATACAGTTGAGGGAGGGATTTGAGTATTTCAAGTTAAGATGCGACCCTTTTTCTTAATATAGGAAAGGACGGTTTAAATATTATTACAGTCCTATTATGATTTAGCGCTTGAAATTTGAGTATTTGACATAGGAACTGGAAAGTTTGGCGTGCAGAAAGATGCATGATATTCTTTCCTTTTTTTCTTTGATATTTCTCATTTCAACCACTCTTTAACCAAAAAGAAAAAGGAACAACTGATCTGTATTTGATTGGTAAGTACTTTTAGAATGTTATTTAGGGAAATAATTGTAGATGTGAATGCATGAACTGTTCCTTACCGGTCTCTTTCTTCGGTATCTTCGACATTAAATGTCTCCTTTTTAACTTGTTCTCTAGTATTGTTGCCCCTTATGAGAGTTTCTCTGGTATATATTATATATGATCTATTTATCTTTGGGATTTGCTTGTTCCTAAATGCTTCTTATATTCTAGAACGAGGTAGTGGGAATATGTGCTTGTGTCAGGTTTTCCTGTATTTTGGAGGATTGAATCTAGTGACATCTTTTGCTACTCTGTATGATATTTAGTGGGAGACATGTTTGGAGTTTTAAATTTATCTTTAATCTATGAGAGTTTCCATATTTTTTTTCCATAGGATCCTTATACATTGTGACAAAATTTGAGGACTTGACTTGTAGCAGACTGTCGGCTGGAGCAAACCCTGTTTCCAGCGACCTTATTGACCCTTGCACCTTTATGAAACTTGAGTAACTTTTTCAGGGTCCTTTCTTTTCCTTGGGCTAATGATAGACAGAATGCACCATTACATCAGAGAACTCCAAATTCGAAGGAAGAGCATGGAAGCTGTAAAGAAACAAAATCGAGCTTTTGAGGATGGCAAAGTTGAAGAGATCAAGGCCTTTGAAGAAGAAATGACCTCTCTTCGTTCAAAACTCAAGCAGCTGGAAGCTGACCTGGAAGAGAAGAGAAAAGAAGTAAATGCTTCAGAAGCTAATGCAGTTGCTTTAAAGAAGCAATCTGAAGGGTTCCTTCTTGAATATAATCGCCTACTTGGGGAGAACCAAAATCTGCGAAGTCAGTTGAAAGCACTGGACTCGAGTTTGTCTCGTTCAAGTAGCAAGAAGAATACCTAGGGAGTCAAACCCTGCTTTTGAATAGTTCTCATCTTCATTTTCCTTGTTCACAATAGTTGTCAGTGGTGTCATGATGGGTTTGTTACAGTTTAATTATCATGTGTTGTTTAGAGTGCAGAAAATATGACAGAGTATTCAGAATATGAGCCCAAAAGGTGGAAAGAATGGTCATGGATAAGCTGTTCCAACTCAGCATTGTAAGGAAATTGGAATATGTAGAGATGATCATGATTTTACATTTTCGTATGAGAGTTACCTAGTATCTATCATTCACTGCACAGATCAAGTCTTTAAACTACTGACAAATCGGCACAGGGTCATTTTTCGCTTTGAAGCCTACCAACATTAAACTGAGGAATACAATAACTGAGAGTGGAAATAACACGAATATTAGTTTGGATGCTACAGGGCTTTTAAACTTCTTTTGCATGTTCAGCAGAAGAGCGAGCGACGTTGGTGTGAAGGAATAAGTCCACCTTCAAACTTTGTGTTTTCTCGTCCAATTCTTGAAAAGATCTTGCTTACAAGCATGTTATAAAGTCAGCTTACTGTCAGCTCGATTCTAGATTGATTTATGTATCCTACTAACATTTACCTGTCATAGAGTTCTCTTTCAAGTCGGATAGAAGCAGGCAGTCGGCAACATTTCTTCTTTGGTTACAGAAATTCGGAGCAAGTGATCGAGCCGCTTGAGGATATCAGGGTATGGAGAACAAAATGTGACTTACCAGTGACATGAAGGGAGTAAAGATAATCTTCTTCTTTTGCGTGAATTTATGGAGGGCTATTCAAAACGAAAAGGAGGGAAAAGCTGTTTATTGAAGATTGAACTAAAGAAAGCTTATGATAATGTTGATTGGAGTTTCTTAGGCAACATCATGAGGGCTTTGGAGTTTCCACTATATTTTATTGAATGGATCTTATCAATATTCTGAAACTCGGATCGGTCATTGAACTAGTGGCCTTACTGGTCACTGATTTGACTGGTTCAACCACCAGTCGAATCGGGTGACGTAATAATTATGCAATAATTATATTTAATTATATATAATATTAAAAATATTTAAAAAAAAATCAAAAAAAAAAAAGTTGGACCGGTCGGACCGGACGGTCCGACCGATCAATTGACCGATTTTGACCAGTTCAGACTGGGTCAATTTATAGCCAGTTTTGAGAGATAAACCGAACCGGACCACCAATCGGTTACCAGTCGGACTGATCGGACCGGCTGGTCCGGTCCGGGTTTAAAAACAGAGGATCTCATTATGCTTCACCATTCCATCTTTTAGGATCCTCATCAAGGGGAGTCAACAAAATTCTTCAAAAGTTCCAGAGCCATTAGATAAGGAGACCCTTCTTCAGCATATTTACTTGTGATTGTCATGGATGGAGTCAATAGGCTTTTAAAAAGAATTGTAAAGATAACCAACCATTTCAAATATCATTCTAAATGTAAAAAATTGGGAATTATCAACCTTATCTTTGTAGATGACTTGATTATCTTAACCAGGGTGGACAAAACTTCACTTCTGGCTATTATAAAGGCTAGTAGAATATTCACTAAACTATCTGGACTTTATGTTAATATTGATAAATGCTCCTTTTACATTTATAGAAGCGTAGAAGATCAGAGAAGGATGGTTGAGCATATCAATGGTTTAAGCTAGTCAACCAGTAAATCCATTCTGGGAAGGTGACAACCCAAACAGATGGGAATAGTAAACATGGAACAAGTTCGAAAGCAAGTGTTTTAGGCAGCCTCTGCGAATCCAACTTTGAGGTTTCCGTAGTCAAAGATTGTGTGGTAGCGACCCATGAAAACGTCACCCAAGATCCTGAAGCAAGCAGTGCCAGATAGTGAGAATTATGGTACAGATAGATCAACAGGACAAATACATGCTGCAAGTTTAGAGCTGTGAATAAAATACCAAAGAGGTCCCCGAGGAGGCGGTATGTCCAAAGCAGTAAAGCCACTGATGCACTGAGCTTCAGCGCCCTCGCCCACCTTGAGAATATACTGATACATGGAAGAGAAGGTGTTAGCGTATTGATACAACACAGGACCACGATAAAGGTTGATATTTGCAAAAGGTGCCAACAGGACTTCTTCTGTCTTTGAACAAACAGTATGGCTTCCCAATGAAAACGAATCTCACCACACATTGCATCTCCTACATATGGATATGGTGTTTCTTTTATGTTATCAAGACAAAGCTCAATGGTGTTCGCAATTATACTAGAAGTCTCAAAAGTCAGACTTGCTGCCGCAGACCATTTTCACAATTGCCAAAGGAACCCATTGGCATCTCTCCCCAGACATTCATCTTATCAGAAACGCTTGAGTAACTAGGTAGAAGCCATTCAAGCATATGTACCCCGCTAGTCTACTTTTGCCATTTATGTTCTCCAAGTAAAATCACTTGACAAAAAGTTCAAATAGTAAGCTACCTCATTAGGAGCGAGGTCAAAAGCTTTGCCTCCAATGGTGAAGGAAATAGTTGGCATGGAAGACAGACTTCCACAATCAACAGCCGATTCTCCCAATGGACTAGGCATTCGGTCACAAAGCTGTGGATATAGCACAGGAATCAGTACAAGTCAAGGGTTATTTCATTGTATCCTGCATACTCTTAGATCTCTATAAAAAATGACGGTGTTATTTGACCTTATTGACATATTTCAATATGTGTTCTTGCGTTTGGTTCTGCTTCATCCGGCTTTCCATCCAAACAACTGTCATCTCACAAGCAGAGCACATGGTGTCACGAAGAAGACCAGATGTCTTATCGTTGCCCTCGTCCACCACACTCTGAATGCCCATACTATGCAAGCACAATTTCAGTAGGTCAGCAGCCAAGAAGGTTATGACACAGAAACGTGGAGAAGCTATATCACTGAAACAGTATGGTAACAAAGTGTTGCTTAACATAATTATCTGCAGTGCTAACCTGACATCTCTCGTCCCATCAAATGTGCACAATCCAATTTGGGAACAGACCTTCTCTGGTTGTGCCTGTTCATATGGTACAAGCATATCAAGAATAGAAGTTAAATAAAACCTTTTATCTGGGCAACAACAGCGAAGTAGGAAAAGCAACGTGCAAGAATACAAGAACTAGAAACTCTTAGTCACCACAGGCATCTGGAACAAATATAGAGCTAGATTCTTACCTCAGCAAGAAGCAAATCCATTATAGTCTGTCCATACTGATTAACAACAGCTTTGCACTCCTGACTAACAACTCCAGAGGCTCCAATAGCCTGATTTATCATGGTAATAATAGGCTGCAAGTTTGAATAAACAATGAATCAACCAATGAATAGTCCAAATTTGAGTGATACAAAAATTCAGGCAGGAATTAAGTAGTTAAATAGCCAGAAAACTGATCAACTGCATAACCCATAGAGGCTTTAAGCTTTTGTCCTTACCGTTGGACCTGCCAACAAAGAAGTTCCAGAATCTGCAATAGCTGAACAACCACCAGTACAATACCCTGGGGTGAAGACATGAATCACAGTTAGAACTTTACCACAGACACGAATGTAAATGCTTTGTGTTGGAACCCAGAAACAGAAAATGTGAATTTTTAGCTTTATATATAGTCATGTAAAGGCATGGTAGAAAGTGAGAGAAAGTATTATACCTGTTGCTTTGCCACCAATGAGTACATCTCCCATATCAAACTATTATAGAGGAATATAAATATCTAAGATGAGTATAAACATCATGAATCACTAAAGAATAACTCACAACTAACTAACCTGCCAATAACCTTTGTGAGTAACGGGAACATACGTGTGCTTCCCCTTATAATGATTTGGATCAACCCCACCAAGTACAATTTCACCTCCTTCCTCTTCCTCTGTTTTACGGTTAAGCCAGAATGAAAACACAGGTTCCTTAACAAGGCCTTGCTCAATCACCTTGTACCTGCAAGACATGCAAATTATTATCATCAAACCCAAAATTTCAGGGAACTTCGTGATAATCAGAATGTAGAACACATACCAGACTGGAACAGCACCTCCAACTGAAATTTCTTGAAACCCAAGTCCTAATATACCATCAAACTTAGCCATCACAAATGTTGCACCTGGTTCCCTAGTCGCCTCAATAAATTCCTGTAATTTTCAAAACGAACATTAAAGGAGAAAACTAAATAGATATAACTATGGAAAGAGAATGAAATCTAAGAAAACCTGATCCTTCACAACTAGGTCGCCAACTTTGACGTGATCATTACTGAAGAAGCCAGAGATGGCTCCAGAACCATAATGTATTTCAGCAGATTTCCCTGTGGAATTTAATGCTTAATAACACTGCAACACTCATGACTAACAAGCAAGTCTCAAGGAATGATGGAATATTTCACAAATTGTAAAATATATCTATGGCAGCGTGTATAGTTTTCCTTTTCTCAAAGAGTGGGAGATCGAGAGAGAGAGAGAAGGTGCATAACTTAGCAAATCCTAAATCATCACATCCATTACAGAGAGAACCAACCATTCCAAATAATAAAGAATGGCATCATCATAAACATGAATCACAAACAGCAATGATAAACATTATTGCATAAGGAAACACAAACACCATTCTCATCGAAACAAAAAGACTTTGATAACAAGAAGCTAATTAACTACTTTCGCGAAGAGTAATGACAATTGATTTTCAAAATTATATACAAGGACCTAAAAATACCATTTTCCTGGTAGGTACTTGATTGGTCAGACTTGTACTTGCTGTGGAAGTAACAAGCCACCTGAAAACAAATACAAAGTGATCAGTATCTTGCCAGTAGATCACAACAAATTCTTGTCTTCGTCTTCATGGTGACAAAAACTTCATCCACTTACAATAAAGAGAAGACATAAGCATTCAAAACTCACCGACAAGTAGCATTTAGATGATGGAATCCACAAGTTGGAGCTACCAGTGTCAAAGATAACAGTGAACTTTTGAGGAGGAGTGCCAATGCCAATCTCGCCATAGTACTGAGCATCCATATAGTTCTTCAGCGCTACAATATCAGTGCCCTCAGAGTGTCCCAGATCACCACGGAAATGGTACTTCCTAAGGGAAGCTATCAAAGTTTCTTTTGAGTCCAACCGCGCAGGAAGGAAGCTGTTTTTATCCAGTGGCCTCTTTTTCAATCCGATTCTAAGTACCCCATCGTTGGTTGCAGAGGAAACCAGTGATGAGACCAGGAATAAAAATAATATAGACAACAACACTGTTTTCGATGCCATGCTCACCTGAAAGTCGGCGTCAAAGTTCACAGTTTAGCCAATGTAATTTACATAAAACCATTAGACATAATTTGTGCACACGCGCTCCGCAAGATCAGAAAGGGAATATAAACACATGCTACCCAATGATATCTCCAACACAATGACACTCTCCAACGACATTGTATCTTCAAATTGGTAAGCGCATACAGAAACTACAAACGAGCATTAAAATGAATCTGACAGAGAATATGCAAGAACATGTACAGGGGCCAAATTGCATACATGAAAAATCAGCTTTAATATGACTTTCTGTCTTCAACGGTACATTTAAGAAAAACCCACCAATGTTTTCCAATATAAGAGCCAGAATTTTCTAAGCCGTTTTCAATCTTCTAACAAGACTCCGTTTTTAAGATTTGCATATTCCAACTATTAAAAAGTAGATAACTTTCCAGTATAAAGACTAGGCATTCATTCTCGAAGTATATGCACCCCACCTTGTAAAGTCTTAACTTTGCCGCAGAGCCAAACCTTGATAAACAGATTGATGAGCAGCTGAAATAACACTCAACAGGGAAAAGAAAATAGAAGCTAAAGAAAGAAGATGACGAAACACCGCTGACAATCCAACTCAAACAGCAAAGCTTGAAACCAAAACAAGAGATCTTTCAAAGATAACGACAGAGAGTAAAAGATTAAGAGAAGCATAAATGGTTTTTGAGCCCCATCTACGTAAAAGAGAGAACTGAGAGAATGCACTATGGGAGCACTCGAAGTGATTAGTAAGTAAACAAGAAGCACTCACGGCCTGGAAACAGAAGAAAGAACATTAATTAATGCAACAAAAGCTACACACAAAAGAATATATAGACACTAGAGAAGGCGAGACAACATGTCACCTAACTCAGCCACCCAACAAACATTTCTTACAAAACAACCCCTGCTGTTTTGTAGTCATTAATGTCCCCAACAAGTGATGATTCTGAAATTATACGCAAATCAAATAATAGCATAGAATAACTTTGCACCGTAGTATGAGGGTTCTCCGATGGGACCATAAAGTTAAACGGTCCTTTTTTTTTTTTTTAACGAGGGAAAGAAAACAAAACGATTATACCATAAATTTCGGAAAACAAATCCCGGCTATATTCTCTAAGAAGAATGAGAGACACCCTGTAGGTGTAGAATAGAAAATGGTCACGCCAAGATCATAAAAAGCAGCTGAATGAGTTAGCTAATCGACACAATAGTTACTCTCCCGAAAAATGTGTTGAGGCCGCACCACCCTATTTCGCGCTAACCAAAAACGGTGATAGGAGGAACAGAACAGAATGTCCACGACATTCCTGCTTTTCGCCTCCGAATTAAGGGACCCAGCCCAACCCATGCTGTTTAGTTTCTTGGCAATAAGCCAATAAACTATTAAAGTAAAAAATAAATAAAAGGTTTGAGCAGATTTGGCCGTCAATCTTGTGATGAACAGCGAAAATGGTGTGATGAAGCGTGGATTGCGTGACAGGCGAATATTGCATCTTACACTAGGATTTTCAACTGAATGTCGAAAAAGATAGCGACTTGGCTACGTTTTACACGCGACACAGTTGCCTTCCTTTTCGGAAGCTTAATGACGTCAAATCAGTGACTTCCCAAACTGAATTGAAAAGAAAAAGATGTTGCCATTAGATATTATCAGTTTTTTTTTAATATTTAGATTTAGTTTCGTTTTCTTGCAATTTGCAATTTGTTAATTTGCTTCTTGTTTGATTTTTGTCTTAGAAATTAATCCTTTAGGTGCTCATGTGTTAAAAAATAATTAAAAGATTTAATAATTTATTAAAAGACGGAAAATAGCAAGTTGGGGCTGCAATTTGGAATTAAATTTCTCAGAAGCATAGGGTCCCTGGTGTTATTAATGATATCAGTGGTGAGAGATTCAATTGATTTGAACTTGGACTCAAATCTTCTAGAATTTCTTTCTTTCCAAATAATCTGCACATACATTGCAGTGGTTGTTATGTAAATCTACTTGGTAGACATAGAAAGAGATCTTTGTGTTGAGAGCCAATGAATGACATTAGTGAATGTGCTTGCTAGAACAAACCAGAGGCATTTCTGTTGAACAAGTTCCCAAATTATGTTGGTCACAGTGCAAATGAAAAATAAGTGATCTCTTACTTTCTTACATGCTGGATAAAATGGATAGGATGTATTGACATCAAGGTACTTGATTCAATTAGCAGTATTAATTCCCTTTTTTTTTTCATAAAGGGAAAAGAAAACACCGAAAGCTAAGTAAGTCTAAGGAGGCTGAGCTCCGATAAATCTTCTATAAGGAGGCTATGGCACTCTGAAGGTGGTACATCAAAATACGTGACACCGATGTCGTGCTGGCGGGCCTAGTTAGCCAGCCAATCCGCGCATCTATTGCTCTCTCTGTAGATATGACGATGAACAACAGACCAGTTCCTGTTGAGGAGTTCCCTGATACCCATAACAAGAGGGTTACCCGACTTAGAGTGGAAGGGCACAGAGGACAGGAGCTGGTGCACCCCCATCGACTCCACTTCCAGCTCAATTTTTTGGAGGTAGAATCTTGTTCTAGATAATCTTGTGCTAATCCACTATTGGATTCTTCACTCTTATCAGATCCCTTATAAGTTTGTTCGAAAGTTTTTTAATAGGCTAGTTCTTTCAGTTAAATGCATCCAGATTGAGAGGATTAGGAGGATACTGAGGTTGCAAATACCTTAGACTTTTAAAGAATTGCTAGTTGTTTCCATTGATGAAGGAGTTCAGCTTAGTGAGGAGGGTGAAAGTAAGAGTACCCTGGGAGGGAATGAGCACACTATGACCAAACCAATTGTCAAACCCTTCTGTTTTAGTTATGCTTTGTTATGATTATATCTCATTGTGTCCTCCTCCTTTTATGTCTTTGTCGTTCAAAGTAAACATAACATTAAAATTTTGTAGTGGAGAGAGCTTGATAAATTAAATTGTACGATAGCTTAGGACAAGCCTCATTACACTTGCCTGTGGTTGTTCAATGCTAATAAGCATATAATAATTGATCTTATGCTAAATCGAAGCCTAGCCAAAAAAAAAGGTTTAAAATTTTTGGTATAGAAGTGAAGAGTAATTTTCGTATGCGGGGGGCAAATCAATCCAATCTTAAGTTAAATGAAACCGCGTCCACCAAAAGTAAATGAAACAGTTTGAAGTTGGAACTGAACATACTCGAACTAGTTCTAAAGGTTAGGATTGTGAGAATTAGACACTGATAGAAGAAAGAAAGCATCACAAGAGTAACAATTTTGCTAATTATGCACAAAATTCTCACATAATCAAACCCTTTTGTTTCATACCTGAAAGTTGGTTTAGAATCCTCTTAGATCCACAAGAAGGGACATGATGAACGTATATGTCATTTCTATAGGAGGGTTGGGTATTTCCAAAAGGAATGTTCTAAACGTAAGACATGGTTTGAGAAGAAAGATATGCCTACTACTTATGTAAGTTTGAAACAAACCTCACTGAAGTTCCTTTTAAAATTTGGTGTATTGATTCTAGTTATACTACTTATGTTTATAATACCTTGCAGGGATTCCTTATGACCCAAATAATAACGTTAAATGAAATATTTGTTTTTATGGGCAACAAAATGAGAGTTCCAGTGGAAGCTACTAGGATTTATCTCTCAATCCTAGGCACTGAATATCACTTGGACTTATGTGAAACTTTTTATGTACCTAATATATCTAGGAATTTAGTTTCTTTATCTAAACTAGATAGATCTAAATACTCCTTTAGATTTGATTGTGATAGTTTCAGTTTGCACAAACATAACCATATGATTAGTAATAGGGTATTGTGTATGTAAAGTAATCCTTGATGTTGTTTATGTTAAAAATTTATAAACTTTGAATCCCATTTTTGGTAGCAAACGTAGTTTGATTAATGATCTGCTTACTTGTAACTTAGGGGTTTGTGACATATTTCCAAAGAACGAATTCAAAAATTAGTAAAGAATGAAATACTTCCTAAATTGGGATTTTGCTAATCTTAACATTTGTATGGATTGTATTAAAGGCAAATAATCAAAGCACACATTAAAAAAAGGAGTCACAAGAAGCATTTAACTTCTTGAAATAATTCACATTAATGGATGTGGATCATTTAATTTGCTTACTTTTAATAAAGAAAAATATTTTATTACCTTTATAGATGAGTATTCATATTATGGATATGTTTATTTGCTACATGATAAATCTTAGGCTGTAAATTCCTTGGAGGTCCATATTAATGAGGTTCAAAGGTAATTAGACAGAAAGGTGAAAATGGTTAGGTATAATAGAGTTAGTGAACATTATGACAAGTACGATGTAAGTGGTTAAAATCCTGGTCCTTTTACTAAATTCCTTAAAAGACAGTATTTGTTCGTAATACACAATGTCAAGTTCATTGAATATAGTGGGACTAGTGGAGTGAAACACCACATATAGTGGATATTTAAGAAATGGGAGAGCAAGACCCTATAGTGGTGCAAATCTCTATGACTTGTACACCTACTTAAGTTGTTGTTTCACAAATTATTGAATCACATAATAATCATAAAGAATAGTAAATTAATGAACTTCTTGTTTATAATGAAATTCAACATAAAGTAAATGAACCTGTAGTAGAAGAATCACAACAAATAGCATTAAAAAGGTCTCAAAGAGAAAGAAACACCAATTATTTTCTAGTAACTATGAGGTATATCTATGTGAGTCTAATATCTACATGAGTCTAAAAATGACGTGGGAATTAATTTCATAAGCCGTGAACGGTGAAAATTCTGATAAGTGGTTAGATGCTATGACATATGAGTTTCAATCTATAGAAAATAATGGTTTTTAGGATCTTATGGAATTGTTATATGGTTATAAAAGAATTGGTTGTTAATGTATCTTTAAGACCAAACGTGATTTTCTTGGTAACTTACAATGTTACAAGTCCAGATTAATTGCTAAATGATTTACCCAAAAAATGACATTAATTATAAGGAGACTTTCTCACTAGTCTCTAAAAAGGATACACTTAGAATTATTATGACTTTGGTGACTCATTATGGTTTAGAGTAGCACCAAAAGGATGTGAAAATTGCCTTTCTGAATGGAGATTTAGAAGAACAAGTCTATACGAACTAACCAATGGGGTTCATAAAGCCTGGAAAGGAATATATGGTATGTAAACTAAAGTAGCCAATATAGAGACTTAAACAAGCTTCCCGAAAATGGTATCTTAAGTTCAATGATATTATTGTTTTTTTTTTACATTTAAAGAAAGCACTATTGATCGATGTATATATCTAAAGGTTAGTACAAGTAAGTTTATTTTTATGATATTGTATGGTAATGATGTCTTACTTACAACTAATGAGCTTGGTCTATCCAATGAGAGTAAGAAATTTCTCTTTAGTCATTTGGAAATGAAAGATACGGGTGAGGCCACATTTGTGATAGAAATAGAAATATTTCGTGATAGATAACAAGGATTGTTAGGTTTATTTCAAAAAGAATATATAATAAAATGTTAGAGAGATTTAGGAAAGTGTTCAACATCACCGTTTCCAATTTAAGAAAAAAAAGCCTTGTACAATGTCCAAAAAGTAACTTAGAAAGAAAACAAATGGAATCAATTTCATATACATTTGTAGTTGTGAGCCTATTGTATGCTCAGACATGTACGAGACTAGACATAAGTTTTGCAGTAGGGATGTTGGGGAAATGCCAATTTAATCCTAGTATGGATCATTAGAAAGATCCAAAGAAAATTCTGAGATATTGGTAGAGAATTATAGAACATTTGCTTGCTTTTAGGAGGTCTGATCACCTCATGGTGGTTGGATATTAAGATTCAAACTTTGTTGACTGTGTAGATGTAAGAAAATCTACTTTTGGCTACGTTTATCTATTAGTTGGAGAAGCCATCTTATAAAAGAGGATGAAGCAGTTTGTAATTGTTGCATTCATTATGGGTATTGAGTTTGTGACTTGCTTTGAGGCCATGATTTAAACTAAATAGCTGCAGAACTTTATTTTATGGCTTAGAGTTTTCGTAAGTACAGCAATGCTATTGAAAAGTTATTGTGATAATTCTGCAACAATTTTCTTTTCTAAGAACAAGTATTTTAAAGGTGCTAAATACATGGAATTGAAATACTTTGTCATTAGGAAGGAGGCTCATAAAGTTAGAGCGTCAATAGAGTATATTAGTATCGATCTTATGTTAGCTAACCCTTTGACAAAAGAGTTACCACCTAAAGTGTTTTTTTATTCATGTAAAGAATATGTGCATTATGTGTATTGATGATTATTAGACAGTAATATTATATCGACTCTTATTATATATTAGACATTCTTTGCATATTAATGAACGTGCTATTTCCAATTTCTGTTTTCTTCTTTATGTATTTGATAGCAATGTATGTTGTTAAATACAGAGATGAATGGTAAATTTTGTTAGGTACTTCCAATTTATAATCATGATTAAGTGGAAGGGCTAGCATAGTGGTACATGGAAGAGAGTACATTAAATTGATAATGTATGATCACCATTATTCTTATTAGTCTTATACTTGATTATGATTAGTAAGGATACCAGTATATATGAATGATAACTATTGTATATTATGATTACTTGAATTATTTGCCCAACATATTGCATAAATTCGCGTGATTAAAGTAAGAAAATGTTAGAAATTAATCCTTTAAGTGAAAGTTGAAGATTTAATAATTTATTAAATAAGTTGTCTTCTCACAAAATTACCATTACGTATACATGAAAAGTGAGATAGAAAGTTTACGTAAAGAAACAAATCGAATAAAGAGCTTACTTAGAATCATTTTCGCATTATTGAGAAATAGTGAAAGATTAGTATTTGAAAGCTTTATCTTTATATATGAGAATAAAATTATGAATACTTGTGAATTTTGTGATTTCTAGATCCTATGATATTTATGAAGGTTATGCTTATCGCTTGCACCCTTTAGAGGGAGGGTCCAGTTCACAGAAAATTATGGGATTGGGAGAGGAATGTGACAATAGAAGCCAATTTTGATGCCAACAAGCAAAGTTAAGGTAACTTGCAGATTTAAACAGGCTAACTTAAATGCGGCATGATATGGTTGTTGAGTGCAAGCAGTGTATTCAGCTCGCAAGTGGAGAAAAGGAAAGGGTTGGCAGGATCTTAGAATCTTATGCCCAAGTATTGTAATTCTTTACGCTGCAGATCAGACCTTGGTACTTGGTAGTATCTAATTTAACGTATAAGTTACATTCTCAGGGTCGAGGTTGTAAGAGCAGTCAACATTAGAGAGGAGCTCGAGCCTTGCATCTACAAGCTTATCATAAACAAGCACAGTGGGCGTGGCGACGATGATAAATCTTTTGGCATGTTGGTTGATCTAACTTGATTTGTTTTTAGCTTGTGGAATGTGGATAGTTAACCGATAATCCTCGTATAATCAACCTATACTCACTTGTACAAGCTATAGCTATGCCATATGCTTACAATTAAAACAGAGAACATACACTCCAAAAACCAAAGCCTCTTATATTGATCAACTTTTAATTTAGATTCTATAAAATCTACTAACCTTTATCATATAATAATTATTGCTCATTAGGATCCCTCTTACATTTTATATAAAGGTAGATATCAATGAGTGATATTAGAGCTAATTAAACCCTTAGTCTAATTTTTCTACTCCATTTTCTCCTCTCTTTTTTAATCTACGTATGAAATAGAAATGTACAAATAAGTTAAATTTGAAATGTGAAAGATTTTAATTTTAAAATAAGTCCATGAATTGAATTTAAGTCTAAAAATTTAAAATATGATTTGAGCTATATATATATATTTCAGGTAAAACTTAAATGCCTTCTTCTCTTTTTTTTTAAAAATAATGATTGTATTTCCTTGTTTAAGATCTTACAATATTTCTTGCTGAGCTATTATCATAATTGCAAATTTTTTTGCTTATATTCTTAATTAAATTATTTATGAATTATAAATACTATTTTGTTTACATACTTACATACTTGGTTAAGTTATTTGTAAATTATAACTATTATTTTGTAGGCATTAATTGGTGTTAGAAATTATATAATAAATTTTAGAATTAATTTATGTGTATTATTTTGTTTGATAAATGATTAAATGCTCTTTTATGTCTTGCATGATTATTATAAATTTTATAAACTTATGGAATTGTTTAAACATACCAATTTTGCAATAAATGGATTGAGGTGATAATTCAAAGAAATCCATAGACTCAAAGTCATTCTTAGTTTTGTGGAATGGTCTAAAAGAATTTGGTTTTCTGGAAGATGAATTTCCAAACCTTAAAATTCAAGGTTGAAATGTAAAGTCGTGCGTCAATTAACAACTTTTTTTTACAATTCAATGGGGCTTCATCTCTTTAACCTTACCAGCAAACAGATTACCGTTGCTCATCTGCTTGCATGCAGCATTCCGGTTTGATCGTCACAAAAAATGGAATCGCTAAAATTGTACCTAACAGTTATTCTATTAAATTTTTCTGAGTTCAGATCCTCTGTCTAATATTATGGTGTCTTATTGTGTCTAATAAATCTCAGTCATTTATTTATGTGAATCTCCCATGAGTTCTATGAGACAGAATAAGACAGAATAATATTAGACAGAAGATCTTTTCTCAATCTTTCTAGCCTCAGCTTAATCTCATTTTTCTGACTGGGATTACCTCTATCATGTTTGCGATAACACATACAATTTTACCTCAGATAGCCCTTGCCACAAAAACCTACGTACCTTTATATCTTCACTGGGCATCAGGAACGCCATCACCCGCTACCTCTACTCCAACGGCGCCACTTCTATACCACATTTACAGGAGAATTACCTGACATTGTCTTTGGCACGTTTCTCTGCCGAGGTGATGTAGTGAACAACGACGATTGTGAGCGCTGCGTAACTGCTGCCCTCCAACTCCAAGGCATTGTCCAAAATTGTCCTCTCCAGAAAAGGGCCATAATATGGCACGACAATTGCCTCGTTCGATATTCGGACGAGGAATTCTTGCTCACCATGACCACTGTTCCTGGCGTAATCATGTGGAATAATAGCACAAATGATGTAGTAGAAGACCAAGTGCGTTTCAAGGCGCTAGTGACAGCCACCATCCTCAATACTTCTGTAGAAGCAGCTAATACTCCATGGACTACAAAAAAATTTGCCCAACAGCAATTGAATTAATGTTAATGCTCTCCATACTCTGCACACCCTCGCCCAGTGCACACCAAACTTAAATACCACTGATTGTAGTCGGTGTCTTGTGTCCATTATTGACCAGTTACGTAGTTGTTGTAATGGGATGATCGGAGTAAGAGTTTTGACTCCAAGCTGTAACTTGAGGTATGAATTATATCCTTTTGAGAATGAAACATCATTTGTCATGGAGCTGTCCAATTCCCCCACGGAGCCAACTGCACCACAAAAAGGTACGTCGTATATGCATTACTTGAAAGTTGTTATTTTTTGCAATTGACTTGTCTCGTACATGTGTACCATTATCATTAACTTTTTGTTTTTGTGAAAATGTAAATGTATCAATCCTCATTTTCCAATCTTAAATCATCACTTTGATACCTCAAAAATTAAATGAGTCATTCTATAGAGACAGATCTGAGATTAGATATAAACATAATAAATATACGATTATTTGGATAAATATGCAAATAACATCAAACTTTGTTATAGAGAAAGATTAAGATGAGACCATTTTGTATGATGTAAAGGAAACTGATAGTAAGATTCTCAGTGCATTTTCCTTTATGTCAAGGCAAGCAGAATAGTTGTGATCTTTTATGGCTAGTTTGTTCTCTCTGCGTTATAACATGTCTTACATTTAGTATGCACGTTAACTCACGATTTGCATGCGCAGGTAAAAAAAACTCTTCATTAGTCGCAATCATAGTTGCACCAATTTGCTCCACAATTGTCGTCGGTACCTCCATTTTCTGCATTTAAAGAGGTGTAAAGCCAGGTCGGAAGGTAATCGCGTGAAAGTCAGCATATTTCTTTTGACATTGGAGCTTGTTGAATTTGAAGTCCAGCTATTGCTCCAAGCCTTTGAAGCATACTATACACTGCCTAAAATTTAAAACTTTATTTATCTGATTTTTTTAGTTTCTCTTTTTAATTTTGATTTCTTCTAATTTTTAAAAATTATAAAAACCATATAAATAATTTTTTAGTTTCTTGCATTATCTTGGTTAAAGACATTTGGTTTCCAGTCCCCAGATTTTTGTTTCTTCTTTTATATCAACGATACTTTTAATTTTTTAAAAACTAAATATATTATTTAATTATTTAATATATTAAGTATAAATAAGAACTATAAATAATTTAATTTAATATTATATATTTAATTAACTAACTAAATTTAATTATTAATATTAATTATAAATAATTTCATTTTACTTAATATTTTATTTAATTTTATAATTAAATAAAATTGATTTAATTTAATAATTATTAATAAATTTAATTCCTTATTAAATTATCTTCAATATATATAAATTTAAAAATTGGTTTAATAACTAAAATATATTTAAAATTAATATTAATTTATAATAAAAATTTATTTTAATAAAATAAAATAATTTTTATTAATAAATATTATATAAAATATTAAAATAAATTTAATTAAATTTATTTAATTAAAATAAATTTATTTTAAGTTTTATTTAATATATAATTATTATTTAAGTTTTATCTAATATATAATTATTATCATAAATAAAAATATAACTACGTTAACATTAACAACCTAACAAATTTTGTATTTATTTTAAAGAAAACATAAATTGAAAATAGAAGACTACAATTAAAAAAAAAAAAGTAAAAGATATTTTGTTGCAGCTGGGAATTGCAGCTCCCAAATTAGATAGAAATCAAGAATTCACAAAAACCCCTGAAGTAGCCTTGATAGCAAAATAAAATTTATGTTAAACGAACAACTTAAGTCGTAAATCTGATCTGATGGGAGGGGAAACTAAGTCCTCATGAATATTCAGTCCATTGCAGCAATCATGTTCATGGTGGTACCAAGTGGAATACTGGTTTAACTTTAATGTATCATGTACGCAGGTCTGGAATCATTGGCGAGAAGGGACACCTGTGGACGTGTTTGATCCAAGAATTGCAGACACACGCTCAACAGACGACGTTCTTAGATGCATGCACATTGGATTACTGTGTGTCCAGGAAGATCCAACTGAAAGACCAACAATGTCAACCGTTGTTCTCATGCTCAATAGCTACTTCGTTGATTTACCATCACCAAAACGACCAGCATTTTTAATACGCGGTAGAAGTAGAATAGAGCACAGCATGTCCATGCAAGGAATTGAGTTGCGTCAATCTAAATCCAAGTTAGTA
This sequence comes from Erythroxylum novogranatense, assembly GCA_029891385.1. Classification (NCBI taxonomy): domain Eukaryota; kingdom Viridiplantae; phylum Streptophyta; class Magnoliopsida; order Malpighiales; family Erythroxylaceae; genus Erythroxylum; species Erythroxylum novogranatense. Next base: position 86,788,556 of record CM057229.1, read on the forward strand.
CAAGACTCATGTGACGCATTGCCTATTACTGTTTTATATCCACGGTAGAGCTTGTGACTGAAATAGAAACTTCAAAAGTCCTGACTCAAAGTCCAAGAGGGACTAAGAAACTGCAGTTGATAATCTTCCAATTAGCAAAATATTGTACGCATTAGACATTCTTTAACTTGGAACACTTTCAGCTTTATTTCAATTTTGCTAGAATAATGTGTAGGTCAGCTAATATATTATATGTTAGCATCTATTTGGTTAGACTTATACCAGTAGAGCTTTTGTCAATAAAGTTTTCTTTTTCTGTAGATGTTTTCTGATAAGAACTTTTTTAAAAAGTCAGTTAACTGTTTGACTGTCATTAAAAAAAAAAACTTTTTTAAAGGAGCTTTATACATCAGACTGTTTAGGAACATAAAATAAAAATACTTTTAATTTTAACTATATTTTATTTTGTAATAAATATTATTTATGCATATAAATATTATTTAAAGTATATTAAACAATATGCAAAGCACAATATATTAATTATTATATAATTTTAATCCATATGAAACATAAATGAAAATATATCTAATCAAATCTTTTATATGGATTATAATATAAGTAAAACTAATGTCAAAATAAATATTAAAACATATAAAAAAGTCAAATAATATTATATAATTGTGGGTATTATAAAAATTATGTGTAAAACATAGGAGTAAAGGGACTAAAACATAGGCTCGTTAATTAATATAAAAATCTATATGAAAAAGTCACATGAGAGGTTTTTTTAAGGAACTCCAAATTTGAACTTTCTAATAAGCTTTATTTTGGCTACCAAAAAAGTCATATCTATTAAAGATGTGTTTTTTTTTTATTTTACAGCCAAACATTCATTTTTCTTAAAAAAGACTTTTGTGATGGAGAAAAGTTCTTATTAACTTCCCAAAAGTTCATCCAAACAGACACTTATTCTATTTCAGTAGTGCTCCTCAAAGGTATTATAGACTCGAAGCTAAAAACTGAAGGCACATTTACGTAAAAAGTAACATCATGTATATAGTTTAGATGGAAGTGCATTTATTTAGAAATGAACACTTTAGAATGATCTGTTTTATCCCAAAATGTCTACATTAAAATATATTAAGCTACTTATATATTTTCAAGTTTAAGATAAAACAACTTGATAAAATAATTTTTTTTGAGTTTTATTATTCATCTATAGATAACAAGTTTAACAATATTGGAATTATCTTCTTAATTTAAATTATATTTTATACTTTTAAAAAAATGGTTACTATGTGATGTCCTTTTATTAACACTCAACATGAATCCCGCTGACAGACAGGTCTGAGATGTGATGCTCTTTTATTAATTGTAAGCATTATTATAGGCAGTTCACTAGTAAATCATGTAGGAATTTGTTCAAATGTCAGGCCAATCTCTCTACGAAAGCAGAGGCATCTTTAACAAGAAAATTTTTCTAAAAGTATCAGTTTTTATGTCCCGTAATTATGCAAACTAATTTTCCAAAAAAAAAAAATGCAAGCTACACCTTGAAACTTATGATATCGTCAGAGGCTAGATACTTGAACAGCTCGTGATTGATCAATCAAAAAAAGTTTTTAAAATTTTTCAACAAAAAAGCGAACAAGGTATGATTTCTAAATTGTTTTATATTTTATTCAATTATCGAGATCCGCTCGGAATCGGTAAAATTTTTGTTTTCTATTACGCCCATAATTCGATCACAGTTGGATTTCAACAGTGATATCAAAGCTTCCTTTAATTGTTTATCTTGAATTAGAAGCTTGATTTTTTGTGATTTCTACCTCTATTTTGTTTCTAGAAATTGTTTCCACGACTGTTTTTATTTTGCTCCTGGAATATTGAAGAATGCTCACATATGATGTACTCTGGACATGTGTATTCCCTATTTTGCTTCTGGATATGCCCATGTTTTATTAAACTTGTTTTCTAGAAATTGATTTGTTATGCGATGTGACGAGGATCTGGCTTTCTGAAACATTGAATCAAAAAAAAGTAGAGCACGTATATGTGTTATATTGTCATTGTCTCTTTCTGGATAATTGTTATCTATCTTCTTCATATATTTGTTTCTGCTTGCTGTTGCCTTTTGGATCTGGAAAATTGTTCTCTCTCTACATCTACTCATGTTTGTGACCATACGTACGCGTCTATTGATTTTAGAAAATTTTGCATTTACTATCTGTGATTATTGTTCTAATGTTGGAAGCGTGGCAACGCCACTGATTGGTGTCGCTACTGGAGAAGTCGATGGGTGTTTTTTTTAATACAAGGGAAAAGAAAACAAGAATTAACTAGGGGAAAGATCGGCGATACAAGATGTCAAGAGAATCACAGGACATAGTGGCGATGACAAGCGACGGAGCCGCCTGGAGTGTGCGGACCCCGAGGCTGGAGTAAGCAGCTAGGGCAGCAAGACTGTCCGCACTCTGATTGCCTTCCCGATAGACGTGTTGGAACTTCAAGTCCCAATCGCGACACAACAGCTCCAGTATACCTGCCACCAAAAAAGAATAGTCAATCGAAGGTAAGCTGGATGTGGAGAGGATATTTATAACCTCCAAGGAATCCACTTCAAGGATAACTCGTTGGAAGCCCCTAGTCTATACCAAGTTAAGCCCCGAGTAGACGCCCCAAAGTTTCGCCGAGAGGGGGGAGCTCCGGCAGATATGATGAAAAAAACCCCCGCACCATCGGCCCCGATAATCCCTGATTAGCCCACTGGCCGTGGTGATGGTGACCCCACTTTTAACTGCTCCATCCATATTGAGCTTGACTCAGCCTTTCGGAGGCTTGGTCCAGCCCACCAATTGGCCCACCACTAACCCTTGGGCCCCGTGCACACACCCCGCAGCAATGCTAGCTCTAACTGTCTAGTGGACATAGTTCATGACTGCCCGATGGCCATTAGTAGGCCAAGTGAAGCCCTCCTCAAATATAGATTTGTTGCGTCATTTCCAGATGAACCAACAAGTTACTCCATAAATAGAGGACCAAGGAAACTGTTGAATGCAGTCGCTCTTACACAAATTGCCCATCACCCACTGATCAACACTCTGACAAAAGAAGTCCGAGTCACGGAGAACAGGAGCAAAAGTACACCAGAAGGCTTTGACTTGCCTACAGTCCCGCAAAGCATGCAATGTCGTCTCCTCAAGGCCACAGGAAGGACACTGGCTGTCAGACGTGAGATGTCTGGCCACCTGCTGTTGGTTAGTCAGAAGCTTTTGCTTGAATAGTAGTCAAAGGAAAGCCCGAATCCGCTGTGGGCTGGCCCATTTCTAGATAGGATCCCAAGCCCGACTAGACGCACCCGGATCAGTCCCCTCGATTAAAGCGTAAGCAGACGCAGTAGTAAACTTGTCGCTGGGAGTAGGGCCCCACTGAAAAGTATCCTCCACGGTGCTATCCTGAGGTAAATGGATCGCTGCAATATCCATGCAGACGGTAGAGGGGAGGTAATGCTGGAACCGGTGCCAGTGCCATGATCCAGTCCCAATCATGTATTCAGCTACTGGGGCGTAAAGATCCGTCTCCGAAATAGACGAGGTGACCACGAAGACTAAAGGTCCCCATCCCGGCACCCAGGAGTCCATCCAAAAAAGGATGTTCCGCCCATTGCCTAACGTCCACCGTAGTCCTTGTCGGACATAGGGCCAAGTCGCGGCAATACCCCACTAGGAGTGGGAGGGCCTGGAGCGATGGAGAGAAAGGGGAAGAGGAGTTGGATTTAGACGATACTTTGACCGTAAGACTTTTACCCAAAGCGAGTTGGGTTAAGATATCAAATCCCACCCAAGTTTGGATAAGAGAGCATCATTTGTCGTGCGGAGACGTTTTAGTCCGAGACCCCCAGCTAGTTTAGGTTTACAAACGTCCTCCCACTTTACCAAGGGCATGTGACGGTGGTCACTAGTACCGTCCCAGACAAAATTGCGTATGAGGCGCTCCAACTCATTGCAGAGGTGACGGAGAAGTCGAACCGTTTGCATGGTGAAAATAGGGAGAGCGGAGAGAACTGACTGGGCAAGGGTGACTCGCCTTGCCAATGACAAGGTCTGGGCCTTCCAACCGGAGAGTTTCTTGCTAGCTGCATCCACAATATGCTGGTAGGTGCGCTTTGTGGTGCGTTCGTGGATGAGGGGAACTCCCAAGTACTTCCCTAAATTGGTCGTACGAGTGACATGCAAAAATTGACTAAGCCGACGAGCAATGTTAGAAGTAACATTTTTGGAAAAGAAAATCCTGGTTTTGTCAGTATTGACTTTTTGACCCGAAGCCTTACAAAAGGTCTCCAGGGTATGGGCAAGAAGCTGAACCTGGGAATCAGTCGCTTCAGTAAAAAGGACCAAATTATCAACGAAGAACAAATGCGAAATGGGAGGACCGGTTGATCCCATATGCATCGGTCTCCAATTGCCATGATGCACCTCTGTAGAAATGAGATGACCTAACCGTTCCATGCATAGAACGAAAAGGTATGGAGAAAGGGGGTCGCCTTGGTGAAGACCACGGGAAGGACGGAACGGAGGAGATTTAGAGCCTTGCCAATCGACTTGCATTGTGACCGTCGTCACACACTGCATAATAAGACAGATAAGCGTAGCGGGGAAGCCAATGTCCGACAGCGTGTTGTGGATAAAATCCCAACTGAGCCGGTTGTAAGCTTTCTCCAAATCAACCTTGAGAGCGAGATAGTCGGTCTTCCCCCGTTTTTGATGCATCGTGTGGATGACCTCTTGAGCAATGATGATGTTGTTTGTAATATGACGATCAAGAATGAAGTTGCATTGGGTTTCAGTCACCAAATGCGCCAGCTGAGGCTTTATGCGGTTCACCAGGACTTTGGAGAGGACCTTATAAAGAACGGTACAAAGGCTGATAGGTTGGAAGTGATCCATCCGAGACGGAGAAGGGATTTTAGGGATTAAGACTAAAACCGTACGGTTAAGGTCCTCGTCCCTCGTCCCGTCGCTCGGAGCTGAACACTTCCCTAAAATAATCTACCACTGTAGCACATTGTTTTTAGAAAAAGAGAGTATTAAACCCATCAATCCCCGGGGCTTTATTGGGATTCATAGAGAAGACCGCAGACCGGACTTCAAGCTCATGAAGGGGAAGACTAAGGTCGCTCACGCTCCCGGCCGAGAGCTGCGGGAAGTGACCGGAAAGGGGAAAGGGAAGAGAAGACCCAGGGTCCTTCGAAAAAAGTTGGAAGTAGTAAGTGTGAGCTAGGTGACCCAGTCTGGCGGGGTTAGAAATAAGGGTCCCATCCGAATCAAAGAGAGACTCAACCTTCAACTTCCGACGCTTCGCAAGGGTCACCGTATGGTAAAACTTAGTGTTGCGGTCACCTTGAGAAATCCAGTCGCACCAAGCGCGCTGATGTCAGAAGAGTTCCTCCTCACATAGGACTTGAGTCAGGTCAGCACTCAGTTTATCTTCCAAAACAAGCATAGCATCCAAATTGTCAAGGGTGGTGGACCGTTGGATGCCCTCCAACCTAACGAGGAGTCGGCGCTTACGTTGGAAGATATTACCGAAGTCAGTATGGTTCCATCCATCGCAAAAGATGGGTGGAAAGAGAAGCTAGAGCTTGGCTCAGCGGGCCGTTAGTATTGGACCAGAGCCAAGTTACCACTGACTCAAACTCCGGATGCGTGAGCCAGGCAATTTGGAAGTGAAAAGGAGATGGACCCATGAAAGAAAGAAGCTGAGGACGGTGGTCAGAGCCCATGAAAGAAAGGTGATAATTAGTCGTGTGAGGAAATTTCTGGAGCTAGGTTGAGTACCCAAAACTTCTGTCAAGACGAGCTTGGATCCTTCCACGACGCCATGTGAACTTAGAGCCCACAAAGCCCAAATCGTGAAGCCCACACTCTTGAACCCAAGCGCGAAAAGGAGGACTGACCACTCGCGATGTCCGGGAACCACCCCGCTTTTCTGATTGGTCCAATTTTGTATTAAAATCCCCATTGACCAGCCAAGGTCGATGCGTATGACGGCCTATCCAGCTAAGTAAAGGCCAGATGAGGGATTGAGTAGCGACCTGCGGACTCGCGTAAACAACTGTAAAATCAAACATAACGGAGTCGATCGTGATTGGTGTTGGTTGAGGCAGAAGTAGAAGGGAGCGGTTGAAGAAGACGACAGATGCTTCTAGAGAAGACGATGGGAGATGCTTCTATTCTCTTTTTTGTGCCCTCTCACGCCCCTCTCAATGTAGCTTGATGAGACCAATAAACTTTGGAGTTTTTGGTCCAAGCTAACGTTCACCTAAATCCTTCAACTGGAAAACATCTGCATTCTTGAGAAGTGTTATCGCAGACGTTGACTAGCGCGTGTTCTCCGTGTGTTTTCATCTGACTCAACCTACTTTTCCCGTGTGTTATCATCTAACGTGTGCAATGCACGCACCAGACACTCTCCCAGCCCTCTTTTATGTCTTTTAAATGCTTTTGAACCCTTAAATCTTCAATTTAATTAATTTAATTGAGATTAAATTAATTTATACTCCTAATAAAATTGAAAAGTGTTTTACCAATTTCGAAATTTTGTTTACAAAATGGAATTTTATTAAGAAAGGTTTTGGTAATAATTTAATTTTTTAAGAGTTGAATTATTAAATTAAATTTATTATCAAATCAATAATTAGAATCAAGCAAAAGTTTTAAATAATTTCATTCATAATTGGATTATGTTTGAAATTATAAATATAATAAGATTATATTATTTTGATAAGATCGAAATTGTGAGCTGTGTTGAGTGGAGCTACAAAATTTTGGAACACATTATGATCAAGTGTAGCAACACAAGGAAGATTTGGAGGGGCAACAAGCAACTCTGAAGACTTATTATTCAACTGATTCATGGGAGGAAAGTATCAGTTGGTTAGTGAAAGTGAGGATGGGAAATTAGGCAGATTACAAAGAACTTAAGATAATTTGGGTTTGAATGTTTTACCATGTTTGAGGGGAAAAAAGAAAGAATTGTAGGATTTTCATACAACAAAGTAGAATTACAGGATAGCTTTTTCAGGAAGAAACACTTCAAACCCTACTCAACCTGTTAGCGAGGGGAATTGTGAATAACCTAACTACTAGCATGAGGAGGAGATGGGCAGTAGACTAAGCATATCACGGGGACCCTTATGATCTTGTAATCTAGTTCTTTTGTATTATACTATTACATTTGCATACTTGGTTGTGTAAATAGCCATTTATTAATGAAACCTATTAATTTCCCAAAAAGAATTACTTGGAAATTTCTACTTTTGGCAAGTATGGTTGTGTTTCCTAAGGTACCTCAAGCTCAGCAACCACTCCTTATTTAAATTCTTTATCTATAAGGACCCGAATCTTAGCATTATCCTCCCTGGAAGGTCTCTATTGTTATTAAACTCTTATTTTAGCTTCTATTAGATTTTTTCTTTATATAATCTTATAAGTCTAATTTTGTCGGGTAGCTCATTGCTCGTAAAGACCTCAAACACATATGTATAATCGATCCTTTAGGATTGCAATGGCCTCATCCATGTAAATAGGTTTGCCAATCGAACTTACAAGGTGACTTAAACGTAAATTTGGACCAATATTCTAGAGGAAGTCTCCTCTTTTGGATTAGTAGGGATTACAATTTAGAGGCCAAAGATCAGTTTCAAGAACTTTCTAAGCTGAAACTTTTGAGCTAAACTTGAAAATGAACAACCCTTCTTCACTAAATTAAGACTTGTTCTAACCCTTTGCAAGATAATGGCCCATTGATGATAATGTTACTCTTTATCAATTAAAAAATCAATCAAAGAGGATGATAATGTTTTAACTCCATGCAGAAGATACACCTTAATTTATAACAGGTATCGCTGTCACCCTCTTAACATGTTTCCAAGTTCGCCTAGCCTCTGTTGAGGCATCTCCCCTGATCTCCCCTGACCCTGGAAGCTATATCAAGTGGGATAACTGAAATGTTCGCTTTTGTCCTGGCCTGGCTAGGGAGTAGACCAGGGCAGGAACAAGGAGTGGCAGATATCCCAGGAAGCAAGGGAGAATGCCAAGGTTTGAAAGGACAGGATCTGAGTGAGAATCGGGATTTAGACAGTGTTGTTAGGTACCTTATTAAGCATAAGGCCGATGAACACCAAAGGTCAAATAACTAGAAAACTAGTAGAAACTAACAAGAACCTAATAAAAATGCATATTATTGGCTAAAGCCCAAATTAGAGCATATAGTAGTAGCATGGTTTCAGGCAACCAGCCAACATATACAGGGCTGTACCAAGAGAGAAAGAATCCTTACGTCGACTTGCGTGTAGCTCCAGATCTAGAACTTCATATATGTGTGTATATATATATATGCATTTGTCCAGCTTATGGACAAGCTATTTTCCTTCTTTTCAAAATCACTACCTTTATTAAAGCAATAAAAGAAGCTTTCACCTTCGCGTAGTCAGTGAAGTGCCGACCAGATAACCACAGCTAATGGAAAGCAGTAGTCTGTATGCACGGGTGACATTAACCATACTACTTCAAGTATTACCATAAAATAAGTAAAGGGAACACATGATCAGGTGGGTCAGGGCATTAAAGGCTGCTGAGAATTTACACATTGGGGATTTGATTTACAGAGATTGAATTCAAAGCTCTAAGTGGGACCCAAAGGTATTCTCTCCACTGTATGTCATGTAAAGAAAACCATCTTCATCCTTGTTATCTTCATAAATTGCAGACATCAATGCAGCTGAAACAGTAGAGGAATATTAGAAATATAGCTCAAGATACCAATTGACTACTAACTTGAATATCATCTGTTTTATTTTTTACGAACCACTAGGAGGTAAAGTATTCTTCACAAAGACAAATATAGCCTTTTCAGCACTCAGTTTAATCCTTTTCCGGACAACATAAACAAATTGCCCAACAGTCAGGTCAGCAGGTACAAGATACCTGAATACCAAAAAAAAAGAAAGAAAAAAGGACAGAAATAATAAAGTCAGCATCAACAATTTAACAATTTTAACTTGGAAATCCAGCTAACCCTACAACTGCCATGATGTCGAGTTAACAGTTGCTAATCAGAAATTTAAGATATACAATTATCTGTGTATTTTTGTCACAATCGGTTATTATTTAACCTTAACACGATCAGAAACATGTACATACTTTAAAGTCCATTTTAACTCAGAAAATATCTCAATTCACAGAAAAGAAGATCGAAAAGAGTTGGCATCAAGAAACTAAAAATATGCTGTCAGAAATGATTCTTTCCAGCTCACTTCTTATGTAAATGAGCATTTGGAAAATAGATTGAGAATTATTCATCACAAAGTTAACCACATCAACACCAACAAATATTCTCATATTTGGTTATAATTTAACCATAGCAATACCTGAAACATGGAAGGGCTTTTTAGAATTACATACTTGACATTTTACCATGTTAGCAACAAAATGAGACACACTTATTACTGTAAACAAGGTTAAACTTACAAAATCAGTCAAACAATAAGTACAAACAAACAGCATACCTCAGTAATCCTTTTTCTTTACATAAATTCATTCTGTAGCTTGATTGAATATCATTATGTACTACCGGGCATCACATGCCATTGATTTCTAAACAGACTGATTTTCAAAGATATGATGCCATGACTTAAAAGTACTCGTGCAATTGTATAGCCTAAAATTGAATAAGTCAATCAGGCTCATAAAGCAAGCACATCCAGAAGATATTATAAGCTTCATCCCAACCCACCAGCCCATTGCTCAAGTTAGTAATGAATGGTTTCAAATGAAATATTGGCAAACGTTATCATGAATCATTGCAGTAGAAATCCTACAATAGTAGATAAGCAATTTTACACTCATTTCACAAACCAAGCCAATTATATCATAACACCAAAACATGTTGACTATAGCAATTGGCAACACCATAAGGTTGGTTATTAAAATAAGCAAAGCCAGTTATAAGCCATCACCGGAAGATATAATGAAAATTTTATACTGGATTAAACAGACTGGAACAGTGAGTTTGTCATGCAGCTTGTCATATAAATGTTTATGAAACTAAATAGAACATCAAGAGATGGTTCAACTAACTTCTTCTTATCAATGTCTGGAACATCACTCTTTTCAGCTTTTTCCACAATGACCTGCATTACATGCAGAGTAAGAGAACAAGAATAACATATAAGTGGTCCAAGCAAAAAAACAAAAAAAAAGAAACAGAAGAGTTCCTACAGGTACTCTATCAGAATACTTTTCCCTGATGCGTGCAGCTTCTGCTTGTCTCCTCTCTGAATAGTAAAAGCCCAAAATTTAAAAACAGAAAAGCTAAAAGTAGTGTATAATCCATCAAAACTTCTAGCAATCAAAGGGCAAGATACACAATCCATTCTCCATACAATAAAAAAATAAAAAATCCTTTTCTAATGTGACAAAATGAGAAAGGGGCAGCAGAAAAAATAGCTTGACACAAATCGATCTTATGAAAATTGTGAAGCTTCTAAATCTAAACACGAGTGAATTAGATAACTATTCCCACCCCCAAAATAAAGGGGAGAAAACAATCACAGAAAAAATAAGAAGAAAAGGAAAAAGGTCCCACGAATGTGATCACAGTCTTAAAAATTCTAACACAAAACGATAACCAAAAAGGCCAAACCCACCACACAAACTCAAATCAACAAGACAAACAAATCACAATTACAAAGCAAACAATCCCGACCTTTCAATAACCCTGATAAGAAGCTTTCAGAATATAACGTTTCAAAACGTACCAATTATAGCTCATATGCGATCGAAATAGGTCCGACTTGAGGTTTTCTAGACCTCACCAAAAAAATAAAATAACACACACACACACACACACATTAACACAAATTATCAAACCGAAGCAGACTAATCAAGCCATATGTGTACCCCGAAATTGAACACAAATGAAAAACGGATAAAATCAAATTAGGTGTTAACACAATCCGTGAGAAGCATTAACGATACAAACCCAAGGGATGTTCAAACTTGAAGGAACTTTTGGCCATGGTGGGTCTGGAACTTGGATTAAGACTATCTGCAAATTTCAAACAACTAAACATTAGAACCCACAACTCTAACCCTCGCTCTCTTCACACTAATTAATAAAATAGACGAAATCAAGAGAAAAAAACCCATGAATCAATCAACAAAGACAAGGCAATTACGTGTGAAAAGGTGATAACTTCTTTCGCGTACCCAACAGGGAGAAGGAATTGATTAAGAGAGAGAGAGAGATTTTTGATTGATGGAATTGAAGAAATTGGTCAGTATCAGAGAGAGAGAGAGGTGCCAAATCGTATCTAAATATCATATTGATTTGTTGGTTAATTTTAAATTTGATCCCAACAAGAAACCCAAATTAGTCGCTAAAACTGCGTGCAGATAATCCGGTGATTGGGCTTTGGATTGCCTCTTTCGCAAGCTAATGTCTCCTTTTCTCCTCTACACGGTACGTCCAGATGCGGTACCCGGTCCCTTTTTGTTTAATATTTTATATTTTACATTATTGTGCTAAACACACTTGGAAACAGGTTACTATATATTTATACTTCTTTCTTCAAATCTGTATTAAATAAAATGACCATTATGTATGCACTTCTACACAAAACTCAAAATGTAATAGATATAATGACCACTTGCATTGAGTAGAATTGTAATTGTATAACAATATCTTAATCTCGATTCTCGAGGGCATCATAAAACTTTTGAAGTATCATTATAAATGTATAAATGGCCCTCCACCCTTGGCCATCGAGGCAACGCGCAGCACCGACCTCTCCACTGGATACTACCCCCTCTCAATGGGGTCCGTCTTACCATTGATGGCGTTGTGACGACACACGGCAACCACGCGGCCGTTAACGGGGTTCTTGGAGATCACAAGGGTCGTTGGCTAAAGGGGTTTACGCAGAACATCGGCTCCTGCACCCCGTTCGACGCCAAACTCTGGGGAGTCCTACATGGCCTGACCTTGGCTCATCAACTAGGCTTTCCATTGGTCTAATAACATTCCGACTGTAAAACGGTTGTTGACCTCCTCAACACTGACGGTGACTACCACTGGGGCAACACCATCCTTCGGCAAATCCGACTGCTCTTGGATCAGAACTGGCACGTTGACATACACCATGTCTATAGGGAACACAACAGCTCGGCCGATGCACTTGCCAAATTGGGCTTTGCTCGTCCGTTGGGCCTCCATGTATTGCATACCCCTCCCCGCCAGGTGGAGGGGTGACTTCCTCCTGTGGATTCCCCTCTCTAAGCAATGTTTTGCTTCTTCTGTATGTAAAAAAAAAAACTCTCCCACTGACATTATGCCTTCGTTAAAGTGTTAATGTAGGTGGTGTTTGTTTTCTTTTTTTTTCTCTCATTTTTTGTTGTGATTTTTATTAAAAATGAAACTTCCTATTAAACATGTTTGGTTCGTTATTGTTGTATTATTATGTTTTAAAAAAATAAAAAACTACAACCATTTCATGAAAATAAAAAAATATGTTTCCTTAATATTTCACAACAGTTTTTCGTGTATTCTAAAATAGTTTTTTTATCTTTGCACCGACTTCAACATCTTCATCTTTAGGGCCTTGCTGTGATTTTCCTGACGATTGCTCCAAGTTTGTGTTTTATTATTCTGTTTCTATTATTTTTTCCACGTATTTGGTGTCTGTGTGCACTTTTCTATCTGTTTGTTATTTATTTTATTTGTTTCTGCGATTTTTTTCACGTATCTGCGACGTTACTTACATTTTTTACGTTTAAAAGAATGTCGTCTTTACAGAACACAACACGAAGGAATGAAAATGACTCTTTTCAAATATGCTACAGTATCATACATGTTACTGTAGCATTACTTGTTATTCATTGTTTCTACGATTTTTGTGGTGGCTTTGCTTGTGTGTGTTTTGTAACAGTAGGTTGAAACTGTTGTTATTTCTGACGGTGGTCGAAGAAAAGGAGGTGGAGGAGAGTCGTAGCGTTGTTGTTAGCCGAGTCTCAATGACGGTGAAGATCCAGTTTTTTTTTGTACATCTCTACCTCTCTCTGCTCTTCCTACCTTCCCCCTCGCATTCATTCCCATTCCATACTCACACCCTCAATTTGCATGGACTTTCGGACTGGGAACTATTATTTCCCATTTGTGTTTTTTCTAAGTTTAGTAGTATCTGTTGCATGACGTGTTGAGTTCTTCACGATGAGTGTTGCGTCTAGCCTTCTGTTTACAAAATGTGACTTTTATGTAACAAATACTGTTAAAATCCTTGTGTTTTAGTTGTCTACTGTTTCCTTTTGCAAATAAATTTGTATCTGCACTCGTGTCCACGCTCGCAACCTAGTACACAGTAGACATCTTATAATGTTCACGACTAAGTCATATATATCATCTATGTAACATCCCGTTACCGATGTGAGGGCATATCGGTAATTTGGATGAGTGAACAGTGAGTGCATTCAAAATTGATTTGCACATATCGTGATTCTGCATAAGTGATAAATGAGTTAATTGCACATGCATACATAACGACATGCATTCATGATTGTTCCAGCATTTTATTGTTATTATGAGTTGAATAGTAAATTTTGCGAGATTGTGTGATATGAGTTATTGAGAATTAAGTGATAAGTGAAATTGTGAATTTTGAGCTAAAGTGCTAAAGTGTTAGATATGGGTTAATGAGTTTGGAAAATGTGTGTTGAGTGGACATTGAGTCATTGAGAATTGAGAAATAATGTGAAGTGAATATTTAAATTAGTGGATTGTGATTTGAGTGAAAATCTTAAGAGTATTGGATTGTATAGTTGAGTGAGAGTGAGAATGAGTTCTAGAAGCGGAAATGTTAAATTGAGTATAGAATCGAGCGTTTTACCTTTTTTGGATTTATGAGAATTTTTCCGAATTTTAGAGTTATATGATTGACCGGAAAATTTGACCTAGAGGCGATATTTTGATTTCGGTCCCAAAAGTGGCGGATATTGGTGTGAAAATTGAGAGTTAAGCGTTTAAGAATTTTTGTGATGAGTCGATGGAATTTAGAGGCGAGACTAAGTGAATTGGAAGGCTGTGGTATATAGGTTTAAATAAACCTATATATATATATATGTGTTGAGGTTCAAGGTTTGGCATTTTCCTTTTCCTCTTCCTTCCGTCGACGATGGTGAGCTTCTTCCCTTTGAGATTTCGTGGATTTCTCTTCCTTGTGGTTGAGAAATTGGTTGTGATAGAGAATGAGTGATGTCTGACTGAGATTTGAGAGTGATTCAGAGAGGGATTGAAGCTTGGAGGCTTTCGACGTTTGCGATTTAGGGTTTTCGATCGATTCTTCGATTCTGGTAAGTTTTATGGTTTTAATGTTGTGCTTATAGTTGTTCATGACATTTGTGATGTTTAATGAGTTAGTTTGAGTAGTTGAGGGTATTAATGTTGAGTTTAGATAGTATTAATGGCGGAAATTAATTTGGAGAAGACGAAGTTTCGTCTCACGCCGCGACGTCTGGTTCAGGCATACCGCAGCGAGAAAAAGTGAGCTCGTCGCATGAGCGATGGGTGACTTGCAATGAGGGCGAAATTCAGCGCTATGACGAGGGCGAGGTGACGCCTTGTGAAGGAATGAAAAATGGTTTTTGCCATGGCCGATATGTTGTGAGGTCGCAGCGAAGAGTGGAATTTGAGATGAGATTGAATTGGTTTTTAGGGTATATCTTTTAGTGTAGACCTCCAATTGAGATGATTTTTGATTCGTTGTGAACTAGAGAAAGAGGTCTACAAGTGTGACAGTAATTGAGAGTTGAATTATTATAGAGAGACCATGAATTATCGATAGTGAATCAAATCTAGTATCAAATGTGACCTAAGTGTTATAATGTGACAATTAGAGTGTGAAGTGAGGACTTCATGAGTAAGATGGACTTAGTGAATAGTGAATTGTGGTGATGTTGTGAGAGTAAGTGGAATTGGTCTAGAGAGCTAGAAATCATGATCATACATCATATAGTTTGAATTGAGACATGTGCATCAGTGAATTCAATTAATTGAGCAAGTAGTGATGAGAACTCATTTGAATTGTTATAGAGGCGTTGGATCGACGGACCACGGACATTCTTTGGTACTTCCGGGCAATAGCTCGGAAGTTTCAGGTGAGTAACCTAGTTGGTTCCTCGCTTTTATGTGATTAAATGTCTTGTGAATGTGTATGAATTAAGTGTTAAAGTGAGTGATATAAATGTGAAGTGAATGAGCTAAATCGATAGATATTCTTGATTGTGTGAATGTGAATAAGTGCTCTGAGTATGATAAGTGTAGTGAATGAGATGCATGTGAAATGTGTTACGAATGTGAATACTTGTGATAAGTGAATGAACATATAAATAGAGATGTGAACATTAGTGAATGTGAAATCAGTGTAAAGAGTATGAGTAAGTGTTCTGATTGAGATAGCGAGTGAAGTGATAAACATGTACTAGTGACTGTGTAAGTGTGAGTACATGCTAAGCATGAGCATAAGTGGTAATTAAATAGTTGTGACTGGAGCTTAGTGATCAGAGCTTTAAGCTCGATTATCAGTGAATGGGCCTGAGGTCAAAAGGAAAAATAGTGCATACCCAGAGGGCTCTCCTATCCCTTAAGTGAGTGGGCAGTAGTGCATTCTCTGAGGGCTCTCCTAATCGCCAAAAATGTGATCAGTGCGAAAAGTACCGGATTGGGACAGTGTAAACGCTCAGTCACAACAACAACATAAAATGAGAAATTGCATACATATGCATCTGACCGTGTAGTGAAATTGTGAATGCGTGTAAATACGTGATAATTGTGAAGTGTATGTCTGAGCCATGTGATAGTGGAAATGTGTAAATTGTGTATAGTGTTATAAAATGTATTATAGTGTGTTGAGATATATATATTGTGTATGTGCATGAGTTGGGTGAACCATCGATGATGGTTTCTCATTGAGTTCGCAAACTCACCCAACATTGCAACTATTTTCGAGGATCGAAGAGTACCCGTTGGACCAACGGAGTATGGCTACCGCTAGCAAGTCGAGTTCGATGTCGGGATCGGTTGGCGTCGTGCATAGGTGTAGTGCTATTTATTTTAATGTGTTGTGTTTCCGCAAATTATTAAAGATTAGTGTTTTTATTGATGGCCCAAATTATTACGGATTTCGCGCGTGTGATTGATTTATGAAAAGGAAAGTGTTTTCTTAGTTTTAAATTGCGGTGAGTGTTCTAGTATGCGCCCTCATGGTCACGAGTTCGGATATCACCTTTGATATCGGGTTGGTCCACGTGAGGAGTGGATGCTACAATTTTGGTATCAGAGCCCAGAAGTACAATCTTACATGGGTTTTCTGAAAATGTGTCAAGTGCATGCATCTAAGTCATGTCACGGCAGACAGTGACAACTGATCCCCAGTCTAGCGTATGAGTCTCATGCATGAGCATGTATCGATCGTTTAAGCGGTTAGAAATAGTGAGGAAAATGATAATGTGAGAATGTGATAAAAGGAAGTTGTGTACATCATGAAATTCAAAAGGAGTATATGGTTTAAGTTGATAAGTGAAGAATTGTGTACCGATATCGGCAGTTATGATTATAGAATGCGATATGAGAATTTATTTGAGTATATCTTAGAATGTGAGATAGAAATAAAGTGATAGTTACGAATCGAGAAAAAAAATGGAAATAGAAATATGATAGAAATGGCTAAAGTTCAAGTGTATAGTGTGACAAAAATAAAGTGTTCCATGATATAGAGAAGTTACAATTGGGATTGACTATTGTGACGAGAGTTACGAATCATGCGATATGTCTGTGAATCAATTATGTTAGTGGGAAATCAAGAATGATTATGTACATTTATGATGTTGATTTGAGTGTGAAAAGTTTGTGAGTATGAGACAATTTCGAAAAGATTAAAATGTACATGATTGATAACGATAGATGAAAAGTGATTAGAGTTATTGATTTGCCTAAGTGAATATATGGACCTGATTATGGAAGCTCCATGACAAGCGAAAATATTAAGCGTAAGTGTCTTATTTGTGAGATGACCTGAGAAGAAATTAATGAGTTAGTGGATAATTGCCAGTTCGATTTTTATAGAATGAAAGTGTTTATAAGGATCAATTGGGAAGGAATAGAGATTGTATTCGATCCTCTCGCGCGAGGACGGGTGCATAAAGGAAAGTTGTTGAGTTCAAATTTTATTGTCACTGTGAGTGTACCTTTGATAGCGGGATCACCCTTATGGGTGAAATAATTGAGCATAAGTGAATAATATGTGTGAATATGATGTAAGAGGAAAGTGGGTGGCCTATTAAATAAGTTCCGATTAAAATCCCTGTGGCCCCAAGTTCGAGATGAGTTAGTACAAGGCATGAGAATGTTTGTAGCGATCGATTGAGAAAGAAGTGAGACTATTAATTGATGCGAGTGCCTATTCAGATACGATGTGATGATTATAACAATGCATACAAGATATTAGAGTAAATGAAATTGTTTCAGTGCCCTGCAGAGTCTCATTATAAGCTATGTTATAATCTTGTGAAGCATGGTATGAACTGCTTTCATTGAGAAAAAGTTATGCGTAATCGAAATTGAATTTCTCGAGGCATTAAGAGTGACTGATAGATAGTGATGAGGAATAGTTAATTGACAAAGTCTTTATGAACAGTGTTAATAAGTGATAAAGTTTGCTTGATTCATTAATTTGAATTGAAAGTGATTATTGAAGAGATAAGTTTTGAAATGAATTGAAAGTTAATTTTGGAGTCCTAATCCTAGCGATAACTCAAGTGTAAGAAATAGAGTATGTTACTGAGAAAGTGTATATTTTGTCGATGAGATGACTCTGATTGTGTAAGAGAATTTCTGAATATTAATAAAATGTTAATTGCGAATATGAGAAGAATATAGAGTTGTGTATATTTTGTGTAATTGTGTTACGAAGAGACAAAAGTGATTTGATAAATGTGTTATCAACCCAGATTGTAATGATGGAAATAAATTAGATTATGTGGAGAAATTAGGGTCAAGGAACATGTGTCAGAATGTGTTATGAAGAAACTGAGAAAGTGATGAGAACATTGTTCCTCATTGGAGACAATCGATCTTTAGAGAGTTATACAAATTGATTTTGGGTATAAGAATTTATAGTACGACTGTAGAGTAAAGTGTCTCAATTGTAATTCAATTGGAAAGTGACTATGAGCATCGATGATCGAGTAATGCATTTAAAAGTGAAGAAGATAAACTGGCATAGTGAGGAAACTGGAAATCATGCAAGTTTTATAGAAGTAAATCTTAATCTGATCGAATGAATAGTGAATGAGTTAGTGTTCGAGTATAGTCTATTGGGAAATTTAATGATGATAGAGGTATTGGTAAAATCGAAATTTCCAGGAATATATGTAGTCGAGATTTTGAGTTATTGAGACCTCTCTAAGTGCTGGATCCATCCAGAAATTGTCAAAGATTTTCTGGCTTTAGTTTTGACTAAATGTTTGAGGAAAGTGTGTGAATGGTATAGCGATAATTGTGAAAGAGAAATTGGTGACGTTGCGATACTTAGCGAAATGTCGATATAAGTGAAGAGGCAAATTGTTGAATTAGTGCAACGCGATTTAATGTATCTAGGACAAGTATAACATCGTGGATTGTATTGATATTGATTATTGAAATTTGTTGTCTTGAGTGTTCTTTGAGAGTTTGGGGACTCTAAATTGTATGAAATGATATAAGCGAAGCAAGATTGATCGAGAAATGGTGGGAATTGAATGAGTTGAAAAGCAATTAAGAGAGTGAGTAATGCAAAGTTAAGACGGTGATACAATTAAACGGGTTGAGCGAAATTCCATAGCAAAATTTAGCGACAAGATTATTAAGCATAAGTGTGTTGTGGTTGAGTATAAGCAGTTGAGCTAGAAAAGGGTCAAAAGTATTATGAGCTATTGGAATTTCAAATCGATGAGTATATAAAGGATTGGCAAAGACCAAATTAAAGGTGTGTGAAACTTGTGAACCTTGTCGAGGAATTGAAAGCGATTCTTATTCACGAGAAGAGTGATATGTATAGTCCGATTAAGAAATTTGGGTAATTACCCACTAAAGAGACTGTTAGAGAAAGTGCAAAGAACGATCAGAGCCTGATATTGTCGTATGAGTGTATCGAAAGAGAAATTGATGGTCTAGAATGAAAAGTCATATGATCATATATGAGAGTGACCAACAGCCTTGACTGTTGGAGATAAATATGACACTGATATGGTTGGAATTTATAGGGACATGAGATTAATGTAGAGCCTAGATTGAACGGTGAGTACCGTAATTGTGTTATGAGAGTAGTGTAGTGTGTTAGTGAGAAATTGAAGTCGAAAGAGAAATGTGAAATCCTAGAAAAAGGGGAAATAATTTGAGTGAATTGAGGTTATTGGAATCTTGTGATCAGTGTTTTAACACTAAAGAGATATAATCTGATAAGCGATAAATGAAATATTTCGAATGTATCATTTCAAAGATAGATGCACTTAGATGAAAATAAGTGTATAAATTAGAGAAATTAAAGTTGTTATAAGTGACCTCCATATGACTGTGATGTGAAGTGAACTATAGATTGGTAATTCTGTAAAAGAGGTCTCGGATCCAAATGGTGACATGCTAGGATCCGATATATGTGTTATTGACATTGCAAGTGACGAATTGCGCATAATTCTAAATGAGATTGTAAGACAGTGTTGAGTATGAAAGAGGTAAATGATTGAGTGATCGTATATATATTTTAGTGCATTGGCGAAATTGTCGAGTAGCGACTTAAGTGAGAATTTGGAAATAAATGAGTGAAAAGACTCCCCCTTTTCGATCATCAGTGTATGAAATTTCGAGGACGAAATTTTAATTAGGAGGGGAGAATTGTAACATCCCGTTACCGATGTGAGGGCATATCGGTAATTTGGATGAGTGAACAGTGAGTGCATTCAAAATTGATTTGCACATATCGTGATTCTGCATAAGTGATAAATGAGTTAATTGCACATGCATACATAACGACATGCATTCATGATTGTTCCAGCATTTTATTGTTATTATGAGTTGAATAGTAAATTTTGCGAGATTGTGTGATATGAGTTATTGAGAATTAAGTGATAAGTGAAATTGTGAATTTTGAGCTAAAGTGCTAAAGTGTTAGATATGGGTTAATGAGTTTGGAAAATGTGTGTTGAGTGGACATTGAGTCATTGAGAATTGAGAAATAATGTGAAGTGAATATTTAAATTAGTGGATTGTGATTTGGTGAAAATCTTAAGAGTATTGGATTGTATAGTTGAGTGAGAGTGAGAATGAGTTCTAGAAGCGGAAATGTTAAATTGAGTATAGAATCGGCGTTTTACCTTTTTGGGATTTATGAGAATTTTTGAAAATTTTAGAGTTATATGATTGAATGGAAAATTTGACCTAGAGGCGATATTTTGATTTCGGTCCAAAAGTGAGCGGATATTGGTGTGAAAATTGAGAGTTAAGCGTTTAAGAATTTTGTGATGAGTCGGTGGAATTTAGAGATCGAGACTAAGTGAATTGGAAGGCTGTGGTATATAGGTTTAAATAAACCTATATATATATATATGTGTTGAGGTTCGAGGTTTGGCATTTTCCCTTTTCCTCTTCCTTCCGTCGACGATGGTGAGCTTCTTCCCTTTGAGATTTCGTGGATTTCTCTTCCTTGTGGTTGAGAAATTGGTTGTGATAGAGAATGAGTGATGTCTGACTGAGATTTGAGAGTGATTCAGAGAGGGATTGAAGCTTGGAGGCTTTCGACGTTTGCGATTTAGGGTTTTCGATCGATTCTTCGATTCTGGTAAGTTTTATGGTTTTAATGTTGTGCTTATAGTTGTTCATGGCATTTGTGATGTTTAATGAGTTAGTTTGAGTAGTTGAGGGTATTAATGTTGAGTTTAGATAGTATTAATGGCGGAAATTAATTTGGAGAAGACGAAGTTTCGTCTCACGCCGCGACGTCTGGTTCAGGCATACCGCGATGAAAAAGTGAGCTCGCCATGAAAGCAGATGGGTGACGCCGCAATGAGGGCGAAATTCGCCTATGACGAGGGCGAGGTGACGTCGCAGCGAAGGAATGAAAAATGGTTTTGCGCCGCGGCGAATGTTGTGAGGTCGCAGCGAAGAGTGGAATTTGAGATGAGATTGAATTGGTTTTTAGGGTATATCTTTTAGTGTAGACCTCAATTGAGATGATTTTGATTCGTTGTGAACTAGAGAAAGAGGTCTACAAGTGTGACAGTAATTGAGAGTTGAATTATTATAGAGAGACCATGAATTATCGATAGTGAATCAAATCTAGTATCAAATGTGACCTAAGTGTTATAATGTGACAATTAGAGTGTGAAGTGAGGACTTCATGAGTAAGATGGACTTAGTGAATAGTGAATTGTGGTGATGAAGTGAGAGTAAGTGGAATTGGTCTAGAGAGCTGGAAATCATGATCATACATCATATAGTTTGAATTGAGACATGTGCATCAGTGAATTCAATTAATTGAGCAAGTAGTGATGAGAACTCATTTGAATTGTTATAGAGGCGCCGTTGGATCGACAGACCACGGACATTCTTTGGTACTTCCGGCAATAGCTCGGAAGTTTCAGGTGAGTAACCTAGTTGGTTCCTCACTTTTATGTGATTAAATGTCTGTGAATGTGTATGAATTAAGTGTTAAAGTGAGTGATATAAATGTGAAGTGAATGAGCTAAATGCGATAGATGTTACTGATTGTGTGAATGTGAATAAGTGCTCTGAGTATGATAAGTGTAGTGAATGAGATGCATGTGAAATGTGTTACGAATGTGAATACTTGTGATAAGTGAATGAAGTGACATATAAATAGAGATGTGAACATTAGTGAATGTGAAATCGGTGTAAAGAGTATGAGTAAGTGTTACGATTGAGATAGCGAGTGAAGTGATAAACATGTACTAGTATTTGTGTAAGTGTGAGTACATGCTAAGCATGAGCATAAGTGGTAATTAAATAGTTGTATTTGAGCTTAGTGATCGAGCTTTAAGCTCGATTATCGGTGAATGGGCTCGAGGTCAAAAGGAAAATAGTGCATACCAGAGGGCTCTCCTATCCCTTAAGTGAGTGGGCGTAGTGCATTCCCCGAGGGCTCTCCTACCGCCAAAAATGTGATCGGTCTGAAAAGTACCGGATTGGGACGAGTGTAAACTTCAGTCACAACAACAACATAAAATGAGAAATTGCATACATATGCATCCGATGTGTAGTGAAATTGTGAATGCGTGTAAATCGTGATAATTGTGAAGTGTATGTACGAGCCATGTGATAGTGGAAATGTGTAAATTGTGTATAGTGTTATAAAATGTATTATAGTGTGTTGAGATATATATATTGTGTATGTGCATGAGTTGGGTGAACCATCGATGATGGTTTCTCATTGAGTTCGCAAACTCACCCAACATTGCAACTATTTTCGAGGATCGAAGAGTACCCGTTGGACCAGCGGAGTATGGCTACCGCTAGCAAGTTAGAGTTGATGTCGGGATCGGTTAGGCGTCTGCATAGGTGTAGTGCTATTTATTTTAATGTGTTGTGTTTCGCAAATTATTAAAGATTAGTGTTTTTATTCGATGGCCCAAATTATTACGGATTTCTGCATGTGATTGATTTGTGAAAAGGAAAGTGTTTTCGAGTTTTAAATTGCGTTGAGTGTTCTAGTATGCCTCATGGTCACGAGTTCGGATATCACCTTTGATATCGGGTTCGGGTCACGCGGGAGTGGGATGCTACAATCTAAGTGCAACTCAAACAAAAAGAACATGAACTTTGTAGCTGCAAATCTCAACTTCAAAAGAACATTTGTAGTACATTTCCTTACAAGTCAAACCTCACATTCCTTCGATCACTTTTCCTCATTGTCTTCATTATACACTTTTTATATCTCAAATTTCAAGTATTAATATTATCCGTATTTGTTCTTTTCCTTTTCTCTTTTGGTATGTGGATATGACTTTCTACTGTTATGTAGGTGATTAGATGACCTTGTATTGCATGCTCTGTTTTGGCGGTGTGGTTCTGAAATAGTGTTAATTTGTTACAACCAAGATGCTCTGTGCAATTCCAACTTGCAGTAGCATAAACAATTACAATATTATACTGCGTTACTACCCAAACAAAAATTATACTTAATAGTAACGCTCTGCTTCATCATGATCACCATCATTGTCGTCATCTCATCTTGAGACTCCAAAATCCTAAACTTTGTTGTTCTGTAATAAAAGGTTTATTCTTATTCACTTGGGAACATTAACCTACAATAAAAGATTGGAGGGTTCAAGGAATTCATTTCAACAGTTTAATTGCTTGGATTTCTTTTGGTGGGTCTAGATACGCAAAATATATATCGGTTAGACTGATGAGTTATGGCTTTTGGAGTGGTTTTGTTCAAGGTGGAAGGAATGTTGTAATAGGAATATTGCATGTCTTCACGTAATAGCTCTTGTTAGTGTGGAGAACTAGTTGGTTTTTGTACGTGAGTTTGAAGCCTATTCTTGTCCTCTTGTCTTCACGTGTTAGGATGTGAACTTACTCTGCATGTCTTCACATAATAGCTCTTATTAGTGTGGAGAACCGTTGGGTTTTGCATTTGTATCTGATTTTATTACAGAAGTGAACTTACTCTGCATGTCTTCACGAAATAGCTCTTGTTAGTAAGGAGAACCGTTGGTTTTTGCATTTGTACGTGAGTTTGAAGCCTATTCTTGTCCTCTTGTTTTCACGTGTTAGGATGTGAACTTACTCTGGATGTCTTTATGTAATAGCTCTTGTTAGTGTCGAGAACCGTTGGTTTTTGCATTTGTACGTGAGTTTGAAGCCTATTATTGCCCTCTTATCTTCACGTGTCTTCCTATTATTACAGAAGTGAACTTACTCTGCCACATGACTTTATTGTCTTCACGTAACAGCTTTTGTTAATGTAGAGAACCGATGTTTTTTTAGTATGGAGAACAATGCATTGTCACATGTTTATTTTAAACTATATTTAGCATTTAATACTTTGTAAATATTATTGCAATTGATATCACTTATATGTTATTACATTTAGTTATGGAAGGCTTGAACAATATGAATGATTACAATGATTATATGGAAGTAAATGAAAAAGATAGGGTATGGAATGATACTATAGAGATGTATTTAATCTCCTTGATGGTTGAAGAAGTGAAGAAGGGAAATCGAACGACTACTACCTTTTCGAAATATGGTTGGAAGAATATTAAAGCAGGACTTCAAACAAAGTTCAATAAGGAGTATATTAATATTCAATTAAAGAATAAGTATAATGGACTAAGGGGCAGATTGAAGAATTTCAAAAACTTACTCAAAGATACAGGAATCAGTTACAACTCTTTTACTGGTGAAATTAATGCTACAAATGAATGTTGGGAAAATCTAATTAAGGTAAAATATGTCTTTTTTTGTTAATATATCATATTATATAATATTGATTCTCATTTATCTTTTTCATCATTATAGGTGCATAAAATGACTCACAGATTCAAGAAAAAAGGATGAAAGAAATTTTTAGACTTATGTCATTTTTTGGAGATACTACTGCAACTGGTGTGCATACACTTCCATCAACTAAATTGTAACATCCCGTTACCGGTGTGAAGGACATATTGGTAATTTGGATGAGTTAGGAATGAATGCATTCATATTATTGAATTTCATTGCATTTAGCCTCTATAAATTATTGATAAATGATTCATATTGCACAAGCATATGTATGTACATGTATGTATGACAATTTTCCGACCTGATTGTGAAAATTGGAAATTTGGTTATAAGTGTGCAGATTAGGTTTGATTTTCGAATTGGAGTGAGAAAATTGAATTTAGAGATTGAGAAATGGAAATTGGAGTATAGGAATATGTATTTCTTAATTTTGAGGAATTATAGAATTTTTTTTGGAATTTTTAGAGTATCATATCCGGACCGAAAAATTGGGCTTAGTGACTGATTAAATGAATTACGGTTCCGAGATTGATTGACAATTGGCGTGAAATAATTGGAGTTATGGGCTTAGGAATTTTATTTATAGTTAGTACAAAATCGGGAGAAATCAGAATAAGAATCGGATTTTTAGACCCTAAGATTTGGGCATGTGACATAAGAATTGCCAAACATGCCCTTAGATTTTAAATCTCTAATATTTAAACCCTACTCTTTGAATTTGCTTCCACGACATCTTCCCTTACCTTTGAAAGGAAATTTCTCTTTGTTTTTCTCTTGACCATCGTGGATCATCATCCTTGCTTTTTGTTCCATCTTCTCCTCTTAAATTGCTTCCTTCTTCACCTATACTTATCCTTTGGCTTGGTGTTGAAGAAGATGATGATGTGTTTGATTTTTGGTGTTGCCGTGGATGTGTTAGAGTTGAGGGATTGGTGATCTTTGAGGTTTTTGAAAGCTTGAATCAAGTAAGTTATTGTTCCTTTATGCTTTACACAGTTTAATTTGATCATGGATTTGAGTATTCGATTGTTTAGAAATTCTTGAGTTTCAGAAAATAGGGTTTTTGGGAAAATTGTTGAGTTTGATTTGGGTATTTGATGACTAATGATTATTTGATGGATTTGAGGTTAGAAATGAATTGAGTGTAGTGCTTATAGTTGTTTGGGAGTGTTTTAAACTGAATTAAATGGTTGAGAATCTGAGAAATCTGAGAATTTTCGGGTTTGGACGCGAATCGGGTTCGCACGTCATGACGCATGTGATGAAACACCTTGCTGGCGAGCCACCCTCATTAGTACGTCGCGACGAGGATGTCTTGCCGCAATGAAAGCAGTTTTGTCTGCGTCATGACAAGCAAACAACGCACGTCGCGACGAGCAGAGGAGTTTACGCCGCGGGGAGAAAGAAGTAGGTGTCGCGGCGAGGGATCAGGCGCCGCGGCGAGGACGCCTGTTTTCCGAAGGTGAATTGCTTGTTATAAAATGACTTTTGAGGTTAAATTTGGATTAATTAGTGATTGATTGGAATATAGTCAATTGAATTATGGTGTTAGGTATTGCTATTGATTAGAGTGAAAACGCGGAATTGAGATAATTCGGGAATAGGGTCGGAAATGTCATAACATATATAATACGTAAATCATTCGATATATAAGCATTATTGATTATTAAAATTGGTACAATTAGTAATGTTATATTCATTCTGACTGTATAGAGGCTCAAGTGGACCGTCGATCGTTCGACGTAGGCGAGACTTCCTGGCAGTAGCTCGAAAGTTTTGAGGTGAGTAACCTAGTTGGTTCCTCAATATTTGTGTGTTTAATTCCGTACTTATTCCATGTGGATGAAATGGAGGGTTACATGATTGATTATATTTGGAAGCTGACCAAGGGTGTCCGAGGGATCGGTAATTTGTCATTGAAGTGTTAAATGTGTGAAATTGAATGTACATTTGGCATGTGAAATTGGCAATTGGGGCATGTGCATTGCATGCATAAAAGTATGATCAGATAAAGGCAGTTGTGACCGGAGAAGCCACCGTATTCAGAGCTTTAAGCTCAACGCACAGGGCCTCGCGCCCAACGATTTTCAGAGCTTATGCTCAATGTATCAGGGCTTCAAGCCCAATGTTTCCAGAGCCACTAGCTCAACGTATATGAGCTCAGGCGCACGGTCACAACAACGAAAAGAAAATGAAAGTTTCACATGCGCATCGCATATGTATATGATTGACTATGAAATGTGAAAAATGAAATTGCATGTGATATTCCTGTAAATGCTGTTGTGTGATTATGTGATATTTGGGAAATTGATTGTATATGCATGAATTGAGTGAACCATCGATGATGGTTTCTCATTGAGTTCGCAAACTCACCCAACATTGCAATTATTTTTCAGGAAATTGGCGATTACCCTGTTAAGGAAACGGGAGTATAATTACTGCAAAAGAGTCAGAGTTTGAAGTCGGGATCAGTCTCACATCTGCATTAATGTCATTCCGTATTATGTGTAAATTTGTATTTTCGCAGATTAGTACTGTTATTGTATTGGGCTCAATTCAGTTATGATTATATGTGTATGAATTGATTTATGACTGGAATTATTTTATGATCAATATAAGCGAGCCCAAATTTTTTACTAAAATATGCGCACTCGATTTGGTTTCAAAAGAAAAATGGCTTTTCTGAGTTTTTAAACTGCATTTGAGTGCTCTAGTTCGCCACCCTCGCGGGGCGTGGGCTCGGATATTACCATCGATATCGGGTTCGGGTCTGGCAGGAGTGAGGTGCTACATTTGTGGTATCAAAGCCCAGAAGTACAATCTTACATGGGCATTCTGAAAAATGTGTCAAGTCACATGCATTTAAGTCATGTCACGGCAGACAGTGACAACTGATCCCCAGTCTAGCATATGAGTCACAAGCATAAGCATGTATCAGTCGTTAAGCGGTTAGAGATAGTGAGGGAAATGATGATATGTTAGAATGAGATAAAAGGAAGTTGTGAATATCGTAGAATAAGAAAAAAAGTGTATGATTCGATCTGGCTAATGAACATTTAGTTGTCGATATTGGTGGATATATTATGAAATACAATATTGGAGTTATACTGAGGTATATCCTTGAATGTGGGATAGAAATAAAGTTATAGTTGTGGATTAATAAAGGAAAATAGAGATATGTTAGAAAAGACAAGATTGAAAGTGTATAAACATAGTGGATGAAAATAAAATGTTATAATTGGGATTGATTACTATGATGAGTGTTATGAATAATGATTTATGACTGTGAATCGATTAGGTTAGTGGGAAAACCAAGAATGATTGTATATAGCTATGATATTGATTCGAGTGTGAAAATACATGGGTATGAGGCAATTATGAAAAGATTGAAATGTAAGATACTGATAATGACAGATGAAAAAGTGGTTAAGGTTCAGTTGATTTGCCTAAGTGAATACGCACCTGATTCGGGGAGCCCAGTGGCAAGTGAAAATATTAAGCGTAATTGTCTCGTATATGTGGAGATGGCATGGGAGGAAATTAATGAGTTAGTGGATAATTGCTAGTCCTATTCTTATAGAATGAAAGTGTTTATGATAATAAATTGGGAAAGAAGGGAGACTGTTAATGATGTTAGCATAGGTAATGAGCTTGAGGGAATAAAAGAGAGACGTGAGTATAGCAAGGTCCCCATGATTGAGAATTGGTACCAAAAAGAGAAAGGTTATCTAGAATTAAATGTGATTAAAGTGTTCTTAGTAGTATAAGCTACCAATGAGTAAATTGATGTGAATATATTTTTAGATAAGATGTAATGATTTTGGTAGTATGTATCTCAACGAACAGTATTAGAAAGGATGTTCTGATTATATGGATTATGGCATAGGTTGATCTCCATGGGATATTGTGTATAGCTGAAATTGATTTCCTAAGGCATTGAGAATGACTGACAAGAAATGTGATGACTGTAAAGTTGAGGAACCTCATAAGTAGTATCGATGAAAATAGTAAGAGATTTACTTTCAAAGAAGAATTTACCTGAATCGGATTAAGTCGATCAAATGGTTCAATTGATTGGTGATCAATGTAAGGGCAATGTAGAGATAAATCTGAGAAGAAATAAAAGTGAATTTTGGAGTCCTAATCCTAGCGGAGACTCAAGTGTAAGAGATAAACTGTGCTACCGAAGAAGTGTACATTATGATGATGAGATGAATCCGATTATGTAAGAGACTTACTGAACATTAAGAAAATATTAATTGCGAATATGAGGAGAAAATAGGTTTGTGTATATTTTGTGTAATTATGTTCTGAATGTACGAGATTGATTTGATGAATGTTTATTCTACCCAGGGAGTGATCTATTGCGAATAAATTGGGTTATGTGGAGAAATTAGGGTAAAAGAACATGTGAGAAAATTGTTTTTCATTGGAGACGTTCGATATTTGAAGAATTGTACGAATCAATCATGAGTGTAAGGAGTTTATTTTATTACTGAAGAGTAAAGTGTCTTAATTGTATTTAGAATGGATAGTGACTATGATCATCGATGATCGATCAAATGCATTTGAAAAGTGAAGAAGATAAATAGGCGCAGTTGATTATATTATTCAAGTTTTATACAGTGAATCTTAGTTTGATCAAATAAATTGGTGGATGAATTAGTATTCGAACATGGCACATTGGGAGACTTAATGAAGATATCGGTATTGATAAAATGCGGAATTGTAAGGGACTTATATGTATACGGGATTTAGAGTTAATTAGAACTAACTGAATGCTGGATACGTTCAGAAATTGTCAAAGATTTTTTGATCTTAGCGCTTTGACAAAAATGTTTGAGGAAAAACGTGTGAATTGCATGATTGATGATTGTAAAAGAGACATTTGGAGATTTTGTAATATATACAAAAGTATCCCAGTAAAGGTTATGATGTGATCTATTGAAATTGTGTAAAGTGATTTCATGTACCTAGGGACAAGGATAATCTTATGGGTTGTATTATGATTGATGATTTGAAATTGGTTGTATTGAGTGTTGCTTTTAAAAAGCTAGGAGACAATAATTGTGCAAAAACTTTTTGGAGATGTCTATGACTATGCAAATCGATAACGGTCAAGATAATTAGGGAATTTGAATGAGTCGAAAAAGGATAAATCGATTGAGTAATTGCAAAATTAAGATAGTGATGCAATTAAACGGATTGAACCAAAATTTCAATAGCAGAATATCACAATTTTGGGCGATAAGGTTATTAAATCTAGTGTATTACTGAGTGCAAATTGTCGAGCTAGCAATAATGGGGCAAAAAGAAAGTATTATTCGCTATTGGAATTCCGAAACTGGTGTGTATAAAAAGGGTTGGCAAAGACCAAATTAAGGTGTTGAAATTTGCGAACTTTATCGAGGAATTGAGAATACTCCGATTTTCGATGAAGGTGATATGTATAATTTGATTTAGAAATATGTGTAGTGCAGACTAGAGAAACTGTTAGAGAAAAATTCGGGAACCAATCAAAGTTTTATGCTATAGTAAGAGTACATCGAAAGAGTAATTGATGGTTTAGAATGAAAAGTCGAATGATTATATGTGTGAATAACCAACAGCCTTGACTGTTGAAGACAAATGTAAAACTGATATATTTGGAGCTCATAGGGACGTGAAATTGATGTATAGGTGAGATTGATTGTGGTTATATCAATTGTCTTATTGGTGACTCCATTTGAATAGTGTATAATGTTGATAAGTGAAATGAATTTGTAATAGGGATTAAGAAATCTGAAGTAATGACAATGAGTCGAGTGGATTATGATCGAGGTTATTAGAATCTTATGAAATTAGTGTTTTAATATTAAAGTGGAGGTAATCGGATAAGTAACAAATGAAATGCTTCGTAATGTATCGCCTCGACCGAAATGAATGGACAGAGATAAAGGTAAATAGGGAAACTAAATTCGTGATTAAATGACTTCTATGTGATTGTGGTGTTAATAGATGAGTAAGACAGTTTAAAATTAAAAGGATAAATTGGATTTGTTAAGTGTTACATGGACAGGATTAGGAAATATTGTTATAGTCTAGTATATGTATTATTGATCTTGAAAGTGACAAATTGCGAATAATCATGAGAAAACGGTAAGGCAATGTAGAGTTCTAGAAAAGCAAGTGGTACATTGATAGTATTGATTGCAATGGATTAGTAGAATTGAACAGATAGTGAAATGAGTGAAAATCAGAGAGTTAGTGATCGAAAAGACTCCCCCGCCTTTCTGATCAATTGTATATGTGAAATTTCGAGGACGAAATTTTTGTTAGGAGGGGAGAATTGTAACATCCCGTTACCGGTGTGAAGGGCATATCGGTAATTTGGATGAGTCAGGAATGAATGCATTCATATTATTGAATTTCATTGCATTTAGCCTCTATAAATTATTGATAAATGATTCATATTGCACAAGCATATGTATGTACATGCATGTATGACAATTTTCCGACCTGATTGTGAAAATTGGAAATTTGGTTATAAGTGTGCAGATTAGGTTTGATTTTCGAATTGGAGTGAGAAAATTGAATTTAGAGATTGAGAAATGGAAATTGGAGTATAGGAATATGTATTTCTTAATTTTGAGGAATTATAGGAATTTTTCTAGAATTTTTAGAGTATCATATCCGGACCGAAAAATTGGGCTTAGTGATTGATTAATTGAATTACGGTTCCGAGATTGATTGACAATTGGCGTGAAATAATTGGAGTTATGGGCTTAGGAATTTTATTCATAGTTAGTACGAAATCGGGAGAAATCAGAATAAGAATCGAATTTTTAGACCCTAAGATTTGGGCATGTGACATAAGAATTGCCAAACATGCCCTTAGATTTTAAATCTCTAACATTTAAACCCTACTCTTTGAATTTGTTTCCACGACATCTTCCCTTACCTTTGAAAGGAAATTTCTCTTTGTTTTTCTCTTGACCATCGTGGATCATCATCCTTGCTTTTTGTTCCATCTTCTCCTCTTAAATTGCTTCCTTCTTCACCTATACTTATCCTTTGGCTTGGTGTTGAAGAAGATGATGATGTGTTTGATTTTTGGTGTTACCGTGGATGTGTTAGAGTTGAGGGATTGGTGATCTTTGAGGTTTTTGAAAGCTTGAATCAAGTAAGTTATTGTTCCTTTATGCTTTACATAGTTTAATTTGATCATGGATTTGAGTATTCGATTGTTTAGAAATTCTTGAGTTTCGGAAAATAGGGTTTTTGGGAAAATTGTTGAGTTTGATTTGGGTATTTGATGACTAATGATTATTTGATGGATTTGAGGTTAGAAATGAATTGAGTGTAGTGCTTATAGTTGTTTGGGAGTGTTTTAGACTGAATTAAATGATTGAGAATCTGAGAAATCTGAGAATTTTTGGGTTTCAGACGCGGAGCTGGGTTCGCACGTCACGACGTGTGATGAACACGCCGTGGCGAGCCACCCCCAGTTTGCACGTCGCGATGAGCGGGGATGTGCGCCGCGGCGAGCAGGTTTTGTCTGCACGTCGCGACGAGCAAACAACGCACGTCTCGGCGAGCAGAAGAGTTTACGCCGCGGGGAGAAAGAAGTAGGCGTCGCGGCGAATGCGTGGAAGCTCGTCGCGATGCTTGATCTGTTTTCCGAAGGTGAATTGTTTGTTATAAAATGACTTTTGAGGTTAAATTTGGATTAATTAGTGATTGATTGGAATATAGTCAATTGAATTATGGTGTTAGGTATTGCTATTGATTAGAGTGAAAATGCGGAATTGAGATAATTCGGGAATAGGGTCGGAAATGTCATAACATGTATAATACGTAAATCATTCGATATATAAGCATTATTGATTATTAAAATTGGTACAATTAGTAATGTTATATTCATTCTGATTGTATAGAGGCTCAAGTGGACCGTCGATCGTTCGACGTAAGCGAGACTTCCCGGCAGTAGCTCGGAAGTTCTGAGGTGAGTAACCTAGTTGGTTCCTCAATATTTGTGTGTTTAATTCCGTACTTATGCCATGTGGATGAAATGGAGGGTTACGTGATTGATTAGATTTGGAAGCGGACCAAGGGTGTCCGAGGGATCGGTAATTTGTCATTGAAGTGTTAAATGTGTGAAATTGAATGTACATTTGGCATGTGAAATTGGCAATTGGGGCATGTGCATTGCATGCATAAAAGTATGATCAGATAAAGACATTTGTGACCGGAGCAGCCACTGTATTCAGAGCTTTAAGCTCAACGCATAGGGCCTCGCGCCTAACGATTTTCAGAGCTTATGCTCAATGTATCAGGGCTTCAAGCCCAATGTTTCCAGAGCCACTGGCTCAACGTATATGAGCTCAGGCGCACGGTCACAACAACGAAAAGAAAATGAAAGTGTCACATGCGCATCGCATATGTATATGATTGACTGTGAAATGTGAAAAATGAAATTGCATGTGATATTCCTGTAAATGCTGTTGTGTGATTATGTGATATTTGGGAAATTGATTGTATATGCATGAATTGAGTGAACCATCGATGATGGTTTCTCATTGAGTTCGCAAACTCACCCAACATTGCAATTATTTTTCAGGAAATTGGCGATTACCTCGTTAAGGAAATGGGAGTATAATTACTGCAAAAGAGTCAGAGTTTGAAGTCGGGATCAGTCTCACATCTGCATTAATGTCATTCTGTATTATGTGTAAATTTGTATTTTTACAGATTAGTACTGTTATTGTATTGGGCTCAATTCAGTTATGATTATATGTGTATGAATTGATTTATGACTGGAATTGTTTTATGATCAATATAAGCGGGCCCAAATTATTTACTGAAATCTGCGCACTCGATTTGGTTTCAAAAGAAAAATGGCTTTTCCGAGTTTTTAAACTGCATTTGACTGCTCTAGTTCACCACCCTTGCAGGGCGCGGGCTCGGATATCACCATCTATATCG
Organism: Erythroxylum novogranatense; assembly: GCA_029891385.1. Lineage (NCBI taxonomy): Eukaryota > Viridiplantae > Streptophyta > Magnoliopsida > Malpighiales > Erythroxylaceae > Erythroxylum > Erythroxylum novogranatense. Next base: position 86,822,111 of record CM057229.1, read on the forward strand.
GGTTCGGGTCTGGCGGGAGTGGGGTGCTACATAAATCTCCATCGAATAGTACAGAAGCGGAACATAGAAATGATATTGATGAAGATTACTCATATAATGGAAAAGAATATCAAGATAAAAGTTCTGTCTACAAGAAAGAAGTCTCCTAAGAACAAGAAGGCAAAGAAGACACATTCTAATATTGTAGAAGAAGTCTTACTTATATTTAGTGAACAATGAAAAAGGAAGAATGATTTACTTGAGAAAAAATTGAGGAAAACATCATCCACTGTAGAGAATAGATCTTAAGAGTCTAACATAATGATAGAATGTCTGAATTCTTTAGAAGAATTGGGTATTAACGGTATGCAATATGGAAAAACTGTGAAGGCTTTATATGATTCTCCACTTTACAGGGATATTTTTTTAAAGATGAAACAAACAAGGAAGCTGGATTGGATTATGTCGCTTTAGTTATATTTTCATGTTATTGGATATCAAATTTTTATTGCTTTGACACTTTTATATTAAGCACTATTCTATATTTTAAACATTTTTAGTTTGTGCTTTGTATAAATAGTTGACTTAATTTTAAGTTTATATTTTATATGAATATTTTCAACATTTGACCTGGACAATTTCAAAGTAGTTTCGAAAAGTCTTATATGCAGTTAATCGTCTTGTAAAAAGAGACATTACTCCACCATTTTTACTAATACACCTCTTGAAATTCAACATAATTCAAAATTCTTTCCATATTTTCAAACACATTCATATATTTAATAACTATTTTAATTATGTCCTTATGATTAAATTTTATTTTAATATATTTTTTTAATTTTTAGGATTGTATAGGAGCAATAGATGGTACATATATTGATGCATATGTTTTGATCGATGAACAAATATCATGTAGGGGAAAAAGAATTAATCCAACCCAAAATATTATGTGTTGTTGTTTAATTGACATGTGTTTTACATATTTAATGGCTAGATGGGAAGGTACTGCAAATGACTCTCGAGTTCTTTTGGAAACAGTGACAAATCTAACGAATTAATTTCTTATGCCTCCACAAGGTAATATATTATTTTAAATAAACATAGCAATTATGATTCATTTTAATATCTTTTTGTTAATATTATGTTCTTTCTAAGTTAGATAAGTACTATTTGGTTGACTAAGGCTACATTAATATGCTTGGATTTCTTTCACCATATCGAAGTGAAAGATATCATTTGCGAGATTATAGAGGCAAAGGTAAACCTTAAGGTCCACAAGAATTGCTTAACTATAAACATTCTTCATTAAGAAATGTTATTGAAAGATATTTTGGCGTTCTAAAAGCAAGATTCCCTATACTTAAAAACATGTCGAGTTATGATATGAAAAAACAAAAATACATCGTTATTGCTTATTGTGTTATACATAACTATATTAGAATGTATGGACAAAGCGATGAATTATTTGAAAGCTATGATGAAAATGAAGAACAAATTAGCGGAAGTGAAAATGAAGATGCAAGTTCTCAAGTGAAATATAATATCACTCCAGCACAACTTTGAACTATATCTTGGAAGCGAGATGAAATTGCTAGACAAATATGAAGTGATTATATTATTTTCTAATTGATTTATGTTTCTTTTTTTAAATGATAGTACTATTATATTTTCAAGAATTATAGTATGATGGACATTATTTTTTTGGTAATTATGATAGACATATTTTATTAATTAAAATGACTTAATATAATTTCTAATTTATGTAATTTTATTATATACAATTAATGTGTAATTTTTTAATAATATTTGATTTTTCATATATTTAATTTTATCTATAATTATAATTAATTAATTTAAAATATAATGTATTATATTATAATTATTACACATAATAGTATAATTACAAAAATTGAAACATGATAATAAAACCAAACATGGTTTTGTTTTCAGATTTTTATTAGATATCTCAACTAAACAGGTTTTTGTTTTCAGTTTTTATATTACAAATATCAACCAAACATGTTTTCATTTTTTTAGAAAAAAACAGAAATAAAAAACAACAACAAAAAATAGAAGTGGAATCAAACAACCCTGTGGTTTCCTCCAACCACCTTAACTTCCCTTCTCCTCTTACTAATTGCCTTTCTGTATCTCCTTATCTTTCACTTTCTGCATTGTCTTCTGTGTTTATCTTAGTTGCTCTCTCCCACCTTCCATTGCTTACTGTCTTCTTCTTTAAATGGAGACGAGATGGTCAAGGAGTCTAATAGGGACATACTCATCAACTTACCAGCAACATAAAAACTACCAAGGATTTTCCATAGACTGATGCAGTTCAATGTTTAGAGAAGATGAGTTACACTACTCAGAATGACTCTTGTTAAAACTTCAAAACATTGAAGTAGAAGATATGGAGAACAATAAATACGGCTTTGAACCTATTATTAGGATAAAATCAAACAAGAAAAAGAAGTCCCCATATGTGGAGTTAACTACATGAAGATCATGGCATGGAATATTAAAGGAGCTAATTCCCCTCACAAAACTTTTGATTAAAAAGATGATTGCTTAGAATAAATTTGGGATTATTGGAATTTTAAAATCTTGCATGAAGCAAAGGAATTGTAATCTACTTAAGGTGCTTCGTGATTAGAGGAGAGAGATAAAAAATCATAGCCATCACCCTAATGGCAGAATCCTAGTATACTATAACTCTTCCTTATTGCATGTATCAAGCTACATAACAGACCAAATTATTCATTGAGAAGTGTTGATCAAGAGCTTAGGTAAACTGGTGTATATTGCATTTATATATGCTCATAACAAATCTTATCAAAAGGGCCTTCATATGGAATCTACTCAATTATATGTTGTCAATATCTCAACATCTTGGCTCTTAATTGGTGACTTAAGAAAATGCATAGTTGAAGCTCAACTTATTGATCTTCTCCATAGTGGAAACTTCTTAATAAATCTAAAGACAACTTTATTAGAAAGAAACTAGATCGCAGCCTTGCTAATTAGAATTGGTTTCTAGGATTTTCAACCAACTTCTCTATGTTCAACAATAGTAGCCTTTTTGATCACTCAGCTATCATCAACCACATTTCTTTAGTATGTCCTAAAACCCCTTTCAAATTCAACAATTTCTTAACTAACCTAGCAAGTTTAGGTGAAGGAATCTAAAATGGTTTAAAGACAAGAATCAAGGGCTCTAAACAGTTCATCTATATTAGGAAAATTCAATTCATTAAGCATAAGATGAAATTATTATTCATAAAGAATGCATGGAACATCTATCATCTCCTAAACACTACAAGGAATAATCTTAAGGCAGTCCAACTAGAGCTCTACAATAACCCCTCTTCTTTGCACTACAAGAGATGGAAAAGATAGCTTTGAAAATTCTTTCCAAGGAATTAACTTATAACTTCTCTCTAATAAAACAAAGATCTTGCATTAAATGGATAAAAAATGAAGATAAGAACTCATCTTTCTATCACAAGGTTATAGTATCCAAGAGAAATAATAATAGAATAGTTTCTTTGAGATTGATGATCACATGATAGACTATTAACACTAATTGCTAGATGGGGCCTTCAATCACTTCTCAATTAACATAAACATGCCCACCAATGCTCACTCATCCATTCCTTTCTTTAAAGAGATCATTAAGTGGTGTCTAACTTCTCAAGAAACAAAAATCTTAAGTAAACATGTTACCATATAGGAGATTGAAGATGTTCTAAAATCATTAAACCCTCACAAGGCTCTTGGCCCTGATGGATTCAATACAAACTTTCTTATTCAATCATCGCAAACTTTCTTATTAAATCATGGCCTCTGACTAAGAAAACAGTAATGGATGCTATCCTATAATTCTTTAACAAGTGATCCTTACTCACTAAGCTCAATAAAATCTTTATAAATCTTATTCCTAAAGGTGGTGAGTAGAAATATTTTTTTGAATTTTGACCATATTCTACTACAATTTAATATACAAGAACAAAAATCATTGCTCACAGATTGAAGAAAGAGATTCACAACCATATTGATCCGACACAAGTTGCTTATACCTCTAGAAGAATTGTTAGAGGTAACATCTATTTGCAACATGAATTAGTTAAAACATATTCCAAAAGAAGAGGCAGTTTGAATTGTATCCTCAAAATTGACTTGAAGAAAGCAATTGATAATGTGGATTATGATTTCATCATTAACACCCTCATTGTAATGGAATCCCCAGAATCTTTCACTCAATAGATCAAACAACGCATAACCACTCCTTCATTTAGCATGCTAGTTGATGGATAACTTACAAAGACTTTCAAAAGCTGCAAAGGAATTCATCAGGGTGATCCCATTTTACCTTACTTATTTTCTTTGTCGATGGAATTTTTCAACAGACTTCTCAAAAGAGTAATGGAAAGAACAAAACGTTCAAATTCTAAATCAGTTTCAACCTTTATGAAATATATAATGGTTTTTAATAAGTTATTTGGTCAAAAAGCTAATTGCACCAAGACTTGTATTTGCTTATCTAGGAGAGCCATGAACTAGGAACAGAACTTAAAGATTATTATTAGTTTCAATCTTCATCATTTTCCCTTATTGTACCTTAGCATTCCAGTGGTTGCATCAAAATTAACCATGAGACTATAGTGTAATACCCCACTCTTATACAACACGTACTCGACATCTTGAGTGATATTCAAATATGTACCTTATAAGAGTGGCATGTTAGAGAACTCATATCACTAACTTGATCATGGCATCATCATATAATAACATAGACATCACAATATTTTAAAATCGAATTCCTCATTTCATTTCATAAAAAACAAATATGTACATTAAAATTTTTACAAAATCCTCCAAGTATGTACATCATCAAAACCTAATACAAAACACATGACATGAAGGAGGAATTAAACAAAAATTTCTATCTAATCCTTCAGTCTCAGCTGACCGACCTTTTAGCCATTTCTCTAATCCAAAAGTACAAGAACTATGTTTCTTATAGAATCTCTCTATCATTAGTGTCCTTTCTTGGTCCTAAAATATCAACGTAGCAATTTTGATAAGTTTTGCAAACTTAGTTAAATAACCATCCTCGATGGTTTACTCAAATCATACAACACATCAGCACAAGTGATTACATAATTCACATCAATTTAGTTATCATCATATAGTACCATATATCACTTTGTTTATAATTTTCACGTTCTCATTCAAATACAAGTCAACAGTATATTGCAATCATGCAAACATACAAAATAAATGTATATGCAATGCTCATGAGACTCATTTTTTATTATTACGTTGTTTTAACCGAATGCCTATGTTTTTCCCATATCTATTGTGGATACGGAACTCATTGATAACTGTCCCTTATCTGATGGAGATATAGGGCTCATTATACGTAGTGAGCCTTTGGCTATTAATCACACTATGAGCTTTAAACTCAATTTTGGTAGCTACTCAGGTTACAACTGCCTTTATCTATTCATGCATTCATCTAATGAAATGCATCACATTCGCATTCATATTTCTAATCAATCACTTGATTTTATATTTACATTCAGAACACATGTATCATTGAACCTTAGTCCGGCATTCAACAAAATTGTTGAGTACACTTATTTCAGTTAGATTCACATATAAGGAGCACTTTCAATATCTCATTCATGCATCAAATGCCTCGAACTTTCTAAGTCCAAAATCAACACAATCATGTTCATAAAATAATTCAATACATAATTTAAAACAAATAAGTAATCAAGTGAGACCATCTAGGTTACTCACTGTTTACTCCTAAATGCTATTGCCTCAATGTCTCAGTAATGCCTGGAAAATGCTCCTCTATATCATGCAATATACATTTACACATATCACAATTTGCACAATTATTAAATACTCATTTATGCATATAAGTATACATGGATTATGTACTATGCATGTTCAATGACAATCTCAGATATATTTTCAATATTCTCATCGTATAATCATTCTTATACCAACAATTATATAAGTATAATTTGAACTTAGGTTTACATCTCAATAAAACAAATTGAGCTTAAGTTCATAACTCAATTGATCATTCTAGATTTTTCTAAAAATAAACTTTTGGGTCAACTTTGCATGATCATTCTAATAGGGAAAATGGGGCAATTAGGCAACCCTTTCTTCTAGAAAATTGTTCTCTTATGTCTTAAGTTTCAAATGACTCTAAGCTCATACAATTTGATTTAGTATATTGAAAGTTATACTCAAAACATTTCAAACTGTTCTTAAACTATTACAGTACTTTATACTCAACTTCAAGCCAGATTTTGCAACTCTTAGAGATAGAATTAAAATTCAATTTCTTCAAGAAATTTGTATCCATATGTATCTAGTTTAATCTAAATCAAAAATCACCTTAATATTATAGAAAACCACTGATCAAATTGGGCCTATACTTTTATTTGTAAACATTTTCATTCATAAGTGTTACTACACTCATTAATCAATCTCATTTACAAACATTTCCAATTTGGAAAGTTATTACAAACATAATTATTCAAACACATGATATAATAATTGAGGAATACACAATTTGATATAAAAATTAAAGAAGTAAAAATGTAGACATAAATTGATCCTGATCTCTATCTCTTACTCGAATATAGTGGCTAGACTTCAATTTGTCTAACTGGAGATCTTCTCTAAACCTAAAAAATATTGCAATTTTGGAGTGAGCTTTAATTGTTTGACTATTCTATCCTGCCATCCTCGTAGAGTATGTTCTCGAATACAGTCAGTATGTTTAGGGATATGCCTTATGAGAGTGGGGTGCTACATACAATATCCTAAATGATAAGATTAACAACAGAATATCCATTTGGGGAACAAAGAAAATATCCATTGTGGGTAGAGCTCAACTCATTGCATCAGTTTTTTAATTCCTCTAATGTTTACTAGGCAACTAATGTTGCATTCCCTACTACTATTATTAAAACCATTGATAGGATATACAACAACTTCCTTTGTTTAGGCATTAAGGAGACTTCAAACATAGCCAAATTCAAATGAAATGATGTATGTATTCTAAGAGAAAAAGGAGGGCCGAGTATAATCCCTCTTAAGACACTAAACATTGTCATGCTCAACAAGAGAATATGGAGGCTACTGAAGGATAAATATATAGATTCTAGCATGATAACTGGTTATCAATAAGACCTCTAGACAAACTAAGCATTGTCACTACCCTCAAACCTCTAATCCAACAAGATATGACAGTTGCTACAACTCTATCCAACAAGCATATTTTCAAGTAGACTCCTATTCATAATTATATAAGCTCAGGGATCATCTAAATTTGCATACCAACAATAGCAACTGTTAGTAGTGTGCCCTAGGCCAATGGATATTTGTGATTCATGTATTAACATTATGACTTGTTAATAATATATTATGAGGTATTCCTTTATATATGCATGTATTTCGTTTATGTAATGTGATTTACATTTCATGAATAGTATTAGACTTATGTCATCAAGTATGTGACTTGATAGTAAAACCATAAGCGTTATAACACTATTCTAGACTATCCCTGGTCGATCATTATTGGTGAAACAATAATAAATTAAGACTAGTATGTGTTCTGATTGATGATCACGTTTTACTGATCATGGATATGAGATATCAAATTAGAAACATAGATATATGTTAGAGAACATATATTGGACCGACCCACATAAAGACTACTACATGGTTTCATGTCATTAGTGATTCTTTATATGGTTTGACTTTAGTCCTTTGACCTGAAGTCATCATGGTTCCCTACATGAGGAATTCGGTGTTTTGATATTAGACTAAGTTATTTTTAACCGAATAACAAATAGTCTCATGTTGGACATCAAATGAATCATGCGGAGGGATGTGAATGACGTAGATGGGATTTGTACCTCTCTTAAGTGAGAGAGATATCATTTGGGCCTCTTGACAAGTGTGACTGAAGAAATGCATGGCCGTGCTTAAATGAATTGATGAAGAGTCATCAATGTTATTTGTTATAATCAGTCAACTTAGGGATCAAGAAACTATAATTAATCAAAGGTTGACATGTACCATGCCTTGTGATTAATCTTGATATCGTGTTACAAAAGGACTGAGCCTATAATCATAGTTACAGGTTAAATCGGATTATCGATCCTCATTTGATTTGGGTAGTCATAATGTCTTGCTAGAGGTCGCTTATGACTTATGGGCTTTGAAGTGTGATCAAGCCCATTGCCAACATCAAATGAGCCTGCAGGGTCGCACACAAAGAGTGATGTGATCTGAGCTTATTCTCTTGGGCCTAATTATTAGGTATTGAATAAATATATGTAGATATATTTATTGGGCTAGATTGAATTAAGTTGTCGGGCTTTTATTATATATGATATAATGGGCCGAAACTTAATGGGGCCTAAATGGGATTAGGGTTTCTCTATAAATAGATAAGCTTAAGTCTCATTAGGTGAAGGAAGGGACTCTATAGTCAAGAAACCCTAGCCGCCATCCGAGAGAAAAATCGTGCGACGTTCGGAAGAGTTTTAGGACGTGCTAGCACACAACAGCCGCAACCCGGATCATGCATACTCGTGTGGATACCGGTAGAGGGCATTCGCTATTGCATTGTCTTGGAATCTGAAAAAGAAGCAGCCTATTCACGAAAACAAGGTATTTTCGTACATCCTTGGTATTTTCGATTATACATCATGTTGTTGTATGATTTTTCCGCAGTGTATTGAGAATACTCAGACCGTACGTGATCCAACAGCAACTTCCCCAACCACTCTTACAAGAAATTCCTTCAAGGCACTTGAAAATATCCCATGGACTAAGATAGTTTGGTTCAAACATCAGTTACCTCTGTTTTTACTACATTATAGTTAGCTATGAAATATAAATTACCAACAGTAGATAGGCTGGAAAATTTTCTAAACCTTACTAACTGGTGTATATTATATTATAAAAAAAGGCATAAGAGAGCATGAGCAACCTATTTTTTCAATGTGAGTTTTCTAAAGATACTTAGAGAGCAATGTTACTTTTATGATGCTCCAAAGGAATTGAATGATATAATAAATTAGTGCTCCACCATCAAACATCCAAACATCACATCGAAATGGTGCTTCTAGTTATCAGTTTCATAACTTGTCACAGCTACATTAGATGAGAGGAACACACAAATTTTTCATGATTAGTCTTAATTGATATGTTTTAACAACATTAAAATACTGCAAGTGTACGACGTAGCTATAACTAGCATAAGAAAGTATGATTTGATCCCACGAAGACTGTAAGTACTAGTAGTTACCTTTTTTCCTTATCTAACTTATAAGACAAACTTTTTTATTTTAATTAAAAATTTAATAAAACAAAGAAAACTAAAATTGAAACAATACTGAACTCAAAACAAGGAAAATACTAAAAAGATGTCACTATCAAATAATAATTTCTAGGTAATAAATCCCGTAAGAACCGTAGTTATTAATCCTTTTTAAGAAATTATATTATTAAATATTGGTCCGTGAAAATTCTCATCTTATATTAATATCTTTCTTAAGACTATTAACAACTAATACATCAGTTGATCAATATAAATCTACCTTAATCCGAGGATTTATGTTAGCCTATCTATAGGTTTATGTGGAACTCCTTCCAATTATAGTATATCTATTCATTCATATAAGAGGATTTTCAATCTCATTTATATGAAAAATCATGCACTAGTATTATGGATATAGTAGAACAAGAATAAAACGTATAATTGAATCACAATAAATCAATTAATATAATTGCATTAACTAAAAAATTAAATCATATTGTTATTTCCACTTAGGGTTCAACACACCTATACATTAAACAAGTTTAGTTCTTATCCATATAAAACAAAACCAAAGATAAATATATAGAAAAACTAGTAGAAAACAATGAAATCATATTTGTAAATCTCTCTTTTTCTTCTATTGAATCTTCTTGCCACTTTGGATTAGATGATGTTCTTTATCAGATCTCTTGACATTATCCTCATGTTTTCCTCATCCCTTAATCAAAATTGTTAGCTCTCTATGTCTCTTACAACCTAAAATTTATTTAAAACTTGTCTCTCCTCTTTTTTACTCTGCTCACGTCCTTTTATAGTAAAACATAAGGCATATAGGTTATACATAGTCAATATACACAAGTGTGTAAGCCAATGTGATCTCCAAAAACACCTTAATTCACAATTCCACACTAATACAAAGACTTACACGGGCAAAATATGATGTGTGCTTAATTGTTGATACATATGATCCTTGACACTTAGTGATTAATGCTTTAAAATGCTTAAGACACTTACTTTAGTTCATATTAAATTTTAGGTACAATTTGGAAGCATAATGGCTTAAGTGAGTTGAAAGCAAACTTTTTTAGTCATCTTTTTGATATTCACACTCATTTGTCTTCATGAAACAAGAAGATGAAGGATTAGAGCAAGAGGAGATAAGAAAATGTTTCAACATCAAGCAAACATCAAGTATGAAGGGATTGGAGACTAACAACCATGTATGAATTTTTCCTGTCTCACGGCCATGACAAAAATGTGTCGTGGGCATAAGATGAGTGACATATATTGCATGGGCGCGACACTCTTTATCACATCCCTGCAACCTTGGCTTACGACTGTGAGCTTTCTATAGAGGCTAGTCATAATCGTGACACTACAATTCACAGGCTTGACTTTTTGCTAACTCACTCAAAAACCTAGTTTTCGCCATAATTACATTATGTTGATGGTAGAAATATTTCAGTTCATTTTTTAGGGTTTTAGGAGAAAAATAAGGCGATAAAGAGTTGTTGTTTTGGAGACCTATGGAGAAGATTGAAGGCTAGACTTTTCGACACATCGACGCTCGAGTCATAGTTAAACATATCTCTTCATTGTCTAATGTTGAATATCTTTATATGGATTGATTATATTATCCTATGTCTATATATTTGGGTTTTTTTGTATGAATGGTCATTAAGCTAGAATCGTGAATATAATCTGTAATTATTATGTTTAAGATTCATTTTTAGATACTAATGGTTTTAAATCATTAGGGGTAATGTGGCCTAGGTTAAATGACCCGAGCTTACGTGATTGTTGCTTAGATTGGTCTATTTTCCATATCATAATGTGACTGTTTAATCGTGAGTAGGTCAAGATTGATCCTAGAATCAGGTTTTACACATATTTGACACTTTTCTCACTTTTGACTATTTTCCATATATTGCTTGCATAGGTTAATTTTTTTTGTTTTCTCAATTACATTAACTTAACCTCTCCTCCCCCCTCTTTTATTTCCTTTGTATAAATTATTTTCATTATGAGAATTAACTGAACATTTCCTGTGGATAAGATCCGACTCACCACAACTACAAATTTTTAGTATGCATAGTTAGTAAATTTTATAGTGCACTTAACACATGTTGTCAAGATGCATGGCCTTGTATATCAATATATAAGGTTGTGTAATTCCACACGACTAGAACTAAAAATTTTCAATCTTCACATATTTACAAAGACTTACACAGTTACTATACACGATCGTGTAGGTCCTTAATTGCTTCAAATCTTCGTTCCATGCCATGATGTCATCTGAATTCTTCTTGGCAACTATTACCTACAAATTCACTTGAAGTGAATTAAGTACTAATTATACAACAAAACTATAAAATATCAAGCAAAACTCAATAACTATGGGTGTATAATTATAGTCAAATTAGAATTTATCAAACATCGACATACTTAAGTTTTTTCTTTTCCTTAAGCAAATCATAATTTAAATTATCAATCTCGCAAACATCTATTCCTCATTAACTTCAACCTATCCATCCATACTATAAATCATTATGTCATATCAATCAAATTAACATACCATTAAGATGAAGTTATCCTAAAACTAACTTCATAAATAAATATTAATAATAATCACATCAATAATCTTTTGAAATAAATAGTAGAATTCTTTACACGCTACCAAGATTTCACTCAATACACTAAAGTGTTTAGGTTGAAAAGTATAAGAACTCTTAAATCAATACATAATAGAACTCTTAACCATAAGTTTGCAATATTATCACATCTTCACCACTTATAAATAAACTAGAAAAATAAAAGATCTTTATAAAGGTTTAATAGAGCTTAGGTAAGGTATGATTGGAAAAATCAAAGGTTACTAAAAATGAAAGAAATTTATGGCGACTAAGACTATAAGAAACTTATTCTTTCACAATATAGTTCCTTGATAACATGAATCCATTGGTACCATAATTCAAACACTTCTTTTTTTTCTTTTCTTATGCTCATAACATACATTTTTTTTTCATGTACCACAATTAAAAAAATATTGGACCTTTTCAAAATTCAAAATTCAAATTTCAACCAATCAAGTAATTGTAAAGACTTTCAAGGTTCAAAATAATTAAAAAAAACTTTAAATAAAAATAAGGTAAAGGCTAGTAATGGTGTTATTATCAATGAAAAAGGCTAAGACTCAAAATTGGTTACTCTTATTAAGACTCAAAATTGGTTACTCCTAAGGGATAAAATATGGTAGTGTAATGATCAAAAAATAGGCTAAACAATTGTTGAATTTAAAGGCCTTTATCATTCTAACGCTTCTAATTTGGCATATGTGGTCTCAATATGCATAATAAAAGCAAGTTCTAAAATCATCCAACTATGCATGATAACATACATGAAAGAATAAAAGAGCTTAAAATTTTGTGTATTTGCTCTTCCACTCAAAGGCTCATTAAAAAATAGTCATATGTGTGTAAATAAGATGCATTCAACGACTAACAATATGATTTATAAAATAAATTCATTCTAACTTTCACCCTTTCACATACTAATTTATATTAATAATCAATAATGATATAAAATATTTGTGGACATATTTAAGCTAATTTACAATATGAGTTAATAGGATTGAATAGCAAAGATTATAATAAGCTTAAGAAATTATCTTCCCTTCCCGCACTTAAAGTTAGACATTGTCTTTAATGTACACAATATATGCACACTAAAATAAAAAGTGAGAAAGTGGATAAATGTGGTACTTCCTGAGTAATAAGAATTTCATAATTTGATTTTAATAAGGTCATAATTTGATTTTAATAAGGAACCCATCTTATACTAGATATTATCATCCTTACAAAATATAAATGAAAAGGGATAAAAATAAAAGGAACTAAAAATAAAAAATACTAAGAAATATGGAGATAACATTAACACCAATGTTTAGACAAGATAAAATAGTAATGGCAAGAAAATAAAAAAATGCACAAATAAAGAGAGAAAAAGAAAAGAATATCTAAATTTAAACATCTCCATCCTATTGTGACTCTAGCCTGTCCATCGATGGAGGGTCCTCGGGTCATTAATCCCTAACATATGGAGGAGCTGATAATGAAGTACATACTCTAGATAATGGAGGCTAGAAAGTGATGCCCTGATGGCTTGACATGAGCAACAATAAATCCCTTATCCATCCAATAGAGGTCTTGAGTTTTCTTATTGCTCCATCATCTTTGCCTGTTGTACTCAAATAGTGTGTTAATTACCTATAAGCTACCCAAACCATCTCTCCAGTTGAGCTATCATCAATTGGTTTGGGTGTGGTGTCCTCACCTTGGGTACCTCCATACTATCCTCCTTGCATGCTACTCCCTCCATCTAGGATGGCAGTAGATGCAGCTATATGGCTGCTCCACTGTGTGCTACTTCTCTATGGCTCCTCCCAATGCTATTGGCTCATCAAAAACCCTTATAAGCCTATATATATTAGCCGTAGGTCCCCGCTGTCGACTCATCATATGCATATGCTTCATAACATGTAAGTTGACTGCTATCATAGTCCTACTAGTTGCATCGGTGATAATCTATCAAGAACCCCCATTTGTTATGTAAGTCTCATCATATAAGGCCCCACGCAAATCATGTGAACCTTCCTCTTCTTACTCTAATACCTGATGAATTGGGCTAATGCGTTCCTTCAGTGATAAAACACATCCTAGTTGCCAACAATGTCATAGTTATCACCCAATCTACTCAATGTATGGCTCAAAACCTCATATATATATCAGAGTTCTAAGTGTTGCAGTGATGATGTTGTGGATTTGCTCGAATCGTAGTCCCTTGCACCGCTATTAATATTTTAGAACTACTAAGAGACATCCCATACAGGAAGTCTATTTGTAAGTCTCGATAAGCCTGCATCCCTATGAAGTCAGGGTCGTATAATCCCTTGGTGATAGAGAATTTTGAATGACTTATTTAGACCATCTCCCCTTATTATTGGAATTGAATTGTGTTCGATCTACCCAAACATGTCTTCGTTTCTCCACAAAGAATGTGGAGAACACCTTAAGTGTTAGCTCCTAATACGAGGGCTCCACGATCTTAAAGAATCGGGCCCAGGCTCTAACATATATAAGGCCCCTAATGTTTTAGAACAAATCGACCTGCCCTAACGCCTCCCAGTCAATGCTGCAACTTATGACGAATGTCTTGTCTTTGGGCCTCTGATATTGCTCCTTATGCGTTGTAACATTGGACAACATCATTAGAGGTTGCTCAAGTGGTTAAACTGAGCGAGCTCCTATCAAGTCTCTAGGCGTGAAAACAAACTAAAAACAAAAATTAAAACACATAAAAATCAAAATTTAATTAACACAAATAAATAAACAATAACATAAAATAATTAGCAAATTAGCTAAAAACCTAATTAATCATAAAATTCAATTTAAAAATATTTTAATTAACAAATAAAAATAACTTATTTTTTAATTAAAAATTTAAACCTAAATTTGAAATTAAAAGCCTATTTTAACAATTACATAAAATTAACAAAATTAAGCATCTAATTCATGCAAAAGCAACGACAAAATTGAAATGCATTTCAACAATAAAAAACTTCAATTAACTATAAAACAACTAATTAATTCTAATTTAACAAAAATATCACAATTTAACAATTAGTGACCAAAATCATACACATTCACAATCCAAGTTGCAATTTCATCCAATACACATTTAATTCATCAAATTGAATATATAAATCAATGGGCAAGGATAGTCTTCAACTATTAAACCATAATCAATCATAAAATCACAAAAATCTCATAAAATCCCAAATCCTAAATCTTGTCTTCATCCCTTATAAGTAAACTAGAAACAAAAATCAAAAGAAGGTTTTAATGAGACTTAGTTAAAGGCATGATAGGGATGATAAAAGGTAATAATATTAAAGGAAAATTGCATAAACAAAATTAAATGAAAACTTAGTTTTTCATAACATAGGTCCTTCACATCATAATTCTATTGGTATGATAGTTTTAACACTACTCTTTTTTTAACATTCACCATGTACCAATAATCAAAGAAATATTGGACCTATTTAAAATTCTTCAATATAATCCAAGTTCAAGCAATCAAATAAATGTAAATCCTTTAGGGTTTAAAAATAATGAAAAGTGTTGGACCTCGAATTTTTTTTTAATGATATCATTAAGCATGAATTTTGATAATTATATGTTTATGGCTTAGTTTGATTAAATTGGGTGTGCTAGTGGTTAATTGGAGTATAATTGAGATTAAATATGGTTTAAATAAGGCATGAGAGGATTAAATTGTGTAAGGGCATTTTGGGAAGTTTACTTAAGTTGGAATGGATTTAGGCTTATTCGGAGGGGTATTGCGGCCATTTTGCTTTCCCTTTAGGTTTAAAGAGTTAGAGGGAAAAAGAGAGGAAAGAAGAAAAAAGAAGGAAATAGAGGAAAGAAGAAGAAGAGTGCGCCGTTGGTGAGAAGAAGAGAAGAGAAGAGGGATTCTTCGATCTTTGCAATTTTCGACCGATCTAAGACGTTTCCGGGTAAGGTTTGCTTTGTTTGAACTTAGTTTGGTTAGATTTAAACTTAGAAGATTGTAGGAATGAAGAGAATCGGTGGTTTTAGGGTTTGTAAAGCTAAATGGTTAGATTTCTTGGGTTGATGTGTTTATGACTGATTTTGAGTTGTTAATGGGTTAGAAATGTAATTTGAGACTTGATCTAAGGCTTATGTGTGTTGCATTTGAGATTGGGAAGGATTGAAGATCGAAAAATGCAGGAAAAAGGAGTTCGGAGTCGCAGCTCTGACCTGCACGTCGCGACGTGCACAAGAGCACGTCGCGGCGTGCACGTCGCGGTGCACGAGTGTGCACTTCAAGACGCCATGACGCGACACTTGCCGGTGCACGAATGGCGGCGTCCCCCGCCGCCATGAGCCTCCTATTTTTCAAAGTGAAATTTTTAGTATTTTGGGCATATCTTTTGGTGTAGATGTCCAATTAAGGTGATTCTTGATCCGTTGTGACCTAGAAATAAAGGGCTACGAGTTGTATGAAGAAGGGAAGTTCGGAATTTTTTCGAAGGGTTCGAGAATTTAGATGGAAGTCGGATGGAAACTTTTAGTACTTTACTTTTGATTGTCACGCTTTATGGAATATTTTCCTTTGCATATTAATTGAATAAGAACTTGGTTGCTTATAGGGAACCAAGCCGATTTGACCCAATCGCAAGAGGAAGGACACCAGTGGGTCAACTACTCGAGCGATATTAGGTGGGTAATATGTTTATGGTTATTGTGTGTATGGGCAAATTGCCTTGTGTGTGCTTACTTACTTGCATGATATGACCTTGTTGGTATTGAATTACATGAGAAATATTGAATGTGCCTTTTGATTTTGATTATGCAAGGCTTGATAGACCTTATGGCAATGGACAAGAATGAGAATTTAGAAAACTGTGAAAAATGCTTTGAGCACGAATCGAATGGATTATGTGATTTGTTTGGGTAAGAGAGTTACGGATGGAATCACGTGCACGTTGACATAAAGCCTTCTCCCGGCTGCCAGCTTGAGGCCACGAGATCCTTGAGAAATCGGACTCGGATAGTTTACGGATTTAACTTCGGTTTATCCGGATCGTTTTACGGAACTCTCGAGCCAATTGTTTGTGCATACATGATTGAATTGATGAGCATGATACATGTTGAAGTGCTATATTGTACACTCATATGAACTATTTTGTGATGATTGAAATATGATAGATTGATGACTTGCTATATGAATATACATATATGCTTGATTGTGTGGCTCGTTGCCAATGGCTATAAACGTATATGCCACTAAGCTTCGCAGCTCACCCCATTACTTTCTCCTCCTCAGGTGCAGATCGAGACGATTGTCGACCTTGCAAGGCATCGGAAACTTCAAGCTAGTTAGGAGCCTTGTATTAAGTTAGTACATTGGTTAGCCCGCCAGCATTTCATCATGGAGCATACTTATGTATTTTGAATTTTAAACTCTATTTTGTATTATGCAGCATATGAGAATATTTGTTGAATTTCTGATGATGATAGATGGTTTATGCATTTGGAATGAGGAATGTATGTTTAGACTGCATGTGTAGAACGTATGTATGTATTGTTCTATGATTGTATGAATCGAATTATGTATTTGTATGGATGTTGGGATCGGGTCCGAAGGTTTATGGATCGTCCGTCGCGGGCGCGACCCGAAGGGCCGCCTCGGGAATGGGGATCTGGGACCCGGGCTCAACATGTTTGGTATCAGAGCGCCTAGGTTTAGTGTCCTTGGCTTAGACTGCATAGTAGGATGAATTGTTTGTTATATGATTAGTTTTTGCATTAATTAAGTGACATGCATATCATGCATACATGTAGATTGCCATATAGCTAATCCTTAGTGTTTCCATTTGAAGGAGTACAATGCCACCTCGTAGAAGGACACGGGGAGTTATGCAAGGATCTGCTGCACCTGACTCTCCGACTAGAGAGGAGAGGACTGATGAGTTAGTAGCCCCAGGGAATGCGAGGCTTCTGTAGGGCTAGGTAGTGAGCCCGTTCCGTCGCCGACTCAGGAGTCGCCAGTTATGCAGGAGCAAGTGCCTCCTTTGGATCCGAGGTTGTTCCAGGCCTTTACTCAGGCATTCGTGCAGGCTATGGGTCAGATGCCACAACCTTCTGCTTCAGCCCCAGCTCAGAAGGGGAGATGGTTTGATCGATTGAGGAAGTATGGGGCAGTTGATTTCTTTGGAACATCAGATCCTGAAGAAGCTGAGACTTGGTTGAGGAAGACTGAGAGAGTGCTGGATCAGATGGAGTGTGAGGATGACGAGAGAGTCATCTATGCTGCAAGTTTGCTTCAGGGAGATGCTCTGCATTGGTGGGAGACCGTGCCAGGCAGTCAGATGAGGCCGGTAGGGTTGGCATGGTAGGACTTCCTTGTGGCTTTTAGGAAGAAGTATCTGTCAGAGGTATATGTTCAGCAGAAGCAGAGGGAGTTCCTCAGTTTGACTCAGAGGGATATGACAGTCAGCGAGTATGAGCGTCGGTTTACACAGCTATCCCGGTATGCTTCTGATCTGATGTTGAGTGAAGCTATAAGATGTCGCCGGTTTGAGTCAGGACTGCACTTGGCCATCAGAGAGAAGGTGATTGTGTAAAATTTCTGTGATTTTCAGCAGCTGGTTGAGGCAACTTTGAGAGTGGAAAATATAGAGAATATCAAGAGTGCTGTGAACAAGAAGAGAAAGGGCAGAGAGCAGTCCAGGAGGGGAGGTAGCACTAGTACCCCTATGTCAGACAGGAGTGCTAGGAGCTTCCCAGTTCAGTCAGAGGAGAGGAGCAGTAGTGCGAGCCGACCTAGGCCGACGAGGACTTCTACTATTTCTCACCAAGCCTCAACGGTGGATGGCAATAGAAGGGGAGATGGGGATAGATCTTTTGTTCCGAAGTGTGAGCACTGCGGAAGGTCCTATAGAGGAGAGTGCTTCAGATTGACGGGAGCTTGCTTCAACTGTGGAGAGAAGGGACACATTGCCAAAGAGTGTCCTCAGCCTCCACGACAAGAGAGGAGTCAGATGCAAGTTCCGAGGAGGACAGAGACTATGGGACAGAGGACTGCGACAGAAGTGGGCAGTTCAGATGCAGCCAAGAGGGTGAATCTTCCGGGGAGACCGAGAGGACAGGCACCAGCTCAGGTGTTTGCGATGACTAGGGAGGATGCTGAGACCGCTCCGGATGTTGTGACTGGTATGATTCAACTTTTTGCTGATGATGTGATAGCTTTGATTGATCCGGGTTCTACTCACTCGTTTGTTTCTTCGAGTAGACCCGTGTGTGATAGAACTGTGAGCCCTTTGGATACTCCGCTGATGGTGAGTACTCCAATCGGCCAGTACATTGTGATTAGTCAAGTGTATAGAGGTTGTGAGATTCGCATTGATGGAGAACTTCTAGTGGTTGATTTGATGCCACTGAAGATGGGAGGATTATATGTGATTTTGGGTATGGATACATTGGAGAAGTACAATGCCCGTTTGGACTGTAAGCAGAAGACAGTGGAATTTGATTTGGGTGATGGCAGAAAAGTGATGTTTACTGGGGACAGGAAAGCAAGTCCGCCCCGGATTGTTTCAGCTTTGACAGCAGAAAAGATGATGAGTAAAGGATGTGAGGCATTCTTGACCTATGTGGTGGACACCAGGGCAGATAGAGGGAAGCTGGAGGATATTCCGGTGGTCAGGAAATTTTCGGATGTCTTTCCCGAGGAATTGCCAGGACTACCGCCAGCTTGGAAAATTGAGTTTCCCATTGAGCTTCTGTCAGGTACAGCGCCGATTTCGATTCCGCCTTACCGGATGGCTCCGGCGGAATTGAAAGAGCTTAAGGAGCAGTTGGAGGAGTTGTTGGAAAAGGGGTATATTCGGTCGAGTTCTTCTCCTTGGGGAGCTCCAGTTCTTTTCGTGAAGAAGAAGGATGGATCGTTAAGGATGTGTGTGGACTACAGGAAGCTGTATCAGGTTACGGTGAAGAATCGGTAATCGCTTCCTCGCATTGATGATCTGTTTGATCAATTGCAAGGAGTGAGAGTCTTCTCTAAGATAGACTTGAGATCGAGTTACCACCAGTTGAGGATTAAGGAGTCGGATGTGCCGAAATCTGCTTTTAGGACTCGATATGGGCATTTTGAGTTCTTGGTTATGCCCTTTGGATTGACAAATGCTCCTGCAGCATTTATGGATTTGATGAATCGGGTTTTTAAGCCATTCTTGGACTAATTTATCATTGTCTTCATTGATGATATCTTGGAGTATTCCAAGAGTGATGAGCAGCATGAGGAGCATTTGAGGATCGCTTTGGAGACTTTGAGGAGGCATGAGTTGTACGCCAAATTCGATAAATGTGAATTTTGGCTAAGGGAAGTTGCATTTCTTGGACATGTGATCTCAGAGCAAGGAGTTCATGTGGATCCAAAGAAGATTGAAGTAGTTGTGAATTGGGAAGCACCGAAGAATGTAGCAGAGGTGAGGAGTTTTCTGAGTTTGGTAGGCTATTACCGGAGATTCGTGGAGAGATTCTCCATGATAGCCGCTCCGATGACGAAGTTGTTGAGGAAAAATCAGAAGTTTGTTTGGAGTGATGAGTGTCAGAAGAGTTTTGAGGAGCTTAAGCGCAGATTGACGAGTGCCCCAATTTTGATTTTGCCATCGGGTGATGAGGGCTATACGGTGTATAGTGATGTTTCGAGGAAGGGCCTTGGCTGTGTTTTGATGCAGGGAGATCGGGTGATTGCTTATGCTTCGAGGCAGTTGAAGCCTTATGAGTTGAATTATCCGACGCATGATTTGGAGTTAGCAGCTGTGATCTTTGCTTTGAAGATTTGGAGGTATTATTTGTATGGAGTTCAGACGAGGATTTTTATCGATCATAAGAGTCTGAAGTATTTGTTGAGCCAGAAGGAATTGAATTTGAGGCAGAGAAGATGGATCGAGTTGCTTAAGGATTATGACTTGCTGATTGAGTATCATCCGGGCAAGGCCAATGTAGTGGCGGATGCCTTGAGCAGGAAGTCTTCGATTGCTCATGTTCGATCGGTTTATCTTCCTTTATTGGAAAAGATGGCCAAGCTGAAGATAAGCTTGAAGCAGGAGGAGTCGGATTGCCTTCTAGCTAGTTTTCGAGTGAGACCGATACTCAGAGAGAAGGTTAGGGAATTGCAGGCTCAAGATACAGATTTGAGCAAGCTCAGAGATGAAATTCAGAATGGCAAGATTTCAGAAGTAGTTGTGAGGGATGATGGGCTTATGACAGTGGGGAACAGGTTGTGTATCCTAGATGTACAAGAGATTAAGGATGAGATTATGGATGAGGCACACAATGCGCCTTACGTCATGCATCCAGGTAGCACCAGGATGTATCGAGATTTGAGAGAGCATTTTTGGTGGAAAGGCATGAAGAGAAATATAGCAGAGTTTGTTAGTAAGTGTCTAGTGTGTCAGCAAGTCAAGGCTGAATACCAGGCACCTTCGGGCATGTTGAGGCCATTGTCCATCCCGGAATGGAAGTGACAGAGGGTGACTATGGATTTTCTGATGAGTTTGCCTAAGACTAGTAGGAAGCACGATGCTATTTGGGTTATTGTAGATAGGTTGACGAAGTCAGCTCACTTTTTGGCGATCAAGCAGACTGATTCTTTGCATGTGCTGGCAAAGAAGTATATTGATGAGATAGTGAGATTGCATGGGATTCCGGATTCGATTGTGTCCGATAGAGATCCTCGGTTTACTTCGAGGTTTTGGGGCAGTTTGCAGGAAGCTTTGGGGACGAAGCTGAATTTTAGTACGGCTTTTCACTCTCAGACGGATGGTCAATCTGAGAGGACCATTCGGACACTTGAGGGGATACTTTGGGCTTGTGTGATGGATTTTCGAGGAGTTTGGGATGAGCATTTGCCGTTGGTCGAATTCGCTTTTAATAATTCGTACCATTCGAGCATTCAGATGGCTCCATATGAGGCTTTGTATGGGCGGAGATGTAGGACTCCGATCTGTTGGGATGAAGAAGGAGAGAGGCAATTGGAAGGACCAGAATTGATTCAGACGACAGTGGAGAAAGTCAATTTGGTTAAGCAGCGACTTAAGGCAACACAGGATAGGATGAAGAGTTATGTTGATGCTCACCGAAAGGAGATGGAGTATGACGTCAGTGAGAAAGTGTTCCTTAAGACGTCTCCTTGGAAAGGAGTGATGAGATTTGGCAAGAAGGGCAAGTTGAGTCCGAGGTATGTGGGTCCTTATGAGATCCTTGAGAGGATTGGACCACTCGCCTACAGATTGGCGTTGCCTCCGGAATTGGCTCAAATTCACGATGTCTTCCATGTGTCTATGTTGAGGAGGTATAGATTGGATCCTTCTCACATCATTCAGACTAATGAGGTACAGTTACGGGATGATCTGAGTTATGAAGAGCTTCTAGTGGAAATCTTGGATACCAAGGAAAAAGTCCTCTGGAACAAGACGATTCAGCTAGTCAAAGTCCTGTGGAGAAATCATTCAGTAGAGGAGGCTACTTGGGAGCCATTGGACGCTATGAAGGAGAAGTATCCGTATCTCTTCGATGGTTCAGGTAAATTTCGAGGACGAAATTTCTTTTAAGAGGGGGAGAAATGTTGGACCCCGAATTTTTTTTTTATGATATCATTAAGCATGAATTTTGATAATTATGTGTTTATGGCTTAGTTTGATTAAATTGGGTGTGCTAGTGGTTAATTGGAGTATAATTGAGATTAAATATGGTTTAAATAAGGCATGAGAGGATTAAATTGTGTAAGGGCATTTTGGGAAGTTTACTTAAGTTGGAAAGGATTTAGGCTTATTCGGAGGGGTATTGCGGTCATTTTGCTTTCCCTTTAGGTTTAAAGAGTTAGAGGGAAAAAGAGAGGAAAGAAGAAAAAAGAAGGAAATAGAGGAAAGAAGAAGAAGAGTGCGCCGTCGGTGAGAAGAAGAGAAGAGAAGAGGGATTCTTCGATCTTTGCAATTTTCGACCGATCTAAGACGTTTTCGGGTAAGGTTTGCTTTGTTTGAACTTGGTTTGGTTAGATTTAAACTTAGAAGATTGTAGGAATGAAGAGAATCGGTGGTTTTAGGGTTTGTAAAGCTAAATGGTTAGATTTCTTGGGTTGATGTGTTATATGACTGATTTTGAGTTGTTAATGGGTTAGAAATGTAGTTTGAGACTTGATCTAAGGCTTATGTGTGTTGCAATTGAGATTGGGAAGGATTGAAGATCGAAAAATGCAGGAAAAAGGGGTTCGGAGTCGCAGCTCCGACCCGCACGTCGCGACGTGCACAAGAGCACGCCGCGGCGTGCGGAGAAAATTTGACACGCCGCGTGCACCAGTGCACGTTGCGGCGTGCATGAAGAGACGTGCACGTCGCGGCGTACGAGTGTGCACGTCGCGGCGTGCGAGTGATGAGCACGCCGCGACGCACACTTCGGTGCACGCCGCGACGAGCCTTCGCCACGGCGAGCGTCCCTTCGTCGCGACGAGCCCCCCCTATTTTTCGAAAGTGAAATTTTTAGTATTTTGGGCATATCTTTTGGTGTAGATGTCTAAAGAAGGGAAGTTCAGAATTTGTTTCGAAGGGTTCGAGAATTTAGATGGAAGTCGGATGGAGACTTTTAGTACTTTACTTTTGATTGTCACGCTTTATGGAATATTTTCCTTTGCATATTAATTGAATAAGAACTTGGTTGCTTATAGGGAACCAAGCCGATTTGACCCAATCGCAAGAGGAAGGACACCAGTGAGTCGACTACTCGAGCGATATTAGGTGGGTAATATGTTTATGGTTATTGTGTGTATGGGCAAATTGTCTTGTGTGTGCTTACTTACTTGCATGATATGACCTTGTTGGTATTGAATTACATGAGAAATATTGAATGTGCCTTTTGATTTTGATTATGCATGGCTTGATAGACCTTATGGCAATGGACAAGAATGAGAATTTAGAAAACTGTGAAAAATGTTGTGAGCACGAATCGAATGGATTATGTGATTTGTTTGGGTAAGAGAGTTACGGATGGAGTCACGTGCACGTTGACATAAAGCCTTCTCCCGGCTGCCCGCTTGAGGCCACGAGATCCTTGAGAAATCAGACTCGGATAGTTTACGGATTTAACTTAGGTTTATCCGGATCGTTTTACGGAACTCTCGAGCTAATTGTTTGTGCATACATGATTGAATTGATGAGCATGATACATGTTGAAGTGCTATATTGTACACTCATATGAACTATTTTGTGATGATTGAAATATGATAGATTGATGACTTGCTATATGAATATACATATATGCTTGATTGTGTGGCTCGTTGCCAATGGCTATAAACGTATATGCCACTGAGCTTCGCAGCTCACCCCATTACTTTCCCCTCCTCAGGTGCAGATCGAGACGATTGGCGACCTTGCAAGGCATCAGAAATTTCAAGCTAGTTAGGAGCCTTGTATTAAGTTAGTACTTTGGTTAGCCCGCCAGCATTTCATCATGGAGCATACTTATGTATTTTGAATTTTAAACTCTATTTTGTATTATGCTGCATATGAGAATATTTGTTGAATTTCTGATGATGACAGATGGTTTATGCATTTGGAATGAGGAATGTATGTTTAGACTGCATGTATAGAACATATGTATGTATTGTTCTATGATTGTATGAATCGAATTATGTATTTGTATGGATGTTGGGATCGGGTCCGAAGGTTTATGGAGCGCCCGTCGCGGGCGCGACCCGAAGGGCCGCCTCGGGAATGGGGATCCGGAACCCGGATCCAACAAAAAGGCTTTCAAGAAAAATAAGGTAACGATTATTAATATGGTGATAATCAATGAAAAGACTAAGTATTAAAAGTGGTTACTCCTAAGGGATAAAATATGATAGGATAACTATGAAGAAAATACACTAGAACAAAGGTTAAATCTAAATGCATTTATCATTTTGATGCGTCTAATTTAAAAAATCAAAATCGGTCAAAGAATCAAAGAACTTTAAGTATTAAAATATCATTTTGCTATTTTAAGTTCTTTCAAATTACACATAATCAAGTTTTAAAACCATCCAATTATATATGATAATAAACATTAAAGAATCAAAGAACTTAAAATAGCAATGTATTTGCTCTTACACTCAAAAACTCATAAAATACTTCATATGTGTAAATAATGTGTAATTTTCTTTCAAATTAATTATCTTAATGATTGCTCAAAATATCACTTATAAAAGTAAATTTATTAAAACTTTCATCATTTTGCATACTAATTCAATGGAATACTCAAAAATAATATCAAGTAGTTTTGACATATTTTAACTAAATTAGTATGTCGGTTAATAAGAATTAATAAAAAAAGATTACATTAGGCTTAAGAAATTTTAAATTCCTTCCCTGAATTTAAAATTCTACTTTGTCTCCAACGTATACAATAAGCACAAATAAACAAAATATCAACAAAAGCACAAAAAAGAATGAGAAGGTCGAAATTGGTACTTCCCTTAATAGGGTTCACGATCATGTAAGTGTTGTGGAAACATGTTGGTTCAACCCCCCAAAATCAAAACAAACCAACTTTTAATCATACAATGAATCATCTGGGTTGGGAGTAATCATACAATGAAGCAAAGCACGTACCTATCAACGACTAAAGACAATGGTGAAGGTGATAGATATGCATCCTTTTAGGTGTGCACAACTAAAAAAGAATTGAGAACAACATAATTTTAGCATCCTTAAGACAAAGGATGAGATCTTAATATAGGTCAATGCCTATGATAATGGGACAGATTGAGAGGGAAGAGTAGAAAGATGAAGTAACAGGCAAAATAGAAAAAAAATCAGATGCAGAGAGATAGATGATAATTGATAAAAACTGTCTACAAGTGAACTGAATAGACCAATTTACAATAAGGTTGGGATGGACTGAAGCAGAGATGTTTTAGTTCTACTTCAATGAACCTTGCATTTTTTTCCTTTCTTAATGTTTTTGCAATAAAAATTTTCCAAACTTGTTTTTTTAATGATTTAAAAACTAAGCCGAAAGTTTAAAAGTTCAATTAGTATTAGACCATTATAAAATCGGTCAAAGATTGAACAAATTTGAAAATTTTAAAATATGATTAAAAGAGATTATTTTTCATTAAAATTTAATTAAAAGATTGTTAAATAAAAATTAATTAATTAATTTTGGTTTATAAAATTTTATTAATTTAAAAATAAATAATTGTTTAATAAATTGATTCATTTTTAATAACAAAAGTTATTATTTATTAACCTAAATTGAAGCGACTCGAAAAGTTGATTAATTAAAAATTTTATTTCTTATTTATTATATACCAGTTGAACCTTTAAAACTTAAACATTTCCTTTAACCAGTTCAATGTTTGGTCTAATTTTAAAAGATTGGTTAAAACTTAAAAATATTATAACTAACTATTTGTACTATTTATAATTTTATATTTTAAAGGGTTAATTACAAAAAATTTCTAAACTTTACTTAATTTTTAATTATAGCTTGAGCGTTAAAAAGTAGTAGTTAAATACTCAAACTCTTAAAATTTTTTCCCAATTCTAGCTCGATATTAATTTTTCATTAATGTTCTTTGAAGTGGCTTGTCACGTGTTCTAAAATCCTAAATACTTATACATGTCAAACTTAAATAAACTAACTAATTAATTTTAACTAAACTACATCATTTTATGATTTAAATCTCTAAATCAAACTCATTGCTAATTGTTGAAATCCTAAATCGTATTTTAGTTAAATTTAATTAGTTAGTTTAATTAAGTCTGAGATATATAAATATTTAAGGTTTTTGGAACATAGGACAAACATGTCGAAATGTTAATGATAACACTAACATCGGGTTAGAATTAAAAATAATTGAAAATTAAGGATTTAATTGTCATTTTTAAAATTTGAGATATAATTGCAAAATTAAGTAAAGTTTGAGATTTTTCTAATTAAACTTATTTTAAAAAGATAATATATATAACATGTATTCAACATAAAAGAACAAATTAATTAAAATTGGTAAAAATATCATGTAAAATGTACAATTATTTTCAAATTTATTTTAGTGCAGATAAAATATAATAATATATTTAAGCTACAAAATAGCCATTAATTCAATTTTATTTGAGTAAAATATAATAATAAAGAATAATAAAATTGAAATAATAAATAACTGTACTTTTTCCAATGTTTAAAAATTGAAGTGGTCAAAAAATTTAAGATTTAAATGGTCAAGCGATATTAAGCAGTTATAAAACGATATATAATAAATAAGAAGTAAAATATAAGAGAAAGTAAAAATAAAATATTTTATTGAAATAAAATACACATCAACGTCTATTATTATATAATGAACTAATAATAAATCAATAATTCAAACTAAATCTGAATCTAATATAAAACTTAAAATAATAATAAAAATCAAAATTGTAATTACGAAGAAAGTTGTGTCTTATTACCTTAAAAGTTCTAAATTCTACAGCGTCATCTAAGACTAGTAAAGTACGTTTTCATTTAAAAGATTTGCGTCAACTTCTTCAATTGCATTTAAATATTTTTGTTTTTAGAACAACCCCTCTTTTAGATTTCAGTTAGAAAATAATGTTAATATACAAGTGACATAAATATTATATATAAATTAATCAAATGTTATTTATATGATGATTTAACTCAATTTTAAATTCATATTAAACTAATTAAATTTAAAATAAATTAATAATTTTTATAGTTATTTTAAATTATTATGGAATTAAATTAAATTAATTCAAGTCAAATTTAAGAATTAAATTAAATTATCATTTTAGTTATATTTTATTAGTCTATTATTGTTTATATAGCGTGTAATTGAAATTATTTTGTAATTAAAATATATGAGGAAGGATCTTTTAATTAAAAATAAAAAATTTACTCAAGACATTTATATTTTTTACTTTAAGTCTAGAAGACAAATATTTACAAAAAATAAAATAAAATATAAGAAAGGGATAAAAAGAGAAAAACTATTACCCACCTCCCTGCATTCCCTACCTTACATGTGCCATCAACTTTTTCTAAGAGAAGATTCCAATGTTTCAATTTTAATTTATTGTCTAATTTTTCATGATATTTGCAAAATAATTTCACCGATGAATTGTTCTTTTTAAGTCTATAAATCACATCCCTGACAACCACTCAAACCTCCTTTCCTTTTCTTCTCATGTAGTTGCTACTCTTTAGCATCTTTCTATTGTTTTTCTAGCTTTGAACTGAACCCATCTTTCATTGATTTGCCTGTTTGGAGCTTTTGTTCTAGTTTTTAGTGCCAAACTCAGCCACACATTTGCTCAATCTTGGATCCAAATCAGTTTTCACTACAATATGTTGCTCAAGTGCTAGTCAAGCAAAGACCGAACCATCCAGTTCGATTCGTTTTTACATTATTACTTTTTGTAGTTAAGCATTTGGTATTGATCTAGTTAAGCTATGATGTAAAGTACTTGCATATGTATATTAATTTTAGAAAAGAAATTAGCTAAATTGAATGTCATGTAACAAAAAGTGTTATATTTTGGTAAAAATGAAAAAGGTTATAAAGGAAGTGACAGTGAAAAACACACTTACAAAAAGCATAATGATAAATAAGCCAGCTTATATTTATATTGGCATGACATTTTGTAATTTAAAGAAATAAAGAATTTATAATATAAATGCTCATAATCCAACAAAAACATCCAATAGAGAGATAGAATCCTAACTCATTAAAAGAACAGTCATTCTCTTTGTTTCAACCTATGTTTTAAAACCTGGGCCGGACCGGCCGGTCCGACCGGTGACCAATCGGTGGTCCGATCCGGTTGATCCTTCAAAATCAGCTATAAATTGACCCAGTCTGAATCGGTCAAAACCGATCAATTGACCGGTCCGACAGGTCAAATCCGATCGGTCCAACAATTATTTTTATTTTTATTTTAATATTATATAAAATTAAATATAATTATTACATAATTATTACGTCACACCGGTTCGACCGATAGTTGAACCAGTCAAACTAGTAACCAATAAAGCCACCGATTCGATGACCGGTCCGGATTTTAAAACATAGGTTTCAACTTTAAAATATATAGACCTAGACTCGTAAGTCACAATACCATCATTTTCCTTGAGTTTTGGATGCTTCATTGCCAACAAAAAGATGAAGCCTCTCGGGGCTGATAAGCAGGTTCTAGTTTCAACTACGAACTTGCAAAGAATTGTTTGTAACCATCGGTGACTTGCATCTCCATACACACAAGAAAGACACAGGAGTGGTGATGCCATACAAACAAGAGGCATGGAAACTTGTAATCTGGAAACCAGGGAAAATGAATAAAAAAAAAAAACCCTTTGAATGCAATCAAAACATATGCTAACCCAAAAACCGGTTGAGGCCAATCATGCACTCCTTATTGTCATTTTGCTGATAGAACTTGTCGAATTTGTCCCCAACAGAAAACAGAAAAACTTGACTTAAAAACAGTGACAATCCAATCTGCTCTTGTGGTAGGTTGACAATTATTAATGCTGAAAATAAATGCGGCGCCATGACAACCACTGTTACATTTCTTTTCTGCCTTTTCCATTCTTTATTTCTTCGATTACAGATCAAATGACACAACAAACTATCTGGCACCTAGCCTATTCATTATGCTGCACAAAACTGGAATATAATATTGATGTCACCTAATATTTGTGCTGAGGCAGTATAGGTGGAAGGAATTGAGGTATAGACTGAACACGGGTATACAAGAAAGTACTACTTCTAAAACTGTACAAGGCGTGGATGGGATTGAACTGCATATTGCTGTCTGATCCTAACTAGCTTCCTTTAGTTCACTTGCGTGCTGCATGGTAAAGCTCCACATAATCAAGAGCAGGCCTGTTCCAAGACCAGTCCTGCTGCATTACTCTTCGACACAATGAGTAAAACCAATCTCGAGCGTCATACCAAGTAGTCATTGCCCTGAAATTTTTAATGGAAATGACTGTTGAGTGTAACACCAAAGACAAAAGGATGTGGACATAAGGTCATGCAGGTCATCGAAGAACTAGGAATTCCCACCTTATGTGGACTTAGAGTAAGTAATATGCCTTAGGTTTCAGAGGAAGCAGGTACATGCAAGAACTGATACTTATCCTTCCTCAAACATGTATGAAGTTATTGCATAGAAAATTATGATACAAAGAAAATGTCCCTAACAAGTAGAACCAACTTGTTACCAGTCCTCAATTACTAGTCAAGGTAGTTGATGGGGCTTTTTCATTTCTTCTTGGAGATGGGTGGGGAAGATTGGACGTGGGTACACCTGAAACCTCATGCATTAACCTGCTTAAGCTATTAAGAGTTGACTTACCTGTTTAGAGCATAATCAACACCAGCAGTATCAGCACCATCAAAGCTAAACCCATTTGGTTCAAGCCCTTGTGCTTCTGCTCTCTCTTTATCGTGGTCAACATCAAACACAGTGTCATAAAGGCCTACAGAAGAGTAGCACGAAAATGAACATTCAAATGTTCCCTAGCGATAGCTACTGACCAAAAAGGTACCCAAATATACTTGCGCCTTAGACTAGTGGAGCAATATGAATCAGATGCTAATTTTGGTAGGGTGGATGCAACAAATGCTACATTTGAGTAAGAATAACAAAGATCTAAGAAACTTTCTTACATCAAGTAAGCATTCACATATATGATATATAGCATAATAATGCAACGTCTCAAACATTTTTATGGTTCTATACTAGCAGATTGACATATAAAGTTTTAGTTCTCCTTTAAAGAATATGTACATTAAGTTCTTTGACTAGAATAACATGAAATATCCCAAAATTTTGAAGTAACAATCAAGAACTATGCATAGGGAACATGAAATACATGTCTGATATAAGCATCAAGTTTGTAATCTGGAATAATAGAAGCGATGTACAAGACAATTTACAGTTTAACAAATAATAGAAACTCCGAGCAAGCAGTCAAAGTCAATGAATATACTGCAAAGAACACTGCAAATGTTAATAGAATGTGAAGTGGTAAGGGTAGATTAGCAGCACTACGCAAACACACCTCCAGTTTTTCGAACCACAGGTATCGAACCATATCTCATAGCTGTGAGTTGGGTCAGACCACAAGGCTCAAAAATTGAGGGGACTAGAATGAAATCAGCACCGGCATATATCTACAAGGGAAAAAAAAGGAAAATAGAAGAGGGAAAGGAGGCAAAAGAGAGAGAGAGAATTCAACATCAGCTAGGTCAAATGACAAGAGAAAAAGGTAGCATCAACAGACCAGAATTTCAATTTTAATATTTCTAGGGAACATACCAAGTGTGAAAGTGGCTCATCATATGTCAAACAGAGGCGAGCACGATCCCAATGACCAGAATGCAGTTGGTTGGACAAATTCACAAAATCATTTTGAATACGTGGATCTGGAGCTGAACCCAACAATACAACCTGCAAATTAATTAATCAAATTAGATATGACAAGAAAAACCATGAACTTTGGCTCTTGTTGTGGATTTCCCTTTTTGTATAATAATTTCCAAGGCTTAATTGTGAAGACATTACATCTATAAACAAATTTAGAAAGATAAAAGAAGTAGAAGGAATGGGCTATGACAAAGTATATTATCAACTGCTAAATAAGCTTTTAGATGCTCTGCGCTCACATGCTGTGATGAAACTTTAAGACTAAGAAACCATGGTTATTGAAACTCAAAAGTAGCTGAAGGATGAACTGTCCTATATTTGATACATGACCATGAAGTTAATAATATTAACTAAATTCACAACAGCAAAGCGTATTGTTAGATGAATCAACATTTTCACAGAAACCACAATGTTGTCATGCACTTGGCCAAATTTGGGAAGGGCTGACAGATATAAGATTTAAATGACTTTGATGTTCTACATGTCAATAATTGAGAACAATGAGAGCATACCAAAAGTGGTAAATAGAGAAGAGAAATATAACCTGTCCGTTACGATCTAAAGTGCGCCAAATAGCATGCTTAATGAGATGAATTCCCTTCTGATGCGTCAACCGAGTAATGATTCCTAATAAGGGCATATCTGCCCGCTTTAAACCAAGCCTTTGCTGTAATGCCTCCTTTGCAGCTCTTTTTCCTTCAACAATATTCTCATATGTATAAGGTACCTGGATAACATGCAACAAATCAAATAACCACAAGTGCACTATGTAAACTGAAGAATATCCAGATGTGATCTTTGTGGCAAATATTACAATAAGACAAAGGGAAAAGAGATGCATTTAGTTGTATATAGTCATATTTTAAACATAAATAATAAGGGTAAATTTGGGAAGGCCTAGTATGGAGAATAAATTTCTAATCGCGGTTGATAAAGCTAGGAAGGCAGTCAGGATCACGCTACCATGCATTATTATGAAGTTCAGACATTTTTTGAAAATATGATCTTTCTTTAAGATGTCACCATCATAACTAAGTCAAAAATGGTAATTCATCAACTAAAAAGCATGGAAGGAACAATATTTCTTTAAGATGACACCACCATAACTAAGTCAAAAATGGCAATTCATCAACTAAAAAGCGTGGAAGGAACAATAAGTAACAATGACAAACAAGAAACTTAGTCATGCCAGAAAATATCAGATACTTACAGGAATGAAATTGTCATTATACGGATCCCATATATCAGGATCTATTCCATTAAGTATGCCATGGAACTTGTGGAGATAAGGAGCAACTACAGGATTTCCAGCAACCTCCCTTGAATATGTGGGGGAGACCTGTAAATTCAACAGCATAAAGTAGGAAAGAGAAAAGTGATCGTATCTCACAAATACCCCATCTTAAGATATATATTAGAGATAAAGGATGAAAACACAGGACAATGGTTTTGCAAACCCTCTTATGTATCATATGCAAATTCAAGTTCCTTGAATTTATTATTTTTCTCTAAGCAATTTGATTGAAAAGTGAAAACAAATATGATGCATTAACTCACAGTTGTAGCCTTGTCAGCGTATGCCATAGCTTTTCCAATATTGCTTGCCCCAAATTCGAGGTTATGAATAGTGAAGACCACTCGAGCTTTACTAAGACCATAGTGCATATAATGATCCTTAAATAACCATGTAACTGGTGCACTAGACCAATCATGGCAATGAATGATATCCTGCAATTATGAGGCAGCCATTAGCATAGATCAAGAACAACCAATTTCAAATTCTAATTTGCAGGTTTAGA